>OW026366.1:209565000-210794350 GCA_932273885.2 Leucozona laternaria
CCAATATTGAAGTTTCTCTATAAATATCAGGGAAGTCATTGCGACTATTGATTGAAGTTGAAACTGAGAATTCTTTATCTGATGCTTCAATATTCTTTGAATCCTCCTGCTGTTTGTTGTTGCTTCCAGATTTGTTAAGAAATCTAACGTCACGGCTGATAGTAATCTTTTTTGTCTTAACATCAACCAATCGATAACCCATTGAATGATCATCATAACCAACAAACGTTCTAAGAAGTGCCCGCTTGTCCAGCTTCTTACGAGTTTCTTTGGGAATGTAAACGAACGCTTTAGTTACGAAAATTTTGAGATTATTGATGTCTGGTTTATATCCCATCCATTTTTTTAAGGTGTGCTGGAGAGAACACTAGTAGATAACCTGTTCTGTAAGTATAGTTTGCGTTCATGATTGCTTTACCCCAGAACTCGTAACTCATCCCAGCATCTAGAAGCATGCATCTTGCCATTTCCACTAAAGACCTGTGGTACGTTCTTTTTCTAACAATAGTTAACTATTGTTGTTATGTCAAAAAAAATTGTTGAAGTGTCATTGTTAGACATTGTTAGGATTTTACGATTTCATTTAGGAACGATATATTGTTAGATATTGTTGATCTGTCAAACGAATATTAATGAAAAATAAAAATAATATTAATATTTTCATTTTTATGGCACAAAATCATATTTTTTTGCAATGTTAATTCTGCTTTCTCATTTTCAATTGGAAAAATGCATTTTAATCTTGTTCGTATTTCTAACTTCACAAAAAGCACCAAATATTTGATTTGTTTTGTAAACAAATCGGCTCACATGTGTACTTTGACAGATCAACACTTTCAATTCATATCATGGACATGAGTTGAAAATAGTTACAAAACGTAACTATTTGACACTTCAAAATGAATTTAGGAACGATGTTAATGTGTCAAATAGTTACAAATCGTAACTATTTTTGATTAAAGGAACGACAATAGTCAACTATTGTTAACAATAGTTAACTATTGTTAGAAAAAGAACGGACCACTGTTCTTTCGTTCAGCTGTGCCGTTTTGCTGAGGTGTGTTGATATCCAATACCTTCCTTTTCTAAGAATTTTAAAACTTTATGCGCCGTATATTCACCACCATTGTCTGATCTGATTATTTTGGGTTTCACTGAAAATTTATTTTTTACCATCTCTATGTATTCTATAATACTATAGAAAACCTCTGATTTCTCTTTCAGCAAATAAACAACAGAGTATTTACTAAAATCATCAATAAAAGTGAGAAAAATTATTTTTCCACTAGGTGTTCTTGTTTGCATGGGTCCGCAAACGTCACTGTGAATGAGGTCCAAAGGTGCAGTACTTTCTCTGCATGATTTTGATTTGAATGGTAGACGAGTCATTTTTGTTTGCACACATATTTCGCAGTCCTTTCTTTTATTGCAATCCATAAACTTTTACGAACCTTTCACCATATTTTCTGATTTCAGCCTCTTAATCGATTCAATGTTTCGATGACCAAATATGCGGTGCCAGTGATGTAGGTAGTTACTTTCTTTGCTACATTCTTCCAAATACATTATTTTGACTCCAGTTGCTTTTTGTCTGAGCTTGAAAAGATTACCAACTAAATCTCCAATTGCTACCTCCAATCCGTTTTTAGTTTTAATTTCGCATAGCTTATCACAAAAATGAACTGTGTATCCTTTGTCCCTAGGTAAGTTTTCTTATTGATAGCAAATTTCCTTGCAGACTTCGAAGGTAAAGAACGCCTTCAATAAAAATTGTAACCTCTTTATTCTTGCTGTTAGTGACCTTTATTTCGCAGGTACCCTTTCCTTCTGATGTAATTTGTTCTCCATTAGTGACTGTTACATTTTCTTTCTGTGCTGAGTCCAGGCTTGTAAAATTCTCCAGCTTGTTGGAGATATGTACAGTAGCACCTGAATCCAAAACCCAACCTTCACCAATAGAACCATTAAGATGAAAGTAAAATTCTTTATTGGAAGTAACGACGTTTACATTGGGTTTTGTTTGATTATTTTTCCATTCTTTGTATTTCCTGCAATCCTTCTTTAGATGTCATTTTTTCTTGCAAAAGAAACAACATTTAGCAATATCCGTATTTGTCTTGTTTGTAACCTTCATCGCTGAGTTTTTACAATTGTTACTTTGATGTGTATATTCTTCGAGAAGTTTTCTTTCAACCAAGTCTAAGGACGGTTCCGATTCATTCCTTGTTTCTAAAGCTGTTACGAGTGCATCATATCATCAGTTATCTGATAGTTGTTGCTCTCCTAGAGCAGTCAACTTTTCAAATAATACTGTCATCTTTTGGATGTGCTCTGCTCTTCCATGTTGCCATCCTCTCCCAGTTTTAAGTTGCAAATATTCCGCATTAATTCCACCTTACTGAGAGTCGCCTTTTCATGGTGTTCCTGGAGCTTGTCCCATGCTGCCTTGGCTGTGTTTGCCCTTCTTACGTGATGAAGTTGACTATCTTCTACCGTTAGACCAATAATAGATCTAGCTTCGCTGTCCTTCTTGGTCCATAGCGCAGTGACTGGGTGTGGTTGGGGTTCGACAATTCGTTCCACAAACTGCCTCTCCGTAATAGATTTTCCAACTTAAATTTCCATATGTGGTAATTGTCTGGTCCCCACTTCGCAATTGATGTCCGCAAAGAATCAGCCATTATTTAAATTCTGCGATTTCCTGGGCCCATAACCTATTAAATAATTCTGGACCAAATATTATTGATTAACTTAAATTAAAAAAACAGACGACTATTCTTTATGATATTTATTTAAAGAATAAAACATAATAATATTTTCTTTTGATATAAACTTTTATGTGTTTTTACAGTTATTTATGTTTTTTTAAGATATAGTGAATAACTGGAGGTATATCATATATGAATGTTGTATTCAATACTTTTTAGCTCCAAAGAAAGCATTTTCCTGCTTTTTCTTCTGGTAATCAAAATCCAGTAGTTTTGATTTTATATCTTCACCAGTTATGTCCTTTCCACTACTTTCGATTCCCATTACAAAAGGTTTGAAATCATCTGTTAAACCTGCAAGCATTATAGCACCAATCCATTCTCCAGGTATAGGAAATTTGATGCTTGCTAGTTTATTAGACGTGTCTATAATTTCATTTAGGTACTCAGTCATGGAGGCACAATTTTCTAGACGAATGGATATAAGTTTTCTTAGCAGTGCAACTTTTCTTGATAGTCCATTGTCTTCATAGAGCGTTTCCATATTGCAGATGCAGATAATTCATTCTGAATATGAACGTATAACGATTCGTTTATACTAAGACCAATTTTTGCCTTTGCCTTCCTGAGCTTTGCTTCATGCTTTTCAGCAACTGGAACTGTTATACATTTATGAAGATCATTTAGCTCTAGAATATTCTGCATAGCAAATTTCCAAGTATGATAGTTTTGGCTACCACGCAATTTTTCCATCCCGATTCCAACATTTCCGGCTGTAGCCATTTTTACGACGAATGTAAATTTTTCAGCACCAGCTCCAAATTCAAAATCCTGAAATTTTCTCTAGCTTCTGGGGAAAAACAACTAACGCTTTGAACCCAACACGTTTTAATTATATTTTTGTTTAAATCACGCCTGGGCCCATAACCTCTTGAGATTTAATGGAAACACAGGAAATATATTTTATATGAATGTGTTTATTACAACAGGGTTTTGAATAGAATGATAAAACATACAATTATCGATTTATGAAGGTGATTATAATAACAAGTATTCTTATTATTTCAACAATACCCTTAATGTATTCTGATTTTAAAGAAGAGGAAAAAGTGAATGAGACTGGTTTGTTTTTAAAGAAAATGTATATAAGGCTTATTTTTTCGATAGTATCGATAGATTTAAACTATCGGCGATAGTATCGATGGTAAAAAACTATCGATACTATCTGCAGACTATCCATGTTTATCCAACACTATTTAAGTGCCACTTATTCAGGTAAGGATGCACTGTGATATTGGCCTTAATCTTTCACATTGCTCACATAAGTGCCAAGTGAAACTGGCCCTTACTAAACACACGTCAGCTGTCAAAACCAGTGTTGCCAAAACCAAACCAGCTAAAAAATCACCCTTTATAAATTTTTTGTAAGTCAATTGACTTGGAATTGGAAATTCTTTTTCTTTTTAATAATTCCAAAAGCCAACATGCATCCTATAGACTCTGTTAACTGAGAATCAACGAGAACGAAGGTTTACAAAAAATTCATTTTGTACATAATTTGCACACTTTTGCATCTTAGGTTCCTCTTAAAACTTAAATAATTTACATGTTATAAGCTGAAAATTATAAAAATAACTTTCTAGTTTTATTCTTATAATAATAATATATCATTTATTTAATAATTTTGTTTGAATAAAACTATCTATCATTAAACAAATTACAATTGAAGTCAATGTTTGTTGATTTTTTTCCAATACTTATGTTTAAGAATGCTTATAACTAATAAACAAAATATATATTCAACTCGAAACTAATGTTTTTATAAAGCTTATACTTTGTTTAAACAAATTAATTAAAAATTTGATCAAAATAGATTGACATTTCTTTTGAATTTAACTAAAACAATTTGGGTATTGAAACGCATATCATACCTACTTTCTCTAGGCGGTAACATTTTCTAACAAAATAAGTTCTGCATTTGTAAATTAGTAAAATAAATTAATTAAATTACTTTTATATGCTAATAAATATGGCTTTTTATTTGTTAACTAACATTTATTAACTATTTGCTACTTTTAAATGGCCAAACTTGGAGTTGTATGAATAAAGTAGAATTGCCCAAGCGGCGTCAATTTGATACCTACCTACATTTCAAATGGCAAAAAAATAAATCTTTATTGAAATTCAATTCTTTTTATAAATATTACCTAAATACTATTGTTTTTTTTTCTCAAACATTTCATGTAATACTGTTACATATATATATAATTTGCTTTGCCAAAATCATTAAAATTGCATATCTAAGTAAAAAAAAAACTCCGAGAAATAGCTGTCTAGGTATACCTTTGTGTGAAGAAATTTATTGTCTACGAATTGCGAATTCTATGCTGAATAGAAATTATGCATTTAAATCTCAATTAATTGCTTTTTCGAAACAAAATAATGGCTAACTATGGGTAATAGACAAATAGTACCTATCGAACAAAAGAAAGAATTTTTGGGCGGGATTTCGTTATTTTCCCTTATTTAATATCTATGCTCCCTAGAATTCATAATAAAAAAAATCCAATTACCATATAATAAAAAATGACATTTAATTGTATCTCTTTTAAATTTTTTGTGGTCCTGAAAAGGACCGTTGATTAATTGTAAGTATTTGCTTTGACAATTTAAGCACGTTCGCCACGGATGCGTCTAGCCAATTGGATATCTTTTGGCATAATTGTGACACGCTTGGCATGAATGGCGCATAAATTGGTGTCTTCAAAAAGTCCAACCAAATAAGCCTCACTGGCTTCTTGGAGCGCCATAACAGCTGAGCTCTGGAATCGCAAATCACTTTTGAAATCTTGAGCAATTTCACGAACTTAACGTTGGAAAGGCAATTTGCGAATCAACAATTCAGTGCTCTTCTGATAACGACGGATTTCACGAAGAGCTACAGTCCCAGGACGATAACGATGTGGTTTTTTTACACCCCCTGTTGCTGGAGCACTTTTCCTAGCTGCTTTCGTAGCCAGCTGCTTGCGTGGAGCTTTCCCACCGGTCGATTTTCGGGCAGTTTGCTTTGTACGAGCCATTATTCACTTTTCTTCACAAAAAACACACACAAATCTACTTCTACTTGATTTTGCACTTGCACTTGCACTTGCTTAATATATTTTATAGTAGTAAAAATTTCGACGTTAATTCATAAAATTGGGTATTTTTGTCTTCGTTCGTGTGTTTTAATTTGTGTCGAGATACAACTGACCAATCAGAAAGCAGAAAGCAGATTGTCTATGGAAAAGAAGTATAAATACTGCGGCATTTCTCGGCATAATCACAAGTCATTCATTCTTGTGCGTTCATTCATTGTGAACGGACGTGTGCGGAATATTTAAACCGAATTTAAAACAAAAAGTTACCCCTAAAAAGTGTCAAGTGTTACCTATAGGTGATAGACACACACATAAACTACCTAACAACCACAATCCAGTACATACACAGGATTAAAGGGAAAAAAACCCAGACAAAACAACTGCAGTGCAGGTAGACATTTCATCCGTCCCAATGGGTCAACGTGAGAAGGTGAAAGCTGCAAGATAGCAACTCTTGAGTACAATCAAGAGGGAAGTTATGCACCTGCGTAGTCTGTACGGACAGGATGTGTCCACAGACTGCTGTGCGGCTCAACTATGAGGTGGACCAAATCCTCCAGCAATTTACGCCGGAGATAGATCAAAACCTCAACCAGTCCCCACCTGAAGACAACCAGCAGGCAGATGACATCAACATGATGGAAACTGCTACAATAATACCAGCCCTACCAAAGGAGAAGAGAACTAAGGATGTTGAACCCGAAGTTGACCATAGCAAAAGGCAAAAACTTGCTACTACAAGCCGAAGTGAAGACGTTGGATTCACTATGGTTGCCCCAGTCAACAAAAGAAAGACACCATCCAGACAGACGGCAACATCATCAGCCTCAGAAACACCGAAAACATCAACATCAACTGAAAAGCAGACAGTGAATGCCGGGAAAATGTAGCCCCCAATTGTATGCTACAATTTGACAACAGCAGATATGTACCGGAACTTCCAACTGAAGGAAGTCAGAGTCAACTACACCGTTGTTAATGTGTTAATGTTAATAAAACAAAAACGATAGTGAAGACAGCGACCAAAGAAGACAACGAAGCAGTCAAAAACTACCTCGTTGAAAAGAAAATCCAACACCATTCATTCACTTCGAAGGAAGACAGGAAGTGCATCATTCTCCTGAAGAAGATTCACCATTGCCATCAGCCTGATGATATCGTGAACCAACTGGGAACTCTTGGCTTCCAAGCCATCAAAGCTTCACCATTCCGTTCCAGAAGGGACAAGACAACAAATTTCAATGCATTCGTCTTGGAATTTGAGAAGGGCACTGACCTCATAGCCGTAAGTCGCATCCGGAACCTACTTGGCGAAGCAGTTAGGTGGGAAAAGCTGCAACCAAATGTCATCACCCAATGCCGTAACTGCCAGGCATTCGGCCACGTGAGCGTTAACTGTCAGATGAAGCACCGATGTGTAAAATGTAGCGAGGAGCACGAACGAGGCCAGTGCAAGAGGACAGATCCCAAGGTTGGCAAACCTTATTGTGTGCTGTGCAAAAGTGAAGGCCACCCAGCCAATTACGAAGGATGCCCCTACAGGAAAAAGGTGGTAGCAGCCAAAAAAAATAAGGAAGTAGCTAGATTAACAGCAAAACAACCAACGCAACCAACGTCCAGGAAATTTACTCTAGGTAAGTCTTTTTCCGATATCCTTAAAATTAACAACAATATATATAATAATACCCCCAAACCCCAAACAAGACCTCAAACCAAACCCCAAACCAAACCCACCCCTGTTGCTCATCCTGAGCCAACCAAACCCAAACCAGCGAACCCAATTGGTGTCAAAACCACAAATAGTGTCAAAACGTTTAGTGTCCCCAAAACCACAACGAGCTCGTTCTTAAACGACTCGCAAAAATTCTTCGGTTGTGACTTTGTCACAATCCTCTCTAAAATATCAGATTTTCTCCCTCTCTACGAGGCCTGCCCCGACGAAACCGGCAAGAAACATATGTTTCTTGACTTCTGCTTTAAAATATGTCTAGGACAATAAACCAATTAAACGTTATCGCGTATAACGTCGGTTCCCTTATTTCCCATCCTAAACGGATTTCCCTTCAAAACTTCCTAACGAAAAACAAACCCGATGCCGTGTTGCTCTCTGAAACTAAATTAGTATCGAGGCATCGGCTTTACTTTGAAAAGTACACCTTATTCTAAACAGACAAAGACCTTGCCAAAACTGGCACTGCCATACTGGTAAAATCTTCCTTCCAATGCCAAAAGGTCATCATCCAAGGTTTATTTACTTTTGAGGTAACCTGTTTAGTCATTGCGCTCGAAAACAACGAAAATATCCTCCTGATATCTTTGTAATTATAATCAGTGCTCCGCATCCCAAACTGACATAAAACACGACCTTGACTTGCTTAACGCATTCTGTCAAAACTACACTCAATTCATAATTGGCGGCGATTTCAACGCCCGACATCAATTATGGTTGGACACTTTAAGCTCTCCCCAGGGAGTTGCTATCTCTGACTGGCTAAGCGCTAATTCCCACAATCACACCTTTGAGATTTTATCTCAACCTATCCCCACATTTCCCCGAACTCCTTCAACACTTGACTTCTTCTTGTGCTCTCCGAACCTTATTTGTAGAATTCCTACACTCATTAACTTCAATTGCACTGCAATTATATCTGACTCTGACCATCTTGCTGTAAAACTAACCCTTCGTCTTCGGACAAACTTCAACATTCTCGCTACTCCCCAGCCAGAATACCTTAACTACAAAAAAATCAATTGGGAAGTATTCCAAAGCTCTTTAACGGACAAGCTACGGAACATCACACCCAGCACCTCAACTAATCTGAGCAATCAAGAAATCGATTCTGCAATCGAAACTATTGAAAGCTCAATTACTAACTCAATTGCTGAACAAGCACAACCCAGAAACTTTAAATCAAGATATAAAGACCTTCCCGACCATATACAAAATAGGTCTGTTTCTTTACTCGCCCGCGGGATCCCGTGGTATCCCAAATCTACCCGAAACGTGTTTCTTTACTTTTTTCTGGCACGAAAATGCCAGAGCTTTTGAATTTTTTGTTATTTAATTCATTTCCCCTCCAGCAAGAATCTACCCGAACATTTTACCTACTGCACTTTCTTGTTTGTCAAACAAGAAATCAGCTGATCGGAAAATTTGAAAATTAACTTGTCAAGTAGTGTCTACATAAAGAAAATAAAACAAAAAAAAAATAAATCTATTAAATGAAGCAATGGCAATAAATATAACAATAAATATTTCTCCTGGTTCCTTTGAAAGAGCCCAAAATGGTAAGTGCCAATCAGAAACATCCCAAATGCGTTTCTTTACTTTTTATTTCTGGTCAAAAATTACAACAACAACATCAAAAAGCTCCAGCCCAAACTTTTTCCCGAACTTTTTCCCAAACTTTTCCCAAAAGTAAAGAAACAGACCTATTATGTATACATATAGGCAAAAGCTTCGGAAAATTCTGTAAAGAGTTTTTCATCGTACTTTAAGTACCCATGGAGCTGAATACCAGAGTGTTCACTCCCAACTCATGTGCCTCAATACTCTGATTGACCAGAACACAAAAACTTACATTGACTCCCAATTCAGAAAAAGACTTAACGTCATAAAACCTGGACCAGACACATTCAAGCAAATTAACCAAATAGTAGGAAAGAAATCTCCTATACTTGGCCAACTGCAACACAATGACACCTTTCTGGCGTCAGACAGAGATAAATCGAATGCTTTTGCAGAATTTTTTGAAAGTAATTTCGAGCCAAACCTCCCTATCCATTTACCTGACTTCTTTTCCAACGTCAATAGCGAAATCAGGGGACTGACATCCCAGAACCCTGACCAGCTCACCACTTTTACGGAAGAAAACTCATCAGTCTACACGACTGCCGACGAAATTTTCACAAACCCACTAGACCTTTACGGTGCCATCCAAAATGGCAATTCCAAGAAATCTTCGGGACCTGACAAGGTCTCAAATTTTATTATTAAAGAACTTCCCCCGACAGCCATAATAACAATCACAATTATTTTGAATAATTGTATTAACAACAGCTATTTTCCAAACAAATGGAAAATAGCGGAAATATTCCCAATACCCAAGAAACCTGCGGCAAATTCAGTTGATAATTATCGACCAATTTCTCTCCTTCCAAATCTCAGCAAATTACTTGAAATGCTTATCCTCAATAAACTTCGCTCACTATGCTCTTCAATGGGAATAGTGCAGCACAACCAATTCGGGTTCAAAGCATCCCACTCTACCTTTGACCCGTTGTTGAAGCTTCACGCTGATACAACTCTGGCTCTTAACAAAAAAGAGGTCACCGTCGCCTGTCTGCTCGACATACAAAAAGCATTCGACACTGTATGGATAGATGGTCTGGTTTTCAAGTTGAAATCACTTCACTTGCCTAGACATCCCATCCTAATCATCCACAGTTTTTTCACTAACCGTAAGTTTTACGTCCGTGTGGGAAGCACTAACTCTGACCTTAAGAATATTTCAGCTGGAGTCGCCCAAGGATCTCGCCTTGGGCCTGATCTATTCAATCTCTACACTTACGACCAACCAACTAACCTACCAATGACAAAAACCCTTTTATATGCTGATGACTCCATCACATATAGCGCATGTATTAGCCCAGAAATAGCCCTCCGCAGAGTAAAGGATCATATCCTTAGACTCTGGGAATATTATCTCCAATGGGGAATAAAAATCAACCCTTCTAAAACAGAATTGATCTGCTTTAAAAATCCTTCGCATAATGGCTTAGCCACAAAATGCAAATACCTTTCCCTGACTCTTCCTGATAACACAGTTATCAATACAAAACCAAGCGTTAAATACCTCGGAGTTCACTTCTTCGAAAGGTTCAAATTTAACCAACACGTAAAATTCACCCTTCGTAAGGCAAATTATGCCTTATCTCTCCTCCGACCTCTTATGAAAGTAAGAGGAGGACTCCAAACCAGGACGAAACTTCTGCTTTACAAGCAACTCATTCGTCCAATATTAACTTATTGCTTTCCTATATGGTACACAATAAGCCCAACTTACATGAAAAAAAATGCAGATATTCGAGCGAAAAGCTCTACGCTATTGCACTTCTCTTTACAGGAAACCAAACACACTTCGCTATTATAGCAACGCAAGGCTTTACGAAGCATCTAAAATTGTCCCAATTGACAAATACATCTACAACCTCAGCACCAAAATGTTGAGGAAAATACCATCCCATCCCAGTCCTTTTATTAATTTAATTTCAGGTAACCCAGCCACAGACGACCGATATCTCCAAGTGCTATCCATAATGGATCCAGCCTTTAGTATATCCGCAGAAGACAGCTTCGGGAACTTCTACGATGCTGCAGGAACGCAGCAAAACAGAGGTTGAAGCCACCAGATGACCAATCGAATCCCATCACCAGCCCCAACATACCAACCAACGACCACTATCACAGACAGCTCCGGAAACTTCAACGATGCCGCAGGAACGCAGCACAACAGAGGCCGAAGCCACCTGATGACCCACCTAGCCTAAAAACAACAGGGACCTTAATCCAACTACCCCATCAACACCATACCAACCAACGACCGCCAGCACTGCTCAAGCCGGCGAGAAAAATATCAATTATTTAATAAATAAAATAAAATTATTAGACTAAGAAACTTTTTCAAATAAAATGTAAACAAAAACCAACAAATTAACGAAGCAGAGCCCCTTCTGTGCTCGCAGATTTTAAATTTAAAATAGACTAAGAATTATAAAATATTGTAAATAATAGACATTGTAAACACTTTGAGCTAAATAAAAATATTGAATTGTAAAAAAAAAAAATTGGAATAATCACAGTTTGGCAGTGACTCTTGTTTAGTGCAGTTCAGTGTGTAAAAAAATAAAATAAAAAAATGACTGGTCGCGGTAAAGGAGGAAAAGGTTTGGGCAAAGGTGGAGCTAAACGCCATCGTAAAGTGTTGCGTGATAATATCCAAGGCATAACAAAACCAGCAATTCGTCGATTGGCTCGTCGTGGTGGTGTGAAGCGTATTTCTGGTTTGATTTACGAAGAAACACGTGGTGTTTTAAAAGTATTTCTGGAAAATGTTATTCGAGATGCTGTAACTTACACCGAACACGCTAAGCGTAAGACAGTTACAGCTATGGATGTTGTTTATGCTTTGAAGAGACAAGGACGTACTCTTTATGGTTTTGGAGGTTAAAAATTCAGTTAATCATCATATTAACAAACAAACGGTCCTTTTCAGGACCACAATTAATTTAAAAAAAGAGATTGAAAACTAAATTCAAAAGTTAAAACAAAATTATGTATACTTATTTTGCTGATAAATAATTTTTTTTACCTGCCTTTTATTGCCGTTCGGTAGTAAAAGTTTCTTACCTGCCTTTTATTGTCCTTTTTTTCTACCTACTTTTTATTTCCCCACGGTAATGAAGTATAAATTTATTATACTCATCATTTTCGCAAAAAAATTATTTATTTTTTTAACGAAAAAAATGAAATAAAATTATTTTAAACAAGAACTGACGTACCTTGTCTTTTTATTGTAGTTAAAAAAGTTTGTTTTTTTTGCCTACATTTATGTTTTATCGCCACTCGATTGTAAAAAAGTTTTACCTCCGTTTAATTGTCCCACCTATTTTACTCTTTTAAAACTTACAATAAATGAAAAAAATATTGTATCTCTTTATGGAAATGATTTGTCGTCCTGAAAAGGACGGTTTTTTTTTTCTTGTTGTTGATTTTGCGACGAGATTTAGGCACTCTTTTCAGTCTTCTTTGGCAACAAAACAGCTTGGATATTGGGAAGAACTCCTCCTTGTGCGATGGTTACACCAGAAAGCAATTTGATCAATTCCTCGTCGTTGCGGATAGCCAATTGCAGATGGCGGGGGATAATTCTAGTTTTTTTGTTGTCACGAGCAGCATTTCCCGCCAATTCCAAAACTTCTGCCGCCAAATATTCCATAACAGCTGCCAAATACACAGGGGCACCAGCTCCAACGCGCTCAGCATAGTTTCCCTTACGAAGCAATCGATGAATACGACCCACAGGGAACTGTAATCCAGCACGATTTGAACGGGACTTTGCCTTTCCCTTCACTTTTCCACCTTTACCACGACCAGACATTTTAGGTTCTTTTTATTTTTTATTAAAAAACGTTATAGTCTAAGAGCCGGGAGCAAATTTTGGGAGTGGAGTGATAACCAAAATTCATATAGATGTATGTGTAGGTATACGCAACATTATTCCAAAATCAACAGTCTGGCAGGTTTTTATTTCAGCCGGGAGCGGGGGTGGGCGTTCGAAAATGTTCATTTTTCCGTTTTTGGGGTCGAAGTGATAACCACTTAAATTAATGTATGAACAATAGAGGAGGGTGCACTGATGTCAAAAAAGTGTGTCCAAGACGTTTTACTTTCAGCCTTCGCCTTGCCAGACGGCCAACAAAATGCGCGAAAATCAACTTTTTGGGTCGAAGTGATAACCACTTAAATTAATATATGCACAATAGAGGAGGGTGCACTGATGTCAAAAAAGTGTGTCCAAGACGTTTTACTTTCAGCCTTCGCCTTGCCAGACGGCCAACAAAATGCGCGAAAATCAACTTTTTGGGTCGAAGTGATAACCACATGAGTGATACATCAAAAAATCAGAAAAATTCTCCTGATTATGAAAATGTGTGTCCAAGACGTTTTGGTTTCAGCCTTGTGCTTGCCAGACGCATTTTAACATTTTTTTAATGCATTTTTCAACTTAAAACCTTTATAACTTTTTTCCTATGAAGTATAACCAAAAGACTGAGACACCAAAAACTCAGAACAATTCTCCTGATTATGAAAATATGTGTCCAAGACGTTTTGGTTTCAGCCTTGTGCTTGCCAGACGCATTTTAACATTTTTTTAATGCATTTTTCAACTTAAAACCTCTATAACTTTTTTCCTATGAAGTATAACCAAAAGACTGAGACACCATAAACTCAGAACAATTCTCCTGATTGTGAAAATGTGTGTCCAAGACGTTTTGGTTTCAGCCTTGTGCTTGCCAGACGTATTTTAACATTTTTTTAATGCATTTTTCAACTTAAAACCTTTATAACTTTTTTCCTATGAAGTATAACCAAAAGACTGAGACACCAAAAACTCAGAACAATTCTCCTGATTATGAAAATGTGTGTCCAAGACGTTTTGGTTTCAGCCTTGTGCTTTCCAGACGCATTTTAACATTTTTTTAATGCATTTTTCAACTTAAACTCTTAATAACTTTTTTCCTATGAAGTATAACCAAAAGACTGAGACACCAAAAACTCAGAACAATTCTCCTGATTATGAAAATGTGTGTCCAAGACGTTTTGGTTTCGGCCTTAAGTTTGCCAGAAGACCCATAAGAAAGAATGTACAAAAACAACTTTTTTCCTCTAAAACATAACATATGAATTTTATTTTAAAATATTCATTCATGCCCGCTCTTGGTCTATTAATATTTATTACGAAATAGCCTATACCGAAAATCGAAAATGCGCTAAGTATCGCTGCTCATGCACATTACGAGAAGGTAATCGCGCCACAAATAAATCGCCCAAAGAGAGAATAAATAGAGAAGTGAATAAAAAAAATGCCCACAGTTCTCGTTCGATCGTCAGTGTGCACAGTTCTAAGTAATTTACAGTGAAGTGAAATAAAAATGCCGCCTAAAACTAGTGGTAAAGCAGCAAAGAAGGCCGGAAAGGCACAAAAAAATATAACCAAGACCGATAAGAAAAAGAAGCGTAAGAGGAAGGAGAGCTACGCAATCTACATTTACAAAGTTCTTAAGCAAGTTCATCCTGATACTGCAATTTCATCAAAAGCCATGTGCATCATGAACAGTTTTGTGAACGATATCTTCGAAAGAATTGCTGCTGAAGCATCGCGTTCAGCTCACTACAACAAGCGTTCGACAATCACAAGTCGGGAAATTCAGGCAGCCGTCCGTTTGTTGTTGCCTGGCGAACTTGCCAAGCATGCTGTTAGTGAGGGAACTAAAGCAGTTACCAAATATACTGTTGCACTTTTTCTTCTCCTTGAGAAGTGGGTATTCGACCCTTCTTTTATATTATTATAATTATTATTATTATATTTATTATTGCAATAATTATCAAATAAACGACGCGAACAAATAACCACAAAATTAATTCGACCGATTAAACCACGACACGACTGGAATGATTGTAGACGAACGCAAAGACAAAAGAGAATTTGAAAAAGTGCAAGCAAGTAGCACGATAAAAAAAGCTACCAACCACGACTGCTCAGCTGGGGTGGGTTCTGTCTGTGGAAGAACGAGAATATATTTGATGATCGTTTTAATCATTTGATCAAAACGAACGAAATGGTTTATTACAAGTACAGTGGGGTACTTGTAATAAAAGGTGGGCGCCAGGAATTTTTATTAGGCTAAATTAGTAAAATTCCAAATCTAATTATAAGTGAAGTAACAAACCAATAACGAAGTGAAAAAAGAAAAAAACAACAATTAGAGTGTAAAGAAATAAAACACAGAGTTTGTATGCCCAGATGGGGACTTCAAAATAGATTTTATTTGGGAAACCGTGGGCGAACCCTGGATTAAAACCCAAAATTTTTTCAAACAAAAGGATACAAAAAGATGAATATTCAAAGACTAACGGAGAACCGTTTAGCCGATAGAAAAAAGAAAATGGGCCGTTAACTCGCGCGAGAAAATTATACCACATCCAACCTCTAATTGGAATTTTGAACACGCAATAAAAGAATAAATTAAATCGAACGAATAGCAAATTAAAAGCCTATCGGAATTTGACACTCACTAACGAGAATATTTAGTTATTCAGAATATAAAAACCACTCTACTTATCTTTTTTTCTTCGCCTCCTCTATCCCCTCGAACTTTTTTTTTCCTCCTAACTTCCTCGAACCTCGAATCTCCTTTTATTAAAATTTTCCTCGATACTTTTCTGCCAACTTTTTCCACCAACACTTTTCCTCGATTTTTCTTTTTTTTTTTTTTAATTCTCCTCGAAATTCCAAAACTTGATCTTGTCGCTTGGTTAGCTCTCTTCAGAGTGACTCCCCAAACTTAACCCATTTCTTCCCTCGACCATTCCAATCACACACACATTCACCTATTCAGCCATTCGCTTTCGTGATCATCGGTCACGGGATGCCGGCTTCCTGGAAAGCTACGTGCTCTCCTAAAAAGCCGCCGTTGTTGAATCTCAACGAAACTTTACAACCACTCTCACAAACACGGATTCAACAAGTTGTTGGATGTCTTTCCAAAACTTGCCGAATCTTAATGGCGAGTTCAGACCCATCCCAAACTAAATATTTCGAGAAAAACTAAAAGGAATCAAAACCGAGAAAAAGCCTTCGCTAGGCATTCTCCTAGTTAATACAATTTACACGCGGGTGATTCGAAGCACGAAACAAAACCATTTAGAAACTATTCTTTCGAGATAAGAGAGAGGAAGGCACATTTCAAAATCGCGAACCCTACTTTTCTAGTTACAAATTCCGATAGACTTTTTGTGTTTAACATTAATAAAGATACCAAATTTTAGAGACTCAAAAACGTTAACTACCCATTTCAATACAATAAAAAAAGTTACGTTAATTTTAGGATGTTGTGTCGTATCGCTGATTTTAAAGTAGGTAAGAGTCCGCCTGACTCGTTACCTCTTCAGCTCATCCGCTGGCATTATTTTCATAACATGAGACCGTCCGTCTACATGGTTGGTAAACTTATAAATTCTGGAACCACCTGTTCCTCTCGATTTTTAGAGTTGTTCGAAGACCTGTTTTTGTCGCTTTTGCAAAATGCTGGCTAAGTACACCAATGGTTGATGGTACCACGGTTGCCCTCAACGTCACCAGTATTTTGCAGCCGCCACGAAAATAAAAAGGGAAATGAAGGAATCGAAGGCTGGTCATTGTTGCGGTAAATTTTACCGTAACAAATCCCACCCTTTCCTCCCAAGAAATGTGCTTACTTTTCTAGAAAAGTAAACCATTTCTTAAGGCTAAAACTAGGAAAAAGGTTAAGAAAGGTGAACAACACAACATAGGATTCCATCATTAATAAATTAAAGCATATTTAAAACAATTTCTGTAATACAAAGTGAAATGACATGGCACGAATTATGAAAATTGAAGTTAAATCTCTACTGGTACTATACAAAAATTATTAAACGAAATCAAAATCTAAATATTATTAAAAAGATTAAGGGACTTTAGACTCAAACATTTACGTAAGGTTTTAAATCCTTAACGTGCCATGTCCCCCGATCTTTACCCTTGTCGTCGATTAGCAAGTATGTCCACGGTGACACACGTTTGCTAATCTTAAAAGGCCCCACAAATTTGGTAGCTAACTTTACAGCGCAATAAGTTGCTGCATCAGAAAGCGTAAAATTCCTTCTCCACACGAGATCGCCAGGTTGATACTGCGTGTCTCTTCTTCGAAGATTATACGTTTTTGCGGACTTTTTACCTGCCGCTTCTAACTTCCTAGCTATGTCTTCACGAAGCTTCCTAAACTGCCTACTAATTCCTTCACTACCTTGATCCCTATCACTATCTCGAAGTCCTAAATCATGGCCACTAGTTGCCATGTTCCTACCAAAATTCGCATAATATGGCGAAACACCTAACACCTCATGTTGCGAAGTTCGGATTGCACAGGCTACCTTTGCCAGTTGCGAATCCCAACTCCGATGGTTCTCAGAGACATAAGCTCTGAGGGTCGTTTTTATTATTTGATTAATGCGCTCCGCAGGATTCGCCTGCGGGTGATAGTGTGCCGTATATCGAAGTTGTGACCCGTACGCTTCGCTAAGCGTTTTCAGTTCTTTGCTACGGAACTGGGGACCGTTGTCACAGACGATCCACTTTGGAACACCGAAGAGAAGGAAAACGTTGTCCTCCAACTCTTTACAAACTGCTTTCGCCGTTGCCGACTGCAACGCGAACAAAAGTGGAAACTTCGTGAAGTAGTCTACCACCGTCAAAATATAAATAAAACCCCTAGAAGACTTCGGCAATGGACCAACCAAGTCCACGCACACCATCTCCCATGGTTTTGAATTCCCTACTCTCTCTGTCATAAGACCAGCTGGTTTCTCGTTAACCGGCTTCACTTGTCAGCAAATCTTACAATTCCTAACGTATTTTGTGATATCCCCTCTCATTTTGGGCCAGTAATATTTTTCTGCTATCCTAGCAAAAGTTTTCTTAACACCCATGTGTCCTGATAACGGACTATCATGGCATTCATTTAAAACTTTGGTCCTATCTGTTTTTCCTTTTACTAATTTCCACCCCTCACTCTCTTCGTGAACTACAACATGGTTCACCCTAACATGCTTATAGAGTCGCCCTTCCTCCACTCTCCAGGATGGGTACGCCAATGGACTCTTTTCTACTAAAGACCTCATCTTAATCACCCAAGGGTCCGAATCCGCTTCAGATATTCCAGCTAACTCTGGAACTCCTCGCGACAACATATCAGGAACGACATGTTCTTTGCCCTTTCTGTGGATGATTTTGAAATCAAATTGTTGAAGCCGAATGGCCCAACGAGCTAATCTACCCTGCGGATCCTTAAGGTTACTCAACCAGACCAATGAGTGATGATCAGTCACGACAGTAAATCGAACTCCTTCGACGTACGGCCGCAACTTCTCAATCGCCCAAAGAACTGCCAAGCATTCCTTTTCGGTCGTAGAGTAGTTCCTTTCATTCCTATTCAATGACCGACTAATATAACAAATTGCTTTTCTCCTTAGGAGAAAAGTTCACAATCCCTGTGACACGCGAGAATTTCTCACCGATACATGTAATTGCTGACATCGAGCAAAGCATTAGAACTTTTGAAGATGAGAGGGAAAAGGAAATAACCAGATCTAGAGTTACCAACCGCATTTTACAACACAATAGAAGAATAAAAAATACAACAATAGAAAAATTCATACTTAAAATACATAAAGATACGCAAAAATTCCTCAGACGGTACAAAAACGAAATTGTTGTGACCAAGGCAGATAAGGGCAATAAAACTGTTATTATGTACAAATCTGATTACTTTAACAAAATGTCAATACTACTCGAAGATAAAAATATTTACAAAACAGTTAGAACCGATCCAACAACAAAACTCCAAAAAACCAATAACAGCTTAGTAAATGAACTTTTCAAAAATAATTACATCGACCAATGGCAAAAGCATATAATGTACTCTTCATCATCAACAGCACCGAGATTATATGGCTTGCCAAAAATACACAAGCCAGATCTACAACTGAGACCTATTTCCTCTTCGACAAACGTTCCATGCTATCAACTATCAAAACACATAGGACAAATTTTGAAAAACATAGTAAACGAAAATCTTGTTACGGTAAAATTTTGCCGTAACAAGAATTACTCTTTTGCTTCCCCATCCTAGGTTCCTTTCTTCCCAACTTTCGTTTACAGGTGTTTCGTTCAACTTACTGAGAGAGAGAAGGGCAGCCATGGTCCATCAGCCATCGGTTCACTCTCTCAGTACCTTGAAGAAACAAATTATCGAAGTTGTCAATTTTGACACTTAAGTGGATGGTTGATCCACTGCATCATATTTGACAGACAGGTGGTCTGTTCTGAACCACTAATTCCGAGCGCGGGTGACAGTTGGTCCCCGAACGCTAATAATTCTTAACAGACGGGCGGTCTGTACAAACTGTACATACCAAAAGCACGGACGACAGTTGGTCTCCGATGCTGATGTTACTCCTTGTGAGAATGGCTGCTTGCCCAACGTAAACAGTAACTTATTTGTTTTTGTAAAAGATGGAACGTTAACCACTAGTCCTCATTCCCCAAATCTGCGCAAAAGCCCAACGACCGCGACGTAGAGTAACTTCGCGAAATAGGGAATAACTGCCTGCATCTCCTATCCTGACAAATGTGTATAATCGAATTTTGCTTTCCACCAATTTGTTGCTAGTTGCTAGTTTTTTGTAAATGGAAGGGGAAAAATGCACGCGGGATAAGGTTGAGTTTCTTTTTGGTTTTTGGAAACTTCCTTTTAAAAATAGTTTAGTGGGTGAGAATAGGTGGCTGAATGCACCCATTGAATTGCCGCCCACTGGAAGTCGTACAAGTGTTCGGCGAATTCAATGGTGACGGTGTACGAAGCTGGGGTGTAAAGTGCGAGTAGGAAAGGCTGCTGGGTTTCAACTGCGTTGGCTCACTCACGCGAATATGCTGAGTGTTGCTGAGTGATGACGCGATCGAAGCCCACGTCACTGATTGGCCGAAAGCACTGGGGCATTGGAAAAAAGAAGAGGTCGTCCAGGCAAGGTGAAAGCCTGGATGGGCACTTCTTACCCGTAGAGAGTACGAACCAGAGGTTCTTAGAAAAAAAAAGCAAAAATTAAAATAAAAGCAAGTTTTTAAAAATCCAAAAAGAGATTCAATTATTTTTCGGTTGCGATTTTTTTTGATATCTAGCAAGGCAGATAATTGTTGTGGAGTGACTTAAAAGTCAAGTGGCAAATTTTTGGAATTTTGGCGAAAAATTGGTGGAAAAAAAAGTCCAGATAAGTTGTCGTCAGGGAGGAGAGTAGCAGGAGTTGAAAAAGCTAAGTATAGTGTTGTGTTGTAATTAGTTTTCTTTTGCATATAAATTCGTTTGCCAGAGTTATTTGTTGAACTCATCTTTAATTTTCGGTTTGGCTTTTGTTCCGTAAGTTTTCCGATAAAGCGGAACTCGCGACCCGTTTTCCATTTTCCGTTTGTTCTTTCGGGACCAAGTGTTAACGGTCCATCTTGTTAGTTAAAATTGAATTTCGTTGTTCTCTTTGTCTAAAAGATCTTGGGTTTTAGCCCTACTTAATTGCAAGGTTTCCCAAGCAATTTAATAAAAAGTGTTAAATTCCCATTCGGAATCATAAATAACTTCTTTCATTTCAAATACTTTCACCGTCGGTTCCGCTTCGGAGGTTTGTAATTTCCTTATTCAAAAAAAAATTACTGGCGCCCTTATTTTCTTTTTCAGCGACGCCCCTGTGGCCATCTACATATCCAATAATTATAAATTCTTGATTAACTTCGTCAATCAGTTTAATTAACTTTTTATCACGATAAAAGTGTTAAAAAGTGAACCCACCCCTTTGCTGAGCATAGCCGTGGTGGCAGCACTTTTGTTGTTGCCTGTTGCACTTCTTCGAATTCGGACTTGTTTTCGTTTTCTATTTTGCTTTCCTTTTGGTTGACATTCTTATAACCAAAAGTCGTGGTCAAATCGTCGATGCCGGTCGCATTTTGTTTTCGCGATAAATAATTAAATTTAAATAAATATTTTGTTCGGTTCGTCGCGAAAAAGTGTAACAATTGGCACCCGAACGTGGGGCTTTTTGATTGAAAAAAAAAAACATTCCAAAAACCGCGGTGAAAGTTCTCCAAAAAGAAGAACATTCTTGTAAAGTTTTTTTGGTTTTGCAGTTTTTTAGGGAAGTTTTCGTTTATCTTGTTTTGTGCCATTTACTTTTCTTATTTTTTGTCTCTTCCCCCAGGAATATAATCTGTTGTGAAAAGTGGTGGAAATTTGTTATAATCTTGTGGAAAAAAAAACACAATACCTACCTGATTGAAGCTGGAATTTAGCACTCAATAGTGTATAGTGCATAGCATACCTACTACGGTTTTTTTATTTTTGTTTTCTGAAGAGTGAGTACCTATTTAATATTCTTTTCATTTACATTTTTGATAAAATTCTAAATTAATCCCTTCATTAGTTTAAATTTACATATACCTACCTACATACATATATATGCTTTTTTTTTCGCATAACCTTTAAGTGTCGCAGGTTTTTATATCTTACTTACGGTGCTTATCTACCTTATACATACCTACGAAGCCCGTTTGAATTGTTTACATAGTTGATCGTGATTGAGTTCTTTTTCTGAGTTTTATTGTGTTGATTTCGTTAAAAAAAAAAAAAACGTTTTGTTTACATTTTGCTAGAAGTGCTAGTGCTAGAAGTTGTTATATTTTACTTACCTACAGTGTCGTGTAAAAATTTCTTACAGGTAGGAAAATTTATTAAGCAAATATTTTTTTATGGTGATTCTTTTTTTTGTGCGTTAGTCGAGTGCAGTAGTAATTTCTTTTGGAATATTTTTTTTGTTTAATTTTGCAACATTTTGTTTTTGGATTTATTTAACGCGTGTTTTCTTTGAATTGGTATAACAATCAACCGGGTGTTGAATTGGTCCAATTTTTGTTTAGTATTTCGGCCTCTTTTTGTTGAATTTGTATAACCATCAACTGGGTGGATTTAGTGGAAAATTAATTAAGCCATTTTTTTTGACGATTTTTCTTTTTTGTGCGTTTAAGCTCATATATTTTTTTTTACTTTTAGAACAAATCAGCTGGGTGTTGATTTTGTTAGCTTTTTGTAATATTTTTTTTTTTTGATTTTTTTTAATTTATTGCGTGTTTACTTTTAAATTGGTACAATCATCATTTGATCCAATTTTTGGTTTAATAAGGCGGTTGTACATTTCATACGGTTTGGTTATTTAATTTTACCTTTGGACGTTAAGTTTTTTTTCAAGATGGACGTGAATAGGTTAAATAAAGAGGAACTCCTTTATGAGTTACAGGCGCGTGGTCTTAAGGAGGGTACGGTAGACAACATGAGGATGACACTTAGAGCATCCCGTACACTGGAACGGTCGGGTTCCATTTCGAGTGACAGCCCTCACTACCCATTTTCGTTTGAGGATGATTCGAAAGCGGTTCGAGCTAAAATTATAGAAGTTAGGGACTTGTTGAAAACTCCTCCGAAGAATCCGAAGTCGTCGGAGTATTTGAAAATTCAGACCAAAATTGAATGGTCTCTAGGTAGGATGAGTAGGGCCAAAGCGGAGTCGTCTGAGGAGGTCAATCAGGTGGCCGATATTCGGGGGGAGTTATTGTTGCTGATGGCAACCTTAACGGAAGGGGGTGAGGAAGTACCTCAAGATAAAAACAACGGCAAGGACAACACGTCGACAGCAGGCATGGATGCGTTGCCAACTGCACATGTCGACCAACGTGCGAGTTCAGGATTTCAACTACAGGGGGAACCCTGTGACCGAAATCCTGAGCGTATTGAAAAGTGGAATATAAAATTCTCTGGTGAGCAGTGCGGCTCATCAGTGAATTCATTTATTGAAAGAGTTGAGGAACTAAGGGAATCTCGTGGAGTTTCAGAGGCTAGGGTTTTCAGGTCGGCTGTTGATCTTTTTACTGGGAAGGCGCTTCTCTGGTTTAGGGCGGTTAGGGATTCCATCACAACATGGAAAGAGTTGGTAAGGGAGTTGAAGTTGGAATTTTTACCCTCCAACTATGACGACCTCTTATTGGACGAGGTCAGGCGGCGTACCCAGGGTAGGGATGAGACAATGGGAATGTACATTGCTCTCATGCAAACCCTTTTCAAAAGATTCTCTGAGCCGTTGAGTGAGAATAGAAAATTATCTATTCTCATGAAAAACATAGCTCCTTTCTACCAAACGCAATTAGGCTTGGCTGATATCAAGTCAGTCAATGAACTGGTTGCGTTGGGTAGGAAGTTAGAGACAATTAGGTCAAATGTGGAGTCTTTTGTCCCTCCTCCTTCTGGTCGTAACAGGCAGGCTTTGGAGCCTGATGTTGCGTATGTTGCTTCCGTTCAGGAAGCAGCAATTGCAGTTGATCGGAACCCTCCACCCCCCAATAGGACCATTCGTTGTTTCAACTGCAATAGGGAAGGACATTTTTCTAATCATTGTTCCGCTCCTAGGCGTTGTTTTGGGTGTGGTACTGTAGGTACTACACATCGGAATTGTAGGCGTTGTTCGGGAAACGGGCAACGGACTCTTGGGCCAGCAGGTCAAGAGCGCCGTCGCAATTAGTTAGGTCGCCTGCTGACGACCAGCTGGCAGATCAAGTTAGGTTAGGTTTCACGTTAGATAGTAGTGGGGACGATAGACGTCCATATTTAGGAGTTAACATTTACGGTATTAGGTTTTTAGGCCTACTAGATTCGGGGGCATCTCGAACTATAATTTGTAGGGACGTTTGGAGAGTTTTGAAAGATTTAGGGTTACAGTTAGACAAAACAAATGTTAGGCAGGTACATTTAGCTGATGGTGCAGGTGTAGGAGTTTTAGGAATTGTAAATCTACCCATTGTTGTCGAAGGCAAATCGGTTTTAGTTGAGTGTTTGGTTATACCCTCCCTCCCACATGCGATGATACTCGGTGCAGACTTTTGGGCACTATCGGGAATCGTCCCGGATCTTCGATCACGCATGTGGAGTTTTTCGAGCCAGGAGATGGTGGATTCGATAGAAACAACGTCTATCACAGATGAGTCTGAGTTAGATGAGGATGAAAGGGGCAAACTGAATACTTTAATTGAAGATTTGTTTAGGGACATGCCAGAAGGGTTAGGAGTGACAACAATGGTAGAGCATATTATTAGGACGTCGACAGAACCTATTAAGCAGAGGTACTATCCGGTATCACCAGCAATGCAGGTGCATATCGATAAGGCTCTTAACGAGATGTTAGAAGAGGGGGTGATTGAGAAGTCAAATAGTCCTTGGGCTTCTCCAATCGTTTTAATTAAAAAGAAAGATGGTACCTTTAGGTTTTGTGTCGACTATAGGAAACTTAATCAAGTTACAGAGAGAGATGCATATCCACTTCCGATTATTTCAGCCATTTTAGACAAGCTTAGGAACGCGAAATTTTTAACATCGCTGGATATTAAGTCAGCGTATTGGCAGATTCCGATGGCGGAGGAATCTCGCAAGTTTACGGCCTTTACGGTACCGGGTAGGGGACTTTTTCATTTTAAAAGAATGCCATTCGGGTTGCACAACGCCCCTGCTACGTGGCAGAGATTCATAGATAGTGTTTTAGGGCCGGAGTTGGAGCCATATGTTTTTGTATATCTGGACGATATTATTATCGTTACAGATACATTCGAGAAACATCTCGAAATTCTTAACGAAGTTTTTAGGAGATTGCATCAGGCAGGTTTGAAAGTAGGTAGGGAGAAATGCAACTTTTGCAGACCCTCTCTAAAATTTTTAGGTTACGTGGTTGATCGGAACGGGTTACATGTTGACCCGGAAAAAGTGGATAGCATGGTAAAAATACCTGCACCCAAGAACGTTAAAGAAGTTAGGAGTTTTGTAGGGACTGTTTCGTGGTACAGGCGCTTCGTACCAAATTTTGCTACATTAGTTAGGCCATTGACAGATTTGCTTAAGAAAAGCAAAAAATTCGTCTGGACACAGGAATGCGAAGATTGCTTTAGGAAAGCTAAGGAATGTTTAATCACGGCTCCGATTTTAACATGTCCCGACTTTAATCTTCCATTCGTGGTTCAAACAGACGCATCTGATTACGGTATCGGGGCCGTACTGACACAGACTTTTGAGGAGGGGGAAAAAGTAATATGTTACTTGAGTAGGTCTCTTAATAGGAACGAAAGGAACTACTCCACTACTGAAAAGGAGTGTTTAGCAGTTTTGTGGGCAGTTGAGAAGTTGCGGCCGTACATCGAAGGAGTTCGCTTCACGGTCGTAACTGATCATTACTCATTGATTTGGTTGAGTAATCTCAAGGACCCACAGGGTAGACTTGCGCGCTGGGCAGTTAGGCTCCAGCAGTTTGATTTTCAGATCATTCACCGAAAGGGTAAAGATCATGTCGTTCCGGACATGTTATCTCGGGGAGTTCCAGTAGTGGCTGGGATTTCGGATGAGGATTCTGACCCTTGGGTGGCAAAAATGATTTCGAAAGTTGAGTCAAACCCGTTAGCTTTTCCGGCCTGGAGAGTTGATAATGGCCGTTTGTTTAAATTTATAAAATCGAATCATGTGGTGGTTCATGAAGGTAACGACGAATGGAAATTAGTAGTGAGTGGGAAAGATAGGTTAGGAGTTCTTAAAGAATGTCATGATAGTCCATTAGCTGGACATATGGGGGTTAGGAAAACATTCGCTAGAGTAGGTTCAAAGTATTATTGGCCTAAAATGAGAGGAGATATAACAAGATATGTCAGGAAATGTAGGGTATGTCAACAAGTGAAACCGATAAACGATAAGCCAGCCGGTCTTATGACTGAAAGAGTAGGAGCTTCTTCTCCGTGGGAGATGATAAGTGTGGACTTAGTGGGTCCTCTGCCCAAGTCTAGTAAAGGTTTTATGTATATCCTCACAGTGGTAGATTATTTAACGAAATTTCCGTTACTGTTTCCATTAAGGTCTGCCACTGCAAAGGCAGTGTGCAAGGAGTTAGAAGATAGTGTTTTTCTTTTGTTTGGAGTTCCGAAAATTGTCATTTGTGACAACGGTCCTCAATTTAAGAGCAGGGAACTTAGGACACTCTGTGAAGGATATTCTTCGAAGATTAGGTTTACTCCACATTATCATCCACAGGCTAATCCTGCGGAGAGGATTAACCAGATCATTAAAACAACTTTGAGGGCATATGTTTCGGAGAATCACAGAAGTTGGGATTCTCAGCTAGCTAAAGTGGCTTGTGCCATCCGCACATCCCAACATGAAGTATTAGGAGTTACACCATATTACGCTAATTTTGGAAAGGAGATGTCTACTAGTGGTCAGGATAGAATAGGAATTAGTACTGAAGCTTTGGATAGTGAAAATGGTGTACAGTCGGTAGGAAATATAGGAGATAGGTTTAGAGAACTTAGGGCTGATATTGCTGCCAAGTTGAAGGCAGCAACTAAAAAATCAGCAGGTGCATACAACCTCAGGAGGCGAGACGTTCAATATCTCCCGAATGACGTTGTATGGCGGAGAAATTTTGTCCTTTCGGACGCAGCAAATTATTATGCGGCTAAGTTGGCACCGAAATTTGTGGGCCCGTTTAGAATCCGCAAAAGATTGTCTCCTTGGACATATGTCCTTCAAGACGAAAATGGTAAAGATCGTGGCACTTGGCACACTAAAGATCTAAAACCTTTCACTTCGTTATCTGAAAATGATTGAGTCCGTAAGTCCCTATTAAAGTAAAGAGTAATTCATTTTTTTTTTTTGTAACTTTTTGATGGTATTGGTTTTTATATTTTGTTTCTCTTTTTTTTTTTAACTTTTTTGTTTGGTTTTGAAATGGACTACCATATTTGGTCTGATGGTTTTTTTTACCTTTGTTGTTTGTGTACCTGGTCAATCCGTAGGAAATGGCTTGGTTTTCTTGAAAACCAAGCACATTTCCGAGGAGGAAAGGGTGGGATTTGTTACGGTAAAATTTTGCCGTAACAAGAATTACTCTTTTGCTTCCCCATCCTAGGTTCCTTTCTTCCCAACTTTCGTTTACAGGTGTTTCGTTCAACTTACTGAGAGAGAGAAGGGCAGCCATGGTCCATCAGCCATCGGTTCACTCTCTCAGTACCTTGAAGAAACAAATTATCGAAGTTGTCAATTTTGACACTTAAGTGGATGGTTGATCCACTGCATCATATTTGACAGACAGGTGGTCTGTTCTGAACCACTAATTCCGAGCGCGGGTGACAGTTGGTCCCCGAACGCTAATAATTCTTAACAGACGGGCGGTCTGTACAAACTGTACATACCAAAAGCACGGACGACAGTTGGTCTCCGATGCTGATGTTACTCCTTGTGAGAATGGCTGCTTGCCCAACGTAAACAGTAACTTATTTGTTTTTGTAAAAGATGGAACGTTAACCACTAGTCCTCATTCCCCAAATCTGCGCAAAAGCCCAACGACCGCGACGTAGAGTAACTTCGCGAAATAGGGAATAACTGCCTGCATCTCCTATCCTGACAAATGTGTATAATCGAATTTTGCTTTCCACCAATTTGTTGCTAGTTGCTAGTTTTTTGTAAATGGAAGGGGAAAAATGCACGCGGGATAAGGTTGAGTTTCTTTTTGGTTTTTGGAAACTTCCTTTTAAAAATAGTTTAGTGGGTGAGAATAGGTGGCTGAATGCACCCATTGAATTGCCGCCCACTGGAAGTCGTACAAGTGTTCGGCGAATTCAATGGTGACGGTGTACGAAGCTGGGGTGTAAAGTGCGAGTAGGAAAGGCTGCTGGGTTTCAACTGCGTTGGCTCACTCACGCGAATATGCTGAGTGTTGCTGAGTGATGACGCGATCGAAGCCCACGTCACTGATTGGCCGAAAGCACTGGGGCATTGGAAAAAAGAAGAGGTCGTCCAGGCAAGGTGAAAGCCTGGATGGGCACTTCTTACCCGTAGAGAGTACGAACCAGAGGTTCTTAGAAAAAAAAAGCAAAAATTAAAATAAAAGCAAGTTTTTAAAAATCCAAAAAGAGATTCAATTATTTTTCGGTTGCGATTTTTTTTGATATCTAGCAAGGCAGATAATTGTTGTGGAGTGACTTAAAAGTCAAGTGGCAAATTTTTGGAATTTTGGCGAAAAATTGGTGGAAAAAAAAGTCCAGATAAGTTGTCGTCAGGGAGGAGAGTAGCAGGAGTTGAAAAAGCTAAGTATAGTGTTGTGTTGTAATTAGTTTTCTTTTGCATATAAATTCGTTTGCCAGAGTTATTTGTTGAACTCATCTTTAATTTTCGGTTTGGCTTTTGTTCCGTAAGTTTTCCGATAAAGCGGAACTCGCGACCCGTTTTCCATTTTCCGTTTGTTCTTTCGGGACCAAGTGTTAACGGTCCATCTTGTTAGTTAAAATTGAATTTCGTTGTTCTCTTTGTCTAAAAGATCTTGGGTTTTAGCCCTACTTAATTGCAAGGTTTCCCAAGCAATTTAATAAAAAGTGTTAAATTCCCATTCGGAATCATAAATAACTTCTTTCATTTCAAATACTTTCACCGTCGGTTCCGCTTCGGAGGTTTGTAATTTCCTTATTCAAAAAAAAATTACTGGCGCCCTTATTTTCTTTTTCAGCGACGCCCCTGTGGCCATCTACATATCCAATAATTATAAATTCTTGATTAACTTCGTCAATCAGTTTAATTAACTTTTTATCACGATAAAAGTGTTAAAAAGTGAACCCACCCCTTTGCTGAGCATAGCCGTGGTGGCAGCACTTTTGTTGTTGCCTGTTGCACTTCTTCGAATTCGGACTTGTTTTCGTTTTCTATTTTGCTTTCCTTTTGGTTGACATTCTTATAACCAAAAGTCGTGGTCAAATCGTCGATGCCGGTCGCATTTTGTTTTCGCGATAAATAATTAAATTTAAATAAATATTTTGTTCGGTTCGTCGCGAAAAAGTGTAACAATCTTAACATTAAGAACTCATTTCAACTAAAAACTCAATTAGAAGGCATTGTTTTAGAGGAAGATGATTTTCTAGTTTCTTTTGACGCTGTTTCACTCTTCACGAACATTCCGACTTACCTCGCTATAAAAATAATAATGAAGAAGTGGGACACAATAAAAAACTTAACAAAAATACCAAAAACACAGTTTTTAAGAATTCTAGAATTTTGTCTGAAAGATAACAACTACTTCAAATTCCAAGATAAAATATACAACCAGACTTTTGGTATGCCCATGGGAAATCCGCTCTCCCCCACAATAGCTGACATCATTTTGGACGATTTAATAGAAAAAACAATAGAAGAACTTAAAAATGAAAAACAAATTAACATCAAATTCATCACCAAGTACGTAGACGACGTGTTTGCTATCATTAAAGAAAAAGATAAGGACGAGATCTTGAATTACCTGAACCATTACCACACAAAACTTAAATTCACAGTTGAAATAGAACAAAACCAAAGCTTACCCTACCTAGACATCAGAATTTACAGAACAAGAAATAAAATTAAATTTAACTGGTATTCTAAAATTACAGCATCTGGCAGAATGATTAATTTCCTCTCTACTCAACCCTTACAACAAAAAATTAACACTGCAAACAATTTTATCAACAAAATAATAAATATAAGCGATACAGAATTCAAAGAAGAAAACATAAAAACAATTAAAACAATTTTACACATGAACAATTTTCCACATTACTTAATAAATAATTTAATTAACAAGAATATCAATAGAACTAACGAAAACAAAAATTCTCAACAAAATCCAGAAGTTGGCAACACTATGCGGTACTATGGTATTGCATACATTCCAAATCTTACTGATAAGAGAAACTTAAATAAAATAATAAATAAAGAAAATGTGACATTTGCTCACAAATCAAACTCAACAATAAGACAACTATTCACCAACACAAAAACCAAAATAGAAAAAGAACAACAACATGACATCATTTATAAAATTGGGTGCAATGGCAAGGAAGGGGAGACGTGCAATCTGATCTACATTGGGACAACTAAGAGATCACTGGAGACGAGATTAATCGAACACAAAGCTGATATTCGGAACAAAAGAGAATCCACTGGGTTATCACAGCACATACTAGAAACTGGACACTCCGCAGACTTTGATAACACAGTAATAATGGACAAGGAAAAGAGAACAAATAATAGGTACACACTTGAAAGTCTACGTATACAACAAAATATAGACAAAACAATGAATACACAGGAAGATAGAGACAACACAATAGCTAGTTATTCTCTTGCATTAAGAGCGGTGTAATTTTTAATTCGATTTAAATTGCTTTACTTTCATTTAGTTTGTCTCAAGTGCTGTGCTGTAGGTTTTTTATTTAATTTTGTTTATTTATTTTCAAATAATTTTAAATAATTCATTTTTATTTTAGAAAATTCAAAAATTAAGAATTGTCATCGTTCAATAATTATTATTAAATGTAACAAAAGTTTTATTCATGTAAGTTTAATTTATAAACAAATTTAAAAGTGTACCCAAATTGTTAATCGTAAGTTTCTATATACAGATTTAATAAACTACCCCTGATGAAGTCGAGAAATTACGACGAAACGTAGGGAAAAGTATGAAATAAAGTTTTATTTGCATATGAAAGGAAGTGACCAAAAAAGCCCGATTTAACTTAACAAATTGCTTTTTCCCCATCTTCAAATTCTTGGGATAGTACGGCTCCGATTCCGTAATCGGACGCGTCTGTTTGAACAACGAACGGCCGAGAAAAATCCGGACATGTTAGAATCGGTGCCGTAACCAAACACTCTTTTGCTTTCCTAAAACTCTCCTCACACTCTTTTGTCCACTCAAATCTCTTACCTTTCTTTAAGAGATCAGTAAGAGGCCTAACTAAAATTGCAAAATTTGGTACAAATCTTCGGTACCACGAAATAGTCCCTACAAAACTCCTAATTTCCTTCACGTTTTTCGGTGGAGGAATCCTCAACATGCTTTCCACTTTTTCAGGGTCGACGTGAAGTCCATTCCTATCTACTACATATCCAAGAAATTTCAAAGAAGGCCTACAAAAATTACACTTTTCCCTACCTACTTTAAGTCCTGCTTTTCTTAATCTTCTAAAAACTTCTTTGAGAATTTCAAGGTGTTTCTCAAAAGAATCGGTGACGATGATAATGTCGTCCAAGTACACAAAGACAAATGGTTCTAGATCGGGTCCCAGAACATCGTCAATAAACCTTTGCCAAGTTGCCGGGGAGTTGTGTAAGCCGAAAGGCATTCTCAAAAATTGGTAGAGACCCCTTCCCGGTACAGTAAAGGCTGTGTACTTTCGTGATTCTTCCTCCATGGGTATCTGCCAGTATGCAGACTTAATGTCTAATGATGACAAAAACTTCGCGTTTCGAAGCTTGTCTAAAATCGCCGAAATAAAGGGTAGTGGATAAGCATCCCTATCAGTAACTTCATTTAGTTTCCTATAATCTACGCAGAACCGAAAACTACCGTCCTTTTTCTTTACAAGAAGAATCGGAGATGCCCAAGGACTCTTCGATTTCTCGATCACACCAGCTTCCAACATCTCTTGGAGCTCTTGATCGATGTGTTTCTGAATCGCAGGCGACACTGGGTAGTATTGCTGCTGTATCGGTTCTGCGGAGGTCCTAATTTTGTGCTCAACTAAGTTGGTGCACCCTAATCCCTCGGTCATTGACTCAAAAAGTTCTTCTAAAACTAACTCTAACTTTTTTCCCTCATCTTCATCTAAATCTGATTTTTCCCTAATCGCTACCATGTCTGTTATCGACGCCACCATCTCTTGGCTCGAAAAACTCCACATACCCGATCTCAAATCCGGAACTATGCCCGATAGTGCCCAAAAGTCAGCACCTAAGATCAAAAGGTGTGGGAGGTTCGGTATAACCAGACATTCTATCAGTAGGGATCTGTTCTCAACCTCCATAGGTAAAGAGACAGATCCAGCTACTCCTACACCCGCCCCATCTGCTAACGCTACTGACCCGACACTACTCTTTTCTAATTTAAGTCCTAACTCCTTCAAAATTTTCCAACCATCTCCTCCTACAATAGTGCGTGAAGCACCCGAATCAAGCAATCCTAAAAACTTGATTCCATAAATTTTTACTCCTAAATATGGCCTATTGTCCCTACCATTTGCCGCTAAAGTAAAGCTCAGCTGAACTCGATCGTCCAGTTGGTCGCCAGCAGACGACCTAACTAACGCCGACGGGTCTCTCGTCCTGCTGACACAAGAGCCCGTTCCCCATTTCCCGAACACCGCCTACAATCCCTACGAAAAACGCCTACCGCACCACAACCAAAACAACGTTTCGCAACTGAACAAGTATGGGCGAAATGCCCATCCCTGTTGCAGTTGTAACACCTAACTACCTGACGGAAGGGGTTAACAGGAGCCGGACTAACAACCGCCACTCGGTTTTGTCCCGACGTACTCGGCCGGTAACCACACTCCGGTTCTAACAAATTTTTGCCTCTAGAAGGCGGTGTGAAAGCGTCCACGTTCACTTTCAAAGAATCAAGTTCCCTACCTAACACTGCAAGCTCCTTAACCGTCTTCGGTTTGGCACTTGCGATCTGCAATTGGAAGAAGGGGTCAACATTTTTCCTTAAAATCGAAAGCATCCTTCCCTCTGACAAAGGTTCCGACAATCTCCGAAACAATGTCCTCATTGTGGCCAAGTACGCTCCGAAGGTTTCATCCTTCCCCTGCGAACGACGATTGATCTCTTCTAATAAAAGATCATCGTAATTCGCAGGTAGAAACTCCGCCTTGAGTTCCTTCACGAGCTCTTGCCAATTAAAAATATCCTCCCTAGCCGTCCTAAACCACATAAGCGCCCTACCAGATAAAAGCTCAGAAGCGGATTTAAAAAGATGGGTTTCCGGAACATCGTTCGCCAACCGAAGTTCCTCTACCCTCTCCAAAAAAGAATTAACTGATGCTCCGTCCGAGTCACCAGTAAATTTAACCCCCCACTTTCCTATACGTTCAGGCCACCTTTGCTGAACCACCAATCTACCAGGGATTGCCTCGACTCCCTCTACCCTACGCTCCGGTACCCTAATATTAACCTCACCCGCTATAAGACTGTTGTCACCCCGGCTTGGAGGAGCTCCCGTCTCTAAAGCAGAGCCTAACGAAGTCCTAGCTAAATGAGAACCTGAAGGAGACCGCGGACTAGTTTCTGTCCCACCAACTTGTACTTTAAATTGGGTTTCTTCCCTAGCTGGAGTCTTCTTTTTCGGCGACTCTTCTTCTCTATCACTGATCTCACTATCACCTGTAAGATCACCTAATAAAAACAAAACGTCGTTTCTAATGGAACTAATTTCCTCTTCCTCATCTTCAGCTTCACAAGGTGTCCTAGCTAACCTACCAATGCACCATTCTATTTTGGTCATTATCTTAATATATTCCGAAGATTTCGGATTTTTAGGTGGATCTTTTAAAAGAGCCCTAATCTCATCTGTCTTTGCCTTAACGGCATCACGATCCTCCTCGAAACTAAACGGATAAGCAAGGCTAACCTCCATCGAGTTCCTCTTAACAAGCAACCTCGATGACCTCAATGCTTTTCGCATTTCCTCCACCGTCCCTACTCTTAAGCCCCTGACCTTCATCTCATAGGCCAGTTCGTCCTGTGCTAAACGACCTATATTCATTATGAAATTCAAAAAAAAAATTATTTAAGAAAAAATCAAAATAATTAAATAAAATAAAAGTAAAAGTAAAATGGCAACCCTAGAAAATATTCAAAATCTATTCCCTCAACTACAAACAAAATATAGTTAGAATTCGTTTCCAACTAAAAAAAAAAATTTTAAAATAAACGTTTGGTTATTCTGTGAACCAGAAACCAACCTATATTCAAAACCTAAAATTAAAATTCAATATTAAACTCACTAAAACAAAACGTCAGAAAAAACTAAAATGTTGGGTTTGCAAAAAAAAACGAATAAAAAAACTTTCAAGTATTTAAATAAAACTTATTCTGTTAACCAGAATTAAAGTTTTCCTTTTTAAAATAATTCCTACTTCAAAAATCAAAAAAAGTACAAAAAAAAATTGGCAACCCTAAAATACAACCAACAAAAAAAAAAATCAATCAAAAAAAAATTTTAAAACCTTAACTTGTTGTTAAAAAAAACTAAGCTCCAAATTTTAATTAAAATTCTCCGTACAAAAAAAATGACCCTGTACTAAATTTACTTTATATTTTCACTCAAACTGATTTAAGAATAAAAATCACTCAATCGCAAGAAAACTATCACGAACGAAATTCCTCAAAAAAAGACTAAGTCTAAAAAAAACTCAAAACAAAATGTCGGCCGCTCAAAAAAACTAGCAACAAAAATTATTAATTGAAAAAAAAGAAAATAGAAATTATTTAAATAAAACGATAAAACACCGATAAATTATAGCTAAATCAGTTAAAAATCAATAAAAATAATAATAAAAAAACAATAACACAACACGAATGATTATACTTGCACTCCTCGCCTCGTTTAGTTTTTGTTTTTCCTGCTCCCGCGTTGTATTTGTTTTCTCCCACTAATTGTATCCTTCCTTAGCTATTATTCAAATTCCTCGAATGTTTTCACTTTTCAATAAACCTAATAAAAAGAAAAAAAACAGTATCAAAAATTCACAAAATAATTAATTAAACACTTCACGTCACAACACTACCAAAAGAGATGAATGTAAATAAAACAAAATTCTTCCACAGCTACGGGCCCCACACGTTGGGCTCCAATTTGTTGCACTTTTTCTTCTCCTTGAGAAGTGGGTATTCGACCCTTCTTTTATATTATTATAATTATTATTATTATATTTATTATTGCAATAATTATCAAATAAACGACGCGAACAAATAACCACAAAATTAATTCGACCGATTAAACCACGACACGACTGGAATGTAGTGGTGGAAGGAATCGTTAGTAATCGTTACTTTGTAACGATTACTTGAAGTAATCAAAGTAATCGAGTACATTTCTGAGTAACGATTACCAGTTTTTGTACCGATTACCAGTAACGATTACTAACGATTACCAGGAACGATTACTTTGAGTACTTTGATTACTTTGATTACTTTGATTACTTTGATTACTTTGATTACTTTGATTACTTTGATTACTTTGAATACTTTGATTACTTGATTACTTTGATTACTTCGATTACTTTTCGTTTCTATTGGATTCGATTACTTTTGATTACTTTGGAATTTGATCACTCTTGGGTTTTGGATCAGGATTGGATTGCAGGAGGGAACAAAATATTCTCAGCACAGGGTGGTCCCAAAAAATGTCACTTTCTTATTCTTTGACCGATTTCGATGAAATTGACACAGGTTATAGCTGAGGCAGAATTATGAACGAAAAATATATTTTCAGCACAGGGTGGTCCCAAAAAATGTCACTTTCTTATTCTTTGATCGATTTCGATGAAATTGACACAGGTTATAGCTGAGGCAGAATTATGAACGAACAAAATATTTTCAGCACAGGGTGGTCCCAAAAAATGTCACTTTCCTATTCTTTGAGCGATTTCGATGAAATTGACACAGGTTATAGCTGATGCAGAATTATGAACGAAAAAAATATTTTCAGCATAGGGTGGTCCCAAAAAATGTCAGTTTCTTATTCTTTGACCGATTTCGATGAAATTGACACAGGTTATAGCTGAAGCAGAATTATGAACTAACAAAATATTTTCAGCTCAGGGTGGTCCGAAAAAATGTCACTTTCTTATTCTTTGACCGATTTCGATGAAATTGACACAGGTTATAGCTGAGGCAGAATTATGAATGAAAAAATATTTTCAGGACAGGTTGGTCCTAAAAAATGTCACTTTCTTTTTCTTTGAGCGATTTCGATGAAATTGACACAGGTAATAGCTGAGGCAGAATTATGAACGAACAAAATATTTTCAACACAGGGTGGTCCCAAAAATTTTTACTTTCTTATTCTTTGACCGATTTCGATGAAATTGACACAGGTTATAGCTCAGGCAGAATTATAAACGAAAAATATATTTTCAGCACAGGGTGGTCCCAAAAAATGTCACTTTCTTATTCTTTGACCGATTTCGATGAAATTGACAAAGGTTATAGCTGATACAGAATTATGAACGAAAAAAATATTTTCAGCACAGGGTGGTCCTAAAAAATGTCACTTTCTTTTTCTTTGAGCGATTTCGATGAAATTGACACAGGTAATAGCTGGGGCAGAATTATAAATGAAAAAATATTTTCAGCACAGGGTGGTCCTAAAAAATGCCACTTTCTTTTTCTTTGAGCGATTTCGATGAAATTGACACAGGTAATAGCTGAGGCAGAATTATGAACGAACAAAATATTTTCAACACAGGGTGGTCCCAAAAATTTTTACTTTCTTATTCTTTGACCGATTTCGATGAAATTGACACAGGTTATAGCTCAGGCAGAATTATAAACGAAAAATATATTTTCAGCACAGGGTGGTCCCAAAAAATGTCACTTTCTTATTCTTTGAACGATTTCGATGAAATTGACACAGGTTATAGCTGAGGCAGAATTATGAATGAAAAAATATTTTCAGCACAGGGTGGTCCTAAAAAATGTCACTTTCTTTTTCTTTGAGCGATTTCGATGCAATTGACACAGGTAATGGCTGAATCGAATTCCGAAGGAACAAAATATTTTGAACACAGGGTGATTCCAAAAAATGTCACGTTCGTTGTTCTTTGAGCTATTTCAATGAAATTGACACAGGTTATAGTTCGCGAAAATTTTGTTTAAAAAAACTGATATTATAAAGGTGAAGCGGGATAAAATCAATCAATTAAAAGGTCATTTCTCGGGGATGGCTTAAAAGATATTTTTTCTTCAAGAAGTTGCTATTTATAGGGTGAATTGGGATAAAATCAAAAAAATGATATTCGATTTAAAATTTTTTTTTTGTGATTGAAAAGGTATTTATCGGGGATTGCCTTAGAACAATTTTATTTAAAAAAATTATATTTATAGGGTGCAGTGGGGAAAGACGTTAAGTGGTAGGCGATGTTAGAAATTTGAGGTCTGTTTGAAAGGGCATTTTTTAGAAGTGAACGGATGGATATTTTTTCAAAAATATTTCCATTTATACGGTGAAATTACATTTCAATCACAAAAATATTTTTTTTAAATCGAATATCATTTTTTCGCTTTTACCCCAATTCACCCTATAAATAGCAAATTCTTGAAGAAAAAATATCTTTTAAGCCATCCCCGAGAAATACCCTTTTAATCACAAAAAGAATTGTTTGATTTTATCCCGATTCACTTTTATAATATAAGTTTTTTTAAACAGAATTTTCGGGAACTATAACCTGTGTCAATTTCATTGAAATAGCTCAAAGAACAATGAAAGTAACATTTTTGCAATCACCCTGTGTTGAAAAATATTTGTTTCATTCATAATTCTGCCTCAGATATTACCTGTGTCAATTTCATTGAAATCGCTCAAAGAACAAGAAAGTGACTTTTTTTGGGACCACCCTGTGTTGAAAAATATTTTTTTCATTCATAATTCTGCCTCAGATATTACCTGTGTCAATTTCATTGAAATCGCTCAAAGAACAAGAAAGTGACTTTTTTTGGGACCACCCTGTGTTGAAAAATATTTTTTTCATTCATAATTCTGCCTCAGATATTACCTGTGTCAATTTCATCGAAATCGGTCAAAGAATAAGAAAGTGACATTTTTTGGGACCACCCTGTGCTGAAAATATTTTGTTAGTTCATAATTCTGCCTCAGCTATTACCTGTGTCAATTTCATCGAAATCGTTCAAAGAATAAGAAAGTGGCATTTTTTGGGACCACCCTATGCTGAAAATATTTTTTTCGTTCATAATTCTGTATCAGCTATAACCTGTGTCAATTTCATCGAAATCGGTCAAAGAATAAGAAAGTGACATTTTTTGGGACCACCCTGTGCTGAAAATATATTTTTCGTTTATAATTCTGCCTGAGCTATAACATGTGTCAATTTCATCGAAATCGGTCAAAGAATAAGAAAGTAAAAATTTTTGGGACCACCCTGTGTTGAAAATATTTTGTTCGTTCATAATTCTGCCTCAGCTATTACCTGTGTCAATTTCATCGAAATCGCTCAAAGAAAAAGAAAGTGACATTTTTTAGGGCCACCCTGTGCTGAAAATATTTTTTTCGTTCATAATTCTGCCTCAGCTATAAACTGTGTCAATTTCATCGAAATCGCTCAAAGAATAAGAAAGTGACATTTTTTGGGACCACCCTGTGCTGAAAATATTTTTTCATTCATAATTCTGCCTCAGCTATAACCTGTGTCAATTTCATCGAAATCGGTCAAAGAATAAGAAAGTGACATTTTTTGGGACCACCCTGTGCTGAGAATATTTTGTTCCCTCCTGCAATCCAATCCTGATCCAAAACCCAAGGGTGATCAAATCCCAAAGTAATCAAAAGTAATCGAATCCAATAGAAACGAAAAGTAATCGAAGTAATCAAAGTAATCAAAGTACTCAAAGTAATCAAAGTAATCAAAGTAATCAAAAGTAATCAAAGTAATCAAAGTAATCGTTTGGCAGACCGAGTCCGGGTACCGGGTCCGAGATTCGAGTATAAAATTCTCGGTATGGATAATTTATTAAAGATATAGTTGTTGTCGTTGGAAGCCTATAACTTTGGTTTTAGTTGTCCGATCTTCAAGGTTGAGGTATTTTAATAAACGAGAAATAATAGGCTTCTTATGGAGTTTTTTTTTTTCTTAAATGGATTTTTTAAAGGAAGGGTGGGTGGGGGGTGGTGTTAAAAACAATTTTAAGTTATGCTCAAATATGAATCGATCGAATAGCACACCTCTACTCGATATGTGGATTGGCTTCACGTTCCACTGATGCGTTCAGTTACGCTTCTTTTATTGAACGCAACAAGCAACGGCTTGTGGCCATATCGTACGAAATTTGGATTGAAGTTGAACCTGGCAGACTGTTTTGTGAAAACTCTGTCTCTCCTTCTGAAATAGGAAACGGAAATCTGATTTGCAAAGTTCTTTTCATATTTATTTTGTTTGTGCAAAGCTAAAAGTGCGACAAAAGTATTTGTAATTTTTATATGAAAAAAGTAATCAAAGTAATCACTCAAAAGTAACGATTACTTCGGAAAAAGTAACGAATGTAACGATTACTTAAAAGTAACGACATTTTACATCACTACTGGAATGATTGTAGACGAACGCAAAGACAAAAGAGAATTTGAAAAAGTGCAAGCAAGTAGCACGATAAAAAAAGCTACCAACCACGACTGCTCAGCTGGGGTGGGTTCTGTCTGTGGAAGAACGAGAATATATTTGATGATCGTTTTAATCATAGATACACCATATAAAGATAATAATCTCGGCTGTCATCCGAGTTTGCCTACAAGCTAATTCAGGGGAAATTCAGGAGAAACACGCACACATATGCATAATTCGTCCATTCACCACCATTTATTTGCACACATAGACAGAATTCCTCCATTCACCACCAAAATGTCGGTTATTTTAAAAATATCATGAGTATGTTCAAAAAGTATAATAAATTCAGCAACGAGTTATCAAGTGCTAACGCGACCTTATATGGATAAGTTTGTGGAAACAAATTTTGAAAGTGAACATTTATAATCAATTTAAGTAAATTCGATTGTCTTTTGTTTTTTAATCTCAATTTATTGAAACAAACAGTGAATATGATGAAAAAAAAAAAAAACAATAATATAAAGAATGAGTAATCAGAAAATCAACGCAGCTGTCGTAAGAAAATTTTATGCGTGTTTTTTTGCAAGCCCGGAGGAAATTAGTCGAAAAAAAAATTGGTACCTACGAAACCGAGTGAATACAAAGAATTCATATGTTTTGCCCATAATTGCGATGTGGTCCTGTTCGTCTAGTTTTCGTAAACTTTTGCCATCGGACGTGAAGAGCGCTCATCGACCGCTCATTCGTAAGTGGTTGGATGCAAAAAACAAAATGGTGAAAGTAAACTAAAAACAATTTGGCGCATGGTGCTTATTTTTTAACTTTTTTTTCTGATTGACGAATGAGTGAAGTGAAATGTTAAGTTTTCCTTTAATAAATTTATATCACATCAAGTTTAAGTGGTTTCGCAAAGTAAATAATTAAAAGCTTATCACTCTGTGCTTTGAAAATTGACATTGAACAAACTATTTGTTTTCTTACTTTCAACCACTTAAGAGCATTATGGATGACTTGTGAAATTGACGTTTGCGACAGAAAAACACAGTTCAGCAAAATGTCATTATGAGAGTAAAAGAATGAAGGACAAACATGGTGCCATTCACGGCAATACGAAATACTGCTATTATACACGACTAGTTTTTAGTCATCACTTCTTTTTAAATAAGGATTGGGTCATGTAGGTCGTAGGCCAAATTTTGGCCACTGATTTTTGACATTTCTTATTGTATTCCTTGTTTATTTAACAAGTCACTTCATTTATTTCTGTTGTTTGTAAAACGCACATGTATACCTGTATGGTTGTTAATATATATACGTATATGTATATAGAGAGCATTGAAAATTTTAATAACCAATCAAACTAAAGGGAAATTCCAAATTTGAGTCAAGATTTAAAAATCGATGTGCAGTAGCGCACGACTCACAAGATGAATTTTCAAAAAAAGTTGGAAGAAGTTTCATCACGCCAAAGTCGTCGTGTAATAGCAGACTTAGCATCATTAAATTTGTGTTTCTTTCAACACACCCCGATATCCCACCTTACATCCCCCATTTTCATGGTGAAAAGCTGGTGAGTTGGAAGTTTTTTAAAGATGGCTGCGTTATTTGCACATACATAATGGTCGATCTAGCAAAACAGAACAAACCCACCCAATTAAATTGTTGTTGCAATTCACATCTATTCATCGACACGGGATGAAATTACAAATACAACAATGTAAACAAATGGGTTTTGGAGGGTGAAACGTACGAAAGATTGTCATCTTTATATGGTGTATCTATGTCCACCAGTTTGTTTCTTCGTGTGAAAGGTAACGGGTGATTTTTAAGCTGGTTTGGTTTTGGCAACACTGGTTTTGACAGCTGACGTGTGTTAAGTACCTTGTGTCACTGTCAAACAGCTTCAGTTTGGTTTGCAATTTAACCATGGATCGTCTTACAAATGAACAACGCTTGCAAATTATTGAATTTTACTATCAAAATTCGTGCTCGGTTCGAAATGTTCATCGCCCGCTGCTTGTGTTCAGCGATGAGGCTCATTTTTGGTTGAATGGGTACGTAAATAAGCAAAATTGCCGCATTTGGAGTGAAGATCAGCCAGAAGCATTGCAACAGCTACCAATGCATCCCGAAAAAGCCACTGTTTGGTGCGGTTTATGGGCCGGCGGCATTATTGGGCCTATTTCTTCAAAGATGATGCGAATCGCAGCGTTACTGTCAATGGTGAACGCTACCGAGCGATGATAACAGACTTTTTTTTGCCCGAAATGGAAGTTCTTGACTTGCATGATATGTGGTTTCAACAAGACGGTGCCACATGCCACACAGCACGCGAAACAATGGCGCAATTGCGAGGCGAGTTTGGTGAACAGTTAATTTCACGTTTCGGGCCGGTCAATTGGCCGCCTAGATCGTGCGATTTGACACCATTAGATTATTTTTTGTGGAGGTATGTCAAGGCTAATGTCTATAGGGGGACAAGCCCGCTTCGATTGACGCACTGGAAGCCAACATCCATGCATTCATTCGTGAGATACCGGCCGATATGTGTGAAAGAGTATGCCAAAATTGGACTCAGCGGATGGGCTACCTGAGACGCAGCCGCGGTCAACATTTGCATGAAATTATCTTTACACATTAAATTGCAAGGTTCAAACTATCGATTCAAATAAATATTTCATTCATTTTTTCGAATTTTTTGTGTTTTTTTTTTTTTTAAAAGTTCTAAACCTCTTAAAAAAACACCCTTTACAAGAGATTTTTAAGGAAATTAAAAGAAAACGTCAAAAAAAATTCCAGCAACTTGTTTCCTCGTGTGAAAGGGGACTATGCATATGTACATACAGGGTTTTTCAACAGAGACGCTACAAAAGTAGAGCAACAGGGACAGCAAACGACGCCATATTTCTTGCCGTTCTTTTGATATTTCTCTTCAGTAAGGTTTGGGTTTGCCATTTCATGATAGAAAGATATACGAGCCAACAACAAGTCGAAATTATTAAAATTTTAAAAATAGTGACATTTCGAATGAGTGCATTCAGCTTAAATGAGTAGATGAGTTTTCTTTGACAATTTATTATGGTTTTTGATAGATTAACATGAGAATAGTAATTTTTAATCTCTCGTCTTAACCATTGATAAAATCTTTGGTGACATAATTTAATTTTTAACCAGCTTTAAACAAACTGACCAGTAAGCAGTAATATCGAGACTTATCATCAGTCACATACTGTTGTTTTTTTATTTTATAAAACGACCTCTTTATCCGTAATTGGAATAATCATTTTTCTGATTTTTGAATGACTAAGCTCCAGAAATCCTGATTCTAGTCTTTATCACTTATTATTACCACAATTCACTTCTAAAATACAAATTAGTATTTTTGTTGGAAACATCGCTTCAAGCCTTCATGATTAATTTTTAATCTTTTGTCGGTTTATATTGTTTGCTGGAAATGTTATATTTCGTGGTTTTATGGCGCTTCCCCGCGCTGCCGGCAAGTGAGATAAATCTAAGTGTAACTAGTCAGCAGTTGAAAATAATGAGATCTAAAATTACTTATTTCTGCGAAAGCCACGCCCCTAGATGAAAAACCTATGTATGCTATACAAGACCTATACCTGTGCGATATTTCAACATTCTACGGTATCGGGAAGTGGTTCATAATTTTGTTGGTCTGTCAGTCAGTTATGGTTTTAGCAATCATTGTTGAAGTGGAAGTGATATATCTCAAGAACCAATAATGCATATAGAGAGCATTGAAAATTTTAATAACCAATCAAACTAAAGGGAAATTCCAAATTTGAGTCAAGATTTAAAAATCGATGTGCAGTAGCGCACGACTCACAAGATGAATTTTCAAAAAAAGTTGGAAGAAGTTTCATCACGCCAAAGTCGTCGTGTAATAGCAGACTTAGCATCATTAAATTTGTGTTTCTTTCAACACACCCCGATATCCCACCTTACATCCCCCATTTTCATGGTGAAAAGCTGGTGAGTTGGAAGTTTTTTAAAGATGGCTGCGTTATTCGCACATACATAATGGTCGATCTAGCAAAACAGAACAAACCCACCCAATTAAATTGTTGTTGCAATTCACATCTATTCATCGACACGGGATGAAATTACAAATACAACAATGTAAACAAATGGGTTTTGGAGGGTGAAACGTACGAAAGATTGTCATCTTTATATGGTGTATCTATGGTTTTAATCATTTGATCAAAACGAACGAAATGGTTTATTACAAGTACAGTGGGGTACTTGTAATAAAAGGTGGGCGCCAGGAATTTTTATTAGGCTAAATTAGTAAAATTCCAAATCTAATTATAAGTGAAGTAACAAACCAATAACGAAGTGAAAAAAGAAAAAAACAACAATTAGAGTGTAAAGAAATAAAACACAGAGTTTGTATGCCCAGATGGGGACTTCAAAATAGATTTTATTTGGGAAACCGTGGGCGAACCCTGGATTAAAACCCAAAATTTTTTCAAACAAAAGGATACAAAAAGATGAATATTCAAAGACTAACGGAGAACCGTTTAGCCGATAAAAAAAAGAAAATGGGCCGTTAACTCGCGCGAGAAAATTATACCACATCCAACCTCTAATTGGAATTTTGAACACGCAATAAAAGAATAAATTAAATCGAACGAATAGCAAATTAAAAGCCTATCGGAATTTGACACTCACTAACGAGAATATTTAGTTATTCAGAATATAAAAACCACTCTACTTATCTTTTTTTCTTCGCCTCCTCTATCCCCTCGAACTTTTTTTTTCCTCCTAACTTCCTCGAACCTCGAATCTCCTTTTATTAAAATTTTCCTCGATACTTTTCTGCCAACTTTTTCCACCAACACTTTTCCTCGATTTTTCTTTTTTTTTTTTTTAATTCTCCTCGAAATTCCAAAACTTGATCTTGTCGCTTGGTTAGCTCTCTTCAGAGTGACTCCCCAAACTTAACCCATTTCCTCCCTCGACCATTCCAATCACACACACATTCACCTATTCAGCCATTCGCTTTCGTGATCATCGGTCACGGGATGCCGGCTTCCTGGAAAGCTACGTGCTCTCCTAGAAAGCCGCCGTTGTTGAATCTCAACGAAACTTTACAACCACTCTCACAAACACGGATTCAACAAGTTGTTGGATGTCTTTCCAAAACTTGCCGAATCTTAATGGCGAGTTCAGACCCATCCCAAACTAAATATTTCGAGAAAAACTAAAAGGAATCAAAACCGAGAAAAAGCCTTCGCTAGGCATTCTCCTAGTTAATACATTTTACACGCGGGTGATTCGAAGCACGAAACAAAACCATTTAGAAACTATTCTTTCGAGATAAGAGAGAGGAAGGCACATTTCAAAATCGCGAACCCTACTTTTCTAGTTACAAATTCCGATAGACTTTTTGTGTTTAACATTAATAAAGATACCAAATTTTAGAGACTCAAAAACGTTAACTACCCATTTCAATACAATAAAAAAAGTTACGTTAATTTTAGGATGTTGTGTCGTATCGCTGATTTTAAAGTAGGTAAGAGTCCGCCTGACTCGTTACCTCTTCAGCTCATCCGCTGGCATTATTTTCATAACATGAGACCGTCCGTCTACATGGTTGGTAAACTTATAAATTCTGGAACCACCTGTTCCTCTCGATTTTTAGAGTTGTTCGAAGACCTGTTTTTGTCGCTTTTGCAAAATGCTGGCTAAGTACACCAATGGTTGATGGTACCACGGTTGCCCTCAACGTCACCAGTATTTTGCAGCCGCCACGAAAATAAAAAGGGAAATGAAGGAATCGAAGGCTGGTCATTGTTGCGGTAAATTTTACCGTAACAATACTAGCTCGAAGTAATTTTTCAATTCCTTCAAAATGGCCCTTTTCAGGGCCGCAAAAATTTCAATAAGAGATACAACTATATTTAAAAAAAAAAATAAAATAAACTAATAAAAAATGCCAATTTATCGTCATTGTGAGTCGTAAACGAAACGAGCTTTCGCGCGACTAAAAACAAACTCTGTTTGCTCGAAGTACCACCACCATATGCCATCAAGACAAAAGAAACGTTTTATTAGCCGTGTTTTTTTTGCAAGTCCATATGGATTTGTCGAAAAAAACGACATCGGGACTAGTAGTTTTACACGTAAATACAACAACAACTTAAATCCATATGGACTTAGCTAAGTCCAGATAATTATCGGGACTTAAGTACTGTAAGTAAGAAGTTCCTAAGTCCCGATGTCGTTTTTTTCGACAAATCCATATGGACTTGCAAAAAAACACGCCTATTATAGTTTTGGTTAAAATAAAAAAAAAAATCATTTCATCGGTAACGGAAATAATATATGTAGGTACCTAGGCAACGCAACTAATATTTTATTTTGGTTACCTAAGTTGCTTGATTTTTGTTTTCGTTTTCTTTGAAATTAATTTAGAAATATCTCTTTGGTAATTTTGTTGTAGTCCTGAAAAGGACTGTGGATTTGTTTTAATTTCAACAAATTCGTATTGAAATTACTTCTTGGCTTTCTTTGCGGCAACTGCCTTTTTAGGCTTTGCGGCAGATGCTGTCGCTGACTTGGCTTTCGGTACTTTAGGTTTAGGGGAAGCTGCCTTTGCTTTTGTTGGCTTTGCTTTAACTGCACTAGTTTTTTTAACACTTTTCACTTTGGGCTTTTCTACCTTCTTTTTATCAGCACTTTTTTTAGTCGTAGCAGCGGCGGCAGCTTTCTTTACTTTTTATTCACCAGCCACCTTTTTTAATTTTTTGTCACCGGCAGCAGCAACTTTTGGCTTAGCAGCTGATTTTTTCTTTTCAGCGGACTTTGCTTTTGGTTCCTTGTTTGCTAATGCAGACAATTTGAAGGATCCTGCAGCACCCTTTCCTTTTGTTTGTACTAATTTACCACTAATCACGGCACCTTTTAGATATTTTTTAATAAACGGAGCGAGTTTTTGAACATCAACTTTGTAAGTAGCAGCAATATACTTTTTGATAGCCAAAAGCGAAGATCCACCGCGTTCCTTCAATGTTTTAATGGCAGCATCTACCATTTGTTGAGTAGGAGGATGAGTTGGCGTTGATTTTGGTTTCTTAGAACCACTGGCGGCGGCAGCCTTCTTGGGTTTTTTTTCTGCAATAATTGCAGGAGATGATGCAGCGACGGTATCAGACATTTTTTTTTGATTTATTTCGCGGTCTTCTGTCACACTAGCTGATACGGCCGCAATATTTTCTTCACTACGCACAGTACGTAAACGTGTTGGTGGTTTAATGTCCAACAAAGTAAATTTGGTGCGAAATTTGGTCACAATCTCCCGAATAGACTGCTCAGAAGGTCGAGAACGCCGATCATAAAATGGAAGCAGCGCGCGATGAACATTTCGAACCGAGCACGATTTGCAAGCGTTGTTCATTTGTAAGACGATCCATGGTTAAATTGCAAACCAAACTGAAGCTGTTTGACAGTAGCCGTGTTCCATTGGGCCTTGCAAAGTACTTTTTAGTACTTCCCAGTAGATGATGAATGGAATGCTTTCATTTTGTCAAAAGTAAAATCAAACCTCAATATCAATTTAATTTCGGTTTTGCTTTCTTATTTTACTTTAAAATGTGAAAAATGTCAACAACAATACTCTATTACGTAATTTCTGTTGATTGGTGATGTCTTTTTCTTGTTTGGAAACATTCTGTTACTAGATTAATGAACTACTCAGCCTTATTTTGAGATTCGAATGAATAGCTATTTCGATAGAATAGATCTATTCATTCGAATGAACTTTGCATATTTTGAGAATCGAACGAATAATATTCATTATCGAATGAATGCCTAAAATGAACATCAGCGCTTTGACATTTACTGACATTTCTATTTAATTTAGTGTGACCAAGCTGTTTTTTTCGAAGAATTTTTGTTTTTATAAAAATGATGGTCAAAATAATGCGTTCTCATTTAAGAAAAATAAAGTAAAGATAAGTAATGTTGAAGGCCCGGTAAAGTTTACTATTTAAAAAACATCAATAAAAACTGGAATTTTAAAATTTGGGAGCATTTACAAAAAAAGTATGGTAAGTTTATTGACATGAAAAAGTAACAAAATAAATTTAAAACTTTTGAATAGTTAAATACTAGATTTTTTTTTAGCTTTCATGTCAATTTAATTGTGTTTAAAATTGACTAACAAAAAAAACATGTAACTTCAAAGTCTCTCTTTACTTTATACACACCTGGTCACACTTTTCAATTTTCAACAAAACAAAAAAAGTAAAATCCCTCGCCTGTATTTTTTGTTATTTGTAAATGCTTGAATTGTTATTTGCTAGTTCATGAGCAAGAGTTTATTGTTTAATTTTCAAGAAAAACAGATGGCAATTATTTTATTTATAAGAAGTGAAGACGGCGGCGAAGAGCAGATATGGAGGAGAAGGATAATGGATGCATCAAATCCATTCAAGATTGAAAATCCCTTGGCTATCTCCGGATTTTCTTCCATCCAATTGATGAGAACTTCTTTCTGCTCCCGTTTAGTCCAATTGGAATGCGACCTTTAATTAAAATGTCAACAAATAATTCATAACAGTATTTTATTTTCTTTATTTTTCAACAAAAATATTGGAGCTCACATGTTTTTTTAATCTATTCGCCAGAAATTTTTTAACGTCAAATAAATGACATTTGTTTCGAATGATTCGAAAGTCAAAATTTGCTTAGTTTTCAACAAAAATGAACTTTCGTTTGATAAAGTGAACTTTCGATTCGTTCGAAACTCAAAATACAAACTATTCGAATTCGACTTACTTTCGCATGAAAATGAATTTCAAAATAAGGCTGACTTTGAACTACTTCGACCACAGAGTAGAAGTAGTTGACTGCAGCCAGAAGTACTTGGCAGTAGATACTGGAGCCCAAAGGAACACACCTAGTGACACAAGGTACTAAACACTTTGCATGTTTTTAAATGAAGGTATTTATGATTTTTTACTAAGGAAAATGGTTTCATTTTCTTATGTGTTGTTTAATAAATCTTTTTTTTTTTTAATGCTTAACTTTGTTTCCCTTCAAAAAACAGACAGTCTAGCTCCACTCATACTTTTAAGAATATAATGTACATGATTATGGGATAAAACAGCTTTTGCCAAATTTTTCCTAGTGAAGCCAAAGGTGCCCCGTGCAGGAGGCACTTTAAGCAAATTACTTTTTAGAAACAAATTTTTAAAAAATAATGGGTCTTTAAAAAAATAAAATATATAAATGCAGTAAAAAAATAAAAAAATCCATTTAAAATTAAGTAGTGTCAAATGTACACCAGTTTCCCCTATAGTATGATTTTAACAGTACAAAATATTTGGAATTAAACTATCCATTGCTGGTAGTGAGTTTGATAATTTATTAATAAAATCACTCAACATTTTATGAAGTACCTACCTATTCTTATTTGGAAAAAAGTTAACTATTATAAACATTTAACATGTCGGTCTTTAAAATACTCGTATATCCTGACTTGGACGCACTGCACACTCACAGAAGGAAAAGGATACGAATTTGTGTCGATACAGCTGATTGATAAGAAAATTATAGTTATCTCAGGTAATCCCATGGCGTCCATTTAAGGCATATATAATATAAAAGAATGCTCTGTTGAGTTGGGCTCCAACCTATAATTTACTAAGATTGCATTTTGTAACTAAAACTTTTGTTCAATATTTTCAGGTTATTTTTCAACTGGCATGTTTGAAGTTTTGAAGATGACATGGACTAGATTAGTGTTTATTTTGGTTTCAGCATTGATAACAAGCTCTTATTGTTTTGCCTCAGAAGGGAAACTCAACTTTCTTAGTAAGTTACTTTTGGTACCATTTCCTAGAAGCCGATATTAAAAATCACTGTTTTTTGTAAGGTTATAAAGATGCCCGGAATGCAGTTATGGATGCTGAAGATCTCCTTTCAACCGGTGGAACTATAGTCTTGACAGATAAAGAAGAATCAGTCAATGGAATTTTTATGAAGCACAAATTAGCCGAACTATCTAAAGGATTTGAGGACAATGACGAAAACTATGCACCTGGAATGCATTTCTTCAAAGCTAAGAATTTAATTGATGACAGCAAGGTTTTTCAATTCTTAAAGGGAATGCCGAAAGGTGCTCTCCTGCATGCTCACAATACTGCTCTGGTGTCTTCAGAATGGGTCATAAGAAATCTTACTTATATGCCAGGACTTTTGAGTTGCGTTAATCATGAAGGGGTTACAATACTTTCATTTCGGAAAAGCCCAATACATGACTGCTACTCTCCCTATTCGGTAGTTAGTTTTAAAAGGCGGAAGGCACAAAGTAGGAAATATTTTGATAGGCAGTTGGAAAGGACAATCAATTTGTACACGCCAATTCCAGAGAGTAAGACCTCTCTTAAAACACATAAATTATGAAATATGCTTTGCTAATAGTAATTTTGTATTTGAAGTGGAATATTCGAGCTTAAATAGAGTGTGGACAAGATTTCAAAATGCGTTTTCAACAATTTCGGATGTTTTGAAGTACATTCCAGCTTTTCGTTCTTATCACTGGAGATTGTTGGAGGAAGTGTATCAGGATGGTATCATGTACTTGGAATTGAGAATGGAATTTAAAACGGTGAGTGTTTTTAATTTTGAAATTTCAGCTTTTGCTGTCTTTTGTGGGTTTATTTAAATATTTGTGTTTTTTTTTTGTTGGTATAGCTACATGATGATGAGGGCAAGGAATATCCTCCGGAATTTGCTGCGAACGAGCTTATAGCACTTGTCCAACGATTTCGCGCAATAAATCCTGATTTTCTTGGAGTAAAGGTTATCTTCTCTACAAATAGAAAAGTAGAATTGAGAGGGGTGTCAAATAAGTTGGAGGTATTCAAAAAATTTCAGTAAGTCTGAAATTTGCTTTAAAAACCTTAAAAAAAAAAAAACAAAATATATCAGGTAATCTTAATTGTCTTTCTGTAGTAATGAAAATCCAAATTTTGTTATTGGCTTTGACTTAGTTGGTCAGGAAGACTTAGGAAAACCACTTTATAACTTCATTGAAGAACTGAAAATTCTTCCAAAAACTGCTAAGTACTTCTTCCATGCGGGAGAAACAAGTAAGATAATGTAGAAGATTAACCGCTTAAAGTTTTAAATTTATTTTCGTTATTCAGATTGGTATGGAGCTTCATCAGATTACAACCTACTTGATGCTATTCTTTTGAATTCAACCAGAATTGGCCATGGCTATGCGTTGCTTAAACATCCAGTCCTATGGAATGCTGTAAAAAGACGTGATATTGCTGTGGAAGTAAGTCCAATATCAAATCAAGTTCTAAATTTGGTTTGGGATCTCAGGAATCATCCAGGAGCATTTTTCATTTCGGAAAATATTCCTTTTGTGATAACAAGTGATGATCCTGGCTTTTGGAATGCTAAAGGACTCAGTTATGATTTTTATTATGCCATTATGAGTTTTGCGCCAAATCATGCAGGATTAAAAACTCTTAAACAGTTGGTGTGGAACTCTATTAAGTACGATATTAATATTGGAATTGATACTTAAGATAAAAATTAATTTTTTTCTTTTCCAGATATTCTGTTTTGAATGACTTGGAAAGAAAAGAAGCTTATGCGATAATGGAGCAGAAGTGGGATAACTTCCTAGATCAAGTTATCGCGGGTGATGTTTAAAATATTTGTAAGTAGTTATATTTAATAAACAGAACCGATAGACTTTCAATCATTTGATTTGTGTTTTTCTCTTCACGTTTTGAGGTGGTCGTATGGATGGTCCCTGGGTCGGAAGACTGTCAACGGACCTTTGTCATGTCGTTAGTCACACGGTCCATTAACGTTGAGACGTTTGAATTTTAACAGGTTCTATCGCAAATAGACTTTAAAAAGACTATATACGCATACATGTGTGTACATTTATAACTACATGCGTGTAGTGTATTTACGATAGAACCTATAAAAGTCCTTTGGGACTTTCCTTAAGTGCCTGATTACATGGGTCTTTGTACTGAAGGTCGTTTTGCTGAACTCGCGGTTACACGGTGAAGAAAAATCCTTTCCCTTCAATCTACCCTTTCCTATGTCACACCCTTAAAATCCATATATACTACTCACACTCACACGTATCATGCTGAATCCGAAAATATTAGATGAAACTGACGCTTCGGTGAAGTTTGGGTGAAATTTACCTTCTCTTATTTATGCACACAAAATCTACCTATCTCACAGATGTGCTCTTCAGTAAAACGACCCATGAAATCAAGCACTAAGGTCTCAACGTTAATGTCCCCTTTTTAAATTCAAAAGTACTACAAAAAAATACCTGAAAATATAATAATAAAAACAAGAATACATATAAAACTGTGAAACTCAAATCACTTACAAATACTGTGTTTGGATGTCTTTTATTTAAATTTAAAAATTAAGTACATCTGTTATGCATATATAACTACGCATATCTATTCTTTTTGTACCTTTGTTGCCAAAAAGTTTTTACAGCTGGAGTAGATCTGCTCATAGCACCGTCGAAAACCACCTATTCCATGTTCCTTGAAAGATACGATGTTTTTAATGAATACATTATAAAACTAAAAATGTTATCGAAGAAGTTCAAGTTGTCAGAAGCTATTAAGGACATATAATCAAAATAAATTAACGAACACTTGTTTAAGTATTACAAACAATTCTAATAGACTGGCCTCTGCATTTGTCTATGGAGGAATAATATCAACAATCAAGCCATTAATAAATTTCAAAACTTCGTTTCACTTTACTATTTACATAAAAAAAGAAATAAAAAACTTACGAAATATGGGTCAACTATTATTTCATCTTCCTTCCTGCCAATGTACGAACCAAGGAGTTCGATCTTAGCTTTGCATTGTGGGGGTGATCGATCGTTAAGTTCAGCAATATTCATCTCATCCATCCCAAAGATATAGTCAAAAGTGTGATAGTCACTTTCTTGAAGCTACAAAACAAAATCGTTTTATATTATTATGTATGTAGGTTCCTAACTAACGTAAACACAAATTAGATTTACTTCTCTTCCTAAATGTCTTGTTTTCAAATTATGTTCACCTAATACTTTGATGCATCGTTCTTGTGGGGTTTCACCAACATTCCACGAACGAAGTCCTGCACTGTCAATTTCCCAATTAAGACAATTCTTACGAACTAGATCACGCATTACACTCTCTGCCATAGGTGACCGACAGGTGTTTCCTTGAACAAAAAAATATTATGTTTCTCGAGAATTGAGTCTTATAATTCATGACGCAAACCTATGCAGACAAAAAGTATTTTCTGAACTTCACTCTCACTCATCTTGTCAATTGTTCTCACTGCGAACACACAAATGCAACTGAGAATGTGAAAACATTTCAGTTTTGTTGAAATAACTAAAATGATCGTAGTTTGTAGGTGGTTACAGTGACTAATCGTGGTAATTCCCACATCTGATACTGACAAGCTATGCAAAAGTGCAGTGTTATTCGACGAATTGTGCTCTAAGCAACGTAGTATTCACTTTCATTCTATTTTGGTTTATTTTCACAAAAACACGTCACTTAAGAATCACATGGCTCTGACAGCACCAATATTTTCTGCCCCTTTACTCTTGTTTCTCGTGCAATCAACTATAATATGTAATAGGTGAACTGGCGCTATCTGTTTAATAAAAGCACTCCAAAAGAGTTCATTTAGCTGTTCGGAGTGGTGTGTTGGGAGTACTTTAGGCTAAACACACACAAAACGACATGAGAAACAATGCAATTTATTCGGCTAAACCACTCCACATAGATACAGAATCACAATTAATAACTTAAATTTTTCCAGCGAGAGCCTCTTTGAAAAAAGCATCGCATGCAATAACACACTGCTGGTATGCCTTCTCGAATGCGGTTTCTCCTTTGAGCTAAAAGTAACACCAAACAATAAGTACTTCGTTAAAAAAAGGCAGTTTTGCAACTTACATAATAAGGATCCTTTATTATTCGCTCTTTTTTATCCAATCCAAAGTCACCCAGCATAAGAAGCTTTGCCTTGGAACCTTTCGGTGCCAGCCGATTAAGATCATCCATATTCTCGTCGTCCATTCCAAAGATGTAGTCAAATTCTTCGAAATCTATCTTGCGAATTTGTCGAGCATGATTTGAGTATTTGAGTCCATGGTTCTTCATGATGTTTAGAGCGCGGTAGTCAGGTGAATTTCCAGCATGCCAGTCACCGATTCCTGCACTGTCGACTTCCCAATCACCTGCAACGCCGGCTTTTTCAATAGTGTCTTGCATTACTGCTTCAGCGATCGGAGATCGGCAGATGTTTCCTGAATTCCAAAATATAAATTAATTTAATATTTTGTAGTTTAGTTAATGGATTCTTCGCTACCCAAACAGATCATTAAAACTTTTTTGACCATTTTTTCTCACTGCGTTTTCCTGATTTACGATTTATTTTATAAACATTAAACACTGACGAGTTAAATATTAGGTTTGTTCAGTGACAAAATAGTTAGACTAGAACAGAACAGATTAGAGCAGAACAGAACAGAACAGCACACAGCACATCAGAACAAGTTAGAACAGTTGTTCTACCTAAAAAGCTAGTAGAGAAAATCCTGTTCGAAACTGTTCCAAAGTGTTCTAGACAGCCTCATTGAACAGCAAACCAGAACAGTTTAGAACAGAAAATTCCTCATTGAACAGCAAAAAGTTGTACTTTTCTGTTCGAAACTGTTCTAAACTGTTCCGAACAGCCTCGCTGAACAAATCTATTATTAGTAGTTTGTTCAGTGACTGGTTAACTAGTGTTGTTATGTCAAAAAAAAAATGTTTGAGTGGGCGCGTTCAATGTATTACGTTTTACATCTGAATTTTTGGTGCTTCTGATTGGCCAGTGACAGAACAACTTTCGACTGAAAATTCATATTTTTTGTGCGTTCAACAATAAAAATTTAGATCTGAATTATCAGATTTTGTGATTCAACAACACATACCTATGGATCCCTGCCACCAAATGTCAGAAGTGTCAGTGTGAAATTTGAAAAAAAAAAAACAATCTGACAGCATTCCCTGGTTGGAAAACAAAACCAAATGCAGAAGGCACGAAGGCGAGCCAAAAAAGTCGTGTGTTTAATAATAGTGATTAATATGTAATAAAATTAGTTTTTTTTGTATCAAACACTTGAAAAAATGTTCACTAAAATGTTTAAACACTAATTAATACGTAATTCGATCGCAAATTTAAGTTTTCAGTTCCAAATACAAAAAATAATCAAATGACCGGATTTTTAACACTGTCAAGAGACTTTTTTTGTTGTTGTTTTTAGATGTCAAATTAAAAAGAGAAAAGACAAAGACAAATCTTGGAAGACCTCTATCCGGATAACTTTGGATTGATCCCCGACCGCTGCCCATATGTGATACGTCAGGCAAGCTTTTTTCCGTGTTTCAACAGACGTCTGGGCAAACTTCCCAATTGTTAAATGTGTTGAACCGACCTATGCTAGATTTGAACAACTGACAGTAGTAAAGTTGTCTCCCAAAAGGAAAAGAAATAGGCGAATTTCATTTTACGATTAGAATTAAACAAATTTCAGTTTTAAATAACTTTAAGACTAAAAATGAATGAAATAACAGATCTTCCTCAACAACTGCTTAACTGCAAAAGTGATTTTGATTTACCAACAGAAATTATCGTTGTAAATGGTAAATAAAAGTCGTAAATAGAAGTAGTCATTTTATGAATGAAATTAAAAGTAATAAATTAATTGCTTCCTTTAGTAAATGAACAAGAATCATCTATGACTGACCAAGCAGTTCATTATTTTCTCGATGAAATTCTGAAGAAGAAGAAGGAACTCCACGATCCAAGACATCGTTGCAACAGATTTTACGGTGAAATCCGCGAGCTCTTAATAATGCAATATGGACTTTGTTTTAGTGTGAGAACCTTGGAGAGGAAATTTCATTATTTAAAAAGACAATTTGATACTATGTGCCAAAACAACTTCCGCAGTGATGGCAGTTCGAAGGGGCCCATAAACTGGATATTCTTTGACAAAATGATGGAAATCTTTGCCGAAGAATTGGCAATCGAGGATGCACCAACAATGGCCTCCCTGTATCCAGATCTCCCTCTTCCAAAGTCTGCTCTACCAATACCACAGTTATATAGAGAAGATAAAGTTAAATCAGATAAGTTCTCAGATGATGAACAAAAACACGCAAACAAATTGCAACAAGATGATACCAAAGAAACAATATGGAATCACACAGTCGTTCTGGATTTTTTAAATGAATGCCTTGAAAAGAAGGCCGAGTTTTGGGATCCTCATATACGTCGCCGTGGTATATTCCTTGAAATACAGAGTCGAATGGAAGCCAAAGGATATACATTCCAATTGGAAACTCTTGATCGAAAACTGCGAAATTTGAAAACGTGCTATCACGGAACAATACGGTCGATGTTGAAAAAAGAAATTCCAGATAATGGTCCGCACCGCTGGCCTTATTTTGTACAATTACACGAGCTCTACAACGGATATAAAGAACAACAAGTAGCTGGCAAAAAGAAAGGTCGAAAACCAGCGTCCAAAAAAGCAGGTGGATGTAGAAAAGTTCGAAAATCTAGGTCCAGATTCGCAAATCAAGAACGACAGCCGCCAACCACAGTAATAACAAATGGTGCTGACCAACCCGCAACATCAACAAGGAAGTATCGTCCACTACGGATTAAGCCAGACCCTTTTCAGCAATTCCATATGCCTGCGCCAGACGAAACATATGCCGATACAAAGTGTACATTTTCTCCTGGCTGTTTCAATAGTCTTGAACAAGAAGATGAATCAGGGACCCATGAAAACTTAGAAACAAACAGAAACACAGAGACGTCCGGCGACGACATTACAGACGACAATCAGTTTGCTCAAAAAATGCTTGCGCTCGAAGAGCGCCGGACTATTGCTACCGAACAACTCCTTGAGCAGGTTATGGAAACAAATCGCATACGCCAGAGAAAGCTTGAATTTAATCGGCAGAAGTTGGAATATCTAAAGGCTAGAGCCAAACGAAAACAGTTATTTGAATAAATTGAAACAAATTTAAATAAATCTCTTGACCCATAAATTTTATTGTAAACTATTTAGAAGGAACTTTTATCTTTCAGTCTCGTTGGTTCTATGTTATTCAATGTTCAGTTGCAATTTCTGTGCACACAATTTCAGAGCTCGCCTGCAAACATTTTTGTTTTCATCTTCAACATTTTCTATGTATGTGTAAATCTGTGGATATATCACTCTCTCTCTATCTAATAAAAATTGTGTCCCTTTGAAAGTGGCGAAGGAAGAGGACTGATGGAATAGGAGCAGATCTCGGGGGCTTTTGAAGTCCAAAAAAGTAATGAATTTCCTTCAGTAAGAAATGGAGGTGCTGGTCAAAACTCAAAAAACAAAATTGTTATAGTGCAAATAAAAAAAAAATAATTTTTTTAAACTATTTTCTATTTATATACGCCGTAGGTTAGATCTTTGAAACATTACTTGGCCAATTGAGTCTATTCGTAATGAAAACACACAAAATATTATTTTAAAATTTAATTTCAGTTAAATATACTCAAATAGAGACAACAAATAGTTTCTCTTTGCTATTCCGTCCGGATCGTCGTCGCTAGCGGTGGTGCCTTTAGGGTCCACATTAAAATACAGTTCTGGCCATTCTTTAAGAAATACAGTTGGATCCTCGTCTAGGTCAGTCATTAAAATATGATTGTGTAAAATGATGCAGCTGCAGATCATTCTGTTTGCATTGTCTGGATTGGCCGTGTCTAGAAAGGTCAAACGGTGGAAGCGGGCCAGAAGTAGCTGAAATGCTTCTTCGATAGTTGAACTCGCTTTAGCCAGGCATTCGTTGAAGAGTAACTGAGATTCGGCGTGCACCTCTTCATCTAAGAAGGGCACTACTAGGTTCTGCTTTTGGGGGTAGAACATGTTTCCGACAATGTGAAAATCTTCTGGGAGGAGTTCTTTGATTGACTTTGATAGTGGGCTGTTGTTGAATACTCTTTCAGGAACAAGACAGCCCGGAGCGCCCACATAAACGTCCGTAAATATTTTCTGATGATCGCAGACGGCTTAGGAAAGAAAAAATAGTAGTTCACAAGTTGCGGGGGATTTTTCACTTTTCTCACCTTGGAGGATTATCGAATGGGTTTGCCTGGGATTGCAATATATTGAGTATCGTGATGGCTTCTTTATGAGTAAATGACAGCTATTGATGGCACCAACAATTCCAGGCACATAGCCACCCATCTTAGGCTTGAAACCCTTAGGAAAAGCATTCTTGTAAAATTTGGCGAGTCAAATTCTCATCGTAATTACCTGTTCGATATGTGATAGCTCAACTACACTTGGCCAAGATACGTATTCTTTAAAGAGAACAATCAAGCCATCCATGATATCACGAAAGTACTGATGCGAAGGACCCTTAGCAAGACCGAATCGTGTGCCAACAGCACAGAAACTTTCGCGAGTGGTCAGCATCCAAACGGTGAAGAGGAATTTCTTCTCCATATTAAAAACTCGAACTCTATTGGCTACCCGGGTCATTATGGATTGACAGCAGCTGCGACTCATGCGAAAATGCTGGCGAAAATCATCGAGTGTCATGGATGGTATGGTTACTTCATAAAATTCATAGTTTTTGGGTGGGTCACTTTTCCTGCGTTTTTTAGAGGTTTTAACTTTAACTACGCTGGAACTAACCTCGGTCTTGAATATTATTTCATTTGAATGGATTTGCGTGACCAAATTGTCAACGATGTCGTCTGGAAATCAATTGTTTTTAGAATAGAAATAATGAAACATAAATGTTTTATTTTTGAGTCTTACCGGTGTTCATTAAGTTATTTAATTCACTCATTTTCCAAGTTGAATTGTATGTTTTCGTCGGAAAGGAGGATCCAATAAAATCTGTACACAAATGTTGACATTTACCAAATTCAGCGTGTCTGTCATTCTCATTCAGCAATATGATTCACAATAGTTAATGTGAAACAATTGTTTTTACAAAGAAAAATTTGATGCGATTATATTTTTTTATCCGATGATTTAAAAAATAACTATTTGTGGAGATTGAGACAAGAGAGAAAATAAAAACTGGGCTTTACTTCTCAGTAAAAAACTGCATTGTACAAAATTTCTAACTACCCCACAGGTACAGGTCCCTCTACCGGTAGTACCTATATATTTGGTACACCTATACTCGTATATATAATCGTTGTCTAACTTTAGACAACTGTTCTTTTTATAAATAAAAACGTTTAAATTGTTGAATAAAACTTATCTTACTTAAATAACGGAATCGATTGTCTAAACCTTGAATAGTGAAATTTTATTTAATCAAATAAAGCATATTTCCAACTATTTCGAACTATTAACGGCCATATTATTCACTCGATTCATCGAGATTCAAAATTTAAATCTAGTTGTTAAGCATAAAAATTCAATGTACCTAAATACATTTGGATTTAAGTTTTAATCTGGATGTATCTAGTGAATAATATGGCGGTAATACACTATCTAATAAGAAAAAACTTGCGCATTTGTGCTACATAAATATCTGTGTACAAAAGTGCCTTAAGGCTTAACTACATAAGCCAAAAAAGTGAAAAAGTACAAAAGTGAAAATTTTCAAACTCACTATGGAATAGTTTTTCTGACTGGAAAACTTATAAAAATGATGCAGAAAGCTTAAATTTTTGTTTAAAAAAAAAAAAATTGTGTATTCTTTTTCACAAAAAAAACTGCGCTAGCGGGAAAAAATATTATTACTTTTGTACAAAAGTAGTAGCGCAGTTATTTTGTGAAAAAGAATATACAATTTTTTTTTTAACCAAAATTTAATCTTTCTGCATCATTTTTATAAGTTTTCCAGTCAGAAAAACTATTCCAAATTGAGTTTGAAACTTTTGTACTTTTTCACTTTTTTGGCTTGTGTAGTTAAGTCTTAAAGACTGTCAAAACACCCAGATGTTTGCATATTTTGCTTTTAGAAGGTCTGTTTGGCAACGTGAAATTTCTTGCGAATTTGCAAAAATTTTCACAAATTTGCACAAATCAAAAAATAAATAAATTCCTGTTTGTTTGATGTGAGGAATGAAATTTTGACGTTTTGTACACAAAAGTGCTTCAATGCGTTTGTTAACTTTCTTGTAAGTTTCTCCATTTTAGAGAAATTCGTTCTCACTTTGGTGTAGACAGGTTTTACACATTTTACTGAAAAATGTTACCAAACAGACCTTATATCAAGGCAAAATGACATGATTTGGCCACCGGTCGCATCCATTAATCCACATCAATAATGAATCAAAGCATACAAGATTGCGTCACTTCTACTTCATACGAGCCAAAACCACAGATTAGCTATATGAAGATGAGAATGTTTCGTACGTTTCACCCTCCAAAACCCATTTGTTTACATTGTTGTATTTGTAATTTCTTCCCGCGTCGATGAATAGATGTGAATTGCAACAACAATTTAACCAGGGGCTCAATTCCGCAAGTGTGAATAGTTTTCCGTGTACACTTTCTATTCACGCTCAAAATATGCGTGAATAAATTTGCCTATCTGTGTACGCTTTATCTGTCAAAAAGATTGCACCTCACTCTTGCGGAATCGCATAATTTAATGTGTACACTGATTTTTATGCACACAGAAAAAACTCACGCTTGCGGAATTGGGCCCCAGGTGTGTGAAGATCCCTACTGTCTATGTGTGAGGTTTTTATACACACATTCTCATTTTTTATCTGATATCTGACAGCTCAAGCTTGTAGGCAAATTAAAATTGCTGCCGGGGATTCTCATCTTCATGTGGCCTATCTGTGGCCAAAACAACAATACAAATGTCACAGCAAAGTAAATTGCAGTGCAGATGGCTTTTCGTGTGCGGATAATTAAATGATTAACAAGGCTTTTCCTTTTAAAAGTAATAAAATATCACCGAAAATTGTTTTAAAATTTATGATACATATGTACATTTTTTTTTAAATATAAACTGCCAAAAAACAACAAAAAAGCAGAGTGATGTCAAAAACTGAAAATATCAGTCATATTTCCTTCATGTTAAAGAAATGTAAATAGCTTTTAGTTTTCGCCCCCCCCTGTATATCTCATACAAATTGAACAAAAAGTGAATCTCTTTTGGCTCGTATTGCGTCAGAACGCGTGGTCAAAATTACAACAACAAAGTGAAGAATTAGAAGTGGCGTAATCTTGTATTCTTTGATTCATGCACACTAATCCCATTCATCCAAATCGGAGGAGAAGCGTTCGGTCGATGATGAGGAAGAAGACGATGAACACCAAGTTTACTTACACAAGGATTAATATCGAATTTAAATAAAATTAATTTTATTTTCACAAAAAAACACAAACGAATATAACAACATGTTTCCTCAATGCCTTTCGCTTTCATTCCACGTAATCACTTTTTGACGACGAACTCAAGAAGTTAATGGTTGAGACAATAAAAGTACTAATTAAACCAGCCAACCTCGAATTCATGTTACTTTAATTTTGTTTGTATTAATTTTATTTAACAATATTCTTTATCGAAAGTAAACAATAATCGTATTTTACTATCGCCGATGATCCATATAGATCATCCCATGAAAATAAAACAATAAGGATCTCAGTGACAACTGTGTTGTATAACCTATCTCTTTTTTCCTTACGTTTAAGGATCCCCCAAACCAGCGCAAAACATTCATGCGAATATGTTACGACTGAAGATAAAGAATGTTCAAAGATTCTCATCGCGCCAGTGTGGGTACTCTCATTAATCTCCATATAAATAAATTGAGACAGGCGAAAGTTTCGTTGTCATTTGGAAATAATCGCGTTGATTTGGGAGAGCCTTTATTTATTTTTCATTTATTAGCTGTTACCCACCCGCTTCGCTGGGCGTAAAATTATCTTTAGCAATACCTTGTTTGGTATGATTAAAAAAATTAGTTTTAAAATTTTGTAGTCAATATTTTATCGCGATTTGGTTTAATTTCATTTCCACCCAATTCATTTCAGCCTGAACGTATTAGTTGATTATTTATATTTAGTTTTTTCCTAGTTTTGTACATTCCCCGGACGCGTTTTTTGTAGGAGGATATATAACAATACCTGCCATACAATTTTGTTTAGCCGTACTCAGAAAATTCATTGTTTTACACAGAAAAGACCCCTCTCAAGAGACTTACAAATTTCCCCTATCTGATATTTTCTGTTCAAGCTTTTTCTGGGGAAAAAAATTTACAGTACAGCAAAATGTCATTCTGAGAGTAAAAAAAGCTAAATATTTTACAGAGCTTGTTATTCAGATTAGAAGTACGGAATACTGTGAATGTAATCGTTGCTCTTCTTTCTCTGAGTTTCGATGCAAAAAGTAAAGGATCGGACCTATTCACAACTCACAGGCTGAAACTTCAATAAAGAATTCGAAGAAATGCCACGACGCAAAAGTAGTCGTGTAATGGGGCTTTCCATTGGTAAATTCCGATTTCAATTAAAAAATTAAAATTTTTGGGTGGCGAATGGAATACGATTCTGTGTAAATATTTTAAAAATCTTCACCCCTTGATGCATTTTAGAAGAGAAAAATGAGCTTGATGAAGTTACCGATTCATTTGAAACCGCTGCCCTTTATTATGAACGATTATTGGTTACATATTTTGGACACAACAAACAATAAACGCTTTGGAAACTGACTGCTGTAAATTATGTTGGTGTTAGTATATGGAAAGGAAAAAATGGCCAAAATCGGCATTTTGAAAGTTCCAAATCAAAATAAATTGATTTATTTTACCTATGGAAAAGTCCATAAGAATCTTTCATTTATAATTTTTGAATTAAATTTGTTTTTAAAGAAAACAAATCAAAGGATAAACTTACAGGTAAAGAAATAATTGACGTTTGTAAACTACAAGTTGAGGCAGTTTAATTTTTCCGGTGGCACAACTCATACCTTTTTTGTCTCCATTAAATTTCAAACCAATGTTTCGAGATTTCAGATATTTTGCTCCGTCAGTAGTGATGCAATGCTAAGAATTAATCCTTTTATGTTTTGTATAGGTATACATAAGATTCGGTTTCTTGTGTCTAAACTTCAATGTTTAACGTTTGTTTATCGTAATATCGCGTTGATGTGAGCAGATTTTTGATCGCATCTTTATCGCGCGATACATGTTATCGTGATCGCCACCGCCCTCGCTTGGGTTTGCGCATAGCTTGAAACTCTTCGACTTCGAACTTGATGTGAAATAAAAATTCTATTTGAAATTGAGATTGAGATGACATTTTAGATTCTATAGTTCTACAAGTAAGTATACATAGGTACATACTAGTACTCTTTCCTTAGGCACATACAAACAATGTCCTGAAAAAAACATTGAACTTTAAACGGATAGTTATACATACGTTTTCGCTCCCCCTAGGTAATTATAGATACGTATACGTACCTATATAATATTTGAACTGAATTCTGAAATTTTTGAAAATTACGAAAATGTAAAAAAGTTTTATATTTTATTTCCTCAATTTTTTAACAATAAATTGAGAACTTTTTCTGATAAATAAAGTTCCTGTATTGCTTATATATCAGCATAGCGGGTCTTGTTTTATGCACAACATATCCCGCCGTTTTTTTTTTTCTTAACAAAAGTTTATATAAACACGCGTATTCGAATGCAATGGGGTGTCAAAATTTCAAAGCAATAGGTCAAGAACTTTGAGAGATTAGCGATTAGGAACAAACCAACATTTACATTTTTATTTATATAGATACGTTGTCTTTTTTCTTTGCACTATACAGTTCACAATTCCTAACCAAATCGGAGAAGCAGGAGAAAATACTAAAGTTTTGGTTCGTGAAACGTGATCCCGATAGTGCCTGATTAAACGGGTCTTTTAACCCTCGTACTCGTTATTACACGGTGAAGAAAAATCCTTTTATTTCAATCCACCCTTCCCTATCTCACACCCTTAAAGTCCATGTACATCTCACTTACACATTACAAAGCATTTCATGCTGAATCCGAAAATATTAAATAAAACTGGTGCATCGGTGGCATTTGGGTGGAATCTACGCTTCTCTTTTTTACGCACCAATCTACCTGTAGAGAATGCAATCCCGGGATCCCGAATCCCGGGATCACGGCCCATTTTGTGATCCCGAAAATCCCGGAATTATAATGCTCCAATCCCGGGATTTCCGGGATCAGTGGCTTCAATATTCCCATACCTACCTTAATTTATTTTTTTGCTTGCTTATTTCTTACAGCAACATTTTTAGAAAAACGTAGGGAAAGTGAAAATTAAATATGCGATACAGGCATTTATTGTGTGCGAAAAAATAAATGTAATGGTTAAAGTAGGAAGGTTAGTGAGTACTGAATACCAGCTGTGTCTTGTTCATGGAATTCATTTATCTTTTTGCGATGTGCTGTATAAAAACCAAATTTTCGTTGAGGACGAGGAGCTAGGAATTGGATTCGGATATGATCTACATAATCAAGTGTAAGAATAGAAAATGAAAGTTTGGATAATTGTTATGTATTGAGATGCCCTGGCAATGCTTGTCATATAGAAAACTGAAAAACAGGACTGGCAACGCGGGAGCAAAAGACATTAAAAAACAACCTAACCGAAAACGGAACGTCGAGACTATTCTACAGCAGATATTTTAACAAGCGATATTAGAAGCTATTATTGTAATTCATTTGTTATTCAAATTAAACTTATATTAATAATAAAGTAATATTATAATACCCATACTTGGGAGAACTAATATCCAATAATAATATTACAAATTATACGGAATATAAACGAAGTCATCGATTTTCCGTTTGGATTCTAACTTGTGCACAGCTGATGGTGCTCTAAAATTTCTTTTTGAGCAGTTAAAATCGAACACTACAACTTCAAGACTAACCGCCATATTATTCACTAGATACATCCAGAATAAATAAATGATATTTATTTTCCTATATTTAATACAAACTTGTTTGTTTTTTTTTTTTTGTTGCCAAGCTGAAACCAAATTAGGAACATAAGCTATCTGCTTTGGTAATATGTAAATATAAGAAGAGCGTTTTTAACTTAAGAAACAATGATATCTAAACTGAAATAACCTTTTATAAAATATTTTTGTAATCCCGGGATTCAATTTTTTAAATCCCGAAATCCCGGGATTGGAAAAACAACCCAGGATTGCATTCTCTATCTACCTGTCTCACTGGTGCACCCTTCAGTAAAACGACCCGGCACATAGAGAGCAGGATCTCGAGTTGTAATATTGTAATGTACATAATGTAACTACATGGATTATTTATGATATTAAAAAAACGGCTTATATATACTAATACAAATAATACATTTAAGTCTTTTGTCAATATACGGGAAACAATTTTTAAATTGTAATATATATAAAAACTTCTTAAATATGTACGTAAATAAATATATTTTTTTTTTCTTCTTCATGTAAATTTGATATAACTTTCTACTATTTTAATTTAATCTAATGGCGAATTCCTTTCAAAAAAGTTATCGAATTTTTTCTAAACAGAATCGAATTTTTTCTGTCAATTGAAAGGAATTCGTATTTCGTAAAAGAATCGATTTTTTTTTGGTGTGATTGTGTTTATGTTACTTTATAGCTGCAATTGACGCAAAACGTCAAGAAATTATTCACAAAACTATCAAGGTTGTTTGTTTTTGTTGTGAGAAAAATGTTTTACCAATTGAATTAAATTAATAAATAAAAGATATTAGCCAGCTTATACGGTGCCAATTTGCTGGTGCATTTTATTTGTTGGAACTTCTATTTGCACATATTATATTTTTAAAGAAAATTGTTATTGAAAAGTTTTCACTTTCACTGAAAGTTTTTAACACGTCTTTCACTTGCGAAAGCTATTTTTTTTTGTCAAATTTGTGTTTAATAATGAACAACGCTCTATAAATTATTTGTATAGCTATATATTGACTGAATATATTGTTGAATATTTTGTTAAATTATGTAGAATTCGTTGCAACCAGAAAATAAACAACTCGTCTTCCAAAAATTCCGCGACTTTCAATTTGACGTATTAGAAATGTCAAGTCTTCATAGTGTGTATGCAAATCAGTGTGAAATCTTGCTAAAAACGCAAGATTTGTTTTGACAGAAAAGAATCGATTTTGTTTAGAAAAAAATCGATTCTGTTTAGAAAAAAATCGATTTCTTTGTTGTAAGGAATTCGCCATAAAAAATAAATAAATCATGTAGTATAAAATGGTTCTTACTTACAGGTCGAGAAGTGACTGTAAGATGTTTATTACTTTATTATTGAGAAGTATGTATAGTGGTGCGCAGTTCAATTTTCCTAAGATCTGTTACAGATTATACTATGGGTACCCGAAGTAAGCCCACTTGTTGGGGGCCCTGGATGAAAACGGCCGTATAAACAGATTTTTTCATGAGCAAAACTGTTATAAGTTGGCATGTCTTACCCGGAGGACACAGGCCACACGAGCCAGTACTGGCTATCCAACTGCTAATACAATAATAGTCCTAAAATTGCTTTTTTCCGAAACAAATCTTAAAAAATTCGGATTTTCAGAGGTTTTTTATGTTTGATCCATCGCCATCGTGGCCATCCTTCAATGGAATTTGACAGTAGATGGCTTGACAGATAGGGGACAAATTATATTTGATCGTATCGAGTGGGAGTTCTAGTTTTTCCTTTTGTTATTAATTTTCAAGTATTCGTTGTCTTCTTTTCTATACACAAAATTTTTTGTGAAATATATTTTTTTTCGTATGCAATTCCAATCCGGATCTATTCTAAGAAATGTTAACACAAAATCAATAATGTAGGTACTAAAATCGTGTTTTCAAGAAAAATTACATTTTCCAACATTTCTACCGCTATATATTTTGAAATACAAATGCAAACCTTGCTTATTACATATAACTATTCCTATTTGGCAACCAAAATTTTCACTAAGTTTCGCAAAACTGTTTTTTTTACCTATCGGTTTTGACAACAAATTTTGAAAATTTGTAGAAAATTTCATGTTACCAAACAGACCTTATTTAAGTATAGTATGTGACGCCTATACCTTAATTTGAAAAGAAAAGAGGTAAATAAACAAGCGTAAAAACAAACTATACCTAGAGATGAACAAACCTGATCACTATGAGTCCTCATTATGTTCAGCATAAAAGTTACAATAAGAGATTGGGTAAGTTATTTATTTACAACAAAAACTGCCACACAACCGTGACACTGTTCGAGAATGGCCTCAAAAACAAATTGGGAAAAGTGATTGCTTGTAATTACAAATAAAATATTTGAGCAAGCCTCAGTTAATTCAACTCCAATATCTCCACGTGACATTCCACGCATCACTAACAAGATACAAACAAGCTGGGTGCATTTATCAACTGCCACACCTCCTATTTCAGCATGAACATGAATAACAATAAACGCTTTGTGGTGCATTGCACAAGAATAATAATTGATTGACCTAAAATTGTTTTTTTTTTTTAAATTAATTTTACAGTATGATCAATCAAGGGATTAACGGTTAATTATCTTTAAAGAAAATACCAATTTTATGAAATAATTTTTAAGTCGCCAAAAGGTCTCTCATTCCATAGTGCACACAAGATTCTCATCAGAAACGAGCTTAAAACTTTGTAATGAATTCTTCGAATTACATGTATATATACGATATTTTATAACGGGTGATTTTTTAAGAGGTTTAGAACTTTTTTAAAAAAAAAAAAACACAAAAAATTCGAAAAAATAAATGAAATATTTATTTGAATCGATAGTTTGAACCTTGCAATTTAATGTTTAAAGATAATTTCATGCAAATGTTGACCGCGGCTGCGTCTCAGGTAGCCCATCCGCTGAGTCCAATTTTGGCATACTCTTTCACACATATCGGCCGCTATCTCACGAATGAATGCATGGATGTTGGCTTCCAGTGCGTCAATCGAAGCGGGCTTGTCCCTATAGACATTAGCCTTGACATACCCCCACAAAAAATAATCTAATGGTGTCAAATCGCACGGTCTAGGCGGCCAATTGACCGGCCCGAAACGTGAAATTAACTGTTCACCAAACTCGCCTCGCAATTGCGCCATTGTTTCGCGTGCTGTGTGGCATGTGGCACCGTCTTGTTGAAACCACATATCATGCAAGTCAAGAACTTCCATTTCGGGCAAAAAAAGTTTGTTATCATCGCTCGGTAGCGTTCACCATTGACAGTAACGCTGCGATTCGCATCATCTTTGAAGAAATAGGCCCAATAATGCCGCCGGCCCATAAACCGCACCAAACAGTGGCTTTTTCGGGATGCATTGGTAGCTGTTGCAATGCTTCTGGCTGATCTTCACTCCAAATGCGGCAATTTTGCTTATTTACGTACCCATTCAACCAAAAATGAGCCTCATCGCTGAACACAAGCAGCGCGCGATGAACATTTCGAACCGAGCACGAATTTTGATAGTAAAATTCAATAATTTGCAAGCGTTGTTCATTTGTAAGACAATCCATGGTTAAATTGCAAACCAAACTGAAGCTGTTTGACAGTGACACAAGGTACTAAACACACGTCAGCTGTCAAAACCAGTGTTGCCAAAACCAAACCAGCTTAAAAATCACCCTTTATACATACCTACTACCTACCTAGTACTAGTATTGGCAAAATATGACGATTAAAGTGTGTGTACACTGTACATGAACAGAATACGTACATGAGAGCTGAGAGTGAGGTGACCCCACACCCCACTATGACGATCTATCAACTACTTCTGTGTCAACTTCAAAATATTTAAATCCGTCTTTGAGATTTCAAATGTATCTACTACAATTATTTACGTACATATATAAACAACGAATACAAAAATAATGTTTCATATACATTAGGTATTAAAGTTTATTCTAATTTTTGAACCGCAATCTGCAAAGCGTAGAAACAATGTTGCTAACAATTTATGTAAGTAAATATTATTTGTAGTGTTTCTTGAAAAAATGGGTATTATGATTATGTGGCTGTATCGTGTACAGGCTCAAATAGTTATGGCCTTTTCGATTGGAGTCAGAATGACAGTTCTTCTTCTGAAAAGAAGAGAAATTTGCTTCTGATTTTGTTTTCAGAATCGTTCAAGAAGGGTTCACACGTATCAACAACAAATTAACTGTTCACCAAACTCGCCTCGCAATTGCGCCATTGTTTCGCGTGCTGTGTGGCATGTGGCACCGTCTTGTTGAAACCACATATCATGCAAGTCAAGAACTTCCATTTCGGGTAAAAAAAAGTTTGTTATCATCGCTCGGCAGCGTTCACCATTGACAGTAACGCTGCGATTCGCATCATCTTTGAAGAAATATGGCCCAATAATGCCGCCGGCCCATAAACCGCACCAAACAGTGGGTTTTTCGGGATGCATTGGTAGCTGTTGCAATGCTTCTGGCTGATCTTCACTCCAAATGCGGCAATTTTGCTTATTTACGTACCCATTCAACCAAAAATGAGCCTCATGCTGAACACAATTTTTCGATAAAAAAGCGGATCCTCGGCCAGCTTTCCAAGAGCCCATTCACCAAAAATTCGGCGTTGTGGTAGGTCGGCTGGCTTTAGTTCTTGCACCAGCTGTATCTTAAAAGGCTTTACGCCCAAATCCTTCCGCAAAATTTTCCACGTAGTGCTGTAACAAAGGCCTAACTGCTGGGAACGGCGCCGAATCGACATTTCGCGGTCTTCTGTCACACTAGCTGATACGGCCGCAATATTTTCTTCACTACGCACAGTACGTGAACGTGTTGGTGATTTAATGTCCAACAAAGTAAATTTGGTGCGAAATTTGGTCACAATCTTCCGAATAGACTGCTCAGAAGGTCGAGAATGCCGATCATAAAATGGAAGCAGCGCGCGATGAACATTTCGAACCGAGCACGAATTTTGATAGTAAAATTCAATAATTTGCAAGCGTTGTTCATTTGTAAGACGATCTATGGTTAAATTGCAAACCAAACTGAAGCAGTGACACAAGGTACTAAACACACGTCAGCTGTCAAAACCAGTGTTGACAAAACCAAACCAGCTAAAAAATCACCCTTTAGCTTTCCCATCCTATATGTAATCACAAATGAAGCATGTAGCGAGCACCAGAAGTTAAAGTTGAGTCAACTTTTGCTGCAGCTACTTTTCTTGCTTCAGCTACACCTTTTTGCGTACCTTTCAACTTCAACTTTGATATTGCTACGTGCTGCAGCTACATCATTGTGTTCAGCCAGGTATTTATTGGAATATTGACTAGTTAGGCAGTGTCTCAATAGTAAAGTTATAAGGTTTATTTAATTAAATAAAACGTCACATAAGACAAAGTTTTGCCAACCGGATTCCGTTCCAACAATAGCTTATTGTCCAAGCTTGATAAGCTTTAGACAGTAGGTAACTTTACATGTTTATTTGTAACTTGGACGACTACTGTATAAAGTTAGACAAGGTTTATAAATTATAAGTGTGACTGTTTACGTTTTAACTGCAGTTCTTACGCTTAACGTAGGTTCATTTTTATATTTGAGTAGGTATAGAGTTTCACCAATTTGTGGGCTTAAGGTTCTACAAATTTAAGAAGGCTATCTATAAGTATCTATAAAAGAAAAAAAAATACAGTTGTTATTGTGATCCTATTTGTTTTGTTATCAAGATCTAATCCAGATTAGATTCACGTTCAGTGACAAAAATCAAACTTGAAGCCAACTAGTAAGTTTTGGATCCGTGCACGTAGTCAACAATGTATGGAGGACTTGGCATACGGATATAAATATGGATCCTCAAAACTGCGCTTGGATAAACCTTGATGTTTACACATACATAGTAACCGTGAGTCCCGGCACTCATACAATTTTTTTTATTCGTGTTAAGAAGACAATTATTAAAAATGATGGAATAATTAACCACGGAACAACATACATATATCGTTGAATAGTATCGAAGTTCAGTAATATTCATGCAACGCCACTATGTTTAAATTTTAAACTCGGTCATAGAAATCAACGATAAATCATCGGATTTCTCGTTTTCAACAACAAGACGGTGCCTCGTCGGTGGGGCCTTCCATAAACTGGAAGTTGGAAGATCAAAAACAACTTGCAGTGTGGAAAATATTCAACGAGTGCAGGAGAATGTGCATACAAATGAAGTCAGTGCAGCAATCACCATCAATGCTACTCAATACTGTACCATTTCAGAAAATTTCTTGAGACCCAGCTGTATGGATATAACCACTCACGAGATGGAGCCACATCGAGAGTCCGATATGATGAGCGTGTAAATAACAATGGGCAGTTTTTTAACCCAGTACTCACTTTAGACAGTTATATCTCTGTCAAACCAATTGTCAGAACATAAACTGTCAATTGTCAGTTGTCTTTTTTTTTTTGCGAAAGTGAGGATAATCAGCGTGTTACTTTTTCGTTCCCCGATTGAATGGCGTGGATGTGGAAGAAATGTGGTTTCCAAGGGATGGTTCCACGTAACAGTACCGCGAACGAAGCAATAAATGACCTTATTGAATTAAACAAGAAACCTGACCTATTTTTTTTGTTGTCATGGTTCAACAAGGTTTTTTTAAAAAGCACGAAGGTGTGATCACACCAAAAAATATGCATTCCCTAAGAGTCGAGATCACAGATTAGCTACCTGAAGATGAGAATGTTTCGTACGTTTCACCCTCCAAAACCCATTTGTTTACATTGTTGTATTTGTAATTTCTTCCCTCGTCGATGAATAGATGTGAATTGCAACAACAATTTAACCCGGTGTGTGAAGATCCCTACTGTCTATGTGTGAGGTTTTTATACACACATTCTCATTTTTTATCTGATATCTAACAGTTTAAGCTTGTAGGCCATATTGTTGAAGCTACACCATTCAAATTGGCTGTCATTATGTCAGTTTGATAACTAGAAATGTCGTATGACAAAGCACAACTTGCTGTCAAATCCCATACAAAGTTTTGACAAGTAGCAAAGAGTAGCAAGAAGAATCATCGTGGACGGATATAGCGTTCAACAACATGTGCAGTCTTAATCAAAATGGTTGTTCTGTTCGGGCGACGTTCTGCGCGCTTCTCCCATTTACTTTCATCTTCAGCGATATGGCCCATTTCTTGATGAATGGGTACGTCCAGAAACAAAATTGTCTAGTTTTGGACGATACCATTTCACTCTTTGAGGCTTTGATGCTTTAATTCATAAAACAACATTTCTTTAAATTTATTTGTGGTTTTCTTTGAGAGATTTAAATCTTGCTATTTACTTTACGACAACTTATTTCCCAGTTTTAGAGGGAGGCATTTCAATTGGAAAAAGAAGATTGTTCTAATATGTTTCCTTTTCTTGAAAAACTAATAGGTTAGGTATGCTTGGCGCATTCCTCGATGACGGTTCACTTCAAAGGCATTAATTTAAATAAAACAAAGCTGAGAAATAAACTTAAGCCAGAAACTTTAAGTGGAATTCTTCACGCAAAAACTTTCAAAAATAAAAATTGCTATGATTTGAAATAAAAAAAAAAAAAAATATGTATGATTTTGGAGAACAGAACGATCTCGAAAAATATGCAAATATTTTGTAATTTAAATGACTGACTTAATTAATATTCCTTAACAAGATGTTTATTGTGATTTATCCAAGTTTTTTTTAATAAAGGGTTGTTTCGTTATTCAAATCATATTTGTGTTTAATTTTAAAAAAATTGGGTGAGGTTTTTTTTATTGAAAAAGGCATCTTTTTTTTCGCAAGTGAGGTTTTATTTTGCCCTTAGTGGTTGGTAATGCTGGTCCAATGCGTACCGGTATAGTCACTGTTTGGTGTGGATTTTGGGCTGGCGGCGTCATCGGTCCATATTTCTTTGAGAACGACGTTGGCCAGGCCATCACCGTCAACGGCGAACGCTTTAAATCGATGATTACCAACTTCTTTTGGCCTCAATTGGATGATATGCACACCAACGACATGTGGTTTCAACAGGACGGTCGGCACTACCTGCCACACAGCTTACGCCACATTGGAAATTCTGCACGAGCGATTCGAGGGCATGGTCATATCACGTGGAGGTGATGTGAACTGGCCAGCGAGATCGTGCCTTTTGACCCCGTTACACTTTTTCTTGTGAGGTTTTGTGAAGTCGCAGGTCTATGCAAATAAGCCACAAACCACACTGGCCCTCAAAGCCAGGTAATGTTGGCTTCACTCCATTCAGCGTGATGTATATGCGCCCAGAGTCATGGAAAATTAAACATTTCGGATGCCCGCCACCTAGAGAAGCCGCGGCGGACATTTGAACGATGTTTTATTTCATACATAATGGCGTCGATAGGACTTTCAAACGAATACAAAATTTCGATGATATCTCACCCAAACTTTGTTTTATTTAAATTTAAAGATAGGAAGCTCATATTTAGTAAATAAAGTTGTAAGATGCTGTAAATTTAATTTAAAGCTTTTCAAAACAGCTCCTATCGATCCATGAAAAAAAGTATCTCTTATGCGCTCAGGGTCAAATACCGGCTTGTCTATTGTGGAATAGTTGTAGATACCTACATACTTTAAAGCCCCAGGAATTGTATTGAAATTTGTTTTCTTATATTTAAATTTTATCTGATTTCCCATAAGCCCTCTGACAAGGCAATTATTATTGCTGTTTAGTATATGTATATGTTTTCCTCACATATATTATATTCTCTTAAATGCCACTGCATTAGAAACTTACAAACAGGATATGCTCATTGCTCATAAACACAAATGTAAACAAATTTAGTCTTGACACTGACAGCAGCTGACATTATATGCTATAAGTCTGCCAAAGATGAAGGAGAATAAAAACAATTCCAAGAGGAAACTGCAGACAGTCTGCAGGGACTCTTTCTCTAACTCAATCCACCACACTCTATATTTGTGTGGGTTTTGTTATTCCTGGCTGAGAAATATTTTACTAGTCAATGGGATCAATGTTAAGGTGATTCTTAAGATATCGAATCGATAAACATGTTCTATCTTCAAGTCCACCCTTCATATGGTATTTTCTTTCATTTCAAGTGCCTGCTATTGTCTTTGTCTACATCCAGAAAACAGGATTGCATAGGTAAGGTATATGGTATGTATACATATATCTATAGTCGAATGTCAGACTGTATGTAGTTATATACACACATATCACTGAGAGATCCGAGTATCCTCTAAAGTGGGTGGTTGTTGCAATCATTACAATCTGTTCAAAAAATAAAAAAACAAAGGTTCAAAATCTGACGAATATTTCTTCTCGTTTGGAGTGTTAAGTTAATAACAGGATGCCAAAGGATGCATATATCAGGATAAGTACTCTATGTACAAAATAAAAAGGAATCGATACTGCATTTTATATTTTTACATGAAACCATTCAAAATATTTACATAGGCTCTATTCAATTGAAATAGTATTCTGCATTGAATTTTTATTTTTAGACAAATTGAAATTACCTTACCACTATTGTCTGTTTTTACAGACGTAATATCAATTTGCGGAAAAGCACCTACGATGAAAATATAACCGAACTTCTCCGCAGGCTTAGAGGTTAAAGAAGGTATTGATTAAAAAAAAAAAAGTGGAACAGATTGCTACCTTTTCTCCTATGATGTTTCCAATGCACTTATCTGTGCTTTCCTATCAGATTTATCTATGTTATACACAAATAAATTCAAAGGAGGATGTTCTCGAACAATGTGCGTCATCAGATCGATGCATATGGATGCCGGTGACAAGATAACGTCCTTGAAATAAATTTGTTTTTATCGTGTTGTTCGATTTTTCCGGTTGAGTCTTTTCGCTGTTATTTCCTTGCAAAGAGAAAAACTAACTCAACTATATTTGTTCCCTGTGAGATTTTGTTTTCATAGATAACAATTTTTACCTTGGGTTGTAGAGTAAAGGTTTTCTTTTTTAAAAAAAAATAGATAGGTAAATAAAAAATAAGGTAGGGTATTATGTATACCTACATTCATGCATCAAGATTATAGCGGACGTTGTTTGCATAGCGGTGTGAATGAGCTAGAGATGCATTATATGCCTTCTTTGTATAGGACAGACAATTTTAGCTTTTACTTTACTTATCTACATAATATACTCTACCTATACCTATGACCTTTTTATATGGTGTTTGCTTTAGTTTTTATTTCCTCGTCATTAAGAAGAATCTTTCTTTAACTCACTATAAAGAACATAATTTACGTTGGATTGGACGTAAAATTACAAAAAAAATAAATGTATGGATATCACAGTGCTTGGAAACTTTTGACGGGAATTTTTCTACTCCAGAAATACCTGAATATGCCTACCCTCTTACTTTTCTTATCAGGACTTTGACTTTTCGGATTAACTGAGAGCAATACAATATTTTCTTTTGTAGTTACTAAACATTTTGTGTGCTTACCTAAATTCTTATGTTACTGATGATTGGTGATACTCTTATATGTGGGAAGCACCATATGAGCCAGGGTCCTCCACCGGCTTAACTTTAGCGATGAGTTTTAACCAAGCCTTTCAATGACTGCTATTTGCTTATAGCTTGCCGTAAGTGTAAATATAAAGAATCAAGTAAAACTAATTTGGAAATAAAAAAAAATATTTAATTTTTTTATTGTTCAAGTGTTGTGTTTTTATTGCATTATTTTTATTTGTATTGTGATGGGTGATTTTTTAAGAGGTTTAGAACTTTTTTAAAAAAAAAACACAAAAAATTCGAAAAAATGAATGGAATATTTATTTGAATCGATAGTTTGAACCTTGCAATTTAATGTTTAAAGATAATTTCATGCAAATGTTGACCGCGGCTGCGTCTCAGGTAGCCCATCCGCTGAGTCCAATTTTGGCATACTCTTTCACACATATCGGCCGGTATCTCACGAATGAATGCATGGATGTTGGCTTCCAGTGCGTCAATCGAAGCGGGCTTGTCCCTATAGACATTAGCCTTGACATACCCCCACAAAAAATAATCTAATGGTGTCAAATCGCACGATCTAGGCGGCCAATTGACCGGCCCGAAACGTGAAATTAACTGTTCACCAAACTCGCCTCGCAATTGCGCCATTGTTTCGCGTGCTGTGTGGCATGTGGCACCGTCTTGTTGAAACCACATATCATGCAAGTCAAGAACTTCCATTTCGGGCAAAAAAAAGTTTGTTATCATCGCTCGGTAGCGTTCACCATTGACAGTAACGCTGCGATTCACATCATCTTTGAAGAAATAGGCCCAATAATGCCGCCGGCCCATAAACCGCACCAAACAGTGGCTTTTTCGGGATGCATTGGTAGCTGTTGCAATGCTTCTGGCTGATCTTCACTCCAAATGCGGCAATTTTGCTTATTTACGTACCCATTCAACCAAAAATGAGCCTCATCGCTGAACACAAGCAGCGCGCGATGAACATTTCGAACCGAGCACGAATTTTGATAGTAAAATTCAATAATTTGCAAGCGTTGTTCATTTGTAAGACGATCCATGGTTAAATTGCAAACCAAACTGAAGCTGTTTGACAGTGACACAAGGTACTAAACACACGTCAGCTGTCAAAACCAGTGTTGCCAAAACCAAACCAGCTTAAAAATCACCCGTTATTTTTAGATATATTCCTTTTCGCAGTCTGCTCGCGAAAACTTTTCCATTGCATTCTATAATGATTGAAGTCTAGACCTTCCGCGTACCACTCCAGCACTCTACCAATGCGCCACTTCGTTGTTGAGAAAAATGTCATCAAATGGGAAGTACTTGATAGCTTAGTTTGCATAAGGCCTTTAGTGGCAAGCCTTAGGTACACAAGTTGTTTGCTTTGACTTGTCGTGGAGAGCCTTATAGCAGCTATCACAGCTTTAATTTTCAGTAAACAGCTTCGGAAGGCCTTATACAGGCAATTTTTAAACTTTATCTACAAGCCCTGTATAGAACTTGCCAAACTCACTTTAAAAGGCAGCTATTTTCTAATTGTCAAAGTGTGAAATGTGTAGCTTCCTAAAATATGCTTTATGCAAGCTCTATACAAGCTTTTACGTGCCAAATTCGAAAAATTGCACCTTATACAAGCTAAATTGTTAGATGGGTAGTAATATATATTAGAAAAATAGGTTTAGCAAACTTAAAAAACTTTTTGAAACTGTAAAGAAAATATCACTTTGGAGGTTTACATCTAGCTAACTTCAAATTTTTAACTAACCAACCGAGTCAGATGTGAATGGTACCCTGCTAAGTTCAGATGAGGACTAGCTCACTAAGTGGAGGGAGCACTTAGCTTCGGTTTTAAACAGAGTTTTCGACGATAATTTGTAACCGATACTAGCTGTTCTGCCCGATGCAACAAATTCCCGAGTATGCGTACCGCACCCGCCAGTAAAGATGAGATCTATACCGTCATCAAAGCACTGAAGAACAACAAGGCGGTAGGACTTGACAGAACTACGAGCAAACTACTGCAACCACTCATAGAGACAGCCTGGACACCGAACGCTTTCCCGAAGATTGGAAAAAGGGAATGATCGTCAAGCTTACAAAAAAGGGGCCCAATTCCGCAAGCGTGATGTGTTTTTTATGTGTGCACAAAAATCAGTGTACACATTAAATTTATGCGATTTCGCAAGAGTGAGGTGCAATCTTTTTGACAGATAAAGCGTAAAATAATAGTAAAAATTGCTAAACTAGCCAACTTGATGCTGAACGGGCAGGATTCCGCGCTGGCTCCTCCTGTATTGATCACATTAACTGCCTGATGATCATAATTGAGCAGTGGGTTGAATATCGATCACCACTTCACTTGATGCTGTTCATCGATTTCGAGAAGGCTTTTGACAACGTCCACAGGGAGTTTTTTTTGGCTTGCTTTGGGGAGGAGGGGTATCACAGATAAGCTCATTGCTATTATAAAAGCAACATATGATGGGTCCAAATGTCACGTCTTGCATGAAGGAAGATTGTCGGATGAAATTGAAGTTGAAAGTGGGGTCAGACAGGGCTGCATACTGTCACCAATTTTGTTTTCATCGGTAATTAGCGATGTACTGCGTGCAGCCTTGACAGGAAACGGAGGAATTCGATGGACTCTGACAACTAATCTGAAACATCTAGATTACGAGAACGACGAGACGGAGAAAGAAGCAGAAATCGTGGGGTTGATGCCGGCAAAACACAGATGATCAGCATCGGAACCCAGTCATTCTCTCAAACTTTTTCTCAACAGCCGGCAGAGAAAGTAGCGAGTTTCCAATATCTTGGGAGTCTATTGTCTCTACCAAAGACAAAATCGAACAAGACATCAACAGCCGTATTGAGAAAGCAATAAAGCTGAGTTCCGGATGTTGTCTAGTATTTGGATAAAAAAATTTCTCAGCTTAAAGACCAAGCTACGACTTTACCGCTGTAATGTAGAATTCGTGCTTCTATACGGATGAAGCACCTGGAAAGCTACATCAATTGTAACAAGGAAGCTACAAACTTTCGTAAATAGATGTCTACGAAACATCTTAAAAGTTTTCTGGCCCAATCGTATATCAAACGAAGAACTTCATAGAAGAACGAGTCAGGAACCTATCGAGACTTTTATACGAAGACGGAAGTGGCAGTGGATCGGACACAAGCTTCAAAAAGGCAACGACTGCATTGCCAGCCAAGCAATGTAGTGAAACCCGCTGACTCCAGAAGGCAGAAGAGTCGGAAGACCGAGAAGCGCATAGCGCAGAACAGTCGAGAAAGAGTCAGCGCAATACGGAAAGAGCTGGAGAGAACTGAAATACATCTCCGGAAACCGTACAAGATGGCGCGTAGGGGTAGTTGAGGCCCTATGTCCCGCAAGGCGGCAAGGGATCACCTACGGACTTAACAGGTCTGAGGACCTAACTAAGTAAGTAAGTAACAGAGTCAGAAAATACGTAGGTATTCAAGGAGTTGATAAATGAATAAATAATGCGTTTACTAAACATAGCGTTTTTAGTACTTGTTCTTACATGCGTATGTAATAAAAAAAATCATTATCAAGTTTGCAAGAAAACTCATATCTTTTATGATAATCCGACTAAAGGTGAAATAAGAATTTAAGGATTTTATTGCTTTAGGCTCTAAAAGATAATGATTATGTTTGGTTTTAGATTGTTTTTTGAATTCGCTGTGAATGTTTATTGAACTCTAACTGATGCTGCCCCTCTTTCGATGATGCTTCGAGATAACGCTCTTCCAAATCATCATTAATCATTTCTGTGAAACAAACAAAGTTATCTTATTCTTACCCATACAACAAATCCAATACAATAAGATCGGGAGATCTTGCAGGCCAGTGAACTGGCCCATTTATTTCTATCCAAGGACCCCCGTACTCTTCATCCAGCCAATTCTTAACATTACGACCGTAGTGGGCTGGAGCACTATCCTGAATGGTAATATGATGAATTTAGTTGAATCAGTGGAATTTTCTTCAATAGTTCTGATAGAACGTGGGTGTTAAAAATTATATTTCAGCCTTACAACATGAATTTGTTGGTGGTAAATCAATACTGCTAAGAAAGCTATTGAATTGGCTTAAGAGTTATCTCACTAATCGTATTCAATATGTAAAAATCAGGCCAATTAAATTGGAACAAATGTTGAACGTCTCGGGAGTTCCTCAAGGCAGCCATCTAGGCCCTCTTTTGTTCTTGCTGTTTGTTAATGACTTACCTTTATGCATTTCACATTCATCTTGTCTGATTTTTACGGATGATGCTAAAATTTATAGAATAATAAAAACCCTTACAGATTGCATGCAACTGCAAGAGGATCTGAATAAATTATTCAAATGGTGTTATTCTAATGACCTTCATTCAGATCGAGCAGGCGGCACAAAATCTGGGGCTGCACATTAGTGAAGGTAAAACAAAGTACATGGTGGCGTCGAATGCGAGAGGAACAGTTGGTCAAGCAATCAAGGTAGCGGAGCACGAATTTGAAGTGGTGCAATCCTTTAAATACCTTGGGTCAATAGTAGCAGCCGATAACAATATAGAAGAAGAAATACGCGAGCGGCTTCTCAAATCCAACAGAGCCTACTATAGTCTGTCAAAGCTCTTCAAATCCAGAAATCTCACCATAACTTCAAAACTGCTGCTGTACAGGACCATGGTCCTGCCAGTACTCACATATGGATCCGAGACTTGGGTGCTTAGCAAAAGGCACTCCGACCTCTTAGCCGCGTTCGAGAGAAAAGTCTTAAGGAGAATTGTTGGCCCCATATGTGAGGAAGGACAATTCCGGAGACGGTACAATCATGAATTGTACGCAATCTACCTTGAAGCAGATATCGTGACAAAAATTAAGCTCGGTAGACTCCGGTGGGCAGGGCACCTAGCTCGCATTAGCGAAGAGGAACCTGCTCGGAAAGTTCTTTTGGGTACATTCTATGGTAGACGACAGCGTGGTAGACCATGCTTGCGCTGGAGAGATGGCGTAGACCAGGACGCCCGGAGCCTTGGGGTGCGCAACTGGATGGCGGCGGCTCGAGACAGGGATGGGTGGAGAGACTTGTTGAAGGAGGCCAGGACCGGACCCCGGTTGTCGAGCCGACGATGATGATGATGATTCTAATGACCTTTCATTAAATATAGAAAAATGCCGTATTCTTTCATTTTCAAGGTCGTCTTTTCCAATCACGTATCTCAGAGAGTTTGTAACCATAAAGATTTAGGAGTTATATTTGATTCTAAATTAGATTTTAGGTTGCATGTTAATTACATTATTTCTAGAGGAAATTCTATGCTTGGATTTTTGATTAGGAACTCGAAAGAATTTAGGTGTACTTCCACCCTCAAGTCCCTTTTTGTTAGCTTTGTACGACCTGTTTTGGAATATTGCTGCGTTGTTTGGTCACCATACTACAAAAATGCTTCGAATAGAATTGAGAAAATTCAAAAACGCTTCACGAGGTTTTCGCTTCGACATCTTAATTAGACATTAACTTTGCCACCGTATAAATCCCGATGGATTTTAATTGATTTTACAAGTCTTGAATCAAGAAGAGTTTACTTTCATATTTCTCTTGCGCGTGATGTTACAACTGGTCACATCGATTGCCGACCCTTACAATTGCTATATAAACCTTACACTCCTGCTCGTTGCCTAAGACCAAGGGTCAACCACTATTTTGGTATCCCGAATCACTTAACTAATTACGGGTTCAATGAACCAGTTACAAAAGCTTGTCAGTTTTTTAATAAATATGCCGAAGTAATTGATCTCCAATGTTCTAGAGATGTTTTCAAAATAAAAATAATGAAAATCATATTTATTGATGATAATTGATAATAATAACCGATTTTATTTGTTTTTTTTTTTTTAACTAACGTATGTATGTTTGTCCTTATTTTTATAATTTCATTATATTTATATCATCCATTTCAATACTTTTATTTAATTTTTAAGCTTATAGAATTGTTAAGTCTAAGAAAGTGTTATATATAGGGCTAGGATTTTCATGCAAATGCATATTTTTTTTGAGGAACTTTAGAAACACAGGAATAAAATACAAACACGAATCAATCAATTTGCTTTATAATGGCATTTAATCGTTAGTGCATATTTTTGCATATTTTATTATAAATGTATATTTTACTTTTAATTGCATATTTTCAATAATAAATGCATATTTGTGCATATTTTCGAAAAACAAAATAATCCTGAGGTAAAAAATGCACACGTGCCTTTAAATTTATACTTTAATCAGTTTCTGTGGACAACTTCCACGACAGCTTTCGTTCATATTCCAGTATTCCATTTTACACATGCATACGAGTTAGTCGGCGTTTACGTTGAAAGATTTTTCCAATGCCGAATTTTTTGTTGTAGTTGTAATCGTGTGAGAGAGAATGAAAAAATCTTCTGTAGCATGTTGGCTGTCCCTCGAAATCTCACACGATTACAACAACAAAGAAAAATCGGCATTGGAAAAATCGGGCAATTTAAATGCGGACTTAGTTTTAGTTGCGTATGGGCGTTTTTCTTTTTTAGTTCAGAGTAGAGCTCTGAACACTCTGAACATACTCTGAGCGTGCTCTGCTCTGAAAGTTCTTCCTTCCTTCTTTTTCCACTTGTCAAATTAGTGTTCAGCTATCCAACTCCGTCTGCTCTATCAATTTATTCTGAGCTCATAGAGCGCGCTATGAACTTGCTCTGAACATGCTCAGAGCGAAAAAAGAAACACAAAACTGGAGCTCTGAATGCTCTGAGGTAAAAAAGAAACACGATTTTTTTTTTGACAGTTCAGGCTCTGCTCTGAACTAAAAAAGAAAAACGCCCTATATATGACAGCAATTGTTTTTGGTCACATTTGTATTCACATATTATGTCTGTTTGGTAACTAGAAACGTCGTACGACGTAGCACAACTTGCTGTCAAATCCCATACAAATGTTTGACAAGTAGCCAAAAGTAGCAAGAAGTTGCAAGTTAACAAAAAGACATATTATACACTCTCCCAAATCGTAATGTTTTTCAGTTTTGGTTTCCAATTTGTTTCTGTGTGAGTACCTTGGAAGAGGTAATTTTGTGGTCTATCTATGTTTTGAGTTTTCTTTGTTCTATTCTAGTTCTAGTTTCTGGATTTACTTTCATGTCGATGATCTTTTTTTAATTTTTGTATTGTTTTTTTAGATAAAAGTTTGTGTTAAATTAAGGATTTGCTGTAAAGTTAAATTGTAAGTAGTTCAATTTTTTAATCAAGCGATTAATTTGAGATCTGTAGTTAATTCAGAAACAATGCCGAAATCGAAGCCGTCTGTAAATGCAAATCTGAAAAAAATATGTTTCGGACAACTCGCACACTTTAACAACCGATGAAACAATTAATTTTTGTAAAATTGTGAAACAAAGGTGTCTCCTCCGAGAAAAAATTTCAAACTGACCAACACCTGAGATCTATTAAACATACGGCACTGGGAAAACAATCTAGCAAAACTCTTTTCGTTTAGAACAAAAACCAATTTTAATATGGATTTATGTGAGGCATTTGTTGCAGCTGATATTCCGCTTAGCAAGCACAATAATCCCAATTTATTTTTCAGTTTTTATTGAAATAGTTTTTTTTTTTCCATACAAATGGTTCGCAAGAGAAATGGTTTTAAATGCATATTTTAGGTGCATATTTTACGTTTTTAAGAGCATATTTTAAGCGCATATTTTGCATTTTTAAGTGCATGAACATCCTAGCCCTTTATATACTTATAGGCAATAAATAAATAAAAGAATTCATTCTTGGTGGTAGTTGAAAGGGGCCGATTCGTTTGTGTGCAATTGCACATATTGACGCTGAAAGTATTGTTCATTAAGTAGGAATAACCCTGTATATTAATGATATTTGTTTTCTTCACTACTGAGGTCATACCCATGAAAAATGTTATATAACGTCACTGCATTTACCACTTTTCTTTGTCAATAAATAAACATATTGCTTAATCTTAGCTGTGCTTTAAAAAATTTGGTTTCACTTAATGTTTTGTCATGTTTAAAGTCTCTTAGCTCAGTAGAAAGGAAATTTCCAATCTGAATCGAAATGTTTGCCAAGACAAAAACATGTTAAATGCAAATAAAAGAAAAAAACATATTTATTTGTTCATGCTAACCAAATAGCATTTTATACGATGCAATACAGTTCATAAAATTCTGTGCAAAGCATCCTTATTAAACCTACCTATAGTACAATTAATACAAAATGTGTTTTTTCCAACAACATTGACATTGCATGCAAAATCGCACTCAGCCTAATGACAAAAAAAATCCTATTCATCTTCATTCAATTGAAATTGAATAGTAAAAATAAATCAAAAAATAAAAAAAAAACAAACCATTGACTGATGTCTAAAACCAAAATAAAACTATGTTAATACAAAGACAACGTCAAAGGAATAACTACCCTATAGCACCCAATTCACCCCACCATAGTTACCGCAAACTTTGTATCTGTCAATCTTTAACAATGAAGTCCCATTCATCACTCATGCAATACTACTACGCTCTTGTTTATTCCCTGTATCCCAGTCCTAGACTGAGACTCATCATCCACAGCCTCATCCATCCATCCCGCGATAACAAATTCCCATTATTCAATAAGGAATGCATTTGGCAACTCATCTTTAAAACGTATAGCGTCGCGCGTCAAAACGAAATCGAATACGAATATCAAATAAGCAACCAAAGCCAAGCCAAAGCATCTGCATCTGCAGAATGTGGGTGATGGTTCGTGGCTTGCTTGTTTGTTGCATCGTGCATTTATTTTATTCATTTTCGCAACAAAAACCACAACGAACAAGAGTTTTTACTCAAACACTTCAACTCTTCGATAAGTGTTCCCAATTTAGAACTTGAGTATCAGTACCATCAAATTCTTCTTATAAAATTATATTATTCCAGGCAGTTAAATCACTTTATTAATATTATAAAATGAATTGGACCCAAATGGCTGCCCTGAGGAATCCTAGAATTTATTACATACATTTTGAAAGATATTCATTAAAATTCAAATTGGATGGCCATTTCTGAAGTTTGAACGTTCAATGAACATGGTTAGGCAAATTTTTAGTTTCTATTTGGGTATAGTTGTATTGAAATAACTGAAATGTAATTTTAAACTGAAGTACATACATACCGACACTACTTGACAACAATAGCAGTGTTTCTTTGGAGGTGGCGAAGCACTCACGAGTACTTTGCTAGCCATTTTCAATGGAACGCACAGAATCAATTTCCCTGCAAATCTCATCTACTCGCCATGAAAGTTCGAGTTGTTGGTAGTACTAGATTATCGTTTAAATGTACTCATGAGTAGTTCGTCACCTCGAAAGGAACACGGCTATTGTTGTTCTAGTTTTTTAAAGTGTTTTTTGAAGAGCTACAAAAAAAAGTATTCAAAAGTTTTGAGATTTTTGTCAATTTTATTTTTTGATAGTTGGGAAATAACGATTCTAAAAAACAATTTATTTCGAACTCTGAACTTCTGGGACCTATTTCATAAGAATTGACAGGTGACAATTATGCAAATTCGTCACACTTGTCTGACAAATTTGTATTTCATAAAATATTGACATATTTGTCAGAAAAATACAATGACAATTTTGTCATTCTCATATACCAACTGACACATTTGTTGTGACAATTTTGACATTGTATGTCACTTAATGCAGTGCTCACTTCGAAAAACGATGAAAATGGAACAAAACCTATGCATTTTGTTTTAATTTTTATCGTTTCTCGACCGATTTTCTCGATGTTACACAACGCAGGCACATTTTTTCAAATTTAAAATGCCACAGTTGTCGAAGTTCTGTTTTATTATTAAAAAGAGAAGTGTATATAAAAAAAGCCATTTAACGCGTCAAAATCATTATTTATTCTCCGTTTAAATTGTCGAGGGCGCCGGCGTATTACACGGAGTTCCAAATGAGAATAGTTATCATTCACTTGAAAGAATCTTATTTAGCACTTTAGCTCAACTTCAGTCTTTTCATTGTCAGCACTTGACCGTAGTGTAACTAAGTTTCCTGTCACTATTGTCCATTAAATACTGACGAATATGTAAATTGTATATTCCTTTACACCACAAAGAATTGTCAGTACAAAAATGCCTGACAGTTGTTGTCGAAAAATTCTTGACAATTCATTTTCATTAAAATTAATTTATGAACCGAAAAGTTGACAATTGTCGGGTATTGTCAAATTGTTTATGGAACAGATTTTGACAATTGTCAAGTTGTAAATGAACAAATTATGACCTGACACTCAGTGGCGTACCCAGGGGGTGGCTCAGGGGGCTCGAGCCCCCACAAAGCAAAATGAATTAGTATGCTTAGATTTTCAATAAAATAGAAGAATAGTTTTTTCGTTCAAATTTAATTTTATTAGATTTTACTTTAAACAATATTCTTCAATTTTGTTTAAAAAAACTATAGATATGGATATCGTAATGAAAGCACTAGATAATACCACACGTAATCTAGATTTTTTTTTTACATTTCAAACGAATCTCAGATCTCAGTATTGAAGCAACTCAAAATGAAGTTCACTTGTCCCAAAACTATTTCACGCATTTCATTTTTCCATTTGAAAAAAAAAACGATAAAACCAAATAAAATCCCACCACCGGAATACACTGCACTCATAAACACAATAAACTTCAACTTGAAACGGAAGAAGACAATCTTCTTATACTCTTTATAACGCAAATGGGCCGTATTCATCGTCATTTTAAACTATTGCGTAGTTAAACCAAAACCTTGAACTTTCATTTAATTTAATTTATGTCAATGCACTATTTTTCGAATAAGTTAATAAACTTTTATTTTTATAAACACAGAAATGCTATGGGAAAACATTGTATTAATTGATTAATTGTAGAACATGAGTTTAGCAATCCACTATGAATTCGCCCCAATAAAAATTCGTTTCAACAGAATTTCCTTTAAAAAGTCTTACTTTATTTTTTTTTCATTGCATTTGCTGCTGCTTGCGCTACTTGAAATTATAATATAAAACACAACTTAAAGAAAAAAGGAAATTCCGTAAATATATATCTAAGTGTGAATAACATACTCCTCCTACCGTTGTTAAAAAAAATCGAGTCGATAAAAGTCCAATTTTGTCATTTATGAATATTTAAAAAAAAAAACTGAAGTTTTGGTCATCAAAAACAGCTGTTGTAAGCGTTTAGACAGCATCGGTGAAAGCGGTTATTTAGCACGCCTTGTTTTCAAAAAGTTGTTGCCTTTCAATATTTAGATATGGAAACAAATGTCGAAGGAGGAAACCGAAATAACTATACGAGAAACTATTTAAGCTTCACTTACGTTTTGCAATCCGAAGTTGTATCTCAATTTGAGCTAGGTAATTGAAGTTCTTTGTATGCTGCAAGTAAAGTCTGCATAGCCATAACGTTCGATTTCCACTTCGAGGCAGTTAAAAACGTGGATTAGAGCCACAACAACGGATACCAGGCTTAATGGATAAGCTTTGTTGAATATTCACAAAGAAATTGATGTTATCTCTGAAGATGTGGTGAATCAATTTGCAAATAAAAAAAAGGAGAATGAATTTCATTTTTTCACCAAATTTTACTTCCTAAATTTGTTATTTAAAACTTAAAATATCAACAAATTTTAAAAAAAAGATCTCTGTTTGCATGCAACGAAAAAAAAATGAATAAAAATAATTTAAAATCTAAGGATTTTGTTTGTGTTTTCCTTTTGTCGTTTTCTTATTGAAATTTAACTTGTATTTCATATAAGATGGTTAATAATAAGAACGGATTTTGTATGCAAGTTTTAGTGATACGTTAAAAAAGATTGAGACTGAGCCCGCCCCAAAAAAAATCCTGCGTACGCTACTGCTGACACTTGTCGCAATTGTCAATATATTAGCATAGAAATTCAAAAATAAGAAGCAACGTTGTGGATGTAAGTCGTGCTTTTAAAGTTGTTGTAAAATGCTCTTACTCTCTTTCCATTTCTGAAAAATTTTGGTTTCAAAAAATAGATTTCAATCAAAAATATAGATATTGAATTTAATTCATTACGGTCTAAGTATACTTAAACAAAAACAATGCATTTCCATTGTTTTCGTTTTTCTTCTTCTTCAAATTCACACAATAACTGTTGACAACTTTAAATAATTTATTTTTAATAATATCTAAGTAGGTATGTATGTATGAGTTTTATGTTTATTTCAAATGAAAAGTAAGAAAATTATTTTTATTGAATTTACATACATATCTGAAATTTTCTTTTTTAGTTCATATACATACATACATAGCTTGATGGCGCCCAACGTGAAATTATATTGGACTTTCATATTTTTATATGTAGCTATCACCTAAAAGAAAAAAAAAAAGATGTACATAAAGGTAAGAAACAAAAAATAGTTTTACCAAGTAAAACGTTTTTAAATTAAATTTACGGTGACTATGAATACTACGAATTTATTGAAGGCTCGTTGTAATGATGATTTAGTTTAAAAAAATAGCTACATAGATCCACTTTAAAAAAGGCATACCAAATAAGTTATTCTAGAGCTATGCGAAAACAAAAGAAATTTGTAATATATGTAAGTATATCCGACAAAAAGCTGGGATACGTGAAACGGTGCAGCTCCATTGCACTTCATTTGAAATTGTGCCAAATCATCCTAGTTGCTGAGTAAAATTCCAGTTGACCATTACAATTTTTTGAATAAATTCGAGTTAAATTTCAAAACTGGGCCTGAGAGTTATTTCTAATGAAACAAAAATTTAAGGTCGAAAACGGGGAAAAGTGTTTTTTTTTTCATATCCCAAAAGCTGACCTGATAGCGAAAAAGGGACTTCGGACTTGTAATAAGCACAAAAAAATGCTCTTAAAAAGAGCTTACTTGTTAAAAACTTTGTGAATCTATGACTTTCAAGACAATTCAAAATGTAATTTGACTGATATATAGAAAATTGAGCCTTAAACTATATAATAGATCTTTCCAATAAGAATATTACTTTCCACCCAAGCTTTCATATTTGCCATTAATGTTCAATGTTGTTCGAAAGATCGTCATGAACAGACTTCAGTAAACATGAGAAAAATTAATTCCGTATTTGAATAAAAGATTTGTATTTCACTTAACTTTCTTCGCCTAAAATTTTAAAAATCATGGAAATATTTAGAAATTTTAAATTTAATCGGTGTTAAATTTTTAATTGGTTTCTTTTGTTTACTAATCAACAAACGCCTTTTTTTTGTAAAGCACCCAAATACCAATACATAAACGTATACCAAAGAATTTATCCTGATAACGGGAAAATCAAAATTTTAAATACTACGAGTACGGAGTCATTCATTAAGTGGCTTTTCTTAAGGTTCCAAGCGATCAACTTTCCTTCTTCCTTCCAAATGAATTAAGTTAAGTTAGTTAATAGTGCATTTGAATTAAAAATATTTCCTACCTATTTATATAAAAAGTTAGTGGCGCCCAACACAGGCAGCTATTGCAGAAAAATAAAGTTTTGGTAAAAACTGAGTAGTTTATATTGCTCTTAAATCGAGTTTTAGTAAAAGACTTTAATTTGAACCGTGTTCCGTGGCATAGTGGTTAGTACGTAGGACTGTCCTGCCAGAAGTTTGGGTTCGATTCCTAGATTCTTCTACTAATTGTGAAACAAAAATGTTTTATATCACGATTACTGCTTCTTAGGAGGAAGTGAAAAACTCTCCAAGAGTGTCTCTTGTCATAAATAAGTGCTTCTTACCTTAGCCGTTCAGATTCGGTAGAAAATTGTAAGTCCCCTCCATTCCTGTCTATAATATACGCACACAGGAATCTTTAAGTTAAGAGTTGGTAAGTCACTAGGAAATGGTTCTACACGAGCTGTCGCGCCACAAAATTTAAATTTTATATTTGACCATACAAAAATATTACAAATCAAATTCTTTTATTTATTTTCACATTATGTTTGTGAACTTTTTTTTTGGGACTGGCATTTTTGGGTTTCAGCTAAGCGACAACTCTGATTCTATTTGTCAGTACAATATTATGCTCCAAAGTACTCCCCAAAGTTCCCATAACATACACCTATTAACTACGACAACTAAACTATTTATCCACCACGCCCAACGAGTTCATTTGCCGGGCAAATTTAATGTTGCACACAAATGTTTACTCAACAAAGTACTCAAAATATCCCAGCAACATCATCAGCCAGCAGCAACAGCAGCAGGTTTTCTACTTTGGTATGTTTCCTACAAAACTACCTGTACTGTTTGCTGTATCTGTTTCTGTATGCCTTTTCTGTCTTCTATGTGTTAATTCAGTATGCGCTTTTGCTGCATTAGTATGTGTTAAACCGATTGAATTCGATTCAAACGTTTATTTTAAAAAACAAGTTTTTAAAGCAGTTTCAATCGTGCTATCGGAGTTGTTGGACGTATCTGTGAATTACAGCGGACGTGTCACTATAAAGGCCTAGAGTCCGTTAAATTAAAAATTCAATTTTCTATTGTTTTTGTTCTTCTTAAAAATCATCGTCATCATCTAGCACCTTATACTCTGTTGAATGAATAGTATCTTTTATTTATTGTTCAAGGGATATCTGTCTAGATAGAACAACACAAAAATCAATCTCTACTTTAACCATCTTTTGTCTTAAAAAAAAAAACCTCGCTGTGTGCGTTCGTACGTTGATTATTTTATTTAGTTTTGTATGTTTTCTCATCTCAAATTGCAAGAAAACAAGTTGTATCTATGGAAATTCATTCGTATCTATGGCTTTATGCCGAGTGAAAATTTGTGTATCTTTTTTCTATTTTTTTTTTGTTTTTGTAAAATAAATATTTAATCAAGGAATAGAGGAAAGAAGTGTGGCAAGTGCAAGTGTATCTAAACAAGTTTCTAAGCGTCTATTCTGCATTTTTTCTTCTATCTGGAAGTTTAGTTTTTTTTTTTGTTTGTATTGCTTAAAAAAATCCTTTGGAATTTGTTGTCTTTGTGTTTCTATGTGGAAGTTGCATTGTATTTCGAAATACCTCTATACCTATCTATAGAAAATTAAAGATTGAAAAGTCCTCGTCATCAATGCTCCTTGATTTTGTATGTTTTTTTTTTTTTTTTAATCTGCTTGTGGATTACTCATCATTGAACAACGAAAAAACCTGTATTAATGAAGAATCACACATTCTTGATTCGATCTTCGATGCAAGGTGAAACAACCAGCAAACGGTGAAGGAGGATATTTTTATAATCAAAACTACAAGAACAACAACAACAAAAACAACAACATCAACATCTATTCGGATAAAAGCGACTCACTCAACCCAGGCAGGCGTCTTTAAAAGGAAGATTCAAGCAGGTAAGTAACTACATAGTACATCCATTTTGTATATTCCGCAGGTATTTTCATTTTTTCGTTTAATAAAGCAAGGATGTGGTCCTTATGTTTAGAGGGTCAGGTCAGTTTTGTTTGAAATTTACACACACACTCACTCACACACAAAGTTGATTCCAAAGAATTCGCCTTATTGATATGAATGTAGGTACCTACCTATCTCGAAAGAGAATCATAATTACTTTTATAGCATTTTTGAATTTCAATAGAAACGAAAAAAAAAAACAGGTTAAACTACTATGGACCGACTAATTCACCGTAATTGCACGTGTTTTATAATCCATACTTCAAAACAAACCTCTTTAAGATACTTAGATACTATACTCTAAGTGGAGTGGAAAGTGTATCTTTTTTTTATATTCAAGTATCTAAACGTGTTTATTTGAGATGCATGATGAATACTATACAGAAGGGGGTGGGGTTAGGTAGGTATTGGGTGCTTTCTGCTTGGAAACGGGGTTTCAAAGCCGCTGACACTGTTTAGAATTGATTTGGCGCTCAGAAAGGTTGTCACACTGCGCCTGGTTAGGTATAGGTTATTGGTTGAATAGGGGCTTCCCCCCTTAGTTCTCCATCACATTATTGTGGTGTAGTAAAATAACCATAAGCATTACCACTCCTGGGTGTGTGGTGAGTTGGAAAAATAGGTAAAACAATATTCGAATAGCTGTCGACCGTGTGTATTTTTGAGGTTTCCTCTTTTGTCGCTGCTTGGGGCTTGGAATTTGGAATTGGGATTGGGGGATTGGAAGCCGGAGCTCGAGCTGGTTGAACAATGTTGAAGTGGCAGCAATAATTGTTGATGGGGCTTGGGTGTATTTTTGTGTCGTCGTCGTCGTTCTTGTTAGTTGTTACGTGTCGTGTTGAGTGCCTTGCCTGGTTTTTAGCATATTTTTGCTGTGATTCAACAGGTCGAAATGTTGCCAATATCATTTTTGTTTGTGTTTAAATTCAATTTATAACATTTGACTTTGAGAAGGGGTCTTTTTATTTTGTAGGTACATGTGTGTTAAACCACAATAAATCAGGATAATAGTTGATTTGATGTTGTTGTCGGTTGTCGGTTGTCGGTGTGTTGTGGCTGATGGTAGGATTGTATTACATTTTTTAAATATTTGCACTTTTCCTTTGTTGCACTTTTGGAATGAGAAAGGAAATACGATATCATAGGTGGTTATACCTACCTACCTAGTAGGTATGCTGGCTCCGGATTTATATTTATATTTCTCTAACATTCCTAGGTACTCGTATCTAGTTGAATCGATCTACCTACATAATGTATATGTATCTATCTTCAGTTTTGTGGAAGAAATGTGGTCGAGCATTTGCGGCATCTTTTTCATTTGGAGTTTGAATCTAAATATAAGAGTGCGAACTTAGTTGGGTGTGTTCGTGTTTGCTTTTTTTGAGGAATTTGCTTTACCTGGCTGGCTGGTAAGACTTAACGGTTTTGTGGTTAGGTGTAGACACATTGAGAATTTATATTTTCATGTTTCTAGGAAGTAACTGATTGGATAAAGGTTGCTTTCAATTTGTTAGATTTTAATTTTATGAGAAGTTTCTTATTAGTTTTCAAATAAGTTATTATAGGACTTACATACATAAGTAGGGCCAAATATTTCCCAAATTTGTTCTTATCGACTTTTACATTCTATCATCATTTTCGTACCTAGGTAAGGTACCTACTGTTCGAAGGTATGTTTGGGTTTGTACATAAGGTAGGTAAGTATATAAGTAGCTTAGGTATAAGTTGCCATGAATTCAAGGTTATTTTTTTGTCTAGAAACAGAGTGCTGGTTTTAATTTTGTTTTATTTTATGATTTCTGAGCGTTAAACTTTAAATTAACACTGTTTTTGAGATTAGAGAGGAGCATTTCTGATGGTATAGTAATACTTGCCCAATAGTTTTAAGTAGCAAGAGTCTTACCAATATTTGTTGATAAGCCAAACAGCCTAGCAGTGTGCGGAGTCACTCCATCTTGTTGGAACCACAAATTAGGATGCTGCTCCGCTATTGGCCGCAAAAAGTTGTCGATCATTGTTCTGCATAAGGTCTATAAGAAGCCCCAGAAATAGTTTCTGGCGTTTCATCCTCATTCTCGAAGAAATATGGGCCGATAACTCTTTCGGCCATAACACTGCACCTGGATGGTTGTAACTGATGCTCGTGTGTTGCGTAGCCCCACTATCTACATTTTTGCTTGTTGACATAATCATTATTTAAAAAATCAGTTTGTCTGGCTAATTGTTTTAAACGAATAGCGTATTCTATTCCTTGTTTTTTGAATTTTTGTTATGGGTACATCTTAAGATCCAACAAAGTTGTTCTGGAAATGCCCAAATGGTCAGAACGACAACAAGTTGAGATAGATGGATCATATGTAATACTCTGCCACACAGATTTCACGTTGTCTTGAATACGAATATTTCGATGAACACCTTTTGCAGGACGGGCGACCATTGAACACCGTTCCTTAAAACTGGCTGATTCCTATAATATTGGCGATAATTTCGCTGAGTCATATAACAATTGATCGTTGAGAAGAATAGAAAAAATCGTTAATTTTAACTCGTTTTTGTGTACTGTTATGTATCCATTGTAAATTTACAAGAGTTATAACCTACAAAAAGAAAGTGAGTGGGAACTTCCCACATAACAGGCTTTTAGAATATTGCCTTTAAGCTATGTAGCTCTTACGTTTTTGATTGAGGTTTGAACCTACATGATTTCATATCGGCAAGATTCAAAGTTTCGAGTTTTTGGCTAAACATTCTCTAACGGCTTTAAACTATTGACGATTGTTTGAAAGGAAACAAGACGGTCGTTATTTAAGTTTATTTAAATGTGTGTAAGTCTATTTTTCTAGAGAAAGCAGAATATATTTTGAATGCTTGCGGATAGCAAATTTGTTGTTAGATTTTTGTTCCGAGATTCGATCTCTGAGAGCATCTTCTGTACCGTCATAAGTTAACATTTTCTTGTATAGTTCTCTATTATTTTTATTAATCGATTCAATAATGATGACGTCATTATGAAGAGAAGTATTTAAATGTATATTTCTTCAAAATATAGGTATCACAATCACAACAATTTGAAGTATAACACAACATATTAATAAATAACGCAGAGATACCTACATAAACATAAATGCTAATTATAGTTTAAAATAAAAAATAAGGTATAGGTATGTAGGTTGGATTTTAAAATTTAAATATTAATCAAATATAAAAGATATAAAAGACGATTGGGTTGCAATTATACTTGCTTTTATGGCTCAAGGCAAACGATTTGAAAGGCTTAATTTACATAAATATACAAATTTATAAAAAAAGTATCTTATACAGCATTAAGAAACGGTACTGTGCTTATATACATATATTCAGTAAATACAAGAAACACAAAGTTATATCGGTCTATGAGAGACAGTTTTAATAAAAATTTAAAATCATTAATTTTGAACACACCTATTCATCAAGCAAATCCCTAGTGACTGTTTTTGTTTGCCTCTGCCTTTTAACATATCGTGGAGATTTAAACGGAAACTAATAATACTATTATTTTAATGCTTTTCAAATTAATAGCCATTATGAATATGAGGATCGTGTCAGAACTGTATCTACTTTACAAAAATATCCTATGTAAATTAATCGAACCACGATGGTTTTTTACTTTTGAAGCTGCACATACCCATCAGGGTTTTTCAATTGGCGCGTTTAGAATTTGGTGGCCTGTGGCAGCCATGTTGCTCCGATGACAGCTGTCAAATCTGTTGTTCAGTTACTGATGCCAAAACCATGGCAATTTACACGATTGAAGAGCACGTCCAAATGATAGAACTTTAATATCTAAATATTTTGGGGCAACGTTAGGTGCGTTAAGCCCATTTTACGGCTTACATGGTTGTCCTTCCCAAGTCGGTTATCCGAAGTTTGGTGGCCAAATTTGAGCCGACCAATTCAGTGAACAATCAGTTAACGAAACGCAAGATCAAACGAAACATCGCCGCTGTCTATGAGAGTCCGTAGTTCTTCGAAAATGACAATGTGATTGCCATCAGCATAACGGATAGCGCTACCGATCGATGATAACCATAATATGAATGTTAACGATATGTGGTTCCAAGAGAATGGCGCTACGTGCAACACAACGAACGCCACAATGTTCCAATTTCAACATCTACCCGCCTTTAATGAAAACCCCTTTACTTTGACCACAGAGAAAAAGAAGATTATGGCAGTAGATACTGGAGCCCAAACGAACGCACCTAACACTTATATACAACCAGCCCATGAGGGACGAAAATGGTCGTTTTATGATAGTAATGGCGCAAAATTTTAAACAGCCCTATGTTAAGTTGTTAGCATGATACAATTTAATAATTTACTCTATTAAAAGCTCTAAAATGTTAAAAAGATAGTAAGATACTAACTCGTTCAAAAATTGAAAAATCCTATTTTTAACCTTGCATCGTACTTAAACTACTTAAACATCGTATTAAATCGTCTAAAATTTTGTGCTTATTATTTTAATCGTAAGACTGTTGCAATGATGGCTTATTGTGTTTACACGAAGAAAGTAATAGCATAACAAAACCTGTCACCCAATTTAACGTTTCGGGAGAATACACATCATCTTTTTATCAATCCTGGAATCACTTTTTCAAAACGTTATAACAATTGACTGATTTCATTACCTATATTTTTCAAAATTTAAGTTATTACTTAACCAGAGTCCAAACTTCACTTTTCCGAGAAATTTGAGTGTGCTGAATTCGAATTCGCAGCTTAAAAATTTCCAGCACGTCACGTTTCCCAGATATTCTTACATTAAAGTGCCTATATATATATAAGTACAAAGGCATTTGACTTTGCGTTACATATCAAGGTATATCTTGTATTTAAAACTTGTAAAGAAATTTGGCTTTATGTGCTTATAGTTTAAATCCGAAGTATGTAAGTCGAAATTTATTACGTCACGTTTTTAAAATATATATATTTCGATAAGAATGTTTTTGAGAACTACTAGTGGAGCATCGAAAACAGCTTTTTTTTCAAAGAAATTTTGAGGTTGATTGTCCTCAGATTTAAGTCTTTGGATCGTTTATTTTAAACTGGAAACCATTTCAGATAGATGTTACATGGACAACTAAGGACAATAATTCACAAGCTTTTAAGTACAGCGTTTCTCGAAAAACAGCCACAAGCAAGAAAAATGTGCTATAAAATTGGGATGAAAACATAGGGCAATTTCCTAAATGCAAAACTTGCGCAAATTATGCTAAGCAAACAGTTCCTAAATGCAAACATAAAAATCCCTGCAAAGCAGATTGTCCCAAAACGCAGTGGATTTTTTTTCTTGCGCAAATGGTAACGCATTTGTGCAGTTGTAAAAAATATCTTGCGTATTTCACTTGCATTTGAATTTGCTTGGCTCTGGCGTGTTAAATTTACTTTATTTGTTTTTTAAAGCTAATGGGTGAACAAAATGAAGAAAAGTTAGTAATTTTTTTAAAAACTGGACACATCAGGAGGTGAAATTGTTGTTAACAATTCGATTAGCGCATTAGGAGGTTTTTTACTCAGGTAAATGCAAAGATCAAGCGTTAAATCAAGAACTTTATGTATTTTGAACTAAAATTCATAAAAAAGTTTTTTTATTTTATATTTGCATTATTTTTTTTTAAAATGTGTGTTGTGGTGCAGCAATTCACTAAGGTCTTTATTAAAATAATTTTAGATTGGAAGTCCATTATTTATTCCAGCAACAATCAACATTTGCATTTGCTTTGCAAATCTTGCGTTTAGGAATTTGGCCATAGACTTCTGCTATAAATCTGAGACGGGATTTGGAAAAAAAATTAAATCTTCTTTAATATATAAAACAAGTCGTTTTATTTACAACACTTATAACTGAAGAACGGCCGGACCTATTTTAATGATCGTTGATTTGTGTATTCGCCTCCGCCCCTAATAGCAGAATAACTATAAAAATATCATTTTGTAGGGTGAAATGGGGTAAAACGAAAAAGACGTATCCGATTAAAAACAACCCAACTTACTTCAAGAGTATTTTTCTTTTAAATTTTCAATTTGTAGGGTGAAATGGGGCAAACATTTTAAAAAAATAGTCCGATGTAAGAAATTCTTTTTTTATTTCAATGTTTTTTTTTTAGGCAATGGTTTTGGGTAGGTATATTCTTTTTCAAATTTTTTATTTGTAGGGTAAAATGGAGAAATAATAGAAAAAAATGTCCGATAAAGTCTTTTTGTGTTTGAAAGGTTGATTTGATTGGATGGCCTTAGGAATTTTTTTCTCAAAAATTTGATATTTACAGAGTGAAATGGGATAAACACAAAAAAGTGGTTTTTGATTGCTGAAATTCTTTCTACATTGGGAAAGTATTAAAGGTTGGACTCAGATGATCATATTTTTACGAATTTTTCCATTCATGAGGTGAAGTGGGTCAGAACTCAGTATGTAGTATTCAATCACAAAAAGTAGCTTAAATATTTATCTATATTTTCATTTGTAGTTTTTATGCGAAGCTTAGGTTTGTCTACCCGTGCGAAGCCGCGCGGGTCAGCTTAATGCAAAAGACTTAATAATTTCAAAAAGTTATCAAGCCTGGTTGCAATTTAAAATAGATTCAGCCATTTGCTTACACTTTATTTAAATCATGTTTAAATCGGCTCCGTGAAATAAGAAATAACGCCACAAACAGAAAATGAAATAACTTCATACATTGAGAAATGTTTGCATTTTGTGTTCCCAAATTTAAAGATGAAATAAGTCAAAAAATCTTAAAAGTTTCTTATGATTTTATTTATTTTTTGTGCAAAAAAAAATATAATTAATAATAATCCCGAGAAGGGAGTTAAAGCCCTTCCTGTGAAGCGGGCCACCTGCAAGGTATTGTTGTCTAAGAAAACTATTGACATAGGCGCCTACCTGTCAACTGATCATACCTTAAGAAGAGCAACGGCGTTGCATGGGAGGGACAGAGAGCCCGAGAAGGGAGTTAAACTTCTTTGAAACCGCGTAGAACTTTTATTTTATAACGAACAAAAGATTGCTGGTTCAGCTTTTTCCGCTCAAAATTTGATATTTAACTAAACCTTCCATATGGTTGAAAACGACCCCATGAGATAAATCCTCAATTTTCGAATTCGGGGGTTATTCCGTTGGGGAGTTATTTCACGGAACCATTTAAATCATTTAAAAAATTGAAAAAAAAATATTTCCAGCTAAAGATTAGCAACATATAAAGGGTTTTTCAACAAGAACGCTACAAAAGTAGAGCAACAGGGACAGCAAACGACGCCATATTTCTCGCCGCTCTTTTAACATTTCTCTTCAGTAAGGTTTGCCATTTTATGATGGAAAGATATACGAGCCAACAACGAGTCGAAATTATTAAAATTTACTACCGAAATTCGGAAACAGTGGCATCAACGTTAAGAGCGCTAAAAATCGAAAAATCATCTTCAGCGATGAGGCTCATTTCTGGCTGCATGGCTTCGTCAATAAACAAAATATGCGGTATTGGTCAGGCAGCAATCCACACGTACTCCATGAGTTATCATTGCATCCCGAAAAAAATACGGTTTGGTGTGGTTTATGGGCCGGCGGCGTCATTGGGCCGTACTTCTTCCGTGAAGATCAAGACCGGCACGTTACAGTGAATAGGGATCGCTACCGTTCAATGACAACCGAATATTTTTATCCCCAATTGGATGATATGGACGTGGAGGATATGTAGTTCCAACAGGACGGCGCCACAAGCCACACAGCGAAAGTCACAATTATTTTAAACCAAGTTTGGAGAACGTGTTATCTCACGAAATGGTTCAGTCGCTTGGCCGCCTCGGTCGTGTGATTGGACGCCGTTAGACTATTTCCTGTGGGGCTACGTCAAGTCTATGGTCTATGCTAACAAGCCAGCGACGATTGATGAACTTCGTACGAATATCGAACATGAAATCGCAGCAGTATCGGCCGATTTATGCTTGAAAACCGTCGAAAATTGGGTTCAGCGTCTGGACTTCTGCAAGCGTGCCCGTGGTGGCCATGCAAAAGAAATCGAGTTCCATACATAATAGTTCCATACATAATAGAGTTCCATAAGTACAAATGTACTTTCACAGGAATACAAAATTTCATTGATATCCAAAACCGTTTTTGTTTTATTTTAAAAAACTTTTGTAGCGCTCTTATTGAAAAACCCGATACATGTGACCTGCTAAACTTTTGTTCCAACAACTGCTCTAAAACGTGAAGTGGTGTTGATGAATAACAATTTCCAGTTCCTGAATTCCATGAATTATATATCTACATAAATGTTTATTCACAAGTTCACTCTTATATCTAAAAACACAATATTTTGCAGAAAAACCTATACATACTTATATAGGCTTCGCAGAAATTTAACAAGTTGTTAAGCTATTTTCATTATGAATAATAAAAATACAAATAAAACAAATTAATCTAATCAAATTTGTGTCAAAACAAAATCCGTTAATCAATATTAAATATATATATTTAAAACAGTTTTATTTTATTCAGAATGCTAATTTCGTTCGCTGACATATTATTATGAGAAGCTTAAGATCGTATTCAATATCGAAAATGAAACCGCGCTTCTATAAATTTTTTATCCTGCTGTTTTTTTTAAATATTTTTTTTTTCAACAAACCAGAAAAACGTTAAATCATTATAATAACTATATGATTACCTACTAAGCATTTTCGTCACACGTTACCACTTTCATTCCCTTTTGACAGCTAAAATCGAAATCAATTTAATTTACCTAGATCATTGAGTTGGTTGTTTGGGCTTCGGGGTAAACGGTCGCATTATTATATGCAAAAAGATTTGTAAGCATTATTAAACAAAGCGAGCGTAAGAAAAACAGTTAAAATTGAATTAAATTAAAATATGCTTCGATTGCATTTTTCATTGATATAAAAAAAAACACAATATGCAGGTACTATAGTATACTCACTCTCGTAATTAGTTTGTTTTTTTTCTCTCTCGAAAAAAAAAAAAATTATATCTGCGACAGCAGAAATTATTTTTTTTATTTTTTTTTTTTTTTGCTGTCAGAATATTGTAATAACCCTGATTAATAAATTGCAATATTTCACCTTTTCACTTTTGGCGAAAAATAAAAACATTTGTTTGTGTGTTTAGCATGGAGAAAATTAATTTTAAATCTTTTTTAAACCTTCCGCTTGTTAATTCATCGTAATTACTTAAAATTGCTAAATCCAACTTTCTCACTATTCTACTTTTACTAGGTGTTAACTTATTTCTTACTTTCTTATTTTTTTTTGTGTCGGCAGAAAAATCGTGTCTCTGGCTTCTTCTTTGATTGACATTAATTGAAAAATTTTCTATCCCATTATAATTTTAAGATAATCGTTGTTTTTTTTTTTTTGTAATTATGATTAAGTAATTAACTGACAAGTGAGAAGAATCTTAAATAAATTATTAAATACGCTTTTAGATGTGGATGTATGGAGCTATATTGGTTTATTGATTGTATTCTTTCAGCATTATTTAAACAAAAAAAAATAATATTTTTAAACTAAAGTATGTCTGGTTCTCCTGAAAACGGTGCGATGGTTTTTGAATAAACTAAGTGGAACAGGGCCATGAGAAATATACACAACTCACATCCATATATTTATTCATTCGTTTGATTTGTGTGGCTTTTGTTTGATTTATAAATTCTATAGCAATATTTAATGTTTGATTAATGTACGTACATATGTATGTGTTTATATGTTAAATGTATTGTATATTATAGGTAAAACTGGTTAATACAAATATTTCAATTAACCTCATTCAGTTGAGAAATAAAGAACGAACAATTAGCAGCTTTTTAGGTATCGGCAATTTATTCATTTCAAATATGATCAAATATTTTGATATGCCAGCTTTATTGTCAAGTGTGAATTTTTATTTTACTTATGAATGCCAGAAGATATACATACATATGATATGTACATATTTTGGGCGGGATTTAAATCTATAAACTCGAGTTTTGGTTTCTAAATCAGGAGCGGATCACGTTTTAAAAAAAAGATTTTGAAAGTGTTTAGATACAAATTATATAGCCTATAGGTGATTCCATGTAAACGTCTACTAAAAACCACAAAATATGACTTTTAATTAAAGAAAATAGCGATAAATTTATTAGTACTAAGGTTGAGTTAGGTTTTTGGGCTGATAGAGGATCTTATTTCTATCACACTTAGATCAATGTAGATCCCTTGTGATATCTACCCTGGAGGATCGGACGCTCGTAATAAGTTTACCTATAAGTTTTCATTTATCTTATATTATAATTAATACTTATTTTGCTGTAAGAATCGTTAAGCAGAACAGAATATTGAAAACCTTGATTTTCCCATTTTGGGGCGTTTTTTCTTCATAAAGTGCTGATTTGTTACGCCCGTTACGAAAATATGTAACAGGGTCTTTCATTAAGCGCTTCCTTTATCATTAAATTTAAATAAAACAAAGTGTTCATGAACCATCATCGAAATTTTGTATTCGCTTGAAAGGCCTACTGATACATAAAGTATGAAATATAACATCTTTCAAATGTCCGCCGCGGCTTCTCTGGGTGGTGCGCATCCGAAATGTCAAATTTTCCATGACTCTGGCCCATTTAAAGGGTGTTCCAATAAGAGGTGTTATTTTGAATAGCCCGCTATTTCGGTAGCTGTCACTTTTGAAGCTGTCATTTTTTGACATTTGACAAGTAGAAACTACGCCATTGATAAAAATGGAACGATACACGCTTCAACAACGCATTGAAATTATTAAAATTCACTATAAAAATGGTGAAAATTTGGCAGAGACGGATCGTAAAACTAAAACATTTTTGGGTCGTCGTGAAGCACCTTGTCGGACCGCAATACAGAAATTGGTGGACAAATTCGAGCTGTTGGGACGAGTTAGTGATGTGAAGAATAAAACCCGTGCAAGTCGCTCAAGAACAACTGAGAATATTGCTGTTGTAGCCCAAAGTGTTGAAGAAAACCCAGGTTTGTCCATTCCTCGTCGTTCTTTGGAATTAGGCATTCCACAAACGTCATTACACCGTATTTTGCATAAAGACTTGGGTCTTAAGGTTTATAAAGTTCAGTTAACACAAGAACTCAAGCCGGCTGATCATCAACAACGTCGTGTCTTTGCTGATTGGGTCCTTGAAATGCATGAAAATGATCCGGAATTTCATCGAAAAATCATCTTGACTGATGAGGCCCATTTCCACCTCGGAGGCTACGTCAACAAGCAAAACTGTCGCATCTGGGTCTCGGAAAACCCAAGAGTTATTGTTGAAAAGCCTCTCCATCCTCAACGCGTGACTGTTTGGTGCGGTTTATGGTCCGGCGGGGTCATTGGACCTTACTTTTTCGAAAACGAGGCTGGAGCAACAGTTACGGTCAATGGATTGCGCTATCGAGAGATGATTAATGATTTTTTATGGCCGGAATTGGATGGTATTGATCTGGACAACGTTTACTTTCAACAAGACGGCGCTACGTGCCACACAAGCAATGAAACCATCGATCTTTTACGGGAAAAGTTTCCGGACCGTGTTATCTCTCGAAGAGGTGATCACAATTGGCCACCGAGATCTTGTGATTTAACACCTTACGACTTCTTCCTTTGGGGCCACGTGAAAGATAAGGTCTACGCCAACAGCACAGCGTCGATTCAAGACCTCAAAGATGGAATTCGTGAGGCTATCGAGGACTTAGGGCAGCAACTTTCCGATTTGGTTATTGAAAATTTCATGAAAAGGATATGGTCCTGTAAGCGTGGTCGTGGCGGCCATTTGGCTGATGTTGTGTTCCATTATTAATGGCCTTCTTCTTTATAATGAAATAAACATCCGATCATTTATCTCAAAAATAACACCTCTTATTGGAAACCCCTTTATAGCCTATAGGTGATTCCATGTAAACGTCTACTAAAAACCACAAAATATGACTTTTAATTAAAGAAAATAGCGATAAATTTATTAATACTTAGGTTAAGTTAGGTTTTTGGGCTGATAGAGGATCTTATTTCTATCACACTTAGATCAATGTAGATTTCTTGTGACATTTACCTACCCTGGAGGACTGGACGCTCGTAATAAGTTTACCTATAAGTTTTCATGGATCTTATATTATAATTAATACTTATCCTCTAAGAATCGTTAAGCAGAACAGATCTTTCAAATGTCCGCCGCAGCTTCTCTGGGTGGCGCGCATCCGAAATGTCAAATTTTCCATGACTCTGGCGCATATGCATCAGGCTGAATTTGACCGATGGCATGAGTAATGCTGGCTTTGAGGCCTGCGACTTCAAAAAATCCCAAAAGAAAAAGTGTAACTTAGTCAAATCGGATGATCTCGGTGGCCAGTTTTCACATGACTTCAACGTGAGATAACCATGTCCTCGAATTGCTCATGAAGAATTTCCAATGTGGCGTGAGCTGTTGGCGAGGAAGTGGTGCAATCCTTTAAATACCTTTGGTCAATAGTAGCAGCCGATAACAATATAGAAGAAGAAATACGCGGGCGGCTTCTCAAATCCAACAGAGCCTACTATAGTGTGTCAAAGCTCTTCAAATCCAGAAATCTCACCATAACTTCAAAACTGCTGCTGTACAGGACCATGGTCCTGCCAGTACTCACATATGGATCCGAGACTTGGGTGCTTAGCAAAAGGCACTCCGACCTCTTAGCCGCGTTCGAGAGAAAAGTCTTAAGTAGAATTGTTGGCCCCATATGTGAGGAAGGACAATTCCGGAGACGGTACAATCATGAATTGTACGCAATCTACCTTGAAGCAGATATCGTGACAAAAATTAAGCTCGGTAGACTCCGGTGGGCAGGGCACCTAGCTCGCATGAGCGAAGAGGAACCTGCTCGGAAAGTTCTTTGTGGTACATTCTATGGTAGACGACAGCGTGGTAGACCATGCTTGCGCTGGAGAGATGGCGTAGACCAGAACGCCCGGAGCCTTGGGGTGCGCAACTGGATGGCGGCGTCTCGAGACCGGGATGGGTGGAGAGACTTGTTGAAGGGGGCCAGGACCGGACCCCGGTTATCGAGCCGATGATGATGATGATGTGAGCTGTTGGCACGTAGTACTGCGCTGTCATAAATTACATGTCGTTGGTGTGCAGCATATCATCTAACTGAGGCCAAAAGAAGTTGGTAATCATCGACTTATAGCGCTCGCCGTTTATGGTGATGACCTGGCCAACGTCGTTGTCAAACATATATGGACCGAAAGCGCCACGAGCCCAAAATTCACACCAAATAGTGACTTTTTCGGGATGCATTGGATGCACTTGGGTCTCATGTAGATTGGTATTGTCCCAAATTTAACAATTTTGTTTGTTGACTGACCCATTTATCCAGAAATTGGCCTCTTTGCTTAAGAAAATTTGTTGATGAAAATTAGGGTCCGTTTCCAACTGCTCCAGATCCCATCAGCAAACACACGTCTATGGCCGTTTACCTTGGGCTCTAGGGTCAGTTGAATTTTGTATGGTTGCAGAGCCAAGTCACGACGCAAAATTCGCCAAGTTGTGGTCTGATGGAAATGAAAAAGTAATAAATTATGGCTTTGTATGACGTCCGACATAGTTTCGATAATCTCATGTGGATTATAAACGATAATTTAGCTTATTGACATAATATACCAATTGAGTCAAAAATGAACCTCTTCGCTTGACACAATTTAAAACAACGGATCCAAAGCCAGTTGATTTTGATGGAAACGAAGATCATTCGGCTTCAATTCCTCTACAAACTGGATCTTGTAAGAAAAACAAAATCTTTGCGTAAAATTGGTCATAAAGTAGACGGAGGAAGACCACCAAGCCGTTGTGAACTTCACAGTATCGATGAATCTCTTATTCGTTGGATTAGAAATTACCTTTTCTAACCACTCAATACAAGTCGTATTGGATGGTTTTAAGTGTGATATTCATTACATAAATGCTGGTGTGCCCCAGGGCTCCGTTTTTGTCTCCTTCACTCTTTCTCATTTTCATCAATGATCTTTTGTCTGAAACTTCTAATCCATCAAACTGTTTTGCTGATGACACTACCCTCAGCTTTTCATATTCGTTTCTAGATTCGCATCCTTGTCGTTCGGATGTGGAACTAGAGCGGCAGCGTATGATAAGTTCATTAAATTCTGATCTTGATAGCATTGTCCAATGGGGAATCAAAAACCGCGTAGAATTTAATGCTTCGAAAATTCAACGCTGTCCCCTGTTGTTGCAGCGAAACCCTCTATGCCACTATCCATGAGCGGTACTTGTATTGAAGAAACTAAACAGCTTTCAGTTCTGGGAATGTACATCACAGACCACCTTTTGTGGAATGACTACATATTTAACGTTGCCAAAAACGCTGCTAAGTGTTTAAAATTTCTTCGGCGGTGCAAGAAATTTTTCTCTCCTTCTGATCTGGCTATAATCTACAAAGCCTTTATCCGTCCTAAGTTTGAGCGCAACTCCCACATCTAGGCAGGTGCTCCTATAACTCACTTGAATCTCTTGGACAGAATTCAAAATAGAGCTTTTAAAACGATAGATGATAAAAATATATCACATACAATAATTACAACTCAGAAAAACCGCCGTAGTGTTTCATATCTTTCTTTTCTATCGCTATTTTGACAAACAGTGTTCTAGTTGCATTCCTTCCCTAAAACAATTCCACCGTAATAATCGCACATAAGCTTACCATTGAGACCAATTTTGGACGTATAGTCAGGTACAGAGAAACTTTCTTTAGCAGCACAACTCGAATGTGGAATGCTTTGCATAGCTCTATTTTTCCCTCCCATTGTAATATTCAGTAATTCAAAACCAATGCCCATCGGTATCTCCTATTAAACCCCTCTCTATTTTCTTAAAGCTCGCACTATGTTTATCATTAAAAGGGTAGTCATAACCCCTTGAGTGCGCGCATATATAAAAAAAAAAATCTTTCAACCATTTATGGAATTTAATTTTTTTAAAAGCACCCATTATTTCGCAAACAATAAATATTCAAAGACTAAACCCAGTTTAATCTAATCTGGGTCTTATGCTCTCTTTGTTCAGTGGAACTGCACAGAGCGTCACAATTACTCAAACCCCATTCAAACCATTTACAAAACAAAAATAATGTCATTAGTTTAATGCTAGGCAATACATAAACAGCCGCATTATATTGTATTGTTTCCACTCAGTTAACTATCAAATCTCTTCCTCATTGGGAACACGAAAAAGCCACAGTCTACAGTCTCAATTTCTGAGACAGTGTCGTCTATTGTGTCGTCGTCGGTCGCTCGTCTGGCCTGCGTCCCCGCCGTTGCCGTTGCCGTTACCATTGTCTGGAAATCTGAAATTCTAGTGTGCCTCTGTATCCTAAGGCACTTTATTCAGCATTTATTGTTTTCTGCGTATTTTATGGTCTTCATCCAGGCCCCATATTGGTTCGGTCTTGTGGAATATCTCATTTCAAATGCGTCCATAGTCGTCATAGTCATCCTACTCACAGTCGTATTATATGGAACACATAGCAAGACAATGCAATTCCAGGATATCTAAATAGCAGTCAGAACTTGGCAGAAAAAAAAATTAAATACCTATAGCACTATGGCCAGGCCATGCATAATGGTTTTCTAACTCCTATCCCCCATATCCAAAAACGAACTACCTACTTACTTACATAGAAATCTGCAGTAAGCATTTTATTTGCGAATTCGAGGGCGTTCGCTTCGTCGGTCGGCGCGTCGTATCAGAGTTGTAATGTAATGTTTGCAAAAGTTTCAGGTTCAAGAACAAGTGCATTATGTTCCAGTAGAGTGGGTTTTTTGGCATCGTCTTTCTTGTTTCATATTCGGTGCGCTGCGCTGGTGCTTAAAAAAATACAAAAAAAAAAAAAAAAAAAAAAAATAGAAGCACAAAACATTGAACCTCAAAGAAGGTTGACTGTCTTCAGTTATGGTATAGTTGTTGACGATTGTCAAAGCCTTTAAGGAAGCTAACATTCGAAATCAGTCATTTAAATCGAAAAGCGGTTAGAAGAATCTATAAACATGATACCAAGCCACTTAAATGTCAGGCTTAACATGTGGTCTTGAATTGACTAACCAGAGCGTAAAGGAGCTCTTATATTAAAAACCATCAATGCATCTTACGTAAAGTTTCAAACAAAAGGTTTAGGTATATACTATACTGAAATAGCGGTTTCATCAACCTTATTCCCATAAAAGATAATGCTTAGTAGTTGATGGTTGCCTCACTGATTGTGGTAACCCAAGTTCTCAAGGTTCGTATCACATTGCTACTTTTTAAACATTTGGTACCTAAACCTACCTATACACTACAAATTATAGTGCGTATCTGTTGGACCGTATCTAATAACAACTCCCTCACCCCTAGATAAATATTTTCAATGCGATATCGGAAAGGTACGACGCGACGCCTGATAATGGACCAGTGGAAAAGATAAAGTTTTTGGTATGTTTGGTAAAACATCTGTCCAAATGGCTCTGCACCCTCACTTACTGTTTCTCACACGATTCGGCCCAGTGGAACCAAACCAAAATGAAAATCCATCTCATGTATGTATTTTATATATGTACCTAGGGAAGTAGGGTGTGCAGTGTATTTCCTGTCTGATGTCTGGCCGTTCTCAACTTAATATGGCAGGAAATTAAAAATCTATATGACAGTGTGGTGTATCTATCTGTGAATCGAATGCTCTATAAAGTGGTTTCCCATTTGGTCAGATACATGTGTAAATAACTACCTATATATGTAGGTAGCAGGTGTGCGGGCTATATTCGTGGTGGCTTGGTTTAATTGCAGAATAATTGTATACATGAATATTGGTCACAACAATACCCATACAATGGACCTGTTCTGTAGTATCCGAATGAAGTTAATGATTCTTAGCGATAAATAAATAAAACAAAATGTAAAACATGTTGTTTTGAGGCATGTTTTTGGTGTATTATTTGTTTGAATTCAATTATTTTTGTGTGCGGTGAAGCATCAAGGAAGAGGTCGCGGGTATTGTTTTATTGTATCAATATAAATTTTGCTGAAATGTACAAACATATGTATGTACATACATAAGTCTAAATTGAAAAACAAATTGAGGCTGAATTAGAATTTCATATCAAGGCTTGTTGATTTTAGAACAATTACAGTCAACTCTGCATATTTATAAACTATACAAAATAAGTTCAACTTGGTGGGGCACCAGCTTATGCAGAACCAGACCTAATAAGTCTCCACCATTCTTGTGTTTGCGCGTTATAAGCCTGGATGAATGTAATTTCGTAGGTTTTTTCCACATTAAGCTTGTAATTGACATATTTAACGAATGCTTCACTAAAGGGTTTTCATTTTGGCGGAATATGGCGGTCATGTTGTTTTGGTGACATCTGTCAAATCTGTTGGATTATTATTCAGTTATGGCCTTTTCGATTGGAATCAGAATGACAGTTCTTCTTCTGAGGGGAAGAGAAATTTGTTTCTGATTCTGTTTTCAGAATCGTTCCAGAAGGATTCACACTTATCAAATCGTTCTCCCGGATTACCAATCGAAAAGGCCATTACTGATGCAAAAAATAATGATTGCCCTTAACAGTCGACTCTTCAACGTTTGGTGGCCAAATTAGAGATAACCGTTTCGGTAATCCATCACCCAAAAATTCGTAACTCAAAGTAATTTCAAGATCGGTGGAGAAACATCGCTGCGGTCCGTGAAAATGTACAGCAGAAACCGAGGCAGTCGATACCTCGCCGTGCACAAGAACACACGGCCTTTCGCAGACTTCAACTTGGCGAATTTTGCGTCTTTGGCCGACACCGTACAATATTCAACTGACACTGGAGCTCAAAGTTTATGACCATAGAAAACGCTGATTATTCGCTGACTGGGCTACGGAGCGTTTGAAAGAGGACCCCAATTTTGGCCGGAAAACCATCTTTAGCGACGAAGTGCATTTTTGGATGAATGGCTAAGTTAAAAAGGAAAATTGCCGTAGGTATATGAGACGACAGAAACCCACATGAGGCTCACCTGGTGACAATGCATCCACAAAGAGTTGCGCGGGGGGGGGGGGGGGCGTCGTTGGTCTGTACTTCTTCGAAAACGACGTATTGAAAACCCTTTACCTTTAGAGCTTGTTTCACAATGTCTAAGCAATTCGGTTCGGGATCATAAATTCACAGCCCAATAGTATTGGTGATTTTAAGTTCACTGAGGTGGGCTTATAGGCCCAAGTTTTAAGTTTTTTGTGTAGAATTGCATATAAAGGGCCTTACAATAGAGAAGGGTTGATGTTAAAATTAATGTCAACAAATCGTCTGTTTTATTTGAAACATTTCTCAATGACCTTATGTGTGGAAGATGACATCGTTCATTTTTGGACTTTGTGGCTTTGCAGGGTGGTTCGCATTCCATATTTACAAATTGCGATGACTCTGGCGCACAGATCTGGTTGAATTTGAACAATAGGAATGGTTATGTTGACTTTGCGCCTATTGGCATAGACGTGCGCCTAGAGAAAACACCACAAGAAAAAGTGTAACGGGGTAAAGTGGTACGATATTGGTGGACAAATCACTTCACCTCTGCAAGAGTTAAAACTACCTTGTGTGGCGCCATCGTCCTGTTGGGGAATCATATGTCGTTCACATCCATATATTCCAGTTTGGGTTAAAAGAAATTATTAATCATCGATCCGTAGGGCTCTCCCTTTCAAGCGCCATCGTCGTTTTCGAAGAAGTACGGTCCGATTATGGCGAAACGCTGACTTATAAACCACACCAAACAGTGTGACTTCGCTTGTTGAAGTATATGTTTTTCCAAAAATAGCCCCCATGACTATTTTTTTTTTTGGGGAGATCGGGGTCCGTTTCGATGTTCCAATTGCTCAAGAAACTAGTCAGCGAAGACACAGCGGCGTTGGCTATAGTCGTTCTCTTTCAAATCCTGGATTAGTTGGATTTTGAACGGATGCAGGCCCAAGTCTCGACGCAAAATTCGTAAAGCTGCCTCTCCTGCATACTCTGACAGATAGCCGACGACTCAAATTTGTCCACCAAACGTTGAATAGCCATTTAAAAAAACGCTGAATAGTAAATCGTAAAATGGGGGTAACGCCGAAATCGTTGCCCATTTCGATAATGTACATGTTCTTTGACGCTATCACTTGCCATGGTTATTATCTTCAATGTTTGAACAAAAAAAACAGAAGAAAGTTAACTGAGAAAACAACAACGCCGTCGTGAACTGTCAAAATCTATTAGTCGCTTTGGGAAAATCTTTGAACAGTCAAACAAGCTTTTGATATCACAAAAATTTGTAACGGGCCGAACTTTGCTTTGATCAGACCTATGACAACAAATGTTTAAAATTGCAAACCGAACATTTTTCGGTTGTACACTTTTTCCGACCAACAGAAAAATAAATGAATTGTCAAAAAAATAAATAGAACGAACGAAAAATTAGTTTTGTATGCTTAAAGCCCGAACCACACTACTCTCGTGTGGTGTGTTGGGGAGCAGTGTGTCGCTATCGCTCTAATGTATTTCATATGCGTAGGGCCATATTTGTATCGTGTGATGTGTTGTGTCGAAATCTATGAAATACATTGGAATGACAGCGACACACTACCCCCCAATACATCACACGAGAGTAGTGTGATTCGGTCTTAAGAGTTTTAGTAATGCTATTTCCTGCTCTTTACAGTTTATTGCTATATGGACCTCTCACTTTGTGTCTAACTTAACTACATATAAACGTTTTCAAAAAAATTTAATATTTCGAGATACCTATTATCAAAAAAAAAATATACCGATACAAATTAATGATAATTTTAAGGAAACGCTAAGGACATACAAATAAACCTCTCCTCAAGAAATGTTCCCCCCAGTTGGTCCTCTCATTTGTACTTTTAGGAACAATAAAATGCCTTAGATCAATCAGTTAAAATGTTTCCTATTTTGTTTTGCTTTGTTTGCTAAATTCATGTTTTTTTTTCGAAGTCTATATGAATTTTGCAAAAAAACTAGGTTTCTATGTTTTTTTTTTTGCAAAATTTGAAAACCCCAAAAATATGGTAATATGTATGTAAATACTTGCTGAATGCATATCAGTTTAACAAAAAAAAACTTGAATTTAGCAAAAAACATAGAAAACATCGCATGCCAAAATAGAAATTATCACCACTAAAACGACAAATTCGAAACTACCACAACTAATTAAGGCCAAAATCGGCAAATTAATTATCCACCTAAAAACTTTTCAATTGGCCAATTTTGCTTCGCTAACTTGAAATTCATAATATTTTGTGATGTAAACCCGATTTGGTGTACGAGTATTTATTTGGTTATACTATTATTATTATGATCGTGCCCAAATCTTTTTAGTTTTTCGTTAACCATAAACATATGTTTATTGGATTAGTAAGGGAGTCTCATCACATGAAAACATATCATAATAAGTAATATTAAGTTTTTAAATATGCAACATAACATTGACAAATGCACTTTTCAAATTCATCTCAGTTTCTAAACAAAGATTTTTAACAGCCTGTATTAAAATCACCACAACTAAAAATAAACTTTCTATGTCGGTTTTTGCTTCACAAATAAAAAAAAACTTTCATTTCACCAGAAAATATGAATGAAAACTTTATGTGTAGGAATGTAGGTAGAATTCAAATCTTTCAAGTGCTCTTCAATAAAATAAAAAAAAAAAAACAAAAGTTAGTCAAACCACTTTCCAGCATAATAATTTTAATTAAGGCTTAAACCATTTGCCTGTATGTATAAAAGTTTAACAAAGTCTCACCACATAAAACTCAAACTTATACATACATATAAGTACTATACACTTTTTAGCAGTATTTATTACTTTAGAATGGCAAAGGATTACAATGTGGTTCACTTGATCAGGCACACTTTTAAATATTATAAAAAATAAATTGTTTTAAGAATTGAGTTTATAGTTTTAGATAAATAAAAAAAAAGTTGAATTCTTACTATTGATCCTTTGTTTTCAATGAAAAAATAAGACAAAAGTTATATTTTTATCTGTTAAACATTCCTTAAAAATTCCCTTGAATTTAAAGCAGGGATTTTGATTTTGCTGAGGGAGTTTATTTTGCCTGTGACACTTTTTTATAAGAGCAATATGTTTTGAGAAAAACGAGTTGATGTGGAAACTCAAAACTGGTGGATCGTTGCCGTAATAACTTGAGACTACTCAGTGCCCCAAACATAGTTATTATGAGATGGGTCCCAGGACACTGTGATCAAACACGGGAACGAAATGGCAGATGAAATGGTCAATAACACGTCATCTTTATAGCCAAGCCAAATCGAATCATCGGTACTCAGTATGGGCATTAGCACATCTGACTTATGCAGAGGCGGAAGAGAAATCATACCACTTCCTTTGTGAATGCCCCAGCCTGCCCGAAATAGGAAAACTTCCATTGAAGAATACTTCTTCGATGAACTAACCTATTCTAATCTAATGTGGAAAAAAGTACCTTCTTAAATAAAAAAAAACTGATATTGTAACTTTAACTTTTCTCAACTGCTTCTAACGAAAAAAGTGTTGTTATCTTTTTTCTGGAGAATTAAAGCTACAAATTTTACCTTAACAAATAAAAAAAGCTTTTCCACTTTCACCCCACAGAATCAAAACATCTGACCTTAAATTAGGATATTAAAAAAAAACGCCTAAGGCTGAACACATTCTGGAGCTGCGAGCAGAGTGGTGGTGGGGGAGTCGAGGAGAGCGTCGATGAAAGAGAGGGAGTTGATCAAAGAATATGTATTACATACCGAAGCTGTGATAGTCGATTATTACTAGGAGCGAATGCTGAGAACATATATTGCTTGTAACGGGTGTTTTTTTTAGACGTGTGGTTATCAAGAAGAAATAAAACGCATATAATTTAATGTTATGGCCAAGAATTTAGCTTTATTATAAAGATAAGAGTTTGCCATTATGCTTTAAATATGATTTCGGGCAATTGCCCCGCGGCTGGCTCGAATGAATTCCAGTCGAGAGGCCCAATTTTTGACCACTTTTTGCAGCAATTGGGGCCGTATGTCAGCAATAACGCCCGCAATATTCTCTTTCGAGGCGTCAATCGTCTCGGGCTTATCTGCGTAGACAAGCGACTTCACATAACCCTACAAAAAATAGTCCAGCGGTGTTAAATCGCACTATCTTGGAGGCCACGCCACAGACCCACGAAGCGAGATACTGCGCTCACCGAATGTTTCCTTCAATAAATTGATTGTTTCGTTGGTGGTATGGCATCTAGTGCCATTTTTTCTAACCAAAGATCGTCCACATCAATATCCTCCAATTCAGGCACGAAAAAGTCATTAATCATGGTTCTATAGCGTTCCCCGTTGACTATAACATTATGGCCGGCTGCATTTTTGAAGAAATATGGACCAATGATTCCCTCTGCCTATAGAGCAAACCAAACAGTGACTTTTTGAGGATGTAACGGCGTCTCAACATGCACTTGAAGATTATCATCACTCCAAATGCAGTTCTGGTTATTGACGTATCGATTCAATCAAAAATGAGCTTCATCGATAAACAAAATTTGATTATGAAAATTGGGATCAACGGCAATCTTGTTTTGGGCCTAATTGGGCACATTTTGGGAGTGTTGTTCAGGATTAAATCTATTTATTATAAAATGGCATACCAAACTGAGCATAAATCAAGTGACAGATGTCAAAAAGACCAACTCCGAAAAAAGTATTTTTATATTTAAAACCACACGTCTAAGAAAACACCCGTTACAATCTACAAACTTGTCAAAGACAATATAAATAACAAAACTTAATAAGCACTCAACGACAAGCAAGCAAGAGAACAAGCAGGATTTAGAGAAAGTTTTTCAACTACTGACCATCTTCAGACATAATAATAAACCAGCTCATTGAAAAACATAACGAATTCTAAAAACCACTTTACCTTTATTTTATTGACTTCGCAAAAGCATTTGACACCATGGAACACAACAACATATGGACTGCCCTAAGACATCAAAACATGCATCCTTCTTGAGACGTTTAGAAATATATACAGCAATAACACCGCCAGAGTAAAAACCGACAAAATAGGAAGAGAATTCAAATTAAGAAGAGGAGTACGACAAGGTGACCCCATGTCACCGCCATTGTTTTCTGCAATCCTGGAGAATTTTTTGAAAGCCTGAAATGGAAAAATAAATACGGTATAAAAGCTCAGATGTGTTAATTTAATAAAACTCATTCAATTCTTATATATCAAACAAGAAACATATCTTTTATTTAGTACTCGATACTACAGGATGGAATATTTAAAAAAAATTAGGTTTGCATTTGCTAACGACGTTGTTTTGCTGTCAAACTCAGCAACAAAGATACAGACCATGTTAAATCAATTCTCAACAATTTGTAAGCAAGATGGACTATGTTTAAATTTGCCAAAAACAAAAGTAATGACTTATCATACACAAGAGGACATTTTGTTAGAAAATATTAAAATAGATTATGTTGAAGATTGTTTTTACTTAGGACAAATTAAAAGAAGAAAAGGAAATAAATAAACGAGTAACGAGCTTAACCGAAATTATGAACTCGATCTTGAGCAATGACACAAGGAAATACCTATACCTACCGACTCGACCAGTTTTGACGTACGGCATAAATGGAGAATCTGCCAAGCAAAAATAGAACGTAAACTTTAAAAAATACGACAAATACAAAGAATTAGTCACGATGAAATAAAAAGTAGAACAAGCATAGTTGACGTGATACAACGAATAAAACTGGAGCTGGGCAGGACACATTAACCAGAATTGAAGAGCAGAAGTGGAAAAAAATCATGACTAACTGCCGAAAGAAGACCAAGAGGACGTCCGAAAAAAAGATGGATAGATGACCTTAACCAAAACTGGTACAGTGATGCCAAAAACCGAAATATATGGCCTACTATGTGGGGGGGGGGCTTATGCCAGATAAAACATATTTAATCAAAATACTTGCTATGCTTAGTAAGAAATTCTGTTTATAACTCTTTCATTTAATTAATTGCAATAAACTATTGGCGAAAAAAAGCTTTAAATAATAATAATGAAACTATATTGATAGGTATATGTCTTTAAAAATACCAATGCTTTAAATTTAAGATAATGATATTAATTTATTTTGAAAGCTTGAAAGAGCACGGAAATTAAATTTCACAAATCCGTCATTACAACATTTTTATCAATCAAATAAATTATTTATGATGTTTTTTGATGATTTAAGACAAAAGAAAGAATCAAATTTTTTTTTTGTTTTTTGAAAGTGCCAATCCAAGCGAACCGTACTGTACCTCTAGGCATATGGAAGCCCGACTTTTTTCTCGATTTAATTTCAAACAATTCAAGTGTTGTTCTATGTTGTTCGAATCTTCTAATTTGTATGTTTGATTAAAAGTGTAGGTGGAAACCAGAGTAAACAGAGGTTTTACAAAATTCTTCAAGTTTCACCTCACCACAACTCAACACCAAACTATAGGTATGTATGATGTATGTTTATAACAAAAATAGTATTCTATCACATCTCTTTGGTGCGGATGCGGATACAATCACATCGGTTATTGGTTTTCCCGGAACCTAATTAAATTGCAATCATATGAACCTGCACCACATACCTACCTATAATTTCAAGAGAAATAGTTTCATGAACTTTATCTGCACTAATCTTTGGCTTAATGCCCATATAGAAATGCATGCTACATCAATATAGGTATGGTGAGGTATGTTATAGGCAATCTTTAAAATAGCTTTTTGATGTTTGCATGAGTTTGGATCACGAGCGACAGAGAGAGAGAGAGAGAGAGAGAGAGAGAGAGAGTGTGTGTCTATAAACTTATCACCTTGTGACTTGCATTAGAATGCAGATGTCAAGACAGGTGAATACTAATTACCTGCATCCACTGAGGCACGAAACAGGTCGTCCGTCATCGATGTGAGGGGAGATAATATTATACTCGTACTATACCTAGGTATATCTATAGTCGAACGCAAGTTCCATTGTGTGCTCAGAAGTTATGAGAGACGACAGACGAGAGTGTTGTGATGGCGCAACACTAAAGCTTGGCCTGAAGCAAATTGCAATATTTTATGGACACGTCGCATTGGTCACAGCTATGAGGTAGCATTTATTATCTTTGATGGAAATCAAAAGCGAAATGCCACAGCGACAGCATCGAAATCTGTGCGGTGTCGGTCTACGGTGTGTGGCTATACGTTTTATTTTTTTTGTTTTATATAGGTATTCATATTTTGTTTTATCATTTTTAAAATCGAACGAACGAGTCATTAAAAACAGTGTTGCCAGCTATGAATGATTAAGGTGATTGTTAATTATTATTTTGTTTTTATCTTATGTTTTTCTTATTCGTTTCTTTCCGCTGTGAATCTTTATAATCTTCAACCAACAGATCTTTCTGAAGCCAGAACCTTGAACTTAAAATTTTGGGGAAGGTGCAGGGTTCTGAAATGATGGATATTTTTTGATATTTTGGTGGACAATCATAAACATTTCCATATTTTGCATCCAAGCCAAACAGTTTCACCATTACCTCAAATTTATATGATATAAACTGTGAAATTGAGTGAGATGAAATTCCATATTCTTTTCCTACACTAATATCTATACATAACCCAGAACTAAATTTAATTAAAGTTAAGAAAATAACTAATATATGTCACTCACATCGATAATAATTGTTACTGAATTAGCCTTTTGCGTGTTTGAATGGATTCAACTCAACTTATATGTAATACGCTATTTCACACGGAGGTGTCGCTCGCATAATTATGTGTGTATTGTTTCACTTTTGTATTTTTTGGAAGAAACTCTCGAATGTATAGTTAAGTCTTAAAACGAAGTCATGACTTTTTTCGAAACGAATTGAGCGGGAATGTGAAATAATGTTTTTTTCTCGTTCGCACTCATTTAATTTGTAAAAAAAATTGATGGATCAAAAGTCGCCATCGGCAATTGTACTAACTTGGTTAAAATTTTGATCCGTGGTTGACCAATTCGAACTCACCGATTTCAGTTAAATGAGATTCAAGGGTGGTTCAACATGTAGGCAATTGACTTTTTTTACTTACTTGAAACTTGATCCATCGTTCGCCGACATCGTTGAGTTGAAATTGCTGGACCATGGATTAAAATTTGAACTACGTTTGTACAAATAACCTTAGAGGCCAGTTGTGGAAAGGTAGTTCAAAATTTGATCCGAGTTTAAGCAAGTTAACTGAGATGGACTGATGGTTCAATCATGAAATTTGCCTTGAACCATTGTTAAACCTCAGTTAATCCACCAAATTCGTTGATTTAAAATTGCTGAACCACGGATCAGAATTTGAACCACGTAAGTAACCCTAAGGGCCAGTTTTACAAACGTTGCCGTCGTTCAAACTTTGATCCGTGGTTCAGTTTTGTTAGTTTACCGATTTCAGCGAGTAAACTGAGGTTCAACGTTGGTTCAAGTTTTGATCCGTGGATAAGCAATTTAAACTCACCGATTAACCTTAGTAAAATCTCTGAAATCGAGACGAGATTTAAGAAAAGAATGACTCACAATGCACAAGAAAACGAGACGACAGTGTGACATGATTCACAGTTAGCATTTTGTAAATATAATACCATTCCCCAATTCAATGGCACGAATTTTTTCACGACGAGATTTATCAAAATAATATTGAAGCTAACTGATATATAAAATTACTTAGGGTCTGTTTCACAAAGTCTAAGGGCCAGTTTCACAGTCGACACTTACCGAAATAACTCGCACTTAAGTTTCCCATATTAGGACTTTAGGCCAAGTTTTATAGCCAGCGTAAGTGGAACTTAGGTCACCAACATCGGAGACTTAAGTGCCACTTATTCAAGTAAGTGTGCACTGTGACATTGCACCTTAATCTTTCACATTTCTCACTTAAGTGCCACTTTTCTGACTGTGAAACTGGCCCTAAGTAAAGTTCCAATTATTTAAGAGGCATTTAAGTTATTTGCAAATTAATTCCTCCCCCTAAAATACTTTGCGTTTTACAATTTATTGAAATAATAAATGTATGTGTCAGTTAGTTTTCCAGTTTTCCAAACAAAATTGTTTTTATTGATGAAAAATTCAAAGAACTAATTAATATTTTCGTTGTCATGGAAATTTGATAATCGACACTTCATCTGGCTATTAAAATACTTAGAACTTTACTTATATGTTTGACTATTCAGATACTGTGAAACGTAAAAGGTGTTTATAACTGAATAATAACATCCAAGTTGCTTACTTAGAACTTTAATCAGACATTGTGAAACAAGCCCTTAATCTATTAATTTAACGTAACGCAACGTAACGTAACGTGACGAAGTGAAATGCTTTATTTGTCCGTATTCATAGTTCTCTGAAAAGCTCTTTTTTTGTCTCTGCTAAACTGGAGTTTATGTTATTCTTAAAGAATTTAAACAAATGTTTAAACGATAAACTGAAGTCTAAAAATAAACACGGCAGAACGTCTTTTTAAGTTCTTTTTAACTCTGCCAATTGTAAAAACAAACACTCATGAAAATAAAATTCACAATATCTAATTGGTGTCCAAATGGACCCAGAACGTCGGGCGTGACATTAGGTAACATCTACCCTAAATCGATTGGTGTACTCTGTTTATCGATCCGCCTCATTAAAATTCTGGAAAGTGCAAATTTTCGGATTTCCACGGGAGCTAGAGGGCTGGCCGTGACAGTAGGTAAAAACAAACGTTGATGTTTACAGAGATTAACCACGGGTCAAACAAACAATACAATGCAATAGCTGTTTTTATTCGTTCTTTTTTTTCAATTGAATGGAAATTGTAATTGAATTGTAATAGAATTTACATAAGACCTGGACCCATGCTCTGTAACTCTCGCATCTATAAAATCAGTCGAGAAAAGATGAAAATTGAAACAAATCATATGAGTTTTGTTCCATGTTTCATTGTTTCTCGACTGATTTTATCGATGCAAGAGTTACAGAACATGGGTCCTCTTTCCAATTAATCAAAGCTTCCAAATTCTCTATGAATAGCAGCTCTGTCTAACCTGGGTGTTAACTTTAGACTCCAGTTCAGTTGAAATTAATTTAACAAGAACGACGAGAGCTCGTCACACTCACGTCTCTTTTTCTTATCGCATCCATTGTGTTCGAGGACTAAGGATTCTTCCAAATCCATGGCAATTCTGTTTTAGATTTGTCAGCGGACGAGGAATCCTAACCTCGTATATGGCAACGGTCATCTTTGACAGATAAAGTGTCGTTCTTTGATAGAGAAAGTGTCGAAAGTTTTTACCCCAACGCCGGAAAAGAAGGTTTACTTCAAAAATCAATATTCGTTTAGTGAATAAGGCTCCACAAAATGGAAATTCGGCCCTTAGATCCAACCAAAAAACTGATTTCCCAATTTTAATTTTTATTTTCATTATTTCATTGAAGTAAGTTGGTAACATTTTAAGTTTACTTGATATACGAGTAGGTTATAGGTATGTACATGTCAGGGTTACCAGTTTAGCCCCTAGATTTAGGGGCTTTTTTTGTCGTTGGGGGGCTATCTGGGGGACGAGATGTTTGGGGGGAAAGCTGGGGAGATTAATTCAGAGCTTAAAGGTTGAGAAATCGTATAGGTATTTAAACAGCTGCCAGTATTCCACGAGTTAGATATTCCTTACATTCTGGGTGTCAGAATTTTAAACCAACAGAAGAAATGCTGAAAACTTTCACAAGAGTGAAAATGTATCAAACCAACGCGACAGCCAAAACGAAGATGACGATAAAGTATTAGAATTTTTTTAAAGAAGTGCAAAAAAAAATTTTAATTCCTTTATGTTTTTATTTTCATATTAATTTCTGGTGAGTTAAACCATAGTGAGCTAACTCTAGAACTAAATTAACCCACAGTGAACTGAGGAAGTCATTTTTCAGTGCGAATGTACTCGAAATGACTAAACAAACTCTTTGCATAAAACATCAAAAGCACCCGTTCAGTTAAGCCTGATTTAACCCACGAAATATGATGATTTAACTCGGGTTAAACTTTAATCGCGCACTGAAAAACTGGACCTGGACTGTTTTAAACTTCTAAATAAGCAATTTGGAACTTTTTAATCAATTATCAACCTCATTTATGTTTCACAATATATCTAAACAGTATATCTTATAATTAACGTTCAAAGTATTTTAATGGCCCGATTAAGTGTCGATTAGGATTAGCAATTTATGTACTTGGCATTTTAAGTATTATTCATTATTTTTTCCAGTTTTCATCAGTCAAAACTTACATACATACATTTATTATTTCGAAAAAATGTGAAACGCTAAGTTTTTTTTACTGGAAGGATTTAATTTGCGGATAATTTTGAATGTCGAGTAAATAATCAGAACTTTACTCAGAAATTGTGGAAAAAACCATAAACAAATTTTTTTTTATTACTTAGTACCTTTTTTACAAATGTTTTTTTTTTTATTGTAGCTGTGTGAATTAATTAAATTAAAAACAAATTTAAGAGCTGTGAATAAAAAAATAAAGTTGAAAAAAAATTTAGGGATTTTTGTTGATAAAATGTGGTAATCTGGGGGGTTTCTAAATTTTTCTGGGGGGAATTTTTTTTTTCATCTGGCAACACTGGTACATGTACAAATATGTAGTATATTTTATCCATGGACCATGGCAAATCTAATTGCATTTCGGTTTGGGTGACGAGATTTGTATAATACCGAATCAAAACGTACCACCCTCTTCACATTCCATGAATATTATTCTTCTATATGGATTTAAAGTGTTTCATATACAAATATTATCATCCTCTTACCATACACACACTATGTATTTTTTCAGGGAATTTATTGAAAAACAAGTAGGAAACGTACCGTACCGACTATGAATCCAATTCACAGCAAAGGATGATATTTTTTCCAATATATTTGCTTGAAAGTGTTGCAATTTTGTTGAACTTTTAGCGAATATAGTAGGTAGTATTCATATATCCACCGAAGGGCTTAATCCTTTTGCAGTAAAATTGTTGATATTTGTCCTGCCTTCGCCGATGAGTGTTTGGTCGTGCAATATTATGAAAAATTGTTGCCGTCCTAAAAAGGATGTTGGTAACAGGATGCCTTTATATCCGACATAGCGTTATTGTTTTTTTTTTTTTTTTACGGTTTTACTTTTGTGTTATATTTATGTATAAGCAAAGGAGTTTCTATGGTATTTGTTGTTGTTTTTGTTTTCAGTAGCTACCTAGTCTAGATATTAAAAAAAAGTTTCAATACTTTGAATTGAATTATATTCTCAATAAAGACCGAACGTAAACTTTCTGATAGGATTATTGTTTTTGTATACGTATTCAAGCATTATTTGGTCGATACCTTCTATAAAATGTGTGTGTTTTACTTTTAAGGGAAGGAATGAAAGTTTATCAACCTTCTTCGGAGGCAATGAACTTTAATACTTTGAGTCTATTGTTTTCTATTATGTTTTTTTTTCCTTGTGTTAGTCCTCCAAGTTTAGTTCAGTTGAAAATTGAAATTAAAAAAATTAAATTGGATGTTTTCTTGAAAAACCCTACTTTTTACATTTAAAAACAAATGTAGATAGGATATATAAAGGGATTTCCAATAAGAGGTGTTATTTTGATATTCAAAGAAAAATGGCATTTTTTGAGATAAATGATCGGATGTTTATTTCATTATAAAGAGGAAGGTATGCCGTTAATAATGGAACACAACATCAGCCAAATGGCCGCCACTACCACGCTTACAGGACCATATCCTTTTCATGAAATTTTCCATAACCAAATCGCAAAGTGGCTGCCCTATGTCCTCGATAGCCTCACGAATTCCATCTTTGAGGTCTTGAATCGACGCTGGGCTGTTGGCGTAGACCTTATCTTTCACGTGGCCCCAAAGGAAGAAGTCACAAGGTGTTAAATCACAAGATCTCGGTGGCCAATTGTGATCACCTCTTCGAGAGATAACACGGTCCGGAAACTTTTCCCGTAAAAGATCGATGGTTTCATTGCTTGTGTCGCACGTAGCGCTGTCTTGTTGAAAGTAAACGTTGTCCAGATCAATACCATCCAATTCCGGCCATAAAAAATCATTAATCATCTCTCGATAGCGCAATCCATTGACCGTAACTGTTGCTCCAGCCTCATTTTCGAAAAAGTAAGGTCCAATGACCCCGCCGGACCATAAACCGCACCAAACAGTCACGCGTTGAGGATGGAGAGGCTTTTCAACAATAACTCTTGGGTTTTCCGAGCCACAGATTGCTTGTTGACGTAGCCTCCGAGTCAAGATGATTTTTCGATGAAATTCCGGATCATTTTCATGCATTTCAAGGACCCAATCAGCAAAGACACGACGTTGTTGATGATCAGCCGGCTTGAGTTCTTATGTTAATTGAACTTTATAAGCCTTAAGACCCAAGTCTTTATGCAAAATACGGTGTAATGACGTTTGTGGAATGCCTAATTCCAAAGAACGACGAGGAATGGACAAACCTGGGTTTTCTTCAACACTTTGGGCTACAACAGCAATATTCTCAGTTGTTCTTGAGCGACGTGCACGGGTTTTATTCTTCACATCACTAACTTGTCCCAACAGCTCGAATTTGTCCACCAATTTCTGTATTGCGGTCCGAAAAGGTGCTTCACGACAACCCTAAAATGTTTTAGTTTTACGAACCGTCTCTGCCAAATTTTCACCATTTTTATAGTGAATTTTAATAATTTCAATGCGTTGTTGAAGCGTGTATCGTTCCATTTTTATTAATGGCGTAGTTTCTACTTGTCAAATGTCAAAAAAATGACAGCTTCCAAAGTGACAGCTACCGAAATAGCGGGCTATTCAAAATAACACCTCTTATTGGAAAACCCTTTATAAGTAGGAATAATAGAGAACTTTTGTAATAGAGCTTGTGAGGTGCAGGCCTTCTCCTCCCACTGTATTGGTAAAATGAAGCTGGATTGGACGGTTAATATATTTATACAAAATTTGTTCAAGCTGAATTAATTTTAATTTAATTAATATTAACATAAATTCAATATAATTATTAAACTTGTACATTTTTTGTCTGTTTCATGTAATTTCCGATGGGGTCTTATATTTATTTAAATTAAATTATAAGACCAAAAAGAACGAGGTGAAGATGAGTGTTTAATGAGCCGAATACTACTTTTTTAAAGTTAAAACGAACAAATTGATGCAATGTATACTAACTTTTATGTTTCAAAGCTATGCGTTGAGGAAATAAGGTATGATATGCAGGTTATTGTCATTATGATTCATCAAAATCTGTTGATGCGCTAGCTATACTTATTCTTTAAGCAAAAACATATATTTATTTTTTGTTTAATGCCACAAAGCACCTTTTAGTGATTGCTTAAAGGTGTTCAAGTCGTTTTAGTAACACGAAAGTGTAATGGCCAAATCACAATCACGCTTTTTAACGACTTTACGATATTTGTCATTAAGCGCGACCATAGAATTGGCAAAACGAAATTTAGCTTCAAACTTCAGGCGTTCAGAAGTTACGAATATGACAGAATAAAAGTTCTGTTTCCTTATAAATGCACGTTACAAATTCTCCGAAGATAAGAGAGAAACAAAAATGTCTCTATGTTTTATGATTTCATTTAAAGGGAGTAACAACCATTGAAATAAATAGCTTTACTAAAGGAGATAAATACTAATGTCTATTGGGTTTTCTTTTTTAATTATTTCATAATTTTACAACCACCTTCCGAAATTGAAAATAACAAACAAAAAATATTTCTTCAAGCATTTATAACTTTGATAAATAATCCAAAGAATGACATTAGTCAACAATGCCATTCTTTGATATCAACAAATACGTGAAAAATAAGCAAACGTTACGAAAAAAGAGATATGTATACAACACCATTTGCACTAAGATCCGTATTGTTTTATTTTCATGCTATGATCTACATGGATCATTGGCGATAATAAAATGCAGCAACAACATCGCCTAAAGGCTACGCCCAGAAAATTTTCGGGACTTAACTTAAGCGCGGAAAAAAACTGTGTTACACAAGAATCGAAAAAAGTTTCATAAGTAAAAAGAATTTCAATTTTTGGTTTCTTACGATTGTCAAAAATAAAAGAAAAAATACTAAAATTAAATAGCGTTTTCCTTGTTCTTCTGATTACTCCCAGACAAATGGTCTGTTTGACAACGACGTCTTTTTGCAATATCAACGAGGAAATGTGGCTCTACGCTCTCTCTAAATGAAATACATTGTAGCGATCACTGATCTTTGTAATACATTACATAGAGATCCAGTGGTAGAGAAACACTACTCCACAACAGACAACACATAACATGAGACAAGTGTGAATTCGGCTTTAGAGTACGTAAACCAGAGAAAATACACTCTCCGGAACCAAATAACAATTACCTAAATCAAACATGTCTACTTCCAAAACAGCTGTTTAGCATCAACCAATTGATGAAAATATACACTTATGCATCTGCTGTAATAATAAAAATGTGCCAATCAATATTCAAGGCTTTATAATATCCAATTCAATATGTATGTTGAATCATAACTAAACCATGTATGTACATAGGTATAACTTTTTTTCTGCTGCTGTTGTATTTACTACATAAAAAAGTCACTCATTACACACAAACTTTCTTGGTTTTTATATTAATCGGAGCGTCGGAGCGAGCGAACGCGTGATTGTGGTTTGGCTATAAAAAAGGAACAGCAATGGCCAAGTTCAACGCACATCTGAATATTCAGAATTCTGAATTTTTGAAGCTCTTGATTGGCCAGCTGTCAGAAGTCATCTGAATTTTCAGAACTTTTTCTGACAGCTGGCCAATCAAGAGCTTCAAAAATTCAGAATTCTGAATATTCAGATGTGCGTTGAACTCGGCCAATGAGGTTCACGCAAAACACAATTTGAATTCATTTAACAAATTTATTTATTGAAATTTGTTTATTAAACTCTAAAAACCTTAAAGAACTTTTAGGTACATTTAATGTTTAACAAATGCAATAGGTTCGGGGTAGGTAAACGCATCCTATCTGAAATAAACGTTCTTGTCGACTATCGTTTTGTCTGTTCTTCTCTTGTTCGCCTTGTCCATTCTTGTGTGTATATGTGTGTGTAATTCATTGTTCTTCGTATTCTGTTCTCCTTGTTTCGTCTCGTCAGGTCCGTATCCTACATGTATATAGTCCAATAGCTAACATATTTATAGGATCTAAGCACTGGTCTCTATAATACACTGGATAGTGGATTCCCTTTATGAATAACAGTTTTTTTTTACTCCAATTGAAGATGACATTTTGAAGGTGTCCTGGTGCCAAGCGCACCTTTTGACGTCTGTCTTTACAAAAAAAAAGTAATTTGACGTGCATTTTTCGGTTCACTGGTTGAACACAGTACGCGCGGCAGGGCGCGCGGAAGGCCGCGCGTTCACATCAGCGTGATTATTAAAACTTGTGTCGAATTTCTTTCAACCATTTCAGATGGCTTATTTTTGTATGTGATGGTGTGAGTTCTATTTTAACACAAATTTAATACTCCTACAAATTCACAACAAATATTTCAAACTGATGCATTTAATTTACCATGTCCCTTGGATAAGATTAAATACAAATTTATTTTAGTGTATAGATGCAAAACAAAAAAAAATTGTGCGTTTATCCAAACAACAAAAAATTACAATTCAGTGTTAGTTACAATTTGTGCAAATTCGCAAGAAATGTCACCTACTATTTTACTCCCAGAATCGCTTTAGCGGCTACAGATTCATTGTTCAGGCACAAAACCTAATGTCAACACATATGACTCATTCTAACGTGCAGCAGTCGTTAAAACAAAACAAAAATCTTTGCGCGTTGAAGGATTAATATTAGAAACTTTTCACTTACAAAATATAAATCTTATCAGGAAAATGCTTTCAATTAAAAAAATTGGATTCCGTAAGATTTTAGTGACAAAGAACCAGAACCAGTATAACAGATATCACAAAAGAAAACGTCAAAAAATGAACAATCTTAAGCAAAAAATCAAAAAAATCCTCACTTTCTTCGCCATCATTTTCTCACGATGAAGTGTGAGTGAGATAAAGTACAGAGACGCAGAAAAAAAGTCGAAGGAGACAGTTCAATGTGAACACCGTTCTATAACGAGATTTTATGTATTTTAACATTCTAAGATAAGGACGCGCGCCATGACTCGCGTGTATTTTGTTCAGCCACTTTGACAAAAAAAAAGTTATACTGTTATACAAACCTGGTGCCAAGCGCACCGTATAACAATCTTCAATTGGAGTCATTTTGTTTGTATGAATACGCTATCCAGTGTATTATAGAGATCAGTGGATCTAAGAGGAAGCTTTGCTTATTCGTTTTTTATTGATTTTAAGGCGGCATTCGACTCGATAGATAGGAAAACACTTACATTATGTTGAAGCTATTTAATGAAGGAGTCTCAACAAAGTTCGTCAACGTTTTGGATGCATTTTACAACAACACAACTTCTGCAATCGTATCCTTGGAAGTAAATGCTCCGAGAAGTTCCAGGTTGAAATAGGATTGAGGCAAGGCTGTAATTTGAGACATCTGCTTTTCGCTCTATTTATAGATGACATTGGAGAGGTACTACAAGGTGGCGCACAAGTTGCAGCCGATATGACATCGTGGTACTAGCAGGGTCGCCTCCTAGTCTCCACTCTCCAGTTGATAATTAACAGTTCTACAACAAATGGAGGCTCCAGGTGAACCTTTAAAATCAAAAGTAATGATTTTTCGCAACAGAGATGGTCCTAACTGTCGAGTCGCAGTTAAAAATGTAGAAATCTTAACTGGAGAAACCATATGTTAGTTACCTATCCAAGTCTAAAAACGCGCTTAATGCAACATGGAAGACAGTGATACCGTGCAAAGACTTTGAGTTTGCGCCAAAAGTATTGCATTTTTCAAGACACAGCCATATAGCAATAATGTGCTATGCAGCTCGAGTTTGGGGCCACAAAGAGTTAGAGGAAGCGGAGTAGCTTCTTAAGTACTTTTTGAAACGAACTTTTATGCTACTAAATAGTACGGCGAACCACACACTCATGCTAGAGACGGGTCTTCCGCCTTTATTCATTTCAACACTGAAAATGCAAGTTGACAACATCCTCAATACCATCCAGATGGAAGATAAAAAAAATATCATCTCAAGTCTTGGAGAAACTTAGCGGAGTACTGTGGGCATCCATTCTCACTTCAAAGCGATTCGATGGACACGTGGAAAAGTGAACTCCATGACCTCATAAGCTTATTGGATGCTAAAAAAAGAGAACAGTACATTTGGAAAGCCAGAACTTCATTCCATAGAGATATTAATGCAACGCTAAACTACAACTTAGGAACAAAAAATTACTGCAGGGCGGCGGCCGAGTATCCAATTCATCTCATGTCACTGTCACTGGTTTTAAAAACACGAAGTGAGATGCTTCCCCTGAATTATGTTCCTCATAGGAGTGACTTAGAAGAAATTTGCGAGCTATGTAACCAAAGGGAAAGGGAGGACGTGTTTCATTTTATGGGAAGATGTCCTATTTTTACTGAAACCAGGAGGAGTACGTTCGGGAAAAATTATTTTATCGAGACTGAAATCATCGATATTCTCAACGGACAGATGGACTGGGTGATTTTGTATATGATTATATAAAGCTTGCACTTTGCTATAGAAAACGAATTTCCGAAGAACTTTTTTAAACAAATATTCTTGAAAATTTTTGTAAAACCAAATAATGTATTAATTGCCTACTGACAGACGGGGCGCAGAAGCCATTTAAAAAAATGGATGATTTACAAAATATGTACATACATATATAATTCTTTCTATGAAATAAAATCCTAGTTTGAATTTAATAGTCCAGTTACCATAAATACAGTATTCCTGTTTTATTGAACCCCGCTTAACTGATTTAAGATGATTGTAGTAGTTCGGAGTCACGGATTTTGTATTGACATTTCTCTGCCCAAAAATGACAGCAACCTATAGTTTTCTTTTAGCAATTCCAATGTTGACAGCTCGAAATACGGTAATTTTGACAGCAGAAGTTTTCCCGAAATTTTTATGGTGTTCGATGAATATTTTGTATTTTAATTGACGGACTGGTAATTGAACAGGAACACCCGGTTAATTGATAGTTGTGATTTTATGCTGGGTTTTTTATGGCCTCGATCATGAGGAATTTTTTTTTTTACATATTTTAGTTTTTTTTTTTACCGATTTTTTGGTTATTGTTTTGACTATAGTCGTCTTTAGCCGTGTTTCTTTGCAAGCTCAGAAGGATTTGGTTGAAAAAACAACATCGGGGATTAGTGAAGCCATTACAGAAACAAAATTAAGTTTCCATAGAAACTATCTTTAACAAGTACCCTTGCAATACACAGTGGTAACACAGTTCTTATCTGTGTTTAAATGGTTTTTATCCGATCGAAAAGTGGTAAGGTGGATAATTTTCCGTTAATTAGTTTTGATAATTTCGAATTTGTTGTTCCATGTTTTCTATTATTTTTTTTTGCTGATTCGCTAAGTTTATATCTTATACTTACCGAAACATCCTCTCAAAAAGCCGCAAAAACTTCTTAAATTGAATAGAGCTCTTCTTAATAATTTGCTGTTCGGTAGTTTTAAATTATTTGTGACGATTTCAATTGTTTCGTGCTATGTTTTCTATAACGACAACTAGAAAACGACTAATTAACAGCAAATTATTCAGAAATTTACCATTCAATACAAGAAGTTCTTACCCATTTTTGAGAGGGTGCTATGCTAAGTTGAAACCAAGTTACCAAAGCAGCAACAAAACATGGTAAACATAGCACGACAAAATTAAAATTGTCACAAATAATTATAACAAAAACAATGTAATTTTTTTTCTATTGTTTTCGTTCATCTTCTTTCTCACAAATTATTAAAAACTACAGAATTGCAGATTATTAAGTAGAAAATATATCAATTTAAGAAGTGTTTACCCCATTTTAAGAGGGTGGGAAAAAATCATAGAAAACTTGGAACGACAAATTCGAAATTGTCATAACTTATTATCGACTAATTAACGGCAAATTATCTATCTAACCACTTTTTAATCGGTGAAGGTTGTTTCGCTAAGTTGACACACTCATCTCTTACGCTACGTGATACCTGCGGGTCTTGGACTATTAAGCTATGCGGAAACCAAGCGATAATTTTTATGACGCGATAAAGATGCGATCAAAAATCGTTTCACATATTGCAATATATTTGTGTGGGGCAAGTTGACAAAAAACATAAACAAGCGTAAAGTATTGAAGAGTGTTGGCAAACGAGGTCGGGTTTTTAGCTTTGCATTGATGAGGCATCACAATTCATAAATTTAAAATTATTACAAAATAAGTAGATACAGAAGAAAAGAACTATGCATATTTTTTCATTATTACCTATTTTAAAAAAAAGAAAAGTAGATTTTTTCGAAAACAGTTGCCTGATAGGGTAAACTTCAATTCACATTATCATGCGATTCGTATGGCAAATGGTACTTGATGCCACACTATTCAAATTAAACGTAATATCGTTACTGTTTTCATTTTTTTTTTCAGTTCAGTCTTCAGCGCATCTGTGAAAATGGCCCTTTGACAATGTCAAAATGTCAATAATTGTTGTTGTGCATTTTTTGTAGGAGACCACGAACAAACATTACAAAGGGATTACCCATTTCATTATGAAGCTTTGGCCAAGAGTGTACACGAACGGGTTTGGTATCAAATGAAAGGTGACGTGAAGCCCGATGCATGAGTAAAATATTTTCAAAATCGTTCATGGAAAAGTCGAGATATTTGGGCTTGAAGTTGACGATTGCAAAATAAGGATTTCAAATTTTTTTTCCAAACAATTGTCCATAACGGGCGGAATAATTGACGTCTTTAAAATGATATCAAAGTTATTTTGAGATATTGAGTTTTAACTTTTAGAAAAACCACTTTTTTTGCACGACCTTTGCCACACCGATATTTCAACAAAATTCAGCGATGACATATACTTTTTTTTAGCTCTAGTGCAAACCTTATTTTATTACCTTTAATTTCATATAAAATGAAGTGTACTTAATCATATAACTTTAGTATTATGATAAAGATAAAGATAATTTGATACTAATATCATTTTTCTACGTCAATTATTTCGCCCGTTATGAACAATTATTTTTAATAAAATCTGAAATCCTTACTTCGAAAACGTCAACTTCAAACCCAAATATATCGACTTTCCCATGAACGATTTTGAAAATATTTTACTCATGTATCGGGCTTTACGTCACCTTTCATTTGATACCAAACTCGTTCGTGTACACTCTGGGCCAGAAATGGGCAATTCCCTTTCCGATTCTTTCAATTTTGATAAAAAAGCAACAACACTTTACATACACATATCACTCAGAGCAGCAATACTCTCGGCTGACCGTGCAACATAATTATGCATACTTTTTACAAAATTCTTTCAATATTTCTACGTTAATAGCTACCAAATTTGAAAGAAAAAAGTTAGGGAGACCAAGTACAAATAATAACTTTGAGCTTCCTTTCCCGTCTAAGGTGATTTGGAACAAAAAAAAACTTAAAATAACCGTTGATGACTCACTGTCCGGCAGAGGACACTCCCACTATACTTTTTAAAATTGTGGTATAAGTTACAGCTTTTACTTAAGCGTCTTTTGGTGAAACTCAGCGCAGTAAAATTTTACATGCAAGCAATAACAAAAAAAAGTGTTTATAAGATGTCGATTTTTTATTGTTTATATACCTACGCAAAACAAAGTGATTTGTTATTGGTTGCGTGTAAAACTGTTGCTTACCTGGCTATACTCTCACCAAAATACGGCTTTTATGGTTTTTTTTTTTGAAAAACTAATTTTGAGGGACTTTTGGCCTCCTACGAAAATATTAGTTCTATTCAAAAAAAAACATAACTTGTTGTTTTTCTACGGATATGACTACTTATCTCCACAATACACATTTCTTGGAAAGTGAAAGTTTTATAAATTTTCGCATTTGAAGCAGGTACCTAAAGTTTTTTTTTTTCCTTAGAAATTCGATTCATCGTAGGTATACCTAGCTATATCTAATTGGATTTCATACATCATCTGGCTTCATTTAAAATTCACAACGAGCCCATCAACCATATCACAGTGTGATATCACATCCCGTGAACACTGAATTAATTTTGTTGCACTATGAAGCTATAAAATATCAAAAAAAAAAAAAATTGTTCTCATGGTATTCATATGCAGGCAGAATGACTCATGGTAAAACCCCGTATATAACTTTTAATATAATCACACAAAACACCTTTAGGATAAATTTAAAACAAAATTGTATTTTCCAATCAATATGGCTAATCAATAAAAATAAAAACGTCCAAACCGGTTACACATTAACCAAAAATGTCGGCTTTTTTATTACCACAATTCTATGTTTTTTTTATTGTTGTCATCCAAATCTACTTTAAAGCCCTGTGTTGATTTTTTTAATGCTTCCACCATTGAAAATTAATACGAATTTTGAAATTTTCGTTTATAGGCATTTTTATTAATTAAAACTAAACTCAATTTGGACAAATTTCTTAAATTTTTGAGTGCTGTGCCAAACCTACATACATATATACCTTTCCTACAAACTCTTGTTGCCATAATTGGATGAACAAATTATAAAATGAACTGATTCCAGGTATAGGTACATATATTGTCAGCAATTCAGCACTTAAGCTTCAGCAAGTTGCTTTATCATTGTCGTGTCGCATGTTGTTAATATACCAACGAACACCTCTTAGCCCCAGATCTTTATATTTTAAACTTGTGATATGGGTTAAGGTCATGTTATGGATTCGTAAATAAATTTGACCTTGAGATTTTATTAAATCAGCACAAACTATAAATGTAGTTTAATTGTGTGAGAATTTTCACATTAATTCAATAAATCACATTTCTGTAGTGAAAATTCTAAAAATAATGTAGGTATATTCGGTGAACGTGATGCAGCTCTGCATACAGTATATAATGCATTTTTCCTTCATGTTGGTGCATAGAGCAAAGTACAGTCGACTCCACCTATATGCAATTCGCTTAAATGAAACTTTCGGTTAAATGCAACAAGAAATTTATCACGGTTTTTAGTCAGGGCTTTTTAACACAAATTAGTACGGATAATTGCACTCCCCTTATTTCAAAACTCACTTTAATTGAAGCATTATTTTCTTTCCTCAAATAATTATTTTGTTCTGAAACAACTCCACTTAAGTAAAACACTGAACGCATTCAAAAATATGTGAAGTTTGAACACACCTAAAAATTACATTTAAATTTGATTCGGTTCTCATCGTTCCAATATCCAATCCTTTCAACTGTCACAATTATTAAAATTTCTTTTGTTTTTATATCTTTGGAAATATTTCACATCACATCGTTTAAAGGGGAAATAAAGTTGCAGTTATACGAAGTTTCGTTAAGTTATATATTTCCGAAGTTCGTTTATATGAAAACTCCGCTTAGTTGCAACAAATTTTCTGCATCTTTTTGTGTTGCAAATAAGCGCAGTCGACATTGGTTTTGTGTAGAAAATGTGCTTGACGTTTTAATCAAACCACGTTAAACGATGATCGAAACTTCGAAGGAGGTGGTTTTCGTTTTTCATCAATTTATGCTTCCTTCTGTATTCTCTATATTTTTGTACTTTTGCTTTAGTTAATTTAAAATCGTTAAACCTCCAATTATCGATTCAGGTTATTATTTTATAGCAAAAAGCTTAACGATTTTGTTTAAAGTATCTCCTTAAACTTCATTTAAGGTTTTTGTCTAATAATGTATACCTACATAATAGAAACAACTTCTTGACCTCTTTTTCTTCGAAAATTGTCTAAGTTTTCGATTATTTCCATATTTCTCCATATGGTTTTAATTTTGTTAAAACTTTTAAACATACATATATATATTGATAATTTCCCGCTTTGAAAAATAGCAAGTTTTTTGCCAAGTCAAGCTTCTGCAAAGTTTTCATTAGGGAACATTTAGACTGAAAAAATATTTCAAACACTCGTGAGATACGTGTCATGTCTCAGGATGAAGAGAGTTTCATAGCAAAAGTTTTATTTCTAAGGACATTGACTTAAATACAAAAATTAAATATAACAAAGTTGTAATAGTAGTAGTTTCAGTTCCGATTGTTTCATAGTTCGCAGGAAGCATTGGCTTTTACCGTCAGCCGAAAAAAGAGTGGCCGAGTTCAAGGCACATCTGAATATTCAGAATTCTGAATTTTTGAAGCTCTTGATTGGCCAGCTGTCAGAAAAAGTTCTGAAAATTCAGATGACTTCTGACAGCTGGCCAATCCAGAGCTTCAAAAATTCAGAATTCTGAATATTCAGATGTGCGTTGAACTCGGCCAGTGTTTCCTGATTTTAAGATTAATTTAATTCTAGATAATAGCTAATCTCATTCAAAAATAAATATATGGTTAAAAAGTAAATAGTTTCGCTTATTTAAAACGATAATAATTCATTCATTGTATGTCAGTGCAGAGGGAGAGCCAGTTTTCACCATTTAATATCTGTACTATTGTGATGCTTTTTCGCCGAGGCTGAGGTAAACTCGCCGGTGTCCAGGGTTCTGCCCAAAGAAGCAACTAAACTTGAGCTTAGAGGGTCTAACTCCGAAATAACAAATTCTTTATTTATCTCTAATTTCGGGTACAAAGCTTTACAATGTTCTTTCACTAAAAATAACTAACATAGTATTTCATTTATTTCTCAGTTCTTAGCAATTTTTCAACTTATTATAAATAACAGGTTATTACGTATATACTTTGTCCACAGCACGCAATCTGAGGAAGGGTCAGGTCGGAACCCTCAAAGGGAGCCTTGTCCAAAGGAACCTTGAAGAGGTGGCCTAAGGAAAATTCTGTGCGGAATCCTTTTAGGGAAACCTTGTCCCTAGTGAGAAGACTAGAGAAAGTACTGTTCGGGACAATCAAGGGGAACCTTGTCCAAAAGAACCTTGAGGAGGTGGCCTAAGGAAAGTTCTGTTCGGAATCCTCTTAGGAAAACCTTGACCCTAATGAGCAAACCAAGGAAAGTACTGGTCGGAACCCTCAAGGGGAACCTTGTCCAAATCAACCTTGAAGAGATGGCCTAAGGAAAGTACTATAAGCCTATCCAAATTCTAAATAACCTAACGGCCCTACTAAAAATATTTACAGAAAAACTTAGAGTGGCTTCTTAGGTAGCGTATTAACACCATAATAGTGTGCGTCTCTTTCAGTCATCACACCTGTCAGGGGTTTGGGTCAACTGGATCTTCTAGTCTCTGTACTCTAGATTGGTACCCACCACTTGGACGAGATTAAAATACAATTTCGGTGTTTCGGTGAACTATGAAAATTAAGAAGTAAAACTGTTTGAGTTTACTAAACTAAACTGGTAAACTAGTGACTGGTAAACTAGTGACGTATGCTTATGCATGAGATCGTATAGCTAAATATTAGGATACCTGCAGGAGTTGTATGTAGTTGCACAGTAAATTGTGCTTTTATGAGTTTGGTTTCAAGATACAGCATGTAATTTGGGGTATTGTGCAGCGCCTAAATATTCTTTTGAGAAAATATCGTGGCAGCTTCTCCACCCTTTCAAATTGATAGAAAACCCAAACTTTTGCAGCATAGCACATGATAGATCTCATCACTGCTTCGAAAACCCTGTACTTAGCGCTTGAGGCGATTCCATTTTTGCTGAGAACTCTGCTCCAGCTGCAATTTATAGCATGTTTGGATTCTTTCAATTTTTCTTGAAGATGTTTCCTAAATGACAGCTGTGGAGTAGGTAATTAGGATACCAAGATATTTATACTCTTTGACTTTTTCCAGTTCTTTATTGTTCCAGATCCATTTTTTATTTCTGGAATATTTTCCAGTTCTATTTCGAAAAATCATAATCTTTGATTTACCGTTGTTCATTTGTAAATTCCACAAAGAACAGTATTTCTGGAGTTGGTTTATCATCAATTGTATGCCGTTTGGACTTTCTGCGAATATGACAATAAGATCAGCATAAAGTAAAAGTTTTATCTTCAGTCCAAGAAAATGCTATTCCCCCCGGTAGAAATTCTACAAGGTCATCTAAAAATTATGAAAATATTAAAGGGCTAAAGAGGCAGCCTTGGTTTACTCCTGTTTCTGTTTGAAACCACTCTGATAAGAATTTGCCATCCCAAACAGTAGTAAGATTTCCATCATAGAAAACTCCAAGGTTGCTGAGTTTGTATAGCAAAGCTTTTTGTCAATGGAGTCGAAAGCAGCCTTGAAATCAACGAAAAATACGTACAGCTTTTTCTAAGTATGAGCGTGCGATGCTTGTGAGCGAGAAGATGTTGTCTACCGTAGAGCCTTCCTTCCGAAAGCTATCTTGGTATTCACTCAGCAAATTGTTTTCATGAACCCAGTCCGTGAGTCTTTCGAGCATAATACATGTGAATATTTGTGTGACTGTTTTGAGAAAGGAAATCCACGTACAGCTTTTTCTAAGTATGAGCGTGCGATGCTTGTGAGCGAGAAGATGTTGTCTACCGTAGAGCCTTCCTTCCGAAAGCTATCTTGGTATTCACTCAGCAAATTGTTTTCATGAACCCAGTCCGTGAGTCTTTCGAGCATAATACATGTGAATATTTGTGTGACTGTTTTGAGAAAGGAAATCCCTTTGTAAAAGTTTTAATATTTGGGAAAATTATAACGTTAAGAGCAAGAAGTGAAATCCTGGCAACCCGCAATGCCACCAAAATTGCCCAACAACGGGAATAGACATTTTACAAAAAAAAGCTAAGGTTGTAATTTAAGTCAACCAAGATCGTGCGACCCAATCGTTGACTTTAGTTTTTGTACATATTCTACTTTAAAAGTGCGCTATCTAAGTTAATTGCCTTAGAATTAGCTTCTGCGATGTAAACATCACATCAGACTTAAGGTATATATGCTTTAATAGTCTTTTCTTTTGGTGTTTGAGTTTTTTTTTTTATTTATTTTTCAGGAGAAAATTTGTGTAACTAGGGAACTGGGTTTCCATAAAAGTACCTACTTCAATCTTTTTCCTTGACTCACTCCATAAACGCTCAAACTCCAATTAAACGTAAGAAAAACACAATTCGGTACATATAGTTAAAAGAGAGATCCGTTTTTTCTATTTCGTTGGGTGGTCGAGATGGTATAGTAGTTCATCATGTATGACCTTATAACTTGGCCCTTAAGTACTTCACTTGGGTATGTTCATATACCTCAATTTATATATAAATGTAGGTTTATTCTATCATTTAGTTTGTCACACGGTTGTCGTCATAGGGAAAACGGAAAAGTAAGTTGTAATTCTAAGTTAATATACCTTTGACATTTATACAACAGGTAGGCTAAATCAAAACCATCCGACTGACGGATAGGTGGTCTTTTGTTAATTACATCTTCAAGGAAACCTAATATTTTCATTTCTTCAATAATAATTACTCTTTTCTTCTTTTTTTTTTTAATTTGACGACAACGATTTCGAGGAAACTAATGACGATGAGGAGTTCTAGTTCTAGTAAATGAGATATGAACATGCAGTGCTTGTTTGTCGGGTCTTCTGAAAGTTAAACCTTTTTCATTGTAATGGTTAATGGTACTTATAGTCGAATTTGTTGAATCTGAAAATTGAGTTATTAAGCTTTATCTATATGTGACATCTTAATCATTTTGGTTTTCCGGTTTCTTTTTATTGCATTTTAAATGAAACCCATTAGAGAGAGCGTTTAGAGTTAAGATATAGATACACTACAGGAACGCACTTTTGAACTTTAGAAGCGTGAGTGTGTGAACAGTTTTACTAGCACATTAAATACAGTTTAGATTTTTAAAATTCCAATGAAGAAAATTTGTGCACATATTCAGTTTTTCGCTTCAGGTGATTCGTTGTAGGAAATTTTAAGAGGAACTAAGGTATATTTTCAACCGATTCACGTATCACGCACACAACCATTGCCTTAGTAAAGGGTTTTCCAATAAGAGGTGTTATTTTGATATTCAAAGAAAATGGCATTTTTTGAGATAAATGATCGGATGCTTATTTCATTATAAAGAGGAAGGTATGCCGTTAATAATGGAACTCAACATCAGCCAAATGGCCGCCACGACCACGCTTACAGGACCATATGCTTTTCATGAAATTTTCCATAACCAAATCGCAAAGTGGCTGCCCTATGTCCTCGATAGCCTCACGAATTCCATCTTTGAGGTCTTGAATCGACGCTGGGCTGTTGGCGTAGACCTTATCTTGCACGTGGCCCCAAAAGAAGAAGTCGCAAGGTGTTAAATCACAAGATCTCGGTGGCCAATTGTGATCACCTCTTCGAGAGATAACACGGTCCGGAAACTTTTCCCGTAAAAGATCGATGGTTTCATTGCTTGTGTGGCACGTAGTGCCGTTTTGTTGAAAGTAAACGTTGTCCAGATCAATACCATCCAATTCCGGCCATAAAAATCATTAATCATCTCTCGATAGCGCAATCCATTGACCGTAACTGTTGCTCCAGCCTCATTTTCGAAAAAGTAAGGTCCAATGACCCCGCCGGACCATAAACCGCACCAAACAGTCACGCGTTGAGGATGGAGAGGCTTTTCAACAATAACTCTTGGGTTTTGCGAGCCCCAGATGCGACAGTTTTGCTTGTTGACGTAGCCTCCGAGGTGGAAATGGGCCTCATCAGTCAAGATGATTTTTCGATGAAATTGCGGATCATTTTAATGCACCCAATCAGCAAAGACACGACGTTGTTGATGATCAGCCGGCTTGAGTTCTTGTGTTAACTGAACTTTATAAGCCTTAAGGCTCAAGTCTTTATGCAAAATACGGTGTAATGACGTTTGTGGAATGCCTAATTCCAAAGAACGACGAGGAATGGACAAACCTGGGTGTTCTTCAACACTTCGGGCTACAACAGCAATATTCTCAGTTGTTCTTGAGCGACGTGCACGGGTTTTATTCTTTACATCACTAACTTGTCCCAACAGCTCGAATTTGTCCACCAATTTCTGTATTGCGGTCCGACAAGGTGCTTCACGACGACCCAAAAATGTTTTAGTTTTACGAACCGTCTCTGCCAAATTTTCACCATTTTTATAGTGAATTTCAATAATTTCAATGCGTTGTTGAAGCGTGTATCGTTCCATTTTTATTAATGGCGTAGTTTCTACTTGTCAAATGTCAAAAAATTACAGCTTCAAAAGTGACGCTACCGAAATAGCGGGCTATTCAAAATAACACCTCTTATTGGAAAACCCTTTATGTTATTGATGTGTAAACACATCTATGCCGGCGATAGAGTGAAATAAAAACGTGGACTTGCCTCTGAGCGACCGACGCGACGTTACGAGGTCACGCTTTACGATGAAGCACGCTACGTTAAGAAAATCTGCATAGTAGTATATTGGGTACGTTCAGTGACAAAAATATGAAGATCCCCTTCAAGCAAACTAGTCCGTTTTGGATCCGTGCACGTAGTCAACAACGCCAACGTATGGACGACTTCGCATACGGATCCAAATAAATGTAGATCCTCAAAACTATACCTTTATACTAAAATCAAATTTAAAAATTCCAATATTTAGACAAAGATCAATACCCATTTTTTTATAGAAAACGAAATTTTGCTTGCAGTTTTCATTTACAAAGTTCTAACCCACTGAATCGATTTTAGAAATTTTCGGACATAAAGAATAGTATTAGTCCAGTGCATTTTATGATGTTTTTTTCTCGAGGCTGAGGTAAGCTCAGGTAAGCAGTCCAGGGTAATTTCACATAAAGCAAGTAAAATATAGCTAAAAAAACATGGTATGTATTTCATTTCGTAAATTTTTTTGTGATCCAAGGAAAAGACTCGGTCCATGACCATGATATTCACTTTGGGGAAGTTTATCAGGGACTAAACGGTATGAATATAATTCCTGCCCGAGACTAATCCATCAGAGAACTACTTTGGCCCAAGGTCTCACTTAGAAGGATCAAGCAAAGGAAAACAAGGGCAGGAATGTGATTCATGTACAAGTCTTATCCAAGGGAAAACTACTTTGGCCTGAGATCTCACTCAGAAGGAGTAAGCAGCGAGAACAACTGATTTGTGCTCAATGCTAATTCCATCAGGGAAAACAACACACTTTTGAATACCAAAAAATTGACTGTCTGTGGTACACGTACGCACCAAATAACGCAGCCCTAAGCGACCAAAAGTTGCTATAAACTAAGATCATCTGGAACCTCTGTATTTTAAAATCTTAAATTTGGAATTACAATGAGTCTATAAACTTTGAATAGTGAATAATTTAGATTTAAATAGGTTGGCGCAGTGTCGTTATATTTCCTACAAAAAGAAAGTGTGGACTGTAAAGTTCACAAGAAAAAATTTTTATTTGAATTTGAATGATAACGTCGGACAGTCAATAGGGAAAAATGTGTACATTTTTTGAAAGGATTTGAAATTCAAATTAAATATCGAGAAGTATATCGAGAATAAACTTAATCTCAGTTTGCGGGACTGAAAAAAAGGGTAGACGGGGATAACGGATTAATTGTATATAGATTTGTAGGAAAAAAATGTCTCTAAAACTTTTGCTTTCCAATATTTTTTGACTCTAGAGCTAGACATGCCAATTATAACAGTTTTGGTTTATAAAAGTACAGTTTATGCGGCCCCGCAGTGCAAGGGCCCTCCGCCTGTGGGCATACTTCAGGCACCCAGAGTTTTTTTTCAAGTCGCGCAAAACGCGTTAGCACATGCCCACTTTTAATGGAGAAAAATTGTTATAATTGTTATAAATTGGCATGTCTCTAGTCCTAGTCGATATTGTATAGCCATTTGCTTTTAAGACCTGGTCCAATAAAGAAAGTTCAGTGCTTAGATGGTCATTGTCACATATTTTGTGAGTACGCTGAACAAGTGTGGAGACAATACAGATCTCAAATTTGCCTGATGGCTGTGGGAAGTAAAATATAGGTATCTGTTTGTGTGCGTACCGTATCGGTAAACTGTGTGTGTACGAAAGAGCCATTTTGCTTCCGCCTCTCTTTCACATCCAAAAATGCAATGGATTCTTCATTTTCTTTTTCTATCGTAAACTTCATTTTATGGTATTCTAGGAAATTTAAAATAGCGGAATTTTTAAGAATACAAAAAGGATCATCAACGTATCTCAGCCAGACTTTTGGTTTTTCTTTTGAGCTGTTAAGAGCCTTCTTCTCAAAATTCTCCATCCAGAGATTTACAATTAATAGAGCCAAAGCCAAGTCCATAGCAACGCCATCTTTTTGCAAATAGGATTGTGGGTTGAAACAGAAATGTCTTGAAGATCTACAAAACTTCCAAAAGAGGCAAATAATTCTCGTTAATGCTGGAGATTGAAATAAGCTCACAAACTGCTGGGTGACACATCAACATAATTTTCATAAATGTCCTGGATTATATTATAAGGAATGAACACAGCAATTTTCTGTCCACTGATCATATAGGTATGATAATATGGATCCCTAAATCAGTTTACAAACTGCCTAACTTACACTGCCCTGATCATTTTTGGGCATGAATGATGGTTTGTTTAAATTTTTGCACTAAGTCGGCTATTACAAAACAAGGTGCCTCTTGATGGCTGAATCTTTTAGAAATTTAATGAAAGCGAAGATGAAATCTAATCTGTTTTCGGCGGATGGACACATTCGGGTCTTCTTCGATACTCTGCTCCACAGCAGCAATAGCATCTTCTGTGTGCACTGTACGGCGTCTCTGAGGATGCGCATTATTTACTAGAGTAAACGTGGTGCGAAACCCATCCATGGTTGCTCGAATTACCGACTCTGCTGGGCGATTATGTCCACCGAATATTGGACGCAGCGTGCAATCTTTTATTTTTTATTATTTTGTTAATAAATTTGCACAATTTGCACACGTTGTTTAGAAGTAAGTCTATAAATTATGAAATGGCAAATCAAATTAAGCATAAATCAAGTGACAGCTGTCAAAAAGACCAATTTCGAAAAAAAGTATTGCCAGATTGAAAACCACACCTCTAAAAAAAAACACACCTTACAAACCATCTATTGTTTCTTATTGTTTCGTGTCTACGCCTATCTTACTCTATTTTCCCCCTATCCGCATTCTCTAGGTCCATTTAGTAAAAACATCTTGTTTTCGTTATAATTTTGATCGCATCTTTTCCTCGATCACCGAACATAAAACCAAGACCTAGGCCAATTCGACTTATGCAATGCATCATTTTCTTGGTCAAAGTCAACTGCGTGGAACACACATAAAAAAAAAACAAACGAACCGAACAAAAACACATCAACATTCACAGACACAGACACATGAGGTTGCCAATAAAATCGTTTAAAAAACATTTCTTTTTCTGTTTTCATTTTTTGTTGTTTATAGTTGTTTAAATTAAAATATCAGCCAGAGTGGAAGTTTTGTAGAGCGTGGGAATATTTTCAATTTCACTTCTAATTTTCCCCCTTTAAGATGTGGTCCCGGGTGCGATAGCGACACCGGAGGACGACGAAGACTCACGTCAGTGCACCCGGCAGGTGTCAAATTGAGAAATCTATCTACTGAAGGGAACCTAGCAGCAGTCGAGCAATTAGATAAAAACCACGATGGGTGGTGGTGTATATCTCGAGCACAGTCCCTTCCAGACATAAGGTTTACCATACACAACATGTGTGCTTTTGGGACTTCTTCATTTGCTATTATTTTTTATCTTTTTGATGCCTGGGATTTTTCATGTGGTGCTTTTCCTGACTGTCTATTTTGTCTATTTGGGGAGGTACATAGTATATTTTCTTAGAAATTTTGTTGTGCGGTAATACGGCATGAAGGATGCCATAAGGTGTCTTCGTCTACAACTCGGTGTCTGTTGAATTCTGAATCTGTGTTAATTGGTTTTTGCCATCAAACGTTGAAGATCGAATGAAAGGTGTGTGTACGAGTATTTACATAGGTATAATGGTGCCTGGTTTTGCATTAAATTTAATCGGATGTGTTTTCCGAAAAGTCAATTAAAGTAATTAGTAGAGACGTCATTTAAAAATTATATTAAGTTCAGTATTGGTTACATCGCTTGGCGTTTATAGTAAATAAGTTGCCTCCTATTTGTGATTTAATTATATCAAAAATGGGGAGATTAACTTTATACATATTCATTAGATGGTGATAGTAAAAATGTCAAATATAGAAGAAAAGAACATGCGTAAACAACTTAACAACAGCATATACTTGTAGGAGCCAATAACTAAAATAATAAATGCCTAAGCCCTAAACAATTTACAACATTGAAATCTTCGCTCAATCAGCTTATTGACAAGGCAACTCGAATTCCTAACGCCAAGCGACCAACATTCTAGACTTGTTTCTTAATTGTGATCCTGATATTATTGCCTCTATATAGTTACATCGGACCCATGGTGTCATACTTGCGACTTCCTCGTGCCAAACAAACCTAGCTAAAGAGAAAATAAATAAGTCAACCCTTTCCCCATACGATAAACGTACTGGTAATGTCCTAATTATTTCTTCAGGACGTTTAACTGGTCACTAAACTTCATCGGTAGTGATGTAGACTTCATCAACGTAGATATTATCACAAAAACTACTCTTTGACTAACAGGTTCAGGACATAAAGCTTCAAGATAAAGATAACTGGTGGTTTCACTTCGGCTATAGATAGTACTGCGTAATGGTCTGTGATGTGTTGGACTGTCAAGCCGTAAATCTGGGAATTGAATCTCAGCCTATTCCACAAAAATATTTTTTCAGCGGTACCTACTGCCGCGTGCGAGGAAGTGACAAAAAAGGAATGTCACGCCAGCGATTTATTTAATTACATATATTATTTGAGTTGTAGCGAGCTATCAGTGTTATAGGGGTACAAGTACAATCAAAAATTAAGACAGAGAAAAAATAGAACGTCCCAAAGTTAATAAAATCTGTTGGTCATTTGTAAAAACATTCGAAATAATTTTTCGTTTCAAAGTTCCATATCTCGTCCCCAAGGGCACTCCTGCTGTCAGCTCACAATAAAAACTAATTTGCTGTCAATTTGTTGTTTCCAAAAAGTGGTATGACTTCACTTGTAATTAAGGGCTTGAGACGGATCTTCTGTCTCACTCGTGAAGTTTAAAATGTAATAAAATATCACGATGTACACAAATTGGCTAGCCGATATATTAAAGGGTGTTTTTTTTTAGAGGTATATAGAACTTGGAAATGGAATAAAACCAAGGTAATTTTTTTAAATTGAAATGAAATGTACTGTATTCGAAAGATGATTTTCTGGCATTATAATTTAAATATGATTTGTGGCATATGAGCACCACGGCTGCCTCAGAAGTAGTCTAATCTGGAGGTCCAATTTTCGATGACTTTTTTCCAGCATTTGTGGCCGTATATCGGCAATAACGCGGCGTTATCCTCCTCCGAGTGGTCAATCGTTTCGGGCTTATCACCGTAGACCAGCGACTTCACATATCCCCACAGAAAATAGTTAAACGGCGTTAAATCGTCCGATCATGGAGGCCAATTCACGAGACGTGAAACCATGCGGTTACCAAACGTTTCCTTCAATAAATCAATTGTGGCACGAGCTGTGTGCCATGTTGCGCCGTCTTGTTGAAACCACAGCTCCTGCACATCATGGTTGTTCCAATTATGAACAAAAAAGTTCAGTAATCATGGCTCTATAGCAGTCACCATTGCGATTGTAACGTTATGGCCAGCATCGTTTTGAAAGAAGTACGGAACATTTATTCCACCAAACCATAAAGCACACCAAACAGTTAGTTTTTGTGGATGCAGTGATGACTCAAGATACAATTGAAAATTGTGGTCAACGGCAATCTTGTTTCGGGCCTTGCTGTATAGGTGATTCTGTGGCTTAAATTCTTGCAATACCAAACCAAGCTAAAAATAAATCACTTGACAGCTGACAAAATAGCCGCCAGTTAAAATAGTGTTGCCAACTTAAAGTTCTATACCTCTAAAAAAAACACTCGTTATTAGTATCGCAGCATTACACCATATTATACACTTTGCGTATTTTGTCATATTAAAAAAGAACATTAAATTGTAATAAATAAGTGTTTGTTCTTTGTCAAAAATGTTCTACTAATCTCTGTTTTAATATGTTCAATCAATGGTATATTGGTTCAAAATACAACACATTCTGGCTCAACCTATAGCCTGTTTGTTGTTGAGATGTAAATTTGGTCATTCTCACGAAGGACTCTGTAAATGGCTACAGTAAGTGTTTTTTAAACTCAATGACTTTACCTTCATTTGAATACTTTATTAGATTAGGAAGGAAGTGACTCTAGACATGCCAATTATAACAGTTTTGGTTTATAAAAGTACTGTTTTTGCTGCCCCGCAGGGCCAGGGCCCTCCGCCGGTGGGCATACTTCAGGCACGCAGAGTTTTTTTTTTTCAATTCGCGCGAATTGCATTAACGCACGCCCCCTTTTAATGGCGAAAAAACTGTTATATCTGTTATAAAGTGGCATGTCTCTAGTCGCGTCCATTTAGGAATGCGAATAACCGACTTCCTACCAAATAAAAAATATTCAACCCCAAAACAAAATTCCTATCATATATATTTGAACCGTTTGCTCTGAACACGAGCTCTAAGAAAACAGAATTACGTACTTGGATAGAGTTTATAGGTGGATATAGGTATGTATGCATATGTACGTGTGCATATAGCTCACAGACTATAAAATCCAATTTCCAGAAGAGCCCTTATCCCCTTCCAAAGTTGCACCCAAAACACTTCGAAAGCAAAACCAAACTTCTGTGGTTCTCATTTCTCAATGATTAGATTACACACTGAATTTTTAATTGACCCCAAGTAAACATGCTGTAGGTAAATTGAATTTGGATTTACTATATGCTCTTTTTTGAAAGTGGTTGCATGTGTCAAGCCCACCTGCTGTCTTTGGTTTTGAACTTTCTCATTTCATTGTGATAAGAAAACAAAAATTTGAAGTGGAAAACTTTTTACAAAAACATCTTTGCCAAATGTTTTCATGATCTCAGGATATCTTGCACGTACATTTATGTACATATGTATAGTATACCTCTGCGTCTGCATCTATAGGTAGGTACACTCTCACTTCTCACTCCGACAAATAATATGATAACGTGCACAAGTTGTTAAAGAAGAACTTTTCCAAAATGAACTTATGGTTCCACGTCGTCTTCGTTCGTTTTCGTCTTTGTGGTCGTTAAGTTATTTGAGTTCCGTTTACCTCGTAGGTACTTGATTTTTCTTCCTCTGTTTTTGGCCACTTTTTTTTCCAATTTTAAGTTTAAATTAAAAATTATTTGCGTTCTCTTTAATGGAATAACTTTGTGTCGTTTAATGGTTATTTTTTATCATCTTTTAATTTTGACCTTACTTTTGCGAAAATGAGCGTTTATTGTTGAAAAAATGTTAGCTTGCTTTGGGGAAGTTCTAAATTTTGTTTTGTAAATTAAACGTTTTGAATTGGTTTTTAATGTTTCTAATTTGAATAATAATAATTTGTATCGCTTATTTGTTGAGTTTGATTAAATGACTTTGTTTGATAAATAATAATAAAAAAGAAATGTTTTTAAATGTAATGATGCATTATACCCTCTTCTTCACCGACGCGGTTTATTAAATTGCATACAAAGCAATCAAGAATCACCGTTAACTATGACTCTAGAAAGAGCCAATCATTAGTATTTATAAGAAAATATTAGTATTACTTTTTGTTTGTGAAATTATAATTCACTCCCGGTTCAAACCGAAGTATATATATGAGACCGTGAATGAGCACCATTTAATCAAGCTCTGCCACTATAGCAATCAGTACCAATCTCGAGTATACTTAATGAGTATCCATTTTGAAGGACTTAGGTTCCAAAAAAGACAGTAAAAGCCCAGGTTGTAAGTAGTTAGAGTGACGTCGCCTATCTCAGACTGTAATTTAGTGACGTCTGCTATCTCAGACTGTAATTTAGTGACGTCTGCTCTCTCAGACTGTTATTTAGTAACGTCTGCTATCTCAGACTGTAATTTAGTAACGTCTGCTATCTCACACTGTAATTTAGGATAAACTCCTAAACATTTGAATTGTTTAAACCAAACTGAGCATAAATCAAGTGACAGTTGTTAAAAAGATCTACTCCGAAAGTATTGCCAGATTAAAACCCACACGCTTTACATTAGCATCCGAGTGACATGAAAGTGATGCGACGAGATCATAAAATTCTCTATAAGACAGGTTTTGAAACTGATTTATTGAATATTACTGTTAGGACTAGTTTTGTGGTAAGTTAAAACCATAGTTAGCTTACTTTAGAAATTTCATTAATTTACAGTTTACTGAAGAAACAATTTTTCAGTGGTAGATTTTTGTGTGAGGAACTTACAAACTCGACGAATTAAACATGATAACCATCTAAAGGGTGATTTTTTAGCTGGTTTGGTTTTGGCAACACTGGTTTTGACAGCTGACGTGTGTTTAGTACCTTGTGTCACTGTCAAACAGCTTCAGTTTGGTTTGCAATTTAACCATGGATCGTCTTACAAATGAACAACGTTTGCAAATTATTGAATTTTACTATCAAAATTCGTGCTCGGTTCGAAATGTTCATCGCGCGCTGCTTGTGTTCAGCGATGAGGCTCATTTTTAGTTGAATGGGTACGTAAATAAGCAAAATTGCCGCATTTGGAGTGAAGATCAGCCAGAAGCATTGCAACAGCTACCAATGCATCCCGAAAAAGCCACTGTTTGGTGCGGTTTATGGGCCGGCGGCATTATTGGGCCTATTTCTTCAAAGATGATGCGAATCGCAGCGTTACTGTCAATGGTGAACGCTACCGAGCGATGATAACAAACTTTTTTTTGCCCGAAATGGAAGTTCTTGACTTGCATGATATGTGGTTTCAACAAGACGGTGCCACATGCCACACAACACGCGAAACAATGGCGCAATTGCGAGGCGAGTTTGGTGAACAGTTAATTTCACGTTTCGGGCCGGTCAATTGGCCGCCTAGATCGTGCGATTTGACACTATTAGATTATTTTTTGTGGGGGTATGTCAAGGCTAATGTCTATAGGGACAAGCCCGCTTCGATTGACGCACTGGAAGCCAACATCCATGCATTCATTCGTGAGATACCGGCCGATATGTGTGAAAGAGTATGCCAAAATTGGACTCAGCGGATGGGCTACCTGAGACGCAGCCGCGGCCAACATTTGCATGAAATTATCTTTAAACATTAATTTTTTGTGTTTTTTTTTTTTTAAAAGTTCTAAACCTCTTAAAAAATCACCCATTATATGCAGTTAATCCAGGTTCAATTTTAATTTAGCGCTGAAAAACTGGGCCTTTAACGTAGGAATGTTATCGGAAAGTAGTTCATACTAGGTCTAGATTTTCAACTCAGATTTTTCAGAAATCAGTTGAAATATGTACAAATTATTAACATTGAGATTTTATCGTCGTCTACTTCAATTTTATTGTTGTCCCCTTTCTTTTTCATTAAGATTTATTCACACCATCAAATAATCGGCATTAACACGAATTGGAAATAAGGTAAAAGAGAACCAAAACAGACTGAAAAATTGTTTGAGTTTTGAGGAACAAACGATTTGGACCTTCCTATTCACCCGATATCAGCAAAAATCTCAGAGTGGAGAAATTTGGAAATGTTAAATTGTTAACCCGGACTTAAATATTAAACCATATAAAAAGTGTTTTTTTTTTTAGAGATATAGAACTTCAGGTTGGCATCACTGTTTTCATTGACAGCCATTTTGTCATCTGTCATGTGATTTATTTTATGTTTGGTTTGCCATTTCATCATGAATCGACTGAACAACACATGCATTTTGTGCAGATTTATTTCCAAACGAGATTGCTGTTGATTCCGATATTCACAAGGAAACTTTGTTCAGCGATGAAGCTCATTTTTGGTTGAATAGCTACGTCAATAAGCCAAACTGGCGCATTTGGAGTCTAGATAATCCTCAAGCCGCATTGTTGAGACAACGTTACATCTAGAAAAAAACTGACAGTTTGGTGAGATTTATGGGCTGGTGGAATCATTGGTCCATACTTTTTTAAAAACGATGCTGGCCAGAGGGTTACAGTCAATGGAGACCGTTATAGAGCCATGATCAATGACTTTTTCATTCCTGAATTGAATGTGAATCGCCTTGATGTGGGGGAGCTGTGGTTTCAACAAGACAGACGGCCGGCGCAGCATGTCGAACAGCTCACAACCACAATTGAAGTTGAAGGAACGTTGGGTGAGCGCATAATTTCGCGTTTCGGATCTGTGAATTGGTCACTAAGATCGTGCGATTTAACACCGCTTGACTCTTTTCAGTGGGAGTATATGAAGTCGCTAGTCTACACCGCTAAGTCAGAGATAATTGACGACTTGAAAAACAACATTCGCCGCATAATTGCCAATTTATGACCCCAAATGCAGCAAAGAGAGATCGAAAATTGGACCTCAAGATTGGACTGTCTCCGAGCCAGACACGGTGGCCATAGCTTATTCAAATATAAATGGCATAGAATTATCTTTCAATTTTATGGCAATATATCTGTGTTTTATTTAATGTTATAGTTATATACCTCTAAAAAAACACTCACTCACAAACTTTTTTTTAGCTAGGCAAAAGTTAATTCACTAAATCTTTGTGGTTTAACCCATCATTTACAAATTATTTTTTCCAGTCGACTTTTCAAGGTCATTACGCTTTGGGTTTTTCGTTCTTAAAGAGTCTCTTAAATGAAAGAATCAATGTGTGTAGAGTTGGGTACATTAAGTTCTTGAATTTACATACATTCCAAATCAATTATTTAATTCGTGATGTGGTGGCCATTTCCTCATGAACAAAAATGATTTAGTTTACTATAAGAGCTTTAAGCTCTTTAATAACACTGAAACTGTAAATTCTAACATTTATAATTTCTGAATAACTGTTATCCTTCATTAATTTATTTAAAATTTCCCACAACTTCTCACATATTGCTTTTATTCTCTTACAGATTGATGACAATGAGCTCTATCATCAACTTCATCTAATTTGCATCAATTTCCATCCAACGGTAAGTTTGCATGTTAAACCGCACTTAAAATGCATCTATTTTGAAATTGCACAAATCATATGCCTATGCTATTGCTGTAATTTGTTGTTGTTGCCTTATATCACACAAACATTATATTCCCATCGTTAATCATTAAAGTTCGACTTTTGACGTTGACTGACTTGACTGTCAAATGTGTCAGGCAGGTGTGCCCGCGCATTCGACATCAAATAATGACATATCCAATGACCCACTTTGACTTGAGGTTTATTAAGGTTAATGTAACACTTAAGAGCGCAGAATGACAGCGAGAAAGAGAGAGAGAAAAAAATCTCATGCAAACATAATTACACTAATGAATGAGCTACTTACATGCTTCTCCATGCAGATGAGGTCTTTAAAAGTGGAGGCGTAGGAAGGAGACCGACTTAAACGCAGAGAATAATATTGTGTATGACTGTTAGTTGCCTGATTTTTTTTTTTATTATTTTTCTTTCATAATTTTATAGCTCATATACATAGTTTTTTGTATTGATTCTCATCACTTGACCGTTAGTTGGCACAGCTGTTAATGGGACAAGCTTTTCTTGTCGACGAGCTGTTAATGCTCGTATATAGACATAGAGGGAGTTGACTTATTATAAACAAGAAAGGGAGAATGAAACCAACCTGTGGGTAGAGTGGGTGGGTTCAATGTTAAGTGGGATTACAGGGTGAAGTGATGGCAAAGTGCAAGTTGTCTTTGATGAATATAAATGTGTGGTTTCATGTGGCACTATAACATAGAGTTTGGGGTAATTTTTTGTTCAAACCAAAAAACTGAGTTTATCTTGCTCAGAATTGACATTGACTAAGAGTTATTGTCTTATAGTTGTAGGGAAAGAAAAGAATATAACAATTTTAAGGATTTATCTTGAACGTATAGTGTTCTAGTTATAAGGTATTTTTAACTTTTATGTTTTATGTTCATTGTTCTCCATTATAATGTTTCATGAACATTAAAAGATTAATGTGCAGAGCATGTACCTATAAGGAACAAAAGAAATATACTTTGGTATATGAAATGGTGGCAATCGGTTTATTGCTTCTAAAGTTTTAATGAATATAAAATGTAAGTTGAAGTAGGTACCTACCTATAAATACATATGTTATGCGAACTATCTAGAGTAGTTTCTAAGAAAGAAGGTAGGTATAATTATAAGTAAACAAAAAAAAACCTTCAAGCTTTGGGTCAAGTTTAGTTAATTTAGGGCAACTTGCTTCAATGGAGTTTTTATCGTTGAAATATAATTTAATTAAGAACAAACCATATCGAATAAGTAGAGTAGATCAAAACAGCTAAATTCCTGGCCACCGATTATTTAATTGAGGAGTAAGGTTTTCAGACTTGTTTCCAAGGTATCGTTTTCGAAGTTTATCTTTCCACATCATCATCATCAAACTTTGGGCATCCACAGTTTTTTTTTCAAGTGGCACGCAGCGCCGTTGATGCAAAACTACTTTTAAACTCGACAAATTGTTATAGCTGTTATGAATTAGTATTTCTCTAGTCGCATCTCTCGTCAAAAAAATTTTGTTTGCCATATTTCCTCTACAAATTAAACTGATGATGTTTTATTCAATTATTTTGACAAATTTGAATATTTTAGGGCCAGTTTCACAGTCATAAAAGTGACACTTAAGTGGCGAATGTGAAAGATTCATTCCCAATATCACAGTGCACTGTTACCTGAATAAGTATCTTAAGCTTAAGTCTCCCTTTTTGGTGACTTAAGTTCCACTTACGCTGGCTTTGAGATTTAGCTTAAGTTCCTAATATGGGAAACTTAAGTGCCACTTATTCCGTTAAGTGTCGACTGTGAAACAGGCCCTTAAAGTAGTAGGTAACATATAAGAAGGTGTGTCCAGATGAACCGCAACTTGTCAGAATTAATAGTATATAGTTCAGAAATATTTTTTCAAGTTTTCCATTTGCTACGGAAGCATTTATGAAATGTTTATTTTTCTGGTGTGTTATGCAGGTCGTCCACTACGTGCGCGACAAGTTCAACCAACTTCGTTAAACTTTTTATTCAACTCTTTCGTTGGATAAACAAAATTACAAGCTCTTACTCTAGTGCAGCAACTTACCATCTTCACGTTGAGAAACGAAAGCTGAACGAAATGCGTTGGAAGCCCCGTACACATAATTGACCAACTTTCCCAAATGTTGAATAACCTCGTATACTAGTTGATAAACTTGTTCGATTTTGCCAAAAAAAAGTTTTTTTTCGAGTTGATCAACTCCGTTTTCGATATGGTTGCTCAGCAAATTGATGGATGAGTTGATACCTTCGTACACTTACGTTCAACGCTCCACGGTAAACAGAAACTCAAACCTGACATAATTTTGACTTCAGTTCGGAACATACTTTTACTGTCGACGCACCCCTTCGTCACCATTTATCATTTACTTCCGATTTTTGAAATTGGATCTTGGAAGAAATTTGAGACCAAGCCAATCTCCGAAATCGTTTCCAAAGTTAACTCCGTTGTACACTCAATTTTGTTTATCACCTTCCATACCATACCAACAACGGAATATATATAGTTCAATTCACGTACACACACAATTTTTCGTCGCAACCAACCCAACCAAACACAAATATCATGACGTCTACCGCAACGAACCCTAGAGACAATTAAAAAGTTGATCAACAAGTTGAACAAATAATATGCAACACATTATCCTAAAAGTTTTGCTCAATGCGTTGATCGAACATTTTCAACGAGCAATACGGGCTCATACACTTGTTGTGCAATTCATTGAGCAACGGTCAACAACTGCATCCAACTCGTTGGTTGAATACACTTAAAGGTACCGTACATTGGAGTTGAATGAGTTGAATTCGAAATTTGTGCGGACAACCGGCATTAGTCAATATGAAATTTTTCTGAAATAATTTTTGAATGTTTCTGAAATAATATGTACTTCTTTTTGAACCCATTTTGTTCACTTGGAAATGGACTTAGAGGAAGCAGAATTTTAGGGTCGGTTTTCATTACAATAATACAAACAAAAATAGAAAACAAGAAAAACGAAAAAAATACAGTGGCAAGGATATATTTTTAAATTTATCAAAGGTAAATACATAATTCAGGAGGCTTACAATTTATTATTAAATGATCTCAAAATCCATAACTTAAGTTGATACAAGATACGAAGTATAGACCGCACGTTAGTATTAAAGAATGATTAGCTAATGTAGCTCTTAGAATTTGAGTCTTGAGCGTATGGAGCTACTTTTCACATTCAAAAATAATCCGAATCAAAATAAAATGCACACTCATTATAGGCAGCAGGCACTCTAGAGCACCACATGATTGTACGTTTTCGTATACCCTGGTTATAGTATATGCATGTATTAGGAAGACAATGGTTCTACCGAAAACAGTCCGCCAAATAACTGTTGAAACCAAATGTTGCCAATATCCTCCTCTTCAATTTTTGTGAACAAAAAATTCGTTCAACATGGCCTGATAACTATCGCCATTGACTGTAACGGCCACTCCTTGCTCATTTTCGAAGAAAAATAGCCCAATTATGCCTCTGGACCAAAATCCGCACCAAACAATGACTCGTTTTGGGTGTATTGGCTTTTCAATGTATGCGTGCGGGTTTTCTGTGCCACAAATGCGACAATTTTGCTTGTTTACTACCCGCCAAGATCAAAATGAGCTTCATCTGAAAAGATGATTTTTTTTTGGCAAAATCGGCATCTTCTCTAAGTCGATCGCAGGCCCACTTAGCGAAGCGTATACACAACCATATTCGTTCAGCGGAAGGATAAATTTCTATTTCTATTTGTATTTCAGCAATGATTGCAGACATTTTTATTGCTGTGTTCAGTGGGAAAATTATGGAATGAAATCTTCTTTTATTCAGGTTGCCGAGCAAACGACACCTTTTGTATATATACTCTGCAATAAATAAAATTTAATAGAGACAGACGAAATTCCCCGTCTGGAACTCCAATTCAAACTCCTAACCCTACAGGTTAAGGTGAAGACTGGACGACTGTCATTATTGAACTGACAAGATACGTCAAATTATTTCTTCTTTCTTCTTGAAAATTTCCATTGCAAACCCGATTTGTAGAAATGAAATATTGCGTGTGGATGCGTAGGGTAAAAGAAATGCGTTAATCAATAACGCCCAAATCGATTTGGAAATATTGCCCCACAAAATTCTGAACGATTGTTGTTGTTTTTTTCTCGATTTGGGCGATATTTCCTTTTTTTTTCATTTTTTTTAAAGGAAAAAACAAAACGCTAAAAATAAAAATTTTAAAAGTTAAATGGGAAACACCGCCCAAAATTAGAAATATCGCCCAAAAAAATCCAGAAAAAGTAAATAACGCCCAAATGCTAGGAAAAAACACCCAAATCAAAATCTTGCCAATAATTTTACTGAAACAACTCCGTTTTAAATCAAATCAACTTGATTTCACTTTAATAAAATAAACAGTGAGGTATGTATGGGGGAGGGGGCATGCTGCCCCCTTGCAACCCCTTGCAACCCCTTGCTTGTCACTATAGGATTTGAGGTAGGTGCGAGGCTGGGGTGTGTGCAAAGTTTCTTTAAATCCAGATTCTTTTAATGCAAAAGAGACTTTGCATACACCCCGCCTTGCACCTATCCCAAATCCTATAGTGTGTCTAAACAGGGCAGTTGCAGTGGGTAGCATGTCCCCCCATACATACCTCACTGTTAATGCGCCCCAAAATTTTCATTGAAATTTCACTTTGGAAATATCCCCCAAAATTTAGGAAAGAACGCCCAAATTTAAAAAAAAATGTTTGGAAATATCGCCCAAAATTGAGGAAATAACGCCCAAATTTTACAACAACAATTTACGTTGAAATCATTTATGCGATATTTCTAATTTTGTTGTTTGTTTTGGGCTATAAAAAAAAATTCGGCGATATTTCCAAATCGATTTGGGCGTTATTGCCTATAACGCCTAAAAGAAAGCATGCTCTCATGCATGACCTCATGAACCCTAAAAACCCACTAGATCCAAGCTTCATCTCAAATTATAAAGTTCCGAGGAAAAAACCTTGTATGACCTATGTACATATATGTACATGTACATATGGGCTCGTATAATATTTCTTTGATCAGTCGAAAAACCCCTCTCTGGAAACCATGGATTACATACCATAGATAAGAGGTGTTATTTTGATATTCAAAGAAAAATGGCATTTTTTGAGATAAATGATCGGATGTTTATTTCATTATAAAGAGGAAGGTATGCCGTTATGAAACACAGCATCAGCCAAATGGCCGCCACGACCACGCTTACAGGACCACATCCTTTTCATGAAATTTTCCATAACCAAATCGCAAAGTGGCTGCCCTATGTCCTCGATAGCCTCACGAATTCCATATTTGAGGTCTTGAATCGACGCTGGGCTGTTGGCGTAGACCTTATCTTTCACGTGGCTCCAAGGGAAGAAGTCGCAAGGTGTTAAATCACAAGATCTCGGTGGCCAATTGTGATCACCTCTTCGAGAGATAACACGGTCCGGAAACTTTTCCCGTAAAAGATCGATGGTTTCATTGCTTGTGTGGCACTTAGCGCCATCTTGTTGAAAGTAAACGTTGCCCGGCCTTAAAAAATCATTAATCATCTCTCGATAGCGCAATCCATTGACCGTAACTGTTGCTCCAGCCTCATTTTCGAAAAAGTAAGGTCCAATGACCCCGCCGGACCATAATCCGCACCAAACAGTCACGCGTTGAGGATGGAGAGGCTTTTCAACAATAACTCTTGGGTTTTCCGAGCCCCAGATGCGACAGTTTTGCTTGTTGACGTAGCCTCCGAAATGGAAATGGGCCTCATCAGTCAAGATGATTTTTCGATGAAATTCCGGATCATTTTCATGCATTTCAAGGACCCAATCAGCAAAGACACGACGTTGTTGATGATCAGCCGGCTTGAGTTCTTATGTTAACTGAACTTTATAAGCCTTAAGACCCAAGTCTTTATGCAAAATACGGTGTAATGACGTTTGTGGAATGCCTAATTCCAAAGAACGACGAGGAATGGACAAACCTGGGTTTTCTTCAACACTTTGGGCTACAAGAGCAATATTCTCAGTTGTTCTTGAGCGACGTGCACGGGTTTTATTCTTCACATCACTAACTTGTCCCAACAGCTCGAATTTGTCCACCAATTTCTGTATTGCGGTCCGACAAGGTGCTTCACGACGACCCAAAAATGTTTTAGTTTTACGAACCGTCTCTGTCAAATTTTCACCATTTTTATAGTGAATTTTAATAATTTCAATGCGTTGTTGAAGCGTGTATCGTTCCATTTTTATTAATGGCGTAGTTTCTACTTGTCAAATGCCAAAAAATGAAAGCTTCAAAAGTGACAGCTACCGAAATAGCGGGCTATTCAAAATAACACCTCTTATTGGAAAACCCTTTACTTGAAAAAAAAAACCTATCCTTTGAGCGATACAATAGACGGTGTTCACATTGGACTCACTCCGCGCGACTCATTTTGACATCTTTTTCTTTTACACAACTATATGAGAAAGTGAGGCAGGATTTGTAATTTTTTTGAAAAAATCCTGCCTCACTAGACTCTCTCTTTCTCATCATGAGTTGGAGTAAGATAAAACAATGAAATGTCAATATGAGTCGCGCGGAGTGAGTCCAATGTGAACACCGTCATAGAATTTCTGAACTTACTTTTTTCCTTGGATAATCTATCAATATGTAATCGACATATTCGACATACATATCCAAATGATGGACATCTTGTATTTTGAATTGCTTCTCCTTGGCACTGAATGGAATCAAAAGTTTCGTTAATTCACATATTAATCAATCTTTTTTCAATGACTGTTTTCATTCGGAAGTGACGTATGCTTGGTGATTTATAGAGTTGTGGGGGAGGGGGGTGGAAGTATATTTTATGAAAACGCCTGTCATATTTGCAACTGCCATCCTTGCCATAATTTTGAACTTGGGAATAAAAAATTAATTCCTCTTCAGCTGGTATTTAATTTCGTATATTAACTTGTCAGTATAGATATACTCTCACTGCCATAACGATTATGTCAATTAAAACATTTTTTTTATTTTATCAACCTTCAATTATAGATTTTCTTTAAATGATATAAAAATCTTACATTGAAAGTGAAAATGCCTAGGAAATCAATCACCATCACTGTCTCGTTGATTCCATTCCATTCAAGATGTCTGTTGATTTAAAATCATCACGAAAAAATAAATATTGGAAAGTTGTTTGGTGACATTCTTTTTTGATTAACTGCTGCTCCTATATGTAGCTATGTCTATGTAGGTACATTTATATATCAATGGGTTTGCTATTGAGTTATAAGCTGAGGACAAAAAAAAAAGAAAACCTTCCATCGCAGACAGACGATTTAATTTTCAATAAAAAACAAAACAAAAAAAAATATGACAAGTTTTTAACTAACCTAACAATTCATTTAGTAACTAAACCACTTTCTTTGAGATGCAGCCGGTTTACGTTTCATTGTGGAGCGATAGTATTGCGTTATAATAGCCTTAGGGCTATTAAGTATAGTGAACTCAAACGAAAGTATATAACTCAATTAAAATGACCACAACAATACTCTTGCAGCTGCAGAGATATACAATATAATTATGAGAAAGTGCAAATTGTTTGTGAGAAAATGTATGGAAAAGGCTAAATAAGGTGAAGCGGCGGAAGCTATAGTTAACAGCATTAAGGCTATATAGTTTATAACATACCATATCAAATTATGGAGATAATGCACCTTCAATTAATGCTTTATAATAATAATAATTTAAATTACATAGTTCAACATTTTTTGTCACGACAAGTAAGTACTAGGAATCTACTCTTAGACCTGAATTGCATTCAAAGTTACTTTCACTTTTAGCACCAAGGTTTAAATTAAAAACAGGTGCATGTTAAATAGTTTGTTTTGTGCTAAGCGTACACCTATATTGACAGAATGTAGGACTTGTGCGCATAATTTTTAATTTTTGTAACTGTACATTGAGGGTAAAACCGTTTAACAGACTATTGAGGTAGGTACATGAATAATATTTGACCTTTGTTAAGATGTTAATGAGGTTTAGGACCAGATTATAAGTAATTTTTTTTCAGTTTTGTTTTCAAGAAAAAGGTTTATAAAACTATTGACGTGTTCACTTGGAGTATTTCCTTTTGCACTTCTTTTTCACTCTAGCTACCTCAAAAACTTTCGATTGCGTGTTCCGAGTAACTTTTTCGGAGTGTTTTTCTGTTCCCAATTTCATAAAGAAGAAGAGGAAACAGAACATTTATCTAATTTGCTGTCAAAAGTGACAATGCATGAAGAAAAAATTTTATTAAATGGTGACATGTCGGTAGTGTGCGTGCGTGCGTGAATCAAAAAGGGGTATATTAGTCCGAAAATCCAATCGAAAAACACATACTACTCTGCCCTATCGAGGTAACCGTCGGAGCGGAATTCTCTCCGATTTCCTACGAATCGGAGATATTTTGCTTCGAGGTAGTTCTTCGATCAGCTGATCGGAAATTCTGTCCGACGAAATTCAACGCATGCCATTTGAAGCACTTTTAATGGTTTTATTTTTGACAGATATACAACCAAAATTTTCTCCGAAGTCCGCCGACAAGTTTTTGGTGCGGAAAGTGTTTTATTTTTAAAGAAATAATTAATTAAAATGTAAGTAATTAAGAAATAAACTTTATTTACGTTAACTTTTGTTAACTTCTGGACTTTTTGCTTTTAGGCAGAACGAAAAAACAAGTTCACAACAATATGAGCGGATGGTAAATCTGCTGAGCGAATGTCCCGATATTGCACAAAATTACAACAAAAGGACAGCAGAAATTGTGGCTGTCTTTTGGAAGATCTGGCCAATCAGCTGAATTCATTGGGACCAAGACAAAAATATGTTGGTGGATAGAAAAAAATATGATAGTGATTTTTTGTTTTGTGAATTGATCCATTTCCATTGTGATTAAAGTTTTTTTTCCACTTTTTTTTGTTTTGGCACTTCAAATCGAAACAAAAAACATATGTTTGGAAATAGGAAGGGGACTTTATTGATAGCTTTGATTTAAAAATCGGTGATTCTTATTACATTTCTTAAGAACGCTAGCGCATTATAATTGAAAAAAATTACTTTTTATAAAAAATAAACTGCACTCTCGCACTGATTTTTCATGGTTTAAAACGCTTATGGTGTTTATTTAAAAAAAAATTATCGAAAATATATCGCATTTTCGATATATCGGTTAATTTGCACATCTCTGCCTGCAATTTACATCCATCGCAATGCGTCGTCGCATTTCTGAAAAATTTCTTCCGATGAAAGCTACTTCGAACCGAATTTGAATTTCCCACGAAGGATGCGTTGCGGAGAAAATTCCGATTCGACGATTACCTCGATAGGGCTGACTGTACTGTACTATACTCTATGCCGTTTTTGTTATTATTTGCTTAAATAATTTAATGAACTGTACTTCCATTTCAAAAAGATACAAAACCAATTGATCAATTGGGACAGCACACACAGTGTGTGAAGGCTTATTGGCATTGTCATTGTGTTCGTCAGCATTGTAGTTACCTGTTGCAATATGAAATCTATTAAACACTAAATGTTATTGTTATGTTCTACCAACGTTCGATGATAAAACTTAATTGCTTTAAATAATAACGTCCACTTATTTCCATTACAAAATAAACACACTTTAGCCGTTTTTTATTATCTTCTATCGGGATCCAGATCTGGATCTGGATTTACTTTTAACACGTAATACACAAACAAAATACTGGGAAATTTTCAAAATTGTTTTTGTAACACGTGTAAAAAGTAAATCCAGATCCACATCCGGATCCCGATAGAAGATAATAAAACACAGCTAATGTCCACTTGCTCGAAAATATCCCCTTATATATAGAGAACTAAATGGTTCTAGTCTCCACTAGAATATTCTAGTATCTTTTTCTAGAACCTTCCATTCCAGCTTTGGACAGTTATTGAACTGGAATTGGTGTTTAGCTATATCACAAAAAGTCGACTATGTGTAAATTTATAATAAAGCACGTTATCTCATAAGATTTACTTTTAGGCGTTTCGCATAAGTTTTTGATTAACAAGCAAAGGCATATGTTAAGGATGTTCTTTTGCTTCCAAAGTAATGGGTGATTTTTTAAGAGGTTTAGAACTTTTTTTAAAAAAAAAAACACAAAAAATTCGAAAAAATGAATGAAATATTTATTTGAATCGATAGTTTGAACCTTGCAATTTAATGTTTAAAGATAATTTCATGCAAATGTTGACCGCGGCTGCGTCTCAGGTAGCCCATCCGCTGAGTCCAATTTTGGCATACTCTTTCACACATATCGGCCGGTATCTCACGAATGAATGCATGGATGTTGGCTTCCAGTGCGTCAATCGAAGCGGGCTTGTCCCTATAGACATTAGCCTTGACATACCCCCACAAAAAATAATCTAATGGTGTCAAATCGCACGATCTAGGCGGCCAATTGACCGGCCCGAAACGTGAAATTAACTGTTCACCAAACTCGCCTCGCAATTGCGCCATTGTTTCGCGTGCTGTGTGGCATGTGGCACCGTCTTGTTGAAACCACATATCTTGCAAGTCAAGAACTTCCATTTCGGGCAAAAAAAAGTTTGTTATCATCGCTCGGTAGCGTTCACCATTGACAGTAACGCTGCCATTCGCATCATCTTTGAAGAAATAGGCCCAATAATGCCGCCGGCCCATAAACCGCACCAAACAGTGGCTTTTTCGGGATGCATTGGTAGCTGTTGCAATGCTTCTGGCTGATCTTCACTCCAAATGCGGCAATTTTGCTTATTTACGTACCCATTCAACCAAAAATGAGCCTCATCGCTGAACACAAGCAGCGCGCGATGAACATTTCGAACCGAGCACGAATTTTGATAGTAAAATTCAATAATTTGCAAGCGTTGTTCATTTGTAAGACGATCCATGGTTAAATTGCAAACCAAACTGAAGCTGTTTGACAGTGACACAAGGTACTAAACACACGTCAGCTGTCAAAACCAGTGTTGCCAAAACCAAACCAGCCAAAAAATCACCCGTTAGTAGGTAAGGTAGTAATTGAATCGATACTTTATGTATTTTTTTCATTAATTTTATTCAATAATTTTTGAATTAAAACTTCTTTTTCGGCGTTAAGCCTAGTAAGCTGCTGATGCGAAACGAAATTTTTTGGTGGTCTCCATTTCTCCAACATGACAACGAAATGCTTGCGGAAACCACAACGAAAAATGACAACTGAAAACGTCAAACCAATGACAAAATTATTATTAACAAAGTTATAAACAATTTAAGTTTGTATTGTCCCTTCCTATGAAACTAATTACTTACTTTCAACAAAAATTTATTAAAATGGGTTCAGGGCCATTTTCCTAAATGTATGCAACACTTTCGATATTATTATGTCAGAAAAATCGTTGAGAAAGCAGGATACAATTCAAATTTCATTGACGTTGTTTTTTGAACTAATATTGCGGCACTAAATTAGCACCTAATTAGGTCTTAATTCCTGCATCATTAGATTTTTGAAATTTGTTTGTGGTGGTGCCATCTTGACGCACGTACTGCAAAACGAAAAGGAGGACGAAATTTTTCTTTAATGATTCCGTTGTTTCATTTTTGTGTGGGGTTTTTCGTTTCGCAGCAGCAGCGTACGAGAGGCTTTAGGCTTTCACAAACATAGACCAGCATTTCCAAATACGAGGAATTCTAAGTCCGCTGACAAATCTAAAACAGCATTGCCATGCATTTGGGAGAATCCTTACTCCTCGAACACAATAGATGCGGCAAGAAAAAGAGACGTGAGTGTGACGAGATCTCGTCGATCCTGTTTAATAAGGTTCAAACTATAATAAAGCATTTCACGTCGTCACGTTGCGTTAAATTAATATAGAATAAGTAATTGTATATCAGTTAGCTTCAAGTTTCGTGCCATTGAATTGAGGAATGTTTTTATAATTACAAAATGCTAACAGTGAATCATGTCACCCTCACGTCTCGTTTTCTTGCGCATAGTGAAACATTCTTTTGTTAAATCTCTTCATTTAAAATCTCATTCAATTGTCAATTGGGTAACGATCTTTTAACTACTTAGGTGCAGTTGTTCTATATGTAAATTTTTAGAAAATTTAGTTTTGAACTAGAAAAGGTTTCTAAAAGCACTTGGAATACTTAAATTAAAACTCACAAAACTCATTTTTTTTTTCAGAGATGGTAATTGCGAGGAATGAGTTGTTTAATTTTTTAATGATTCCAACAGTTATCGCCTGAGTTACAGAACGCAAGAACATAGACGAATGCAATTCTAATGGCTAAGCGAAAATCTTCAACTTTATTTTGATTATCTAATCAATTTGTAAAATTATTATAATCTTAATCAACAATAAATTAGTTGATTTTTGGTTTATACAAAATGTTTGTACGTTTTATAAGTTAGAATATGATAGAGGCTTTGTCTGAGAGAACAAAAGTTTTAATTCTTACTTCTAAAAAAGCATTAAAGTACAAAAAAGCTTACTTGCGTGCTTCGTGGCCACCATAAGGGAAAGACCAAATCAATAAAACAGCAAAGCAAAAACACTTGAAGCAAAACTGACAGATCGATCCGAATATTGAACAGATTTTAGTAGTTTAGCAGTATGTTGTGTTTACACTTCTTGGTGGAATCTTTTGTGGGATGTGCATCTTTTGCATTGGTTAGATAAGGTTAGGTTGAGTAGAACGGCTGACAGTTGATATTGTTACCGTCACACTTAGATCTATGTTCATCCGTTGTGATACCCTTGGACGAAGTTCTTTTCGCTATCGCGTGGTGTCCCTCAACGATCCATTCTAGGACCACTTTTGTTGTCGGCTTATGTGTATGATATTCCTAGTTTATAAGTTATGGAGATGCATGCATGTTTACTGATGATGTCCAGTACTTTCGGAGCTCTACATTGTCTATATAACATCAATGAAGATCTAAATACGATCTTGGAATGGTCTAGCAATTTTCAGATTGTTCTGAATCTCTAAAAAAAACGAAGTGCCTTGTTATCTCAAAGAAGATACTCAACTTAAAATGCTTTACTACTATCTTCTTGAATAATATTCCCGTGGAGTTTGTTCAAACGGCTAAAAACTTAGGAGTTTATTTAAACCGGAATCTCACATGGAATAACCACATCAATTCTACAGTAGGAAAAGCATATGGCGCCTTAAGAACATTGTCTATCGCAAAAATGTTTATGCCTATACAAACGAGAAAAATGTTGGCGAAAACATTAGTTGTACCGATTCTTACATATGGGTGTGAAATTTTTTGCGATCTAGATGCTGTGCGTCTGAGAAGGCTCAACGTTGTGTTTAATAATATTGCTCCTTATGTCTTTGGGCTACGAAGATACGATCATAGTTCCACTAATTCAAAATTTTTGTACGGCATTAGTTTTTTCAACCTGTTGAGATTTAAGACAGTCACTTTGTTATTAAAAATTATACAGATCAAGCAGCCACCTGATCTCTTCAAACATTTCCAGTTTTTATCGTCTAATAGAACCAACCAGATCTCAATTCCTAGATTTACCTGTCTTATTACTGAGCGTGAGCGACAGTTTTTCATTAACGGTGCTCGCCTTTGGAATTCTCTGCCGCGTCAATTAAGAAGAATAGAAAATCTGAAAAATTTCAGAAAAAACTTATTTGAATATGTTTCAATATGTATTTATTGTTATTTTATATAAACATTGTTATTTTACCAAGTATGTTAGTCTATAAGAGATTATACTCGATTTTATTTTTAAAATCATTAAAATTGAAAAATTGTATGTTTCAAATCAATAAAATTGAACCTTTTTAAGGCTTGGTGTAAACTGCAGGTTCGGTCTTCCTTGTCGCCTCAAACCCACCGGCTTATAAGAAGACTCTCTTAGCTGGAGAATTGCTATCGATTCGCTCGACTCGGCCTAGCCAATTTAGTTGATGTGTTTTGGTTTTTTTTACTATATCCGCGTTGTTTCGAAAGAGTCCAGAGTATCAGCTCTCCCTTTGAACTTCTACTTATCGTTCAGCACTTGGCGCAGGACTGGCAGTATAAGGTTTTTGTCGAACACGTTAGGAGTTCTGAATCCATTTGTTTCGACGAAGGTAGTTTTTCGTTGCGGATATCCACTAAAGTGTCATTTGTGGAGTAAGTGTTTGCTCTAGTCCAATGAAGATGTACTTTTTAACCACCTCAAGGTTGTTTTAAGGGATGGAAAGAGGCTTGTTTGTTTATTTATAGCAGGGACTTGGATTTGTCTTCGCTAACTTCAAGATGAAACAACTTTCACCTCTGTTCTTCAATTGCCGTGAATGATTCTAAAATGATTTGTTCGGAGCAGCCGATGATGTCGATATCGTTCACATAGCTAAGTAGTTAGACGGATCTGTGGTAAAGATAGTGCAATTCGTGTCAACGCCTGCCCTGCGTTCGGTTTCTGTTTCAGAACGAAATTGAAGAAGTCACGTGAAGCCCTTTAAATATTTTAAATAATTCAAATGAGCTGTTCTCCAGTTTATTGGATCGTTGGTTTTCTAATATCACGCCACACAACTGGATCAGATTTTCTATGTTATCCCAAGTGCGCCAATCGCCAAAAAGATCTCCTGACGCTAAATGCTATCGTATGTGCCTTTAAATTCGATGAAGAGATGGTGGGGCTCGACTTTAAATTCGTTAGTGTTTTCCAGATTTGTTCTATCTTTTGGGACTAGACTGCTATTTACTGCTCAGGGATGTTCGTAAGGGAGGCAGGTATGGGTGCTTGCCCTCCCTCGTGTTTCTGGTTGCTTAAAACGCCCACACAATTTATAATGCAACGTTTCGCGGGGATATGTCTCAATAGTTCCTGCATTACAGTGTATCGCCTTAATATTTCCAGTTTAGATCCATTGATACAAAACTTGCCTGCTAACCCCATTTATCAAAAGAAATACAAATTAATAGAATATATAATTGTTGCATGGGTTTTGTGCTAAATTATCTATGAATATTTGTCCTAGTCTCATAGCAGAACACAAAATGTCGAATATACCAAAGTAAATTTACATAATAAATCATCATTACTTAATGTCCAACCTGAAAGCAGTAATTCGTTTCCATTAAGTTCGCGCAGAATAATAATTTTCTTTCTAAGAAAGTCAAAGGCTAATTACCACCTTGTTTGCAAAATGCACTTTCTCACTAAGTGCTCTCATAGTTCAAATATTTAATGAAAACCCCAACAAACTTATAGATATAGAAAAGCAAAAACAAAATTAAAATAAATCTTCCAAAACTTACACCTTTCGCTGTTTTCTCTTTCGAGTTTCAACATGGAATATAAGTTGGAACTTAAGTTGGAAGTATAAAATGCAGTCCGGACGCAGGTGTGTGCCCTGCCTGATGTTCATAGAACAAACTCACGTTCCTCACATAAACAACAATTTTCTTTCCTTTTGTTGAGCTTAATCGAAACAAGGTAACACATCATCGGGTTTAGGGGGCAGCAAAATGTTAATAACATACTTTGTCATACAAAAGACATATTTTTTTATACCTCGACTCGGAGATTAAAGTTTCCCTTTTTCTACGAGCATAAATAAAAGTTATCGTTCTCAGTATGAACCAGGTCCAACGACAGCGGTGCGACTCGGTAGTGGCGAAGTCATTGAAAACGATGACCAATCGAGCGACAACAATCGCTGATAATAGTAATCTTTCCAATTTTCCTCCCCAAGACTGGTTTGTGTTTGAATTTTAAAAGCTGATTCGGAGTTTTTCTCTTTGCCAACCCAAGACCCAAGCATCCAACTACGTCTTCGGGGTTTTTTTTTTTTTTTTGGTTTTGCCGTATGGAGCTCTTCTATAGAAAACCGGGTGGGTCATTGATTTATCCCAAGATAGCCAAAGTGAGCAGATGTTGTATGGTGTGGTCAGCAAAGACGACGACAACCACGACGGCACGATGGCGAGCATTAATGAGAAACTACTGCCACGCCAGCTGAATAAAATTTTACAATGAAAACTGGAAAAAGTTGAAGTTTAGCAAACTCAGAGAATAGCAAAAAAAAGAAGGTTTAATACCCTTTGCTTGTGCGCCTTTCGGCTATGGATATCTGGACGGACATCATTTTCACTCGCAATACTAACAGTTGAAATGAAAGTGACTTTTTTAGGTCACCAATCACCATCATCGAATGGTGCAGTATTTGTTCTTAAACTCAGATATAGAGAAACGTGTTTAGAATAAAAGATTTCCAGCCATCAGGGCTTTGGTTTGATGTATTGTTATCGGTATCGCAGCTTTTCTGTCATGGAACTTATATTTTTTTTTAAAATGGGGCTTAAATTCGGAGAGTTGATAGATATAAAGATATTTTTATTGAAGATTGGATACGAAGATTGAAGCATAAATCTTGGAACAGAAATTGACGTGTGTTTTATGTAAAAAGAAATCACTCAAGAGGTTTTGCCTATTTGAGAACCACATTACCAATCTTTATGTATAAAGGTATCATTTATAAAAAGGGACTTATATTTCAATAGAAAAGAACATAAAATACTGGATGAACAAATCCGCATTATAACGTTTTCTATGCTATCGCTATGCGTTGGACGTTTGTATACCTGAATGCGACTGTAATTTATCACTTAGTGAACTGGCAGCTGAATTACTAAAACTGAAAAAGAATTAAACTCCAGGATATGATGGAATTTCAGTCTATGTATTTTTTATTTAAATTATCATTTCAAAACTGACAGTGTTTAAACTAGAAAATATGACAGTGTATTTATAGCAGGGCTTAGAAACGTACGCTCATGAGCGTGTCTTTCCAAATTAGCGCTTACCAGATACGCTCGCCCATGAGCCATCAGGTGTCAGAACTTTTAGTTTTGCTCGCTAGCGTTCGGCTCACGTCAAAAGCGCTCTCATTATGAGCGATAACAAAACCGCGTGAGACGAGAGCGAGCCAATTTAGCGCTCGCGAGCCAATTTAGCGCTCGCGAGCCCTTAAGAATTTAGAAAAAAAGAAAACACTTTAAGTAATAACATTTTAATGGACCGCGCGCCGTAACAAAAATTTTGACACCCCTTCAAACTGCTTGACACTAAGGGAAAATCCACTTCCTTCATCCATTGGCGTACTCCGTTTTTCGATCCGCCGTACTAAAAACGTTAGCACATTTTGACACCTGTCAAACTAAAAGTGTTCTAGTGAACCCAGAACATCAGGCGTGACATTAGGTAGCATCCACCTTCTTTATCCTAAATATTGTATTAGAAAAAGGAAAACCAAAACCCATTATGCTCATCACTGCTGAAGAGCGCTCACAACCGCCATCGCTCGCCCATATGATGTTTCCGGCTCTTGCCCACGAGTGGGCGTTACGCTAGTGCTACTTTCGCTCTCACCCATGAGCGGGCCTTTCGCTAAAGATTTTTTGCGGTCGCTCTCCCACTCGCGAGCCTTTGGCCCCTGCGTACGTTCTTGGGCAAAATATGAGCTGAGAGCGTTTTATGAGCGCTCGTGTGTGAGCTTTGCCGCACCCTGCTTTAAACCTCTAAGTTCCACTTCAGCAATAAAAAAAAGAGGTTCATCCTAAAAACTAAGAAGATATTTCTATTTAAGCCTCACTAAGAGAAAACATCTTTGACGACTTAGAGGATCTTTCTAGAACTTCGGCTAATAGTCTTCTGAACTTCGTCAACGCCTCTAAATGGCTTGACTGCTAACAGAACAGTTAGGTTTTTATATTGAGTGGTATTCAACTTCCTAGAATATCACAACGGAACTAAATAGATGTAAGTGTGACGGTAAAAAGATCAACTGTCAGCCCTTCTACCTAACCTAACCTAAGAGAAATTTTGGCTACGATTCTGTGCGGAACCATTTTTAACTGGGTAGAAGTCAGTAATCACATCAATATTTTTATATTTGATGTAAATTTTCTCCAAGGTATTTTTAGGGCCAGTTTCACAGTCGACACTTACCGGAATAAGTGCGGCACTTAAGTTTCCCATATTAGGAATTTAGGCTAAGTTTTGATAGCCAGCTTAAGTGGAAATTAAATCACCAACATCGCAGACTTAAATTCCACTTATTCAGCTAAGTGTGCACTGTGATATTGCGCCTTAATCTTTTACATTGCCCACTTAAGTGCCACTTTTTGACTGTGTAACTGGCCCTTACTCTTTACCACATCTTTGCTTTTACTATAGCATGCAGCCAGCAAATACATTGATTCAAATAATAATCTGTACGTGTGCTTTTTAGAGTTCAAAACTGCTTTTAAAAGACTCAATTGGCAGATATTGTAGATTCACTCGGAATATCAAGAACGTTCCTAATTCTGCATTCAAATTTTCTTCCATCATCAAGTACTACTGAGTGGGGTCGATTCAAGCTGAAATTGTTCAAAATGTCTACAGGAGTACCGAAAGGTACTCTCCGTAGGAGCGATGTAGAGTAAAAGCCGTTTTATCTGCAGATGACTGGGAACTATTGGAACTAGAGAAAAGTTCAGACCTGTAATCAGCGAAATTACGGAAATAGCTTTGAGGAAATTTAGTAATTGGTTCATGAATTGCGTAAACTACAGTAAAACTCAACTGATGCTATTTACTACCAAAACTAGGATCTACCCCGACTCAATGGCCAAGTACTTTCGCTCTCTTCTAGTGCAAAATAGCTGGTGTAGTTGTTGAGACTCTAAGTTAAACTTAAAACTTAATATTGAAGAACAAATTGAGAAGGCGTGCATAGATTTCTACGCTTATTTTTCACTTTTGGTAAAAAGTGAGGTCTTTAGTCGAAGATGGATGATAGTGTAGATGTTCATTGATATTCACCTATGGTTGGATTGTGTGATGGCCCGCACTTAAAAAAGAGTTAGGAATCGAAATAATTCAAAAGGTATCAAAAGCTATCAAAAACAACTATAGGCTTGGCCAACGAATGCCTAAAGTGTGTTTCTGCACCTTTCACCACTTTATTTACATAATTTCAAAAAACCTAGTACGAGTATTTTAAAGTGCGATACGACTTAATGAATCAATTTGTCAAACCCTTTGGTGACAGCAATATGAGAAATTTGATTCCAGTTGATATGTTTTCGACTGCTAGTGACTTCTGTTTTTCTATGGTAGGATTTAAAAGTTAAATTTCCATCTAGGAAAGACGTACTGAAGGCTTAGTGATTGATTCGGATTGTGGTTTGGTTTTGGTTCTGGAATTTTGTCTGAGGGTTTGATTGTTTGAATATCTCTAGACGCAGGAAAACATTTCGGAGGGTCGGAAAATTCTTAAACTTTCAGAAATATCGTTTTTATAAAGGCTTAACTACATTGAAGTCACTTTTGTACAAAATTGAATTCTGGTCTTAACTTAAGCGCGAAGGAAACTGTATTACTGGCGTTAATTTCATAGTTGTTATCGATAGTTTTTATGGAAACTAAGTTTTTTTCCTAGATGGCGTCGATAATCCCAGATGTCAGTGATTTCTACGTAAGTGGCTCTTCAATATCGCTCTTCACCAGTGTTGTTGCGCAGTTACGTTTCCAATCTGCCAAGGCAAGAGAAAGACCGTTTTCTTAAAGCTACAGCACCGATCTTTATAAAGCGATGTGGATATTGGTTGATAGAATACAGAATCGCAACAGTTCAGAGCGTCGATAAATGTTTTAGGCCGTTTATCCATCGATATAATTAAGCAATGCCTGCAGCTATAGTTTAGTTATTTTAACGTTTTAACAAAGATATCCAGAAAAACGTAAGAAATAAATTGTTAACTACGCCCCATCGCCATCTCGGCTACAAAATCGTTTAGATAAGATCTTTTGATGCCGTGTTTGTGTATAAGTACCTAAGAAAATTGCGTTAATATTTCCAGAACTCCTATTTTTGGGCCATACGCTATAATAATGTTGAAAAATCTTACCTATTATTGAGAAAATATAGACGAACTTGTTTTTTTTTTCATATAACACGAAAATCTATGGTGTGAAAATGAATCGCCCTTTTTTTTGTTCCATAATATTGGGCGGGAGGGTGCTAAACCCCCAAAACCTCTAACTGCGTTCGCGCTTATCTTCTAGACCTCGCTGTACTCTATAGTCTTCAAGTGTATCAGTGTTTTAACTGATGCTTACCGCCAAATTCTTGTGATCGGCAAGTTGACAGTGTTAAAAGTTGATGAATTATTCCTACACGATCCCAACCATCTAACCTTACTAAAACTCGGAGGCCCTGTTTCCATACTAAAGGAAATAGCTAGCTAGGCTGACATAAAAAAAGTTTTAAATGGGATATGGAAGTGTATTGGTAACCATATCTACGTTCAGCATAAACGCACTTCCATGCAATGTAAGAAGTATTCACACGCTTCTCTTTCTTATGATCGAAACCAATTTTTTTTCTACATGAATAATTGCATATATAGAGGAAGCGTGAAATCTGAGCGAAGCTTGAAACTCACTGCACGCAATTCAACACGCAACTAATACTTACCTAATAACCTTTTAACCACTACCAGTAGAAAAGTAAGTACATACGTGTACATTCATACATATATCTTAATTATTTTATCTGCATACAAAATTCTACTGCATAATTTTAATCAAATAGCATCTACCACTCAATTATGAATTATAGCCCTCAACGAACCCCTTCTTTTCGTATAGAAGCAGTATTTCAAAATACAAAATAAAATCACCACAAAATATTAAAAGCTGCTATTTGCAGCTCACCATCCGGTGCACAAAAGATTGCATTTGCGCTTTAAATAATTGACTTGAGGGTAGATTAAGATACTTCTTCTATACCGATACATATGAAAGAATGGGCATTGCTGGACATACATATACATATATATACTCAACGGGGACCTATTCATTCTATGATGATAATAATAATTAAAGTCAAACAAGTGTTTGCTCCCCATGGCTGCTTGGACATGGGAGTACGAGCAACATCAACATCATATACAAAGAGCCTTATAGCTAGCGAGAGTCTTCTTTAAATTATATAAAACCCTAACAAAGCTGCACATTTACAATGGCCCATTCGTTCATCATTTATAGAGCAGTCGGACCAGCGGCAGCAGCTCATGCAACAGCAATTGGCTTGCAAATTATTCGATGAGCGCAGAACCCATGAAATGAATTAATTACCCGACTGAATGCGAAATAATTACAAAGAAGTCGTCTTCTTCGCCACGCTTTGTGGGCTTCCTATAACTTTAACCACACTGTGCCTCGCTGCTGTGGTGCACCCAAAGTTTAAGGTCAGTCAATGCACAAAGTAGGGGGAAACTGTATAGTTGGTGGAATTGTTATCGAACTTCGGTTACACTTCAATTTCAAATGAAGTGCGTAAGTTGAATTTCACAAGTTTATTTTTTGAATGAAGCTTCTTAACGCAGGTTATGAGACGATGAATTAACACTGAAAAACCAGCCCGTTATTTATGCAAAATTTCCAAAAACAATCGTTGCGTTTGCCTAATGAAGACTTTAACTAGAGTTCTGGCTGTCGAATCTTGAAGGTTTAGGTCTTTAAATGAAGGTTAAATAAAAAGTCATTCATTTTTTGATTTCGAAAGTTAAGCTTAAAAAAACACATACAGCGATACATTTTTGAAGAAAAATTTATTTCATTATAAAGTCTGGACTTTGCCATTAAGTGTGAAAAACAATAAAATGGCCGCCTCGGGAAGATTCGAAGCATGCGATTTTTTTGAGGTAATATTGAACCACTTATTCGCACATTTCAGACGGTATCTCGGCCATAACTTGAGTAATGTTGGTTTAAAATGTGTCTAGAGTTCGGGGATTATTCGCGTAGACACTTTTTTTGCGTAGCCCCACAGAAAAAAATCTAACGGTGTCAAATCGCATGATCTTGGTAGCCAATTGATCTCGGCAAAACGTTAAATTATACACGACCAGGAAACTTCTCACGCAATAAAGCCGTAATTGATCGTGTTGTGTGGCTTGTTGCCCCGTCTTGTTAGAATCACATATTGTCAAAGTCATGATCTTCAATCGCCGCGCCGGCCAACAAAAATCGGTCATTATTCGACCATATCGCTCCGAATTGACTGTAACCGTCTGCCCATTTGCATCTTCGAAGAAATACGGACCAATGACACCTTTCGACCATAGAGCACACCAAACAGTCACTTTTTGTGGATGCAATGACACCTCTTCGATCACTTGTGGGTTTTTTTGAGTCCCATATCCCGCAATTTTGTTTGTTAACATATCAACCGAGTGAGAAATGTGCCTCAACGATAAAGATAATGTTGTTCGAAAAGTCGGTGTTTATTGTCTGTTGTTCGAACACCCAAGAAGCGTATCTCCTGGGTTGTGAATGGTCATCAGGCTTCAATTAATGGGTAATTTGAACTTTTTACGGATGGAAATGCAAATGCAAATGAAAAATACGCCATAGTAGGTGTACGACACGTTCAATTTCTGCAAACACCGGGAAATCGCTAATAAATCATGATCAACACTTGCCCTTGCAGAAGCAATATTTTCAACTGAGCGTTCATTAAGATGATGCACAGGCCTTACGAAATCAGTAAAGCTTCCACTCTCTTCAAATTTCTTCACAATTTTACCGATTGCTTGGGTAGTCTAGTCGCTCGATTATGACGACCATAATAATCGCGTGATGCGCGAAAAGTGGCTACGTTTGAATCACCACTTTTGTAGTAAGTTTTAATAATTTTAATGCGTTGTTCGGTTTTTAATTGTAAATGGCAATCGATCAACTATAATTATGACACTTCAAATGACAGCTGAGTTTGACAGGTGTCAAATGCGAGTGCTACCGCTAAATTCAAATAGTCAAATAATTTCATACTAAAGGAATGTTTGAATGAAATGTCGATTCGGTTCGTAGTTGATTGATTTGTTGATTTTGAAAAAGAATAAAATATATGCTGAATATAATATATGCAAAGTTGCAGTGCCAATTGATTTCTGGCCCCTTTTGACTTACATTCTCACCCATGCCTGTGTGTGCTTATTGTAAGTTGGCAGGAATAAAGGGGACCCACCATTTTCTGTCGGGTCCGAACGTGAAAAGCACTTTATAATCACAAGATATATCTTCTCTAAGAGGGTTTATCACTTCCTCACAAAGAAACAAATAATATATGTGGAAGCAAGTGTCGTTCAATGCTCGATACGACAAAATTGGTTTCTTTTTATATCATGATTTAATTTGACACTGACAGCTGTTTCCCGCTCGAAAACTTAACAGAAAGTCACTATCATACCGCAGCGGAACGAAATGAGCTGCTTTACGCTTGAACAACGTTGGGAAATATTGAAAACTTATTTCCAAAGCGAGTGCAGTGAAGCCGAAACAGTGCGTTTTTTCAAAAGAAGGCCGAAATGAAGAACGCACCGTGAATGCTGTACGCAATTTTGTACAAAAAGTTCATGAGACTGGTCTGCTAGTGTACAAGACCCATGGTCCCTGTCGTCGTACGGTACGCACAGACGAGAATGTGGCTGCTGTAGCCGAGAGTGTGAGACTTAATTCAAGACCATTTTTCTTCGAAAATGGCTGGGAACAATGTTTCGGTCAACGGTGCACGTTACAGTGCAATGTTAACCGACTTGTTTTTTTTGATGTGTTAACATCTATGCTGGCGGTAAAGTAAAAAAAAAACGTGAACGTTCGTGTGCAAAGTTACGTCGTGCAACGTTACGGTGTGCAACGTTACGATCTGCAAACTAGGATGGGTGCGTTCAGTGAAAAAAATCTTAAGATCCCCTTCAAGCAAAAATAAGTCCGTTTTGGATCCGCGCACGTTGATGTTTGCACATACTAACCGTGAGTCCCGGCACTGACACAATTTTTTTTTTTTTACTAAAATTGAAGACATGGATTTGAACGACCTCTGGTTCATGCAGGATGGCGCACCATGCCATACAACCCATGCCATAATCGATCTTTTGCGCGAAAAAATTTCCAAATCGTTTTATCAGCCGTCTTGGCGATGTCAATTGGCCACCGCAGAGCTGCGATTTGACCCCTTTGGGCGTTTTTGTAGGGAACCGTGAAGGACCGATGTTATATGCCAACAATCCGGAAACGATTCAAGTACTTCAGACCAATATCATCCAAGTAATCCGTGAGCTACAGCCTGAAATCATCAACAAGGTCTTGGAAAATTGGAGTGACAGACTGCGCTACTGCGAAGCGAGCCGAAGCAGCCACTTGAGCGACGTTGTGTTCCAAAATTAATGGGAATGTTTGTTCTTACTAATAAAGCATAATAGCTACATGGAAAACATTTAAGTTTGTTCATTGTATTGCATTTTTAAAAAGAAACTTGTATTTGGCCCAGCCTGTAAAGCTGGTGACATCTAATGTACCGATAGTTTAAGATATCTTGAATCTCCGATGGTCGAATTTCGACAAAAGTCGTTTATACGACACTTGCATTAAGAGTCCAAGCCTCTGACGCGGTGAAACAGTTTAATTCACTTACTGATACTCCATTGAGTAGGTACCATACTACTATTACCCACTCATTATGCAATGCATTAAAAATTCTCTTACATTTTCTATATATTTGATGAAATTCACCTAACTTTAATAGCCAGCCAACTTCGGAAGTTGTCCCTCGATTGATTGATTTCTTTCTGCAATTTTCCCTCTTTCTTATTTTCTCTTTTTTTTGCCATCAGTGGAAAACTAATTTGCAATGTCATCCTCATCACAATAAACAAACAATTGGAAAGCACGTTCATAAATATTATGTTCCGGTGACCCTTTCACCACAAAAAATCGAGGGCTGTTCCATAGAACTAGAGCCAATACCACAACCCGCTCTTTTTACAAAAGGAACAGGGAACTCCATTTGGTTCTCATTAGTTCGTAGATGATTCCTGAACGTAAAGAAATGCCACCGTATTTTTCTTCGATTTGTCGTTTTTTTTTTTTAATCTTGTTGTGTTTGTGTGGTTTTTTTTTTATATTGGTTTCACCCTTTACCCTTTTTTTTTGTATTTTTCTGAATCAGAAAAGCCACTGCCACCATGAAATGTGCAGAGAGAACAAAAATAAAAAAAAAAATAAAACACAATTATTTGCGACGTGAAAGGAGATGCCACAGAGCACATCGTAAAATAGTGTGACTCTGGGTTAAAGACGTTTCGTGGTTTATGGCTGTGATTACACTTTGACTGTTTGTCGATTTAAAGTTAAAGGAAAATAGGTCAAAAGGTGATGTGAAGTTTTGTATATTGTGTTCTAAGGGATTTTCTCTTCACATGATGCACATTTCCTGCGCTGCTTCTGCTGATGGGAAGAATAATCTCAGGTAGGTATAAGGTATAGGTAGATATATACCTACTGCTGCTGTTGTTTATTGTGCTTGCGGCATTTTTTACCATCAATCTTGAACAGATGGGGAAGTAGTGACACAGATTTTATTCATTTATTGTTTTTTTTTTTTTAATTTTTGCATCGCAATTTCAATCTAAAGGAAACTGACAATGACAACAACTCCTTGGGTGTGTGCGTGATTAAAGAGCTTTTCAAAGATTCTTATGGAATTTCCAGGGGGTAGTTAAGGCTGCTGAAGGGAAAGATTTTAATTGGATTTAACCCATGTTTTCATTGTGTCAGAAGCAGTGAAAACCTGATGATGGGTGCTTTTTCTTAAAAATTAATTTTGCCTTTCCACTATAATATACTCAAGTTGTATAGATTTAAGGCAAAGAGTTTGCCTATAATATCTTATCCTTAATTCCATATACATACCTGCCATATGTTTTTTATATGCATTTTCATGAGAGCTTCTTAAGAAGAAATGAAGTATAAACAGTAATTTTAACAAAGGTCACCCTAATAATTGTATGTACATATGTGGGTGCCTAGGTACCTTGGGAAGTCGAGTTTTAAATTAGAATAATTTTTAATTTTAATGGTGTCGGCCATAATATTGCAAAAATTGAAAGTCAAACAAAATAATTTTTCGACAACTTTTCTCCGCGCTGATATACAAGTTCAAGGCTTCAAGGTCGGGGAAAAATAATGTGAATATGCAATAATTTTTGCGAATAGTGTCAAATGTCAATGTGGTTTAACATTAACGTTGTGTATAGATAGAGAATTGGTTGACTTTCGATGAATAGGTACACACCTGAAGAAGAGGAAGATGAAATTATTAGCCTTGGTCCTTTCGATGTGGCGAAGTACTCGTGAGTACTTTGCTAGCCATTTTGAAAATTCGCACAAAATTGGTTTTCCTACAAACCTCATTTACTCGCCATTGGAGCACGATTAGTTGGAAGTACTAGATTATTGCTTGCATCTACTCAAGACTCATGAGTAGTTCGCCACCTCCAAAGGAACGCAGCTATTATTACTGCTTAAGTGCTAATATGAAACGAGTTTTTTGTAACTTGGCGTTTTTCTTTTTTGGCTCTGAGCAACTGTCATTTCATAGGGAATCCATTCTTAATTTTTAGTTATGTGTGAAGTTGGGGATCGTTAAGAAATCCCGCAGCATGTTGGTGATTTCGAATATTTTATTTTATTTATTATGTTTAAAATTATATTTAAAAAAACAATTCACTTTTCTTTTGGAAAAATTGTTTTGTTTCAAAAAAAAATTTTTTCTTTGTCCAAGTTCCAGACCCATCTCCAGAATTTGTTTTCAAATTGTAAAAAAGTTGTTTCCACAAACAAAAAAATTGTCCTTTGTCCAAGTTCCAGACCTTCCTCCAGAACTTTTGTCCCGGTTCCAGAGCCACCTCCAGAACCTTCTTTCAAAAAACAAATTGTTCTTTTTCCAGGTTCCAGACCCACCTCCAGAACTTTTGTCCCGGTTCCAGATCCACCTCAAGAACCTTGTTTCAACAAAAAAAAAATGTCTTTTGTCCAAGTTCCAGACCTACCTCCAGAACTTTTGCCCCGGTTCCAGAGCCACCTCCAGAACCTTCTTTCAAAAAACAAATTGTTCTTTTTCCAGGTTCCAGACCCACCTCCAGAACTTTTGTCCTGGTTCCAGATCCACATCCAGAACCTTGTTTCAAAAAAAAAAATTTGTCCTGTTTGTCCAAGTTCCAGATGCGGGATTTCGTGATACGGGATTTTGTGATGCGCGAGTTCGTACCCAACCCGTGAAGTTGGCTTAGCTCAGCGTTTCGCTCGATTTGCTCGGTCATTTTATTCTGACCTAATTGAACAAGCTCTGAGCTAACTCCGATGGAAAAAAGAAACACACTTTTTATGCTCTATGTCTGAGCTAAAAAAAAAACATAGATTTTTTTATTGACAGTTCCATGATCTGCTCTGAGTTAAAAAAGAAAAACCCCAGCTAATTGATGAATCACGCCGAGCATTGTGGTTCCAGCAAGACGGAGCAACGGCGCGGCCAGCGCCAGAATTCTTCCTTTGAAGTTTTTTGAAATCTCGCGTTTACCACACCAAACCATAAACCTTGAAAGTCTTCATAGGCATAATACTGATGGAAAAATCACAGCTGTGAGAGACCCTTCATCGATTGTGAGTATGGGCACATCAAAGGTTCTTCATCCTTAATCGAATATGAGCAAATTTCGTTCGCCAGACAGATTCTTGCCTAAACCATAAGCTACTGTCGGTTCCTTGATGATTCTCATCACGTTCAACCCCGCAATGGCTTCAGCGTCTTTAGTTGTTTGCCACTGCGGATCATAGAAATAAGCTGAAACTGTGATCTACCCATCTTGGAGAGTATCCCTCAAATAAGCCTCAGCAGTCTCCTTCATTTTCGGCAGAACCATTGAGCTGAGTCATCAACACTGTCAATGGACCGTCAACTTTGACCATCTCAACGCATAACAAATTGACGATCACACGAATGACGCTAGTCCGTCAATGTCACACGGAAGTCAAGGCAGACTACGTTGACGTGGCAGAAAAGTATGCCTTGTCAATGTTGTTATTATGGTCAACGCTTTGCGTCAATGTGTCGTAACATTTGCTCAGGGTGATTCACGCATTCAACGAAAAAAGTCAGTGCGTTGAAGGTAAAAAAAAATGTCAATGTCGGTGTCACGCAACTGTCAACGCATGGACAGTATTCTGCGTTGACGATCACATGACAAGACAACTTTGGGACGGAATTTGATGTCATTCTTTCGTCAGAGGGTCAACGCGTTAACCATTTTCGTTGACCGTTTAATCGTAGCTTAACAGACTTGGTTTTCAGAGTTTCATAACAGAATTTAATAAATGATCGAACTCCTGAATACCAATTATATAAGATCATTTACTATGGAAATCTTTTATGATTCATAACAGAAAATTCATAGCAGAATAACAGATGTGGCAGAATAGGCCCAATTATTCAATGTTATATACATAAATCTGCTATAAGGTTATGTAGGCAACTTTGCCGTTTTTCTGGGTAATCAACGAAATGTTTAAAATATTTGAATACTTTTTATCTTCAACTAAAATATTCTCATTTTAGGCTGTCGAAGAATAATAAGACCCAGACCATTTCACCTATTAGGACATTGGATATTGTAAATAATTAGGGCAGTATTATTGCATATACTTTGAGACTTTTATATTTTAGTAAACGCCAAATACAAATTTAAATTTATATCGGGTTTTTCAATAAGAGCGCTACACAAGTTTTTTTTAAATAAAACATAAACGGTTTTGGATATCAATGAAATTCTTTATTCCTGTGAAAGTACGTTCGATCACATTATGTATGAAACTCGATTTTTTTTGCATGGCCACCACGGGCACGCTTACAGAAGTCCAGACGCTGAACCGAATTTTTGACGGTTTTCAAGCATAAATCGGCCGATACTGCTGCAATTTCACGTTCGATATTCGTACAAAGTTCATCAATCTTCGCTGGCTTGTTGGCATAGACCATAGACTTGACGTAGCCCCACAGGAAATAGTCTAACGGCGTCAAATCGCACTACCGAGGTGGCCAAGCGACTGAACCATTTCGTGAGATAACACGGTCTCCAAACTTGGTTTCCAATAAATTGATTGTGACATTCGCTGTGTGGCTTGTGGCGCCGCGCCGACCGTCCTGTTGAAACCACATGTCCTCCAAGTCCATATCATGCAATTGGGGCCAAAAATATTCGATTATCATTGAACGGTAGCGATCCCCATTCACAGTAAAGTGCCGATCTTGATCATCACGGAAGAAGTACGGCCCAATGACGCCGCCGGCCTATAAACCACATCAAACCGTTATTTTTTCGGGATGCAATGATGACTCATGAAGTACGTGTGGATTGCTGCCTGATCAATACCGCATACTTTGTTTATTGACGAAGCCATTCAGCCAGAAATGAGCCTCATCGCTGAAGATGATTTTTCGATTTTTAGCGCTCTTAACGTTGACGCCACTGACTCCGAATTTCGGTAGTAAATTTTAATAATTTCGACTCGTTGTTGGCTCGTATATCTTTCGATCATGAAATGGCAAATCTTACTGAAGAGAAATGTCCAAAGAGCGGAAAGAAATATGGCGTCGTTCGCTGTCCCTGTTGCTCTACTTTTGTAGCGTCCCTGTTGAAAAACCCTATACATACATAGATAGATGTATGTATTTATTTTTAGAACAAAAAATCCCTTCATTAAAACTTTTCACCGCATCTCATTAGCGAATATAATTTTTTTCCTCTCGTACAAACCAAAGGTATTTATTAAATACTTGATTTCTATTGTGGAGAGTTAACATGAGCAATCCAGCTGTAAGCAATAATTATTATTTTATTATTCACAAAAGCACTTCAATTTCATCGCTTCCCAGAAATTATTTATGTGTAATGTGTATGTATGCATGTATGAAACTGTGGAAAAAAAATTTGTTTAAAAACAAAAAAAAAAACAGGCATAAATGCCACAATGCATTATGTTGAAATAAATTATTTATTTTTATTTCCTCTTGTCCATTCCCCCGGCCATGACTATTATAAACTATAAAAATAAAAGAATGTATGTTTATAAAATTAATATGCATCAGAGGTGTTGATTGAAATAATAATTGTCCACGTTGTACCTGACGCATTCCTGAAAGTACATAAAATGACCATTTTCTACGGAATTAATTAATATAATTATCTTAAAATTACGCTTTATAACTTAACCAAGTGCCTCTAGTGTTTAACTATTGTGGTTACCTGCATTTCTCCGAGATATACGTGATGTTATTTGTGTCACACAATAGATGGAGTGAGTGGCGTATTACAGAGTGCATGTCAAACATTCAATCGAGTTCAATGACCGAAATTTTGATTTTACGGGGAACTCGTAGGAAACGAACAAATTATTCATATTGAGCATCCTCAACAACTGTCTGCCGCCTTCTACACCCTAAGCTTACTTTTCCAAGATTTGGTATGGGAAATAAGGTGGCTAGTGGCTGGCAACATCCTTTGCCGGTCGCTGTCGCCGCGGAAAAATTAAAATTTCTAGGAATAAGCCAAGGGCTAAAAACAATTTTTTACGATATGAAAAGTTCTATGGAGTAGACGGTGCGAGAGTTCAAGAAAAATGAACATTTGTGGCTTTATAGGAAGTTAGTATGTATAAGTGTAATATATTAATGAACAAATTGTGATTCATAACGCAGTACGTTATGTACCTTTAAGAGTTTTTATTTTTTTATTTTCTGGGGACATCCTTTGGGAAACACTTTTTATAATAAAATGCAAATTGCAAAATGCCTTAAATAATTCAAGATTCAACTAAAGGAAGATAAAAAATCTTTATTTTTGCATTTTTTTCTAATACAAGATTATGATTTGAATGGAGGAACTACACACTACAGAAACAACATTTTTGAAGGGAATGGTCGAGTTCATAAGAGTAAAAGTTCGGCAACACTGCCAGAGATAATTGAGAACAATTCTCGGAAAATTCTTGAAAATATTAAATTGTCATATATATAAAGCCTTACCTTCAAGGACCACCAAATTTCTTACAATATGGTTTTCAATTGTTGTATGAATCTTTCATATTTCCCTAATGATTGGAAAATAGCAAAAGTTGTAGCTATATATGCAAACCTGGTAAAGCAAAGGCTAATCCTGATAGTTAAAGATAGTTTGAGAAGCTTATTAAACAACCACTGTTATACCATATTGAGGATGTAAACATATAGGTACCCTAATGAGCAGTTTGGTCTTAGAGCTGGACACTCCACAAGCGACCAAACTTTACGAATTAAAAATCACGTCAAAAGTAACTTAAGTTCAAAGTTATCGACTGGTCTAGTTCTTCTAGACATCGAAAAAAACCTTTGACACTGTGTGGTACCTGGGGTTGATTTACAAACTTATTATGTTTAATTTCCCGACATATCTTGTTAAGTTAGTACGGAGCTTTTTACTTAGCAGAAAGTTTGCTGGTATGTCCGAAAAGTGTCTTATTGAAAAATGTCTCAGAACAGCGATAAACCAAGGGTTAAATCAAAAAGTGTAAAATCATCTCTATATGACATATAGTAAGTGGCGTTCCGCAGGGTTATGTGCTAAGGCCCCTACTTTTCAACCTCTATATGTCAGACTTGCCATCTTTGGACGTAAACACTAAATTAGCTATGTTTGCTGACGACACAGCCCTTTTTTCGTCCAGTATTTTCACTCAAGACGCCCTCAAAAGTTTGCAATGCTCACTGAATATCCTACAAACTTTTTTTCATAAATGGAAATTAAAGGCAAATGCTCAAAAATCGCAGGTAATCTGGTTTACTTTACGGCGAAAATCAGATTTATTGCCACAAACAATGTTAACAGCTAAACTTTACTGATATCGCTTGGTCTGAAAGCAGCAAGTATTTAGGTCTTACACTTGATAAGAAACTTACTTATGAGGAACATATTGCCAACACTATCAACAAAAACAATTCTTGTAATACGACTTTTATACCCATTTATAAATTGCAAATCCTTTAATATTCAAAACTATTTTCCAGCCTATACTCACTTATGGTGCTCCAGTGTGGTTTGACTGTGCTGAGACCCATTTAAAAAAGACTCAAAGAGTTCAAAAGAAAATATTAAAATGAATGCTAAATTTACCATGGCATTTTTCAACAGTGAGGCTAATGTTAAGCAAATTAAGCTTGTACTACATAACCTCTACAAGACAATATTTTTAGAAGATGTTCTTATTCCGATAATGAGCTAATTCTTTATCTCTTAAATAATTATGCCGAATTTACAGGACTAACAAATTGACAGTTTTTTGTTATTAATTTTTCCATTCTTCTGCTAGTTTTTTGACAGAATACTGCCAATACGTCAGTCGTGTAAATCCAGCATTACTGTGGCATATTCTCTAATAGTATAACAAAAATTTTAAATAATTTGTCAGTTGTCAAGACTATGATTTGAATGGAGCAACAACAACTACAACATATGTACTTGTTTTATTTATTTTATAATTTTTATTTGCCTACTTAGCTTCACCAATCACCTCTTTGATCTTAAAAAATTAAGAGAAACCGTGCATCACCTTGACTTTGCAAAACAAAAAGTAAATGAGTTTAACGGACGACAATAAACAAAGCGCATAATGAACTTAGCTGTCCCGTGAAAGCCATTCAAAAGCAAAATGATTCTTCGTGGTGGAATAATAAATCCATCAAACCTAAGATCCAAGGTATAAAAACTCTTCAATGATGCAAACACCAAAGAGAACTGGAGTGTGGCATAACGCATAACTAATCTGCAGTGTTGACTAATTATAATGGGGAACAAACTAAGAGCAGCAGCTTTGCAATTTTCTGTAAGCAAATCTCTTAAATCCCTGCAACACAAAAGCTCTAGCGAAAAAGCAGGCATTAACGTAATTAGCACTTCGACTTCTGAGGGTATAGGGCTTTACAGAAAACGGGAATCTTGGGACTATTTATTCAGGAATAATAGAATCGAATGGACGAATTGATAACTTAATAAGATCAGAAGTTTTAATAGACAGGCCTCTTACGCACCATTAGATCGCTTACAGATCGGGAAGGAAACTGCCCTGTTTGCACTCACCAACACCTTACTCAAAAAAAAACTGCCTTTCTAGACATAGAGGGTGCCTGCTACAACAACTCTCTTACCTTTTCAATAAATGAAGGTGATGCTAACGTCCGAAGTGGGCCAGAGCCTCAACCAATAAGCTTCTTCCAGCCACCTCACGCTTCGCACACCATATAAGTTGCTTCAGATCTATGGTATAAGAAACAAAGCGTTTGAAAAGAGTTCTTCATTTCGCCTTTTCTGTGTGCCTTCCTACACTGAACGTTAAAATATATTCGAGCGATACGGATAGATTTTACGTAAATACATAGAAAGGAAAATTCAGATTCCACCGAAAAAGTTAATTGCAAACCAAACATAGTTTATGTCATTGGCATACATTTTGTCAGAGTAGTTTATTAATTTTAAATTAGTAGTTGATTGAAATTGCACTGAAAGTCTGCTTCCGTCTGGGTATTTTGTTAACGTTAAGGAATTCAAAGTAATGAAGGAGGAGAACGCAGGTTACCAGTTTCGTAACAGAAATGATTATCTGTATTGTTTTTTTTTTGAAAAATCATCTAAAAACTATTTTTGTTAATACGTAGAAATTAAAAGCCAACGCTTTCAATACAATGGCACAATATTAAAAAAAGCCTGATGTTATAAAAGCCTGTTCACACCAAACACAAAATGCGGTTCTCGGGAAAATATCGGTTTTGGCGTAAATCCAACATCGAAAACACAAGTTTTCCCATACATTTTTGTAAGCCACAAGTTTTCGTAAACTAATTATAAGTTTTACATAAAACCTGTAGAATACTAGTTGGAATTCAGAGTTGAACTAAACAAACACACCTTTCGATACATTGAGCGCTCAATCAAACGTCGAAACGAAAGCCGTCTAGTAGTAGTAGATTAGTATTAGATTAGTAGTAGATTAGTAGTAGTAGATGTCCTAAATAATAAACGTGGCAGTTCCCTCACGAATTGAATTAAAAAGCAAGAGTTTCCACGTTCAGTTATTTGCTTACGATGCGAACAAATGTTGTCAAAAGTGGTGAAACTTGTGGCAAATACACCTCTTCGGAACATGCGGAACATTTTCATCCAATTCTCGTTATATCAGTTGTGCTTGTTTGTTATTATTCTGCGCTGGAATTATTCTGTGCGCTAATCTGCAGAATTTTAATGAATTCAATGTGATAATAATGATAAAGTGAAACTAGCAATGAATACAAGCAACTATTTTTATGCAACAAAAGGGAATAAAAAGAGGGGTATATGTGAGGCAAAAAGATGTAAATGTCGAAAGATGCAAATGTTTAATGCGAAGCTGAACGAAAATTTGGATGTGTCGAAATTTAAAATCGAAATTCTGACGACAATAAAACATGAGGGTGTAGTCTTGCTTACGGTTTCGTTTGATTGCTTATTAATTATGTAATTATGCCGAAAACTCCGTTTTGGGCATGGAAATATGAGATTTTAAACACTTTTTCTCACAAAAATCAGATGAACTCACCGTAAACACTGACAGTTCGTGCAAAAAAGTAAACAAACATACCCTTTTTGAAAATTAAATTTGTAAATGATAAAGTGGCATATGGAGTTAGTATTGATAGATATGTACTAAAAAAATAAAAATAAATTTGATGATTTTAAATTTAATAAAATGTCAACAAAAAAAGTACCACTTTTTAACCTAACAAAATGCTTCAACATATCGTACTAAATCCAACAAACATTTTGCAAACATTTTGCGCGGTGATAATTTTAACACAAGGACATAATATTTAAACCGGAAAAGAGTCATTTGACCATAAGCATTCCTAGGTTAGGTTCCAGCATACCATAAGCCATTATTTGATGGCATAGATTTTAGCCATTTAATAATGAATTGAATACCTAATGCTTGATTTACACAACCGACAAATTGACAGTTTTTTATCAGCAAACTGCCAAAAGAACGAATTTATCCATTCTTCTGGTAGTTTACTGACGTAATTCTGCCAATTTGTCAGTCATGTAAATCCAGCATAAGTACGTATTTATAATAAATATTTAGCTAATTGTATGCCAGTTCCGCAGTCTCTTATTCCCACATATCCAACTTCCGCTCATTTTGCCCACTTTCGTTTTCCATTAAATATATAATTTAACAATACATATGCCATTTAATACTTTCTTCCTTAGTGGTCTTTCTTGATGTCTGAATACCATTTTTCTCACAGACTTTATAATTATTTCCATCAAAACCAGCACGTTTCTTTGACGTTTTTACACACCTAGATGATTAAAGGATTACATTAAAAATGCACTATGAATGTGCTGTGCGTGTCGTCACGTTGATGTTTTTCGTTTTGGAACTGACACTATTGCCTAACCATAATTACTGTGGGAAATTCGCCACAAAAGGTAACATATTTATTGTTCAAGTTGCAGTCATTCATCCCGAAGCCGAAGCCAGTCAACTGCTCGCCGCTAAATATGGATTTGTGACATAATAGCTGTGTGAATAAATTAATAAACTTGATTTTAATTTTGAATTAATTTTTATTACTTTGCATCTACTTATATTGGCTTGGCACTTGACGTGCATTTGAATTTAATTTTTCTTGTTTAACCATTTAAGTAATGAAGAGACTACTGATTGTCATTTTTGTTTTATTTATTTATTGAATGAAAAAAAAGTGGTAAATAATGAAGAGATAGTACTTATTCTTCGGAAAAAGCAAAAATTTGTTCCTATTCATTCCTCTGATAGTTAACTGAATGTTTAATTGGTGATTGAAAAATCGGCTCTAAATTATGTAATTATATTTTTTAAATCTATTCCACAAATTTGAAAGATCTTTAAAGAAGATCCCAAAGTTATTATGTTCACTTCACGATAAGCTATGTTAATAATTTAAATGCTTTAATTATATATAAAAATGAATGGCTCAAGGCTCTGTCTCGTTAGCTACTGAATAATTTACTCAAAGCAAAATCCAATTATATTTTTTTAGTTGGTATCTATGAACTATGCAAAAAAGAAACTATTAATCTAAATAATTAATCAAATATTGACAATTTAATACTCTGGAAAAAGCTGACACTTCACAAAATAACAAAATAAAAATTACTACGTGACATCAGATGACATTAGGTAATTGAATTGTCAGACCTTTCAAATATTAATTTTCACTGTGAAACGACCAGAAGCAAAAAAGAAAACCATGGGAAGCATCAATGAAAATGACACAATTTAACATGCTTTCAGTCTTGTATTTAGAACAAAATGTGTGTTGTTTAACAGCAGAATAAAGGTAATTGTTTTTCGACCGAGAGTTGGTAGCTGGTGTTTGTATTTGTGTGTAGGTACCTGTGTACATTTAAATAAAATACGAGTTAAAATAAAACGCTCTTGCTTTGTTCTTGTGGTTAGTTATGACAGGTGTTGAATTGTTATTATTATAATAGTTAGGGAGAAAGAGTTGATTTTACTTGTCTGCGAGCTTTATCGAACACAAAATGTTTGGTACCAACAACTTCCAAGCCAAAAATTTGGTCTCACCAATATCAAAAGAATTTTAATTTCTATTGATGTTAGAGAGCAGGGTTTTGCGTGCCAAGTTCAACTGTCTGCTAAGTGATTTACTCGAACATGGCAGTTATAATTAAAATTCCAAATTTAAAAATGGCTACTATATAGAGTTTTTCAATAAGGGCGGGTAGATGTTGAAATGGAACATTTTGGCGTTCGCTGTGTGGAACGTAGCGCCGTTCTGTTGTATTGGAACCACATATTGTTCACATCCATTTTATCCAATTGGAGACAGCAAAAATTGATTATCATCGATCGGTAGCGCTATCCGTTTATGCTGATGGTAATGTCAGTGCCATTTTGGAAGAATTTAGTTTTGTCATTTAGACATGCTGTTCAGTCGTGTAACTTGCCATGGCGATTTGGCATCAGTAACTGAATAATAAAAATCAAATTTGACAGATATCACCGAAACAACATGGCTGCCATAGGTTGTCAAAATTCATAGTACACAAATCTAATTAAATATATTGCGTAGGTTGCTTAGAGGATATATAATAAGTCTGTTCGCGTACTAGTCCGAAACCACCCAAAACTACTTGATTTTACCAGATTTAGTCCAATCCTGTTCGCGTAATTCCATTTCATGTCATTTTGGGCAGAAGAGAGTGCTCGCGAGAGAGAAAACTATTTCCCCTTCATGCCAATTTTTACCCGAGAAATTTCTTCGGGCAGAATCTGGTAAGTTCTGTGTTCTGAAAAAGGCCAGTAAGAGAACAATAACAAAAAAATACAAAATGCCAGTTGTTAACTTTTTTATTAGGTTTTATTTTTATTTGTAGGAGTAAAATTTGTTTTCAATTGAAAAAAATAACTCAAAAAAATTGTTTTAAAGAAAAAAATGTATTCAAAACGTGTATTCATGTGTATTATGCAGTGCTTTTTGTTTAAAAAAAAAAAAATACGAAATTAAAATATTTAATTAAAGAATCTTTGTTCTAGTGTAATCTTAACGATTTTTTTTAAATTTAATTTTACTTAAATTATGATTTTATAAAAACTTAATTGAATTTCTTTCACGTGCTATTTTTTTGTATTATAAAATTTAATAAAAAATGTGGAGTTATAAATGAAATTCCAATTTTTGTGGTATTGTTTACGTTTTTTTTTAGTCTTTTGTTAACTTTTTGTTGACGTTTAAAAATTGGCAAACATTTTTGATTCAAAGCGTTCGTGTACTTTTGGGCAGTTTTAGTTTAGAGAATTTCATCCCCTCTCCAACAAATTTGACAGATTGCCATTTTTAGCCCAGAAAGTACCCGAACAAACCTAATATGGAGTGCTTATTTTTATTCGAATGCGAACCTTTCATAGGAATCGCTGTTCAAGTTTCGGTCAGTGAGTTTTCTGCACATTGGAGGAAAAAAAAACTAAAAAAGAAGATATTGAAATCTTTAAAATAATAAACAAACACTTATTAATTTCAAGAATTACTTTAAAGTAGAATAATTTAGAAAGAAATTATGACTTACAATTGATAGCAGATGTAATTACTATATCTTCTAAGTTTTCATCTTACCGAAAGTGAAATAGTGCCCCCTATCATGGCCCCAGGCTTTACAATTCATTAGGGATAGAAACGAGCACTCCATATTATATATCCTCTAAGGCAGGTTGTCAGTCTGAAATTAAACATGGTGACTCAAGTGCCCAAAAAACTGCACATGGCATTACTAGAAACAACAACAAATATAAGCATTTTGACAAGTGAAGAGACACTGGCTTCGCCATTTTCAAAGATTCGAGAACTGAACAAAAATGAAAATGCTAATGATATTACCTTTAATATGTGTCTACTGTGGCCAAAATCTACCCACGCCAAGTTTTAAGAACTAGGTACGAGTAGTTTGGTCTCAAACTTGTTTCACTGTTTGTTTAGTTAAGTCGAACAAAGTTTAATCGCAACATGTTTGAATGTTTACAGAGCTCTTGACCAAAAAAAATATCGAAGAAAAGTAAGGATGGAGATCAAAATGCTCTATATAATTATGATACTTGCTCCACAATGTAATTTATGTTTTTGTCAAAGATGCGATTGTTGAAGTTAATTTTATAAAACAAATTTATGCCTGCCCAGGTTTTGTATTATAAAATGTAAACAACTTTATACAATAATGAACCTTGACGAGTTTATTGAAATCTGCAGTGTCTCCTGTTGCAGTACCTACTATGAGTTCAGTACGTATATTAAAATGCAAATGCGCTATACGTAATAAAGCATACATATACCATATACGTGCTATATTATGCAACAAATATGCCAACTGAAGTGCGTAATATTATGAATAATGATTAAAGGGTGAGATGAATATGTATTTTATTACCATCTTGCTTTTTAAAACATTTAAATTTAAACCATAGCTTACTGGCCCTTAAAGCTTTAAAGTAAAAACTATGTGCCTGTCTATTATAAGCCTGAAGTCACCCTGTGGTCCTCTATGCCAAAGCGTTTTTGGCAAAATCGTGAACTCACCATAGCGAACAATTTCTGGAAGAGTTGGGTGGTAAATCAGGTTCATTTGTCCACTGTTTGTTCAAGCAAGTCCACCCTCAGGTAAAAAGTTATTAAGATTTTCTGTTTTTATAGGAAATCCCCAAAAACAAAAACTTGTCTAAAATCCACAACTGATAACTTAGGGGAAAGGGACCAAGTGCATTCGTTTGTCCACCGCTCAATTATTATTGTCCAACATAAAAAATCGTCTGCAAGAGCAAAAACAGGTATGTTTCAATGGGTTTTTTGACAATTCTAAAGCTTGTCAAGAAAACCTGGATCCAGCCTGTGTAAAGTTCAATGAAAGAAGCTAGTGAAATACAATTATTGAAAATCTAAATTTATCATTACACGTACGGATAAAGATGTATCGGAAATAGGCTCAGGCATAATCGCTGAACAAAATTTTATTCGAAAGCAGTGGATTTTCCAAACACGACTGCATAATTTGTAGACACTGTGCCAGACTTTTCATGATGAAATTTCAAATAACACTGAATAAAAATACCACGACAGTTTGACACGGCTTACACGTTATCTGTCATTAATACTTTATTAAAAATTATGGCGCAAACATTTTAAACAGGTATTTGCATGCAACTACCTAACAAATGTCTAACTCTAAAGCTCTTTACTAAAATGTTCTTACATGGATTTTACCTATTTTTACTCATGTCATACTAAACCTTTTTTCTTAATAAACACCAGCTGAACACACCTAATAGTTACAGTTCATGCACAAAAGCAGGTACACATACCTTTTTTTCGATTTGTTATTGTCAAAGTGACATATGGAGCTAGTATGATGCCAAAAAGATAAAATAGGCATTTGATGATTTTAAACTTGGTAAAATGTTAAAAACATAGAACGATGCTATTCTTACTCGATTAAAATTTGGAAAATCCTCTTTAAAATTTGAGCTGCAATAGGATACTCAATCTTTAAGGCCAACTACTAAAAAAAAAACCTTTCAAACAAAAAAAATTATTTCTTAAATTGGAAAATTATTTTATCTTGACCCCATTTCACCTTACAAATAACAAAAGATGAAAAAGAATATTCCAAAACCCATTTCCTAAGCGACTAAAGCGCCACCTTATTGATCGGTAATTGAATTGAAATGAAAAATGAAATGTGTGCCTGCAGATCTACTTGCTGAGAATTATATGAATTTTCTTTTTTCTTAATCCTTCACGTAGCTATTGCGAACAAATCCGAAGAAAGAACTATACAATTTGGTCCAGTCGATTGCAAGTTTTAAGCATCCGAACAACACCAAGTTTATCATAGGTCAACTAATAAAAGTAATTTAACCGTGAACTTTGTGATGGATATTTTAATTAATTCAAATATAAATCAGTAAAATCAAGTTTACGGCAGTAAGATTTTCATGGTTCGTGACAAGTCTACGCGTAAAACCACTTGCTAATTGAATTTTTACACCTATCAGCAACATACATATTTTGTCTTTCAAACTTTCGTGACTACAACTTTTGTGAATTTCAACTGAATTTAATAGAGCTAATTGAATAAGAGAGTTAGGTATATGAAATTATAATGCGTGAAGACTTAGAAATTAAAGATATACATTTTTACCAATTTGAAACTTGTGAAGTCAAGAAAATGATAGTATATAGAAAAACAATAAAGTATATACAGGGTGGAACAAGGCAAACGCACTAGTTCTGAAATTGAATGAAAATCGGCAGATTGCCGATTTTGTTTGCTTCATTTTTTGAACTAAATGTCACTGTTTTAGGTGCGTTCAGCTTGAGTTTCGTAAGAAAATGGGTTTAGTATAAGACTAGTTAAAAAGTGTTTAAAACTAACAACATTTTAGTAAAGACCTTAAAGTTAGTAAAGTTTGAACTAGTATCATGCCCTTAACATGAGGCTGTTTAAAATTTTCCGCCATTGGATTTTGACCAATTGAGACGGAGAGTTCCGAAAAGTATGCTTGGGAGATTGTTCAGCAAGGTCGATGTTTTTTTTGGACATCTTAACGAAGAAACAATTCTTGTTCTGCCTGGACAACGCTACAGTATTAAAAAGGTGAAAAGCAATCGGTTTTTGCGCCGTCATCAGTGTAAAAAACCTGAACCGATTAATTTTTCAATATTCTCTCGTCCTCCCAGATAGATTTTTCGAAGTGATGGTTTTGGTTTTGATAAAAAAGCAATTGAAATATAATCTAGTCAATGTCACTTGGAAATAATCGAATGGAGTTCAGAATACCATCAGAGGGCTCAATTTAATTTTCGATCGATTGGGGGGAGACCTAAACATACAAACATGTATGTGTGTGTATAAGAAATACAAATGGCTGAGCTCGCGGCCGTTTGTTAACTAAATAAATCGAGGAGCTCCGATGAAACAGACTGTTGAGTGAAGGGGGGGGAGTCTTAAATATGGCTTCGGTAATGCGCAGTCAAGCTGGGCTTGCTTATCGCTTTAGAACCCTTACCGAAAGATATATCCAGTAAATAATGCTGGTTTGGAGACCGCATTTATTTCCAATGGACCTATTGCAAGAGACTAGTGCCTTAATTATGGCCTTTTTTGATTATTTCTTGTTTACTTATAATTTAATGGAGAATATCTGCTTTGAGATAGTTAACAGTTGACACACGCTTAAGACCGATCTGTGTAGCTTATTACCGTATTTAGAGCATTTAGTAAGGGTCTCTTCAAGGTATTAGAATGCCTTACTCATGCTTCTATAACAACAACATCGTCGTGTTTCTGCCAACATCGACGCTCGTTTACTTTCCGTATCAATTTTCAAAAAAGAGGAGATAGGACACAACCTTGTGGTGTACCTACCTCTTCTAACAGATCTTAATACAGAAAACCCAACCAATTTGGAAATGATAATCTTGCTAGTCAAAATTTTATTTATCAATTCCTTTAGCGACTAATTTGAGTTATAAATAACTCGCGTTTGTAATATTGGAAAGAATTCATGTAGTAAACATGGGTTACTTCTGGATCATTTCCACAGAAATTGGAGCAATGCGTGCTAAAATTATTCAAAGACAAGTCTTTTTTTTTTTAATCTACATATACCTAAAGAAATTAATAAAAACATTTTGTAAAAATTTTAGTACGCAGTTTTATTAAAAAAAATTTGATATACATACGTGTTGACAAAATTTTTATAAAATTGGGCGAGTTGTTTTCGAGAAATGTGTAAAAAATGGATTTACTTTTAAATATTTTTGTGATTTAGGAACATTTTTTTTTAAATATTTTGGAATGTAGTATTGCTATAAATAATAAGAAGTACAAATATGCAAAATTATGAAAAAGTCGATGCATTTATTAAGGGGATGTATTGAAAAAATCCAAAAATCAAGCTCTAAAGTAAAAGTATGGGGTGTCTAGCGGAAATATTTCAACTTTAAATTGCGATTTTCGAAATACTAGCGGGTTGGGGTAGGCAGGAGGGGTATCATTCAAAGCGCAGGATTTGCGAAATTATTAGTCTCCATTAATCACTGATCGGAATCGCACAGCGCGTTTGCGGTGGAGCAATATTTGAAGGGCAAACTACCCCGCTCGCTGAAATGGCACACCAAACTGTCGTTTTTAAACAATGTAAACGTTTTTGATGGCGTTCTCTAGGGTGGTTGGGGTTGTTAGGGCACCAGTATCGCATATTTTGTTTGTTAACATATCCATCAATATGGAAATGTGCTTCGTCACTGAATAAAATGTTTCCAAGCGTAAGTGCTGTCCGAAAACGTTCCAGCATTGTTCTTGAGAAGGATTCTCGCAACGGATAGTCACTTTCGTTGAGATACTGAACAATTTGCATTTTGTTCGGGTGGAGCTTTAATTTCTTTTTCAAAATAACAAGGACTGTTGATTTTTTTTATTCCTGTGGAGGCCGAAATCTTCCTTATTGATTTACGTGGATTTTGAATAATTTCATTTCGAACTTGAGACACATCTTCTGGCGTTGTTGCTGACGTTGATGGTCCAGGAATAGGTGTATTGACTATTGTGCCTTCTTGCCTGAATCTTTGTACCCACGACCAGATAAGTTGCGTGCTCGGCCAATCACTTAGTCGTCGAATATTAAAATGAGTACAAAAAGCACGTCGCGCACGTACCAGCTCCACCGCAAAGCTTTGAATGATACCAATCCTGCTTACCTCAACCCACTAGTATTTCGATAATCGCAATTTAAAGTTCAGAAATTCCCGCTGGACACCCTATACAAAGTACAGGTACAGGACGAGTAAGGGGTAGAGATAAAAATTTTGAAAAAATTAGAACAATTTTTGTGTTTATTTGGAGCCAATTTAGGAGGCGTCTCTATATTTTCTCTGTTAAAGACCATCCTAAAATACACAATATGCTAAGGCAAATATTGAATACCGGTATTAAATAGATCTCTTCTCATCTCTTATATCATCGTTGAACTTTACTGAACAAAGTCCTCTGCACAATATTATCCGCAGTCAACCGTTTCAAATAAATCTCATCCAAAACCTGAAACATAAACCCATTACTATTTCCCTAGTTGGGACTTCTCTAATGATCATTACCCTTTAGTTTTGAATTCTCCATTGAAATCTAAAACATCCAACATTTCCCTTGAAGCAGATTAAATTTATTCGCTACATATGTTTTCAAAGCCTTCAAATCTAAACCTATGTATATGTACCACCTACAATATTTCTAAAGGTGAATCTCCAAACAGTCAAGTGATAAATGACACCCAGAAGCACAGAGTCACACCAGCAATGCAATGGTATATAACTAATAAATCATTCTATTCAACGTACAGCAATTTCGAAAATAGTCAACAAACTATTTTTGAGGGCACTTCGGCCTAGTAAGCACCACCAAATAGATAGAACGCAATTGAATAGAACACACTCAAAAAGAGTCTCCACTCTGACTCACACCACCGCCCGTAAATTGAAAAATTAAGTGATTTATCTCTTTTTCCATCAAGCCCGAGTTTTGTGTACCACAAACGTCCCATCGGTGAAGTATAGGTAATGTTCACGTCACCAGAGAACTGAGAAGTAAAACGTTAGAATGCTCGGCTAAGGACCAAATTCACACAGCAACATGCGTTTTTACCATCACCATAAAATGTGTAAACATTAATTACGCTTGAAGTGCTTCCATTTGAAATAATAGGCTTTGAACATTCTAATTCAATAAATAATCGCCCTAAATAGAGATGTTCACCAACCGCCGCACCCCATCACAAAAGTCCGGATGGAGACTATAAAGTTGGTTGATGGTTGTTATGGCTGGTCCTACATGCAACCACAACACTGTCTAGATCTACACTGATGTGAAACGGAACTATGGGAGATTTGTTCCTCAGAATTTGATGGTGATGGTGTGACATTGATTAAGTTGTAAATGAAGATGGAATTCCATACATACAGGATGGGCAGAGCATCAAAGGATCTGCAATTTCGTCGCTCATTTCAATTGAGAAGCATCACAGATTTTCATTCAAAGAGGACACTTCACTTGAAACATTCACTCATGGATGAATTATTCTTAAATCCGCTCATACGTTAATAATGAGTTCTTCCTTCCTTCCTTCATTCCATCCATCCTTTTATTCTGATGGTGTTGTGGCATCATAGAATAAACACGTTGAGGACTTTGGCTGGGAAACTTCGTTTTAGTCTCGTATTATATGGAAGTTGTTTGGTGAATAGGTATCCGTTAATATTTTCCATCCAAATGCATTTAGTTGTTAGAATACAGTATGTGCAGAAGGAAAAAAAACCGGAATACACATTTTTTAACATTTGTTTGAATATTACACACCATTTTGTGTGTACAGCCCACACTCTAAAATTCGTTAATGCTATTGCGTTGAGATAGCCCTTCAATCCAGTGCTGTCCCAGAGATAGATACGAAGACTGTAGGGCTGGTGCATTGTTGTCCATAAATGCTCTAAGTTCCCAGCCATCTCAGCCACTGTATCTTCAGATTTTGAGTTTTAAAGCTCGTCGATGAATTTTCGCCATAATCGTCCAGGTGAAGGCCTTGGCTAAAAGTGAAATTAAGGCTATCTACCTTCGCCGTTTAGCCTCAATTGACTCGACCTCCCGCTTCTCATGATCCCTCTTATAACTTCCGAGAAGTCTGTGTTGCTCTGTGTCTTCCGACAATCTAACCAAAACTGACCTGCTTTCTGATTTTGTCTTGTAGTCGCCAACACTTTTCTTGACGTCGTGCTTCGGGAACATATCATACACACGTGTTCTCGACAAGTAAGTAAGATGATTTTTTGTTTGAGTCATTTTCTCTTTCGCGGGCATATATCAACGTAATGTTCTTAAACTTGGCTGCGATGTGGGTTGTGACCAGGCGCTCGCTTACATTCCGAAAGGCCAAAATAACTTCCCTAAGTCAAACCTTTTTCACAAATTCACAACCAAATAGCCGTTCACCCTACTCCTAGCAGTACTCGTAGAAGTAGATATCACACGATTTCCTTGTTCGTATGCCTTCTACTTCTACATCAGCGACACTCTAAGGTTTCATCTTAGTTGCCACAGTAGCCCAACTGCTCCGTCAAAGCTCACTGTATGAGTGTGCATGCATCGTAAAAGTCCAGAATTTACTATGGATAATGCGGAAGTATTTTAGTTCTAAATTGAAGCTAAACTTGAGTTAACGCACCAAGTTTTTTGAGTTAATTCTGTAACTTGATGAAAAACGCAATTTATTGCTGATAAACTTCTGGAACTCGGGTGAGCAATCAATTTTCAAAAAGTTCTTTTTGTTTAAATGAGAAAAAAAACATTAATTAAAAATTTTCGGCATTGTCTTTCTCTCCAACTAAAACAGAGTCATTGGGTATGGTTATTGTCAAACATACTGTTCTTTTACAACCTGATGTTAGAGGACATTCAACTCTACAGACACAAAATAATTGAAGCTTTTCAATTAAAGCGACACTGCTTGGCTGTGTCAGAAAAGCCAAAACTTCATTGCTGTTATATTTTGTTTTTTTTTGCTTTCATTTTGCCTTTGAATATATAATAATGATAATATCACACTCGGTCTTACTTCCTTACTCCACTCGACAAGTCCTTAATGCTTGAGTTGAAATCCCCATCGGTTTATATGTTTTTTGTATTAGTATGGTACTTCTCTACTAATAGTATGCGCATTCATTAATGTGGTGCTTTTCATTAAGTACCTTATATACGAGAGGAGAGGAGACAGGAGACCTAGTTTTGTGTTTATTCTCTCTAGTTTACCCAACTGCACTAGGTATACTGTTGCGCTATAATCTTCTTTTGATTTTTTGTTGCCCTAGAGTTATATTGGTAACTATGTATTTGCTACAGTTTAATGTCAACAACAGCGGAAGGAAATGAAAACAAAATGGTGGATAAGGCCAAGTCATAAAGGCAAAACAAAACATCAGACGAAAGAGTTAGTAGCTTTATAAAAGGAGCGAAAATTTATCGACTTCGGATGTGAACTTCGGAAAGCTAGACAGACATTTTTTTAAACTTCAATGTGACAGTGATGCCAAGTAGGTGATTCTTTGGTAAAAATAAACAAAAACCAACCTGAAAGTTACCTAACTAATACAATGTGGATTTATATGAATCTTGTCAGAAACTACGATTTTTATTTTTCCACAGTACTGCATGAGTTCCCAATTTTGTATTTTCCGACCTAAACAGAGCTTCAACCTTAAAAATAAAACCATTATGGGCATTATTGTTGTGAATATCCGAATCTGCGACTCAAATGAGTGTTATTATTGTCACAAGCAAGCAATCTAAAATGCAAGACCTTCGCCATATTTTATAAAAAAACTATTTGCAATGAATCTCACTTTGGCATCACTGATCATTTCCAATATCGTATTGTTCTTCTGCACGTCATATAAAGGACATTAAGGAAATTTTGCTGCTGCACAAAATAATATTGATTTTATTTATCTCCGAAAAACAATTTTTCGAAAGAAAAGGATGCGACGACGACGACGATGATGATGATAGGTAAATGGATTTTTGTCTCGATGGGACTAAAAACTTCCTTTTTGGCAAGCATAATAAAGGTTCATTGAATTTCTAATGGTCTGCTACCGGAACAGGACACATCGTAATGGAGTGACAAGTGCTGAAAGGGGTATATTGCTGCCACAAGTTCTACAATATGGCACATATAGTTATTTATAATGTTTGCACACATTGAATAAATATTTTCTGCTTTATAAACTCACAAAAAGGATGCATGCGGAGACATCGAGTACAATCCCCCTCCCTACTTTGGGTTATTTCATAAAAGCTATAGGGGTAGGGGTTTTTGTCTCAAATCACTTAGGCAATGTTGTCTGTCTCTGCCGGTTCCCTCCGCGTGCGAGCATTAAATAAATGAATGCATGAAGGCTCGGCGGCGTTCTACAGTGACGTGATTCTGGACCATATTCATTGCATTTTAATTTGCTGATGATGATTTAAGAAGGATTCGTGCAGTTTTTTTTTTTAAATCCCCTTGCAGTTCTGTGTCGCTGGCCGGTGACAGTTTAGTGAGTGACATAAACGGGATTGCTGATCTCTTACTAAAATTGGTGCAGTAAGGATTGCATTTGTTGAAATCGAACGAGATAGAAGTGAAGTAGAGGAAAGTGAATAGAATACACTCAGGCACTCAGGCACTCATACACACGGAAATCATTAAAATTCTTCTATGCATTTTTTTTCTTTTAAGATTTACGATTTTAATTTAAAAACAAAATGAACAACAACAACTTAAAGGTGCTACCACCAATTGTTTATGAATTAATTTATAATTCGTTTATTTTGGCTAGAGATACAGCTGTTTCAAGGGGTGCCAACCCGCCTATCATCAGTCTCCTCTTTTTATTAGTGCGGTGCTGAGCTTTAATCCAATTTTATTATGAAAAACTTTCTACATGCCTACTATAGGGATCGAACCCACGATATCAGATTTGCTCAGTCTTAGAAGCCGTGTGCACTACGCATTCCGCCACTTGAGACCACTCACGTCACAGATCGAAAATTGGATGTTATTTTTTATCAAATGCATTTGGAGCATCAGCATTTTTCTAAGGTGTCTTGTTCCGATGATAGGCGGCTTGGCACCCCTTGAAACAGCTGTATCTCTAGCCAAAATAAACGAATTATAAATTAATTCGTAAACAATTGGTGGTAGCACCTTTAAGTTGTTGTTGTTGTTCAAAAATTCAATGAAATTGAATGAATAGTAGAATAAATAATAATAATAAAAACAAAATAATTGTCAAAATATGTGGTTGTAATCGCGAAAATCTATACCCTAAAACTCTTGGAGTGCAGCAAGGAAAAAACAAGGAATGCAAGAGTATAACGGTGTTCAAAGGGATGCGCTAAAAACTGCTTTGTCCAATTTCGGCATCATTGCCGCACACAATCGCCACTGCTGACGGTGCAGAAGGAACGTGGCGATTGGCGAAATCATGTTCCAGAGGTAAGATTGTCAACAAAGAATAACAATTCCTTCACTAATTTCATGCATTGTTTTCATTTTGATGATTCACTAAGTGAATCCGTCGGATGAATAGTATCTATCGAAACTTTGATTCACCACCATTCTTCCTGGCGCCCATATTTACAGATAACGCAGTTCTCTCATTTTACTTAAATTAGAAACACAAACGGAAGAAAGTATTTTCGTTTTCCTTATGGACTGGACAGAGAAGGAGATATAAGCCGTGTTTTTTTGCAACCGCGGAGGGATTTGGTTGAAAGAAACGACATCGGGGATAAGCGACGCCATTACAGAAACAAAATGGAGTTTCCATACAAACTATCGATGACCCGTATGCAATTCATGCCGGTAACACAGTATTTATCCGTACTTAAGTTAAGCCTCGAGAATTCTACGCGCTTAGCTAAGCCCGAATGTGATTAGTTGTTATTGCATTTAACATGTAAAATGCATGACAGGACGTCGTTTTTTTCGACCAATTTCCTCTGGGCTTGCAATGAAACTCGGCTGATACATAGTAGAATCACCGTTTAAATTTAAAGGTTCACTGAAAAATAACGTGAAGGTGGAAACAAATTATTGATGAAAGCTTTTGGCGTTTGGTTTTTATTTTTCACTGAACCAAGAGTTCCACTTTCGGTGTAACAACACCTCATGGCACTCGTAGAGTTTGGAAAATAGCACTGTCCCAAAAGATATTTGTTACCAACCAGTTACCATCGAAGAAGTTTTCTTTCGAAAGAACCGAGCCATGAACAGGGGGATGGCAGTTTTTCAAGTACCTATGTAAATAGTTTTGAACCCATTTGTGTCGCCTAACCAAAGTAACATCGGATTCCTGTGGCAATTCTGCGCTAGATCTTCACTACGGTGTCTTCCGTTTGGTGAATACGTAACGTGATAAGATGGTTCTTTGTTTGTTGATAGTGCAAGTACCTACCTGGTCTTGTCCTCGTTGACTTAAAAACCAAGAAGTTTCACCTGTTATTCGCAATTGCCACGAAGGACTTTGTAGTTACTCGTTAGGAGTGGTCACTGGTCGATGATGTTGATAACTTCCGCATGCTCTTCATAGACTCTAGAGGTAGTTGGGTCGATTTGATTAAGAAATTGACTTCTATGTTAATGCCTGTCCTACGCAACTATTTGTTTCAAAAGGAGAATAATGATATTATATCTCCTAATAGGCAATCCCTAGTTGCATATACAGAGCTGATGGCGATGGGTATTCATTGACTGGGAAGTGGGATCTCTTCTTGCTCTATCACTCGCTCAATAAGATGACCATTTAGCAGCATTCTGGAAATGATGCTTGAGTTCATCTTCTATTCCCCGTCCTTGGGTGACTGAGCTTCGAAGACCCTGCGTGATATAGTAAAATCATCATCCAGTTTCTTGGATTTTTATTAAAACCTCTGTTCTTTCGATCGCAAGACTCTTCGATCTACTTCAGATGAGAGGATGCGTATGCCCTCTTCTTTCTACGCAAGGTCTGCTTTTCTACCCGTCTTGTCACCTGGATCGATTTTCTTCCATCTAGTTTCTTGTTTTACGCAGCAGCTTCGCATGTAATATATCTTCCTACACCTTTTTGCGGTGTATGCATTCTCCATCATACTATGGGTTCCTTCTCTATGGGCTGGTTAATAGCTTTCAGCAGATGGTGATGCTGGTACTTATTTATGATTGTTGAAGTAACTCCAGGTTACAGTTGTGAACTCAGGCGTACAAAGTCAAATTTCTTCTTCTGAGCGGTTGGCAATTTTTTTCGTTCAACAGTTGGGCTCTGAATTGTTCCACAACAAGGGAATAGCAAGAGTCACAGTTTGCTCCTCAAAATCTACGCACGTCTTAGATGTTGAATACGTTACATTCCGTCGATTAGCATATGTATAATCGAACTACACACATATTTTAACGATGTCAATCTTCACTTTTATCGGACTAAAATTGTTTAGCTATAAAGCCTTTAAAATAAAGGATCCGCCATCTAACGTTTTTTTTTCAACTAGTACTTATTTCGTGAATGGTAACACTTAGCTCATGTCTGATTTGACTGATAATTAGTTTTATCCTTCCGCTGAACGAATATGGTTATGTATACGCTTCGCTATGTGGGCCTGGAATCGACTTAGAGAAGATGCCGAATTTGCCAAAAAAATCATCTTTTTCAGATGAAGCTCATTTTGATGTTGGCGGGAAGTAAACAAGCAAAATTGTCGCATTTGGGGCACAGAAAACCCGCACGCATACATTGAAAAGCCGATACACCCAAAACGAGTAACTTTTTGGTGCGGATTTTGGTCCAGAGGCATAATTGGGCCTTTTTTTCGAAAATGACCAAGGAGTGGCCGTTACAGTCAATGGCGCGATCGTTATCGGGCCACGTTGAACAAATTTTTGTTCACAAAAATTGAAGAGGAGGATATTGGCAACATTTGGTTTCAACAGGACGGCGCTACGTGCCACACAGCCGAAGCTACACTCGATTTGGCGGACCCTTTATTTATTTGAAATTTTGTTAAATAAAATTAATAAAAACACGAGCATATATTTTTTTCATCAAGCTCTTTGTTTTTACTGCCTATGCCTTAGGGGTTAATTTGGAAAGGTATTTGACATCTAGCCAGCCAGAGAACATTTACTGTAGATGGCGTCGAGCCGTTAGTTTTTCTTTGGCGCTTCGTTAAACTGTCACCCTGTTTGAAATGATCAGCCGCCTGTCACTTGGGTGTGTTCAACAATTGCATTTTGTTTAATTATTTTGGTTATTGATTTTGATAATCTGACCTCATTACCAAAAAAACTACTGTAAGTATACAAAAGAAACATAACACGCATAATTTCGAAAAAGATCTCACAACCTTTAGCCGTTAATTCCAAATTAAATCAAAACCATCCACAAACACTCACCATGTGACTGATAAACCTAATTCAATACCTTTTAATTCTATTATTATTATCCCAATTTGTTTCCCCTTTTTGCTTGCTTTTTGCCTTTTCCTCCGATGATCCGCTTTGCTCCACATCTATTTTCACTTTTAATCAGATATCCAGATCCTGTTCATCCTGAGACACCTTGCCAATCTAATATTGCGAGAGTATAATCCTTAGGTACTATACCCGAAAATTTCCTCATAATAGCCTAAAAAGCCAAGAACAAAAATGTCAAAATCATTTAACCATTCACGGGAGTGAAAAATTGGGCTAAATAATTGACCTCATCCACTTAAACGGGTCTCGAGTGTTGGAAAAGGAATTCCATTTTCCTCTTTTGCCATTCATTTTAGCCCTCAAGGTGGTGTGGCTGCTCAACTCCTTTCATGTTCATGTTTATCCTTTTGGGATGCCTCTAGCAGGCGAAGTTATATACAGAGAACAGAGCTATTCAAATGAAGCCTTTCAATGTGCCAAGTGGTGATTGTGGTGGTGGCGGTGATGGTAGTGGTGGTATATCTGATGGTGCTGATGTTGAAGAAGTTAAAATTTTTCATGATAGCTATGCAAATGCCTGGTTGGCGATGGAGGCCCTGGCATAAATGGGTTTCTTCTATTTCTCTGTGTTTGCTTGAATTGTTTGTTTTTTTTCGTGATTGAAACCCCTAACAGAAATTTCATGACAATCACATTATACTACAGACAGCCGCATACCCCAGCTGAATAATAACAAATTTTTGAACATAAAAGAAGAAAATACGGGTAAAATAATAAAATTTAAAACCTGAAACTATCGCTGTTGTTGCTGCTGCTGCTGCTTTGCTGCATGCACCTTCTTCGAAAATTTATTCCATTTTCTCTTTCAAACAAATGTGTATACACAGTACACCCACACATACATATATATCAGTTCGTCCTATTTAGTTGCCCACAGTCCGAGTATCTCCTCCGGCTATCATCCTAACCGTATGCTCTCCCCTCCCATCAATTAAATGAAAAATTGGAACTTTTTCGAAAATGTTGTTTTTTTTTTGTTTACCTCATTATGCATGCAAATCGTGGATTACTCATAAATCTCCACCTCCTGGTCTCAGCACTCTTGCCACTACTTGGCTACCACGGGGGGACGGATCTAGCATGAATGTTTGTCTTCTTCAACTGACAGTTTTGACATAATCAATGAATTGGACCTTTTTAGTTAGTAGTCCAATGTGATTTCACAAGTCGTTTTGTTCTTTTATTAAAAGTAAAAAAAAAAAAAACTTTTAAAGAAATCCAACAAACGTGACTCAATTACCAAAATTTATAGTTTGTTTTTCTTTTCACTTTTTAAGCTTTTTTCTTCAATAATATTGTGTCCTCAAATTTCTTTTTTATTTTGAATTTCTGCATAAATAAATTCACTAATAGAGTTTTTTTTAATTTCTTTCTTTCAGATGAACAGTAAGACAATGTGTTTCGAGGAATAATTTGGATATATTTAAGGTGAGTAATTCAAATATGGAGAGTAAAATGCTTCTAAATAAAATGGCCCAGTTTCATTTTAATAAAAGTTTTCAATATCTTGACTGATTTTTTAACATACAGATTATTCCTGATACTGTATTTTCACTAATACATATAAGAATTAGAAACACTCATATAAAAAAATATTCGGTTATAAGAAACTGTTATGTATGCTATGTATGACTAAAAACGTACGTAGGCATATTGACCTCTGATAAATCTTCTTTGTATCCATAAATATGTTTCCACCTTAAATGACACCTATCAACTTTCCAATGGAATAGCTACAAATGATTGGAAATCTACCGAATACTCTGTCAATATTATGACAATTGCATTTGTGGTGTTATTTCTTGGTTTTGTCTTTGTTTTTTTTTCTTTCTATATAAGAAAAACCGCGGATATAAGAGAGGAATTTCATAGATTTACCTACTGCAATTGGGCAAATGAACATCTTGGATCGATTCCAAATTATCTACTTTCCATAATTCTCATTTCGAAATGAAAATTAACATCAAATTCGCATGAAATTAGGTTTAAAATTATGCGAGAACTATTGAACGGCCCTAATTTGAATGAATTTTCCTTTGGAATACCTTTGTACGGAAATGTCAAATCTCGATGCGAGAAAAAAACTGAAAAAAACACCAAAAATTTGATATGGTAGTTTTGAAAAATAACAATAAAATTGAGGCATATTCACAGTCATATTTTAAACTTAATTCTAACTGAACTGAAGTCTAAATACGCAGGTTAGAAACAGTTGGTACTCATACAGAATTTGACAGCTGTTTTTCGTTATGTCACTTTAGTTTGGATTTTCGGACTATCCTATGTACTCTTCTTTGATTCCAATCAAATATGAAAATCAACTTCTCGTGTTTACACACACACTACTTTCGCAGTTTAACAAAATGCTTGTAGGCATTCATCACTTTTGACAAGTAATCCGACTAAAAAATTTATTATCATGAGCATGTGTGTTTTTCGTCTTCTCCTTTATTAAAATGGGACCAGAAAAACACTCTTCAAACGTTACGCCAATCGAATGCTTTTGGAGTGGTTGAAGCGAAAAAGGAGTAGTCCGAGCGTCCCATCGCAAACGTCATTAAAAACAGGTCTAAATTATAATCTACTACAATTTCCTGTCAATAAATTGGAAAAAACATGTTGTCAATTTATACAAATTTGCATTTTTGTTCACCGCGTGAACGTCCTCGTGGAGCAGTGTGGGGAAAATAGTGAAGAGCTTTCGTTCACAATCATCGTGAAAAATGTACGGGAATACTTCCAGGTCGCCATACCCTCCAGATCTATCTGTGAGGATCTGACATTTCTGGAAAATGAATCAATCCACTTCTATACGTACGGTTCAAAAACTGATGACGAGTTTGGTGGGGGTGTGTACTCAGACAGGATAAATTTAAATCTCTCCTTTCGCCTTCCCAATCACTATAGCGTGTTCCAGGCAGAACTTTTGGCGATAAAAGAAGTACCTACTGCCTTGGTTTAAAGAAATCGTGATATTTAATACAGATATTCGCATCTTTTCGGATATCTAAAACGCCATAAAATCCCTGGAATCTGTCTCTACCAAATTTATAACAGCCCTTAACTGTCGATCATCTCTCATTGCGATGGTACAGCAGTTTGATATTCACCTCTTCTGGGTGCCGGGCCATAGGGGCATTCCAGGAAATTGCAGGGCTGACGAACTCGCCAGAAGTAGGTGAAATATAGGTATACCCATTGCTACGTGTAAACTTATGCTGAAGCAAGACGCAATAGAGAAAACAAACCTAAGGTGGAACAACATCACCACCTGTGTAGCGACAAAACAGATATTGCCAAAGCTAGACCTGAAGCGCTCCAAAAGTTTAATATCTCTAACCAGACTGCATATCGACTCCGTTATAGGTGGCATTACCGGGCACTGTTTGATAGGCAAGCATGCAACAAGGCTTGCAGTATTTTCAAATGATTTCTGCAGAAGCTGTATGGATAAAGAAGAGGAGGAATCGATTCCTCATCTCCTCTGCACTTGTCCTGCTCTATCCCAACGACTTAAACTCCATCTCGGAGAGTACTACTACAACTACAACCATCCTAGTGATCTGGTAAATGTTGAAATAATTAATCTCGCACGCTTCGTAAGGAGCTCCAAGTGGTTCAACGAATAAGAAGTAAAGTTCCTAGATTTTTATGGTTTCACAATGGTCTAAGTGTGTCAAGCTTCCTGCCACCTTAAATTAACCTCGGTTGGGCTTTCGGGAAATTATCTTTGTCTATTCTGTTTCTAGTTTTTATGGTTATATTGAGAATCAAATTCTGAGGGTGAATAAACAAATACAAACATACAACAGCGAATAATCTTTTCCTTGTGTTTTTATTATTGGATGCTTTTTAATAAAAATAAAAGTTTTTCTGCAATTACATTTAAATCAATAGTTTTCTATAGTTTTGTCAGAAAAAAAACAGCACTATCCAAGGAAAATATTTTAAAAGAAAAATTTTCCGAAGCGGATTCAGATTCAAAAGGACAAATTCATTTTCAACATTCGTAGCTTAAAACTTTGAACTTGTAATTGTTATGAGGTATAGTTTCCAAGAAATACATCTTTTATAATAATATTTGAGGAAATTTAGGATTCACAAAACTATTTGAAAGACATTGTTCACATCGGAGGTCGGAATACACTACCACATCAAAGAGTTTGTTTACCCTCAAAAATTTGTTGTCAAACTTATTGTATATTTGTTTCGGTTGTTAGAACTGACATCTGGGGAAACTTATGAAATTTTGGTGATGTTTACGAGACGGTGTTCACATTATACTCACTCCGCGCGACTCATTTTGACATCTCTTTCTCTTAACTCACTCCACCTCACTGTATGAGAAAGTGAGGCAGGATATTTTGATGAAAGTATATATAGGTATTAGGCTTGAGGAAGAATGTCAACAAAATCTCCTCAATCGTTGACCAGAGAAATTCTGTTCACCCCACCTACTACGTGTCCTTCTCTCCTACTGAAAGTTGCTGTTAACTCTGTTTCCTCGTGTGAAAGGTGACTTGGAATTGGTATGCAGCTGTTGGCTTCTTCGATAATTAAGCAAATCTATAATATATATTACAGTTTCTCTGTCGCACCGATAACTTTCATACAAATGATGAAGTTGCACTTGTGTCTGTGGGTGTCATTAAAAGATATCAAAATATTTATGAATATTCAAATCAAGTAACATTTTCTTTTTGTTAGAATATAAAAATACACTTTGTCTTGGCGGTTGTATGGCAATTTTTCAATTAACCATTGTGTTTGACACTTTAAATTTTTCTTAATATATCTTGTTTTTAGAAACTAAAGTTTTCCACTCCCTGAACTGGTTGTACCTACATATTTTTACAGACATTTATGGGATAGTGTCATTTAGGATCTTGTTTTGTAACCGTTGGTCATCTACCCGTTGCTGGTCTTGTTAACCTACAACCGACCGTCTATATAAAATGGCTTAACTTAATTTGACTTTAAAAACAATTTTAAGCCTTTAAAAGTTTTAAGAAGAAAGACCGCCGAGATTTCTGGTAAATTACAGACAAAAAGACGGTAACATCTCGGATGCTTTGGACTTAATATCCTCTTGGTTTCCTGGATTGAGACTTTCTCGTCTCGTGACCAGCACTAACATAGTTAAAGTAATAATTAAATCTTTAGTCTTCCTAATCGTTAAATTAGCATCTAAAGATTTATTTCACTTTTTTTTAATCGAAATATTTCTGTTTATTTTTTCTTAATTGTATGTTATTAGCCGTTTTTTATTATCAGAGATGATCCATATAGATCATCAAAATACATGCATTACAACAACAACACGTGATACTGCTCTCTATCGGGATCACGTTTCATGAACCAAAAGTTTAGCTTTTGCTATTGCTTCTCAGCTTTGCGAATTGTTAGGAATTGTGAATTGTATAGTGTAAAGAAAAAAGAAAACCAATAAATGAAAAATAAATAAACGTAAGGAAAAATGAGACAGGTATATAACACAGTTGATCTCCTTTGATCTTTTGCCAGATTATTATCATAAAATCAACAAAACAATTAAATGTATGATACCTTAACTAAACTTGTAGGGATAAGTATACAACTCAAGATTCTTTCAATATCTACATATTTTGTATTAATTTTATATTAAAGTCAAATCTTAAATTTACACAGAACTAAAGGGTTTTCCAATAAGAGGTGTTATTTTGATATTCAAAGAAAAATGGCATTTTTTGAGATAAATGATCGGATGTTTATTTCATTATAAAAAGGAAGGTATGCCGTTAATAATGGAACACAACATCAGCCAAATGGCCGCCACGACCACGCTTACAGGACCATATCCTTTTCCAGAAATTTTCCATAACCAAATCGCAAAGTGGCTCCCCTATGTCCTCGATAGCCTCACGAATTCCATCTTTGAGGTCTTGAATCGACGCTGGGCTGTTGGCGTAGACCTTATCTTTTACGTGGCCCCAAAGGAAGAAGTCGCAAGGTGTTAAATCACAAGATCTCGGTGGCCAATTGTGATCACCTCTTCGAGAGATAACACGGTCCGGAAACTTTTCCCGTAAAAGATCGATGGTTTCATTGCTTGTGTGGCACGTAGCGCCGTCTTGTTGAAAGTAAACGTTGTCCAGATCAATACCATCCAATTCCGGCCATAAAAAATCATTAATCATCTCTCGATAGCGCAATCCATTGACCGTAACTGTTGCTCCAGCCTCATTTTCGAAAAAGTAAGGTCCAATGACCCCGCCGGACCATAAACCGCACCAACAGTCACGCGTTGAGGATGGAGAGGCTTTTCAACAATAACTCTTGGGTTTTCCGAGCCCCAGATGCGACAGTTTTGCTTGTTGACGTAGCCTCCGAGGTGGAAATGGGCCTCATCAGTCAGGATGATTTTTCGATGAAATTCCGGATCATTTTCATGCTTTTCAAATACCCAATCAGCAAAGACACGACGTTGTTGATGATCAGCCGGCTTGAGTTCTTGTGTTAACTGAACTTTATAAGCCTTAAGACCCAAGTCTTTATGCAAAATACGGTGTAATGACGTTTGTGGAATGCCTAATTCCAAAGAACGACGAGGAATGGACAAACCTGGGTTTTCTTCAACACTTTGGGCTACAACAGCAATATTCTCAGTTGTTCTTGAGCGACGTGCACGGGTTTTATTCTTCACATCACTAACTTGTCCCAACAGCTCGAATTTGTCCACCAATTTCTGTATTGCGGTCCGACAAGGTGCTTCACGACGACCCAAAAATGTTTTAGTTTTACGAACCGTCTCTGCCAAATTTTCACCATTTTTATAGTGAATTTTAATAATTTCAATGCGTTGTTGAAGCGTGTATCGTTCCATTTTTATTAATGGCGTAGTTTCTACTTGTCAAATGTCAAAAAATGACAGCTTCAAAAGTGACAGCTACCGAAATAGCGGGCTATTCAAAATAACATCTCTTATTGGAAAACCCTTTACAACAGCACAATGTTATTAAAAAGAATATCTTCCTATCGGTTTTGTCCCTTCTCACCACAGACCACAATATGCTCGTGAGAGAAAAAGTTGCAAGGATTAAAAGGAAAAAGTAGGTATCATCCAGATTCCCAACATTGTAACAATTTCATTAAAAATAACGACAAAGATGAACCCCCCTGCCTGCCTGCAGGCAAATATGAAATAAAATTTAAAAAAGATATAATTCTCACATTTTATCATCTCCTTTTTTTATTCAGTACAGTACCTAAACATCATTGTTCCTGGGCATATTTCTCTGCAAAAAAAAAATACATAAATATAAATATGAATCTCATTGAAAGTCAGCAACTTGATGTGCTTTAAATTAAGTTTTGATTGTTTAAGCTAATGAAGCAATTAATAATAAAAAAAAAAAATTAAGTCCATTTAATGTTCGGATTAAAAACATAATTTTTGTAATATCAAAATAAATGAATTGCTCTTTTTTTTCATCAAGAAAAAAATTCTACTAAATCATTTTTTAGCGCAGTAAAAAAGTTATATCTCAGTAATAAATCTGAATGCAAAACAAAAATATCATCATCAACAAAAACATAATAAGCTTAGTCTGCGGAAACATAACCAAAATTCCAATTCCACTATCAGGATTCAGGACCATTATTAGATAACATAGAAAAATTAAGAGAAACAGCAGCGGATAAAACAAAATTGTGTCATGTCACATGTGTGCGTAAATCCGTGTAGGTATCTCTTGTGGAATGTTACATCAAAATTAAAAAGCTTAAATAATTCTACAAGAAATTCCTGTGGAATGATAAAAAAGACACAAAAAAGTGGCAAAGAAAACCACGAATAAAAATAATGTACCTACATATGTTTTGCAAATTATGTGAAAAGCAGGGAATTATAAAGAGCGCATGACAGAAAAAGAGAAACAGACAAAAATGTACGAAATGTTTGTATACAAGAGAGTATAAATTTGATATCGTAAGAGTGAGCTTGAGCTTTTGAGAACTTTTTCAAGAAAATACCTACCTACTCTCTAGGAAATTTTTTTGTTTTGATAATGAAAGTAAATTGAGGGGTAAGAAAATGAAAACAAAAACATTCTTACAAGCTCAGTTTTATTAGGTTTCTAAACTTTGGCACTTAACAGTAGAGGCTTTATGCAGTTTCCTATTTTGTCCAGTAGCAAAATCTATTATAAATATTAATTTAACTTTAAAAAAATCAAAGGGCAGATTTTTAAACACAATACTTGTCCTTTAAAATGATCTCACGGACTTTCTTCACACACTTCCGCAAAGCAAATACAGTTGGTGACGACATTTCTTGAAACTATCTAGGTACATATATCTATCTAAAAATCATTTTGAGTGATGGAAATCTTTATTTACGATGATATCCGGCAAGTGGCTGCCGCCTGCGTTGATACACATTTGTGCCCGTTTTATACCATTTTCCATGACTTTCGGCAAGATTTCCGGTGATGCCTAAATGTTCGCATTCCTCTCGAATATTCTTATTAATGGCTGTGATTGTTGGAGGCTTATTGGCATAAGCCCGCTACTTCAAGTAGCCCCAAAGAAAGAAGTCTGAGATGGTTAAATCGGTCGATTTCGCTGGCCATGCCAAATAGTTAAAACGGGAGATTATGCGACAAGGAAACGCTTTCTTCACAATATCCATTGTGGCTCGTGCTGTATGTGCGGTTTCACCGTCTTGTTGAAACCACATGTTCACCAAGCCCCGCTCATCCAATTTCGAATTCCGGCAGTAAGAAGTCGTTTATCATGGCCCTGCAGCGTTCGTCAGTAACAGTTGCCGTATCGCCGATGGCGTCCTCAAAAAAATACGGCCCAATCACTGATCCCGCGTGAACACCGCACCACACAGTGACTTTGAGTGGATGTAATGGCTCTGCGTGCATCACACGCACATTTTCAGTTCCCCCGAAACGAAGATTTTGCTTATTGACGTATGTAACCGCTTAAGTGGAAATGCGCCTCGTCGCTAGTTTGTTTATATACGGCAGCTGAGTGCAGCTGTTTAGTTCACAAATGTCAAATATGATTGACGTTAGACGCCATTTGCAAAAGTTATAACATCTTCCGATAGGGTGATTAATTTAGCGCCAACTTGTATATTTTCAAATTTTTTGTCAGGAGCATCATCGCAATTAACTTAATTTTTTTTTTTTTAATCGGAAATGATGCTCTGTGCTTCTCCCTAAGGCTTAAGACTTTTGACGATCCAATTTATAGAACGCAAGATATATACCTTAGCTTTTTAAGCGAAAATTACCGGCTTTTTTTTGAGACTTTCTTAGTTGATTTTAGCTATGCATACAATCCGAGCTCGCTGGACGAATCTAGTTGATTGAGGCCCTGGTCTGCTTCAAACTGGAAGGTCACCTTTAGTAAGTCATTAATCCTTCAAAGGGATTTCAACGAAGTGCAAAACAAAAACTACTTTTTGTTGGAACATTTCCATTGGCAACACTAATTCCTGCCAAAGTTTCCACCTTAATCAACATTGCAAATCCTTAATAAAAAAAAGCTCCCTCATAAAACCACCACCACAAAATGAAATTGATGAAATACACAAAAAGTAACGCAATTCTACGTCATAAAAAAGCATTTAGCCATATTCTTCCGTGATTGTGTGCGTATATACAACACATTTCCGTGGCTCTCTTTTTTTTTTATATCGTTATCGTGGCTCCATATATACAAACATTCACTCATGATTTATTCATGACGTGTGCGCGGTGTTTCCATTTGCTATAGGTACTCCATGAGTCCATAACCATATACCCACCCGGCAAAGCAATCCCTAGGGAATATAGCTTTCAAAAAAAAAAAATTATGCACTTTTTTTAACTCAACTCCCACATCCCACTCCTTGTTATTCCTTCTTCCAATTTCCAAATCGAGCTCTAAAAGCTCATCTGCTCCTGGATGTGTTCCGTAAAAGCGAAAATACGTTATGCTTATGCCTTTGCCATACGACCATACGATTTTCTCTCTCAGTTTTGATACGCCAATTGGTTCGTTTGGATCAGGAATAAAAAGTTACGGATCCTTTTCCGGCGCGCGACATTATTTCACTCCAACTTTATTTTTTATGTTTCCTTTTTTATTCTTTGATTTGTCTAGTTTTTCGTTTTAACTCTACATAATTTGGACTTCTGGTTTTTTGTGCAAGGAATAATAATAAATTAACGATTATAAATAAATCTGCATTATTTGCTACCGTTTAGTGCGTGAGTGTTGTGTTACGGTATAGTTATTGTGAATTAAAATATAATCCTTCCATTGTGATGTGTGCAACATTGAGTTTTAGATTGTGTTGGGGGCGGGGGATATACTTCTGGTGATGTGAAGGAGAAACGAGAAAGTCAAAAGAAAAATGTTTCTGACAGCACGCCCTTAACGATTCGTTATTTAAATTTTTTTTTCTATTATTATGAATGAGTCTTAAATATGAAAAAAAAAAAAAAAAAAAACCAATGCCAATGCAAAATATCCTCTTATACGCACTGGAATTTATTATAAGGACACATCATCATTATATATGTACCTACTTTTAAACTACTGGAATTAAGGAGCCTCATAACTCAGCTACGGTTTTTTTGTGTACCTCTGTTTCTACTGTATGTTGCGTATGTACTCACTTACCCAGAAAATCTCAAGGAAGAAAAAAGGACACATCCATTATTTTTTTTTTTTACTTGAGTAATTGCTTTTTCCTTCTGTGTGCGTGTGTATAAAGCTTATTTGTGTGGGTGTGTGTGTGTGTGTGTGTGATTTTTCCTGATATTTGATACTATGATGTTTGATATATTTTATCGAACAATTCTTATGCGGAGAAGGACTATCGGCAGACGCAAAAATTCGAACCACTGACCTACCACGCAAAGAACGGCTAAGTCTCTGAATTAAAATTCTTTTTTTTTTTTTTTTTTTTTTGGGTGGGATTATCCTTGAGCTTTTTCGCATTAAAGTGGCATTATTCTTTACCTTTGCTTTGCATACAAATATATATATATAATTTTTATTCTCTCCGATAAAATAACCTATTTTGTACGAATTGACTTTTTGGAAATTAATTTCAAGCTACCTACTACCTCTACCTCCTCTTTGATTGGAGAATCAATTTTTTATGACTTCGACAAAGAATATAAAAGAAAATCATTTGAATAAATATGTTTCTAAAGGGATAATACCAAATAAGGGAAATGGATGGTTTTTTGTTTCATTAAATTGAGTCATTAATTTGGGGCTTGTTTTTTTTTTTTGTGTTATAAATGTAAAGCAACTTGAAGATATTAAACGACAGAAAGTCATAAATTTAGGGGGTAGGGGGCTGGTTTATTCGCTATTAATTTGATGTAGGTCAACAGTAAATTGGGTGCGTAAGGTAAGGGAAAATCTAAAAGAATTTGGTTATATAGGGTAGGTACCCATCTAGTTACGTAAGACATTAAGATGTGATAACATAAAGTTTAATATGGTTTCTTTTATTGGACCTTAAATAGGTATTTAACAACAGTTCTGTAGAAAGTAAATAAACAATCTACGGGAATTAGAAGTTTTCTTGTGAGTTGCTTAGGGCCAGTTGTACAAACGAGGTTTAAATATTGATCAGTGGTTCAGCGTATTTAACTCACCGATTTCGTTAGATGAACTGAGGTTCAAGTATGTGATAATAGCCAATTACCTACATTCTTGAAACGTAGTTGAACCTCAGTTAATCCACCGAATTCGGTAAGTTAAAATTGCCAAACTACTTTTGTACAACTAGACACTATTTTTCATGTTCCCAGATTTATTGTGTGTTGTGATTCATAAATATGTAAAGTAAGAAATAAATTAGTGGCAATGAATAGGATTTTAGCATGTGAATGAGACGTTATGTTTTGAAATATTTCAGGTGCTTTAGTAAATTTTAGGTTTTTAAAAAATCAAAGGACATTTTGTTGTTGTTCTTTCTGACATCGTTTAATGTAGAGAGGTTAAAGAATTATTTGCATCAGGCAGGCTTTTTGTGGTAACTTTTTTTCCCATAGACCCCGCTTGAAGTATAAAGAAGACAATGAATATATAAAAGTATCACATTGAGTAGGTACTTCAAGGCTTATCAAAATGTGGTACCTATCCAATAGTTAAAGTTTTCCATTTGTATCTGGATACTGGCTGATCTTTGTTTAGAAATAAAAACAAAAATGTGTTAGTGCCAGGACTCACGATTAATATGTGCAAACATCAACGTTTGTCCAAGCGCCTAATTTTGTTACTGAACGTACTCAAAAGAAACATGCTCATATTAGCCGTGTTTCATTGCCAGCCCCGAAGAAATTGGTCGAAAAAAACGACGTCCTGTCATGCAATTTACATATTAAATGCAATAACAACTAATCCCATTCGGGCTTAGCTAACCGCGAAAGAAAAACTGTGTTACCGGCGTGAATTGCATACTTGGTATCGATAGTTTGTATGGAAAGTCCATTTTGTTTCTGTAATGGCGTCGCTTATCCCGGATGTCGTTTTTTTCAATCAAATCCCTCCGGGATTGCAAAAAAACATGGCTATTGAATAATTAACACTGCATTACCTATCTGCAGGCAGTTCTTAAAAGTCTAGAAGTGTTGAAAGAATGGCAGCGAAATAGCCCCTGTAACTAAATTTCAAAGTACTAAGGCTGGTGTTGAAGTATCCAACGAACGGTGAAGGTTCTGTACTGAAAGGTCCTGCTTCGTAATTCACTCTTAACTTTAAGGTGACTTCACATTACCCATGGTTGTTGTTTATGATCATCACTCTGTCAGCGGAAAGCACTAAAATCGTCGGCGTCGTTTCAATTAAATGACACCGTAGCCTAATTCCAAAGGAATTTGACATTAAATGGTTTGACAGGGGACAAATTAAAATATCCAAGGGTAAGAACTGTCAACGAACTTCCACCCCTTATGAAATTCCATCTTTCCGTAGAGTAAAACTTACACAAAATTCAGTTTTAATGTTATACTGAACGAACCTCCAATGAATGTCACTATAAGAGAGCCGTTTTTAGAATATTTAGTTGCAGTTGTCAGTGAAAATCACTTAAATCGCAGTTTCAATCGATTGACACTGCAGCCAAGCAAAAGTAGCCTTGTGTTTTTGCAAGCCCGGAGTGATTTTGTTCAAAAAAAAGACATCGGGGATTAGGGACGCCATTACAGAAACAAAGTGGAGTTTCCATACAAACTATCAATAACAAGTATGCAATTCACGCCGGTAGCACAGTTTTTTTCTGTATGCTTAGCTAAAACCGAATGAGATTAGTTGTTGTTGCATTTAACATATAAATTGCCTAGCCCCGACGTCTTTTTTTCGACCAATTTCCTAGGGGCTTTGCAAAAAAATACGACTAATATCATCTCTCTGCAGTCTTTACTCCACTTGATTAAGAGAAGTTTTCTGAGTGGAATTCTAATGAAAAGAAAACACACACAAACAATAAGAAAAAGCAGAAAGAAGCGAGATAACTCTGCAATTTGTTCAGCCTCAGCAATTTTGCGTTCCCCAGACACCTATCTCTCGCCTACGTGCTTAAAAATTGTAAGAAGAAATTGCATCGTTTAAAAGCAGTATATGTAAACGCAGAATTAAAGTTCTGATTTTTATCACTGAACGGACCTGATATCCTACCATACACCTACAGCCATTGACCTTATCTACATTCAATTGTCAATCCCTACAGCTGACTATTATAATTTTTGTTTTTGATTTTGTTTTCTTTGTAGTTTCTAGTGTCGCGTCCATTTTGTGCGGGTTAATATTAAAAATAAAAGAATAAAATATAAAAACAAGGGTTGAAATATATCGGTAAATACATATTAATTGCTATAAAATATTCATTTAATCGTCAGTCGCGCTAAAAACAATTTGCTTTCGTCGCTGGCAAAAAAACAAATCAGCAGCCGAACGGGGACAGAGTAGATTTTCGTAACGTAACGTGATAATCCGTAACGTTGCACAGAGGAAAGTCGACGTTCTTATTATTTCACTCTACCTACCGCCGGCATAGATGTTTACACATCAAAAACATACCTGGACAAAATACAATGATGAATTGTGAATCAGACAGAATTTTGATAATTTTGAATACAGCCAACGGCTTTCTAGTTTTTGTTATACTAGCTAGCTCGCCCGGCTTCGCAAGGGTAGACAAACCTAAGCTTCTCATAAAAATTACAAACGAAAATATAAATAAATATTTAAGTTTTTGCTATTGAATACTACTTTATGGGTTTTCTTTCCCACTTACTTTATGAATGGCGAAATTCGTAAAAATATTATCATCTAAGTCCAACCTTAGAGCAAAGAAAGCTATGGTGGCATTCCATTCCTGGCAACAGGATTTTTGGAAAATCCTGGACACCCAACCGAAAAATTATCATGTGGATGTATACGGCAATAGTAAGACCGATATACTAACCTACGGTAATCTATTCTTGTGGAACGCAACTGAGAAAACAACAAACCTGAAAACCTTGAGAATAGTGAAACTGGTAAATCATTAAATGGACATGGAAGCCAAAATTTGTATCAGGGCATCCATAATTTAATTATAGTTGATTCAAAAATGTTTGTCAAAAAATGAAGTACCAGATTGTTAAATTATACCAAAATCAATTCAACCATTGATAAAACCATCAAAATAACGTATTAATTGCCTATTTCTGTTAAGTGAATTTTTTGCCAAAAACCTGATACGCAGTTTTCTTACAATTAATTTCGTCATAACAGCTACAAAGTTTTATTAAAATCGTTACATCAGTTTTCGAAAAAAAGAACAAAATCGTTGTATGATAGCTATTCGTTCTAGACGAGCTAAAGCAAAAAATCGAATCACTCCCGAACCGCCAATCAAATAAAAATCAAATTTGAAGTGAAGTGGATCAGCCGTTTTGGCTCTACGCTCAAATTATAGTGGAGACATACAGACTCACCAGAAGATGACGAGATTCTATTATAGAGCAAGTAAAACAATTTGCCAAAAACTTTGCTAGCGATACCATCTATACGAATTTTTTGTTTGTTATATAACTTAATAGTTCTTTGCCACAAGTTGAGGTATTAGTGTGATCGAGAACTTCAAGCGACAGCTAGTTGTGAAAATTTAATTGATAAGTAACGTTCTCAAACATTGTAATCGCTAAGAAGATGTAATACTTTGTCGCTCAGGATTCAATACAAAAATACAACAAATTGCAAGAAGAGCAACGTTGCGTCGCTCTGTCGCTAAGAAATGTCGTTTGGCACTCAATGTTCAATGACTACGTCAGTGTTGCCCCCCTAACTGGTGGAAAATGTAGCGTCGCAGATTTTAAACGCAGTATAGCCTTGTTTTATTGAAAACGACATTTCCAATTGTTCAAATAATAAGAATGTAAATCAAGTTTACGATAATTTAAAATTATATTTCAAGAGTTTCAACAGACTATTTAGTCCAGAGTCTTAACGAAAATGAATAGCTAGTATAAGAGAAATCTGAAATATCTTAAAAATTATTGCAAGTTCGTATTGATTCTTTATTTTTACATATAAGTATTTCTATAATGTGTTGCATTATGGTAAGAAAAAAATTGAGAGTATGTTATGCATGTAAGGTGGGTCAAAAACCCCTTCAATATCCCTTTATAATTCCTTCGACTGAATCATTGCATCTACATAGTTGAAATATTTAATGATTTCTCAGATTATCCTTTATTAAATTTAAGCTCGAAAAACTCCTTTCTGCAGTTGCACTGCTATGAGGCACACGGCATAGGGTTAGCATGTATCTGACTAAATTTTCTAAAGCTGGCTTTCCATCAAAATTGTTTGCTTTCTTTAAATTAAGACAGAATTGCACATAGTCTTCATGATAAAATTTGTCTAAGAGTTCTTTAGAACCAACTATAGCAACCGAAATTCATCATTTAAGGGAACCTTTTTTTGTTCGCGATAAAATGGGAAATTTTTTAAGTAAAGGCATTATAGTCGGAATTTCACCCTTAGCGATTTCAAAAGAATATACATAGCACAATTAAGTATCTAATCTTGCTGTCAGTTTTAAGGTCAAATCTTTCATGAAGTTGTTCACACTATTTTACATATTATTGACAAAGGATTTGACTTATTGTGAGTTATTATTTAAAATATTTTGTGTTGAACTAAATTCTTCATGACTATAAATCCGAAATACATTGACGAATATAGCAAATATAAATTTCACTTCTAAAGTCTAAGTCAACTGAAATCATATCTGTCTTACAAAAAGTCGATGTCAATTTTACTACTAGATTTTTAATATCTGAAATTTTGAATTGTAGTGTTTTTTCGAATATTTAACGATTGTACCTAGTATCTTTTTTTAGAGAATAAATGTAGCAAAAACGCTACAAGTTTAGTGGGGGGGCAACGCTGGACTACGAACGTGTAGCAGCAAAGATACAATTTCAAATGTTTTTCTTCTGCCGCTTAGGATTTTGTCGAGCTTGGTCGAGCCCTATGTTGTAAAGAGTGTTTTTTTTAGAGGTATAGAACTTTGAAATGGAATAAAGTTAATAAAGTTTTGTGGATGTATCGGTGTCTCAACATACACTTGAGGATTATCGTCACTCCAAATACGGCAGTTTTGTTTATTGACGTATCCATTCAACCAAAAGTGAGCTTCATAGCTAAACCAAATTTTCTTGTGAAAATCGGAATCCACAGCGATCTCATTTAAAGTCCATTCACCGAATCTACGCCGCCGCCCGGTGGTCGTCGTCGATTCATGATGAAATTCCAAACCAAACTAAAAATAAATCACTTGACAGCTGTCAAAATGGCTGCCAGTTAAAATAGTGTTGCCAACTTAAAGTTCTATACCTCTTAAAAAAAACTCGTAAGTATCCGTTTACTTAATTAACTATACTGTATATTACTAATTGATCCTACAATGTCAAGAACAAAAAAACTCCCTATATTTTTGATTACATTGCTCACTAAGCATCTACATCTTGTTAGAAGTTTCGTTTGCTCAAGAAAGGCTGTGACAGTTTGTTTAAAAAAGTTCTTCGACGTCCTGTCATTCATGGTTGAATTCAGTCAAAATTAACAAAATTCATTATTCAGCATGTGCACAATATGTCTTGTATTTCTAGGATACAATGTTGTGTACATTGAACGTAGCTACATTATACACACAATTATTTTCGTGCCAAGCACACGATACTTTCTTTTCATTAAAAGTAGTCCTTGTTCCTTTTCCAAAAAGTTGGAAAATTTTTAATAAAATTTAGTCGATAACAGAGATTTTTCAAAAAGGAATGCGCACTGTGGCGGATACGTGACTTATGGAAGAAGAGTTCATTGGAACCTATGCTGTCTCGTGTGCTCCTCCCCTAAGCGTAGTTCTAACCAACACAATCGGTTCGGTTTTGCATTGTATCCAAAAGAAAAATTTAACAAATGCAAATGAAATAACATTTATGTATGCATTACATACTCAAAAGACCATACAGATCCTTATTGTCTGGTTTGCGTAGGCGATGCCTTTATAATTTAGGCATTTGTTCATTCGTTTCCGCTTTCTTATCAGACCCATCATCTGATATTGCCACATTGACTACCCGTCATTATGAGAGAACAAAAAAAGATTATTTGTGTCTGATGTAAATCCTTGGGTTTATTTCTTAAAATTCCGTTGTCCTTTTTTTCGACTTGTTTTGTATAAATTTTTATATCGTTTTCTTGGGTAAAGGCGACATTTCGGGGTTATATTGTCCTTGAATACACATCCTATATAAGCAGTAAACAAAACTATAATCATTTGGAATTCCTTATGAGATTCATTTGCATAAATGAAATCGTTTATAGCCAACCGCATATAACCAAGCAACCAACCAAGGACAACGCCAGCCATCAAGGAAGATACCAGCACCCAGCATTCAATGATGATTGTTGTCTGTGTAAAATGTAATTGTCATTCCAGGCTATGCTCACTCTATCCTTGCAGTCCCATCACATATGTACTCGCCGCGTACATATTTATTGGAGAGTGTGCATATGGTTGTGCTGATGTACATAAATATTCATTTGCACTGCCCCATGGCTTTTTAATATTCATCAATTTTCCATTTTTATCTGCAATTCTGCATAAATGCAAGTCGCATTAAAGTATTTTTCATTCTTGCTTAATGGGCTTTAACTTTGTGTGCTTGTTGTTTGTACAATGGGGTTTGGAAGAGGAGGTTGATGTGTGGTGTGGGCGGTGGGGAAGGTGCCGCCGCGCCGTGTTAAAGTGTTGAAAATTAAGGTGTGTTCTTGATTGACTTCAGTACGAATACGAATGTGGTCTGCAAAAGGAGAAGGTAAAGTAGTGAAAAGTATCTTCTCTGTGATATATCCTTGAGCGCACGACAAAACTCCGGGATTTTGTCTTATCCATTTTTAATGTTCATTATGTCTCTTTGTGACATTCAAGAGATTAAATAATAATTTATTTTTGAGATTAGGTTGGTGTATACGCAAAGGTATTTAAGAATCTCCTTAATTATTAAGAATTGTGTTTCAGTTTTGAATTCAATGACAAATAAAATATTGTTTGGAGTTAGATTTGCTTAGAGAAAAGGATAACAGTTATACTTCATCCCACGCTTTAGAAGTCAGAATATGTAATCTGTCCCATTTAGCCACGTATTAGCATTTGACCTTCATTTTAAAACGTCAAGCTTTAAGATCGGACTATTTTAAGTTTGCATTTCATATCACTGAAATTCTTTCTCAAAAAACTCAGTAAGGTTTTTGTATGAATTAACACACATATTTGGCATTTCCCAATAATTTATATGCAAAACTGTGGCCTAGCATTTTGTCTTTGTTTAAAGACTTTAGTAATGATAATACAACATGAAGAACCAATTTCATAGGCTTCTAAGAGCACTGATATCCGGATCTGTGCGTCCGTATGTATAATTTTTGTTTTATCTCATTTAGAACTTCTATAACTGTCATATAACTATAATGAAAAAAGCTAATGTACAATAACTGCGTTTTTTGGCGAAAAATTCACAAAACTCTTTTTTTAAGTACGTTATGGCTTTTTTAACATTTTCTCCTTGAATATAGCATTATTGTCCCATTAACATGCATCTTCAATATGTGGCTTCATTACAGTTGCTAACAATTCATGTAATTCAGTCGTAAATATTTTGTTTGTTCAGATCTATGACTTCTACATTTTTGAAGCATTGATTTTACATTTTCTTACATCCGGTGGTGGTATAGATTAGACTTTGGTCAAAGCTATAACGAGCTTCTTCAAACCAGTTAGACCCATTACTTGATTATTCTCCCGTTTTGCATGCCAAGTTGGTTGAGTTCCTCTCTTCCACTTGTGTGCGGCATCTGAGTCCGGGTTTTCCTACAGGGTGTAGGAAGTCAATCTGGCAATACTTTTTTCGGAGTTGGTCTTTTTGACAGCTGTCACTTGATTTATGCTCAATTTGGTTTGCCATTTCATAATTAGTAGACTTGCTCCTGAACAAGGTTTGAAAATCGTGCAAAATGGGCTCGAAACGAGATCGTTGTTGACCCCGATTTTCATAAGAAAACGCATTTTTGCTTGAATGGGGACGTTAATAAGCAACGTTGTCGTATTTAGAGTGATCATAATCCACAAGCCGTTGTTGAGACGCTGGCTGTTAAATCCTCAAAAAGTCACTGTTTGTGTGTTCTATGGGCATAGAGAATCATTGGTCCATATTTCTTCAAAAATAAAGCCGGCCATAATGTAACAGTCAATGGGGAACGCTATAGACCCATGATTAATGACTTTTTCGTGCCTGAATTGGAGGATATTGATGTGGACGACCTTTGGTTACAACAAGATGACGCTACATGCCATACAGTTAACGAAACAATCAATTTATTGAAGGAAACTTTTGGTGAGCGCATTATCTCGCGTCGTGGGCCTGTGGCGTCCGAGATCGTGCGATTTAACAATACTTCAGTCGATGGTTTTTAACATTTTGGTTTGGTGCATGCCCGTAAAGTTAGTTTTTGTATCTTCTCCTTCACTCTCCGTGTATGACAAGAAATCACCAAAAGAATTTTTCACTCAAAACAACTCACAAGGTCCGATGCTTCTGCACCATATAGAATGTGGTCTGGATTATTAGTCTCTTGTGTGTCCTCTCTCTACTTAATGATACAGTATATACTTGGTCTTGCTCTCATTGTTGGTAATTTTTTAAAAACATACGAAATACTACTTCGTCTTCGGTTCCGATGCTCGTCTTCAATCATCAGACACCTGCCGTTGGCTCGTTAGAGAAAGCCAATTTGCTTGCCGCACAGTTTGCTGTTCATTCGACGCTGCCAGGAAGTGTTATATGACTCCTCCTGTACTTGACAGCGTAAATGATTTTATGGGAAAAATCTTCTTCGGCACTCGTGCAGTTACAAGGGTTCTAAAGGATCTCGATATACACAAATCCGCTGGCCCGGGTAGTTATCCCTCCCATTGTTCTAAAGAGGTTTTCTTCAACGCTGGCAAAACCACTGCGTGAACTTTTTCATCTGTCCTACTCTACTGGTCTCGTTCCGAGTCCAGCCTGTCCCTAAAAAAAAGGTGAATCTTCTTCTCCCTCTAACTATCGTCCAATTGGACTTACTTCCCTTCATTCCAAAGTCATTGAAACGCTGATTAATTTCCAGCTTAAGAAATATCTTGGAAAACGAAAGCTTCTTAATGACCGTCAGCATACGGCCACTGGTAATCTGGATGGCATATCTAACCGAACAGTGTAGCACAAATCTTTTCATCGCTTTGGTGAAAGTAAGGTTATTGCACTTGATATTTCAAAAGCGTTGGATAGAGTTTGGCATTAAGCTCTCTTATCTAAAATGCGTGCATTTGTTATCGATGAATCTCTTCTTCGTTTGATTAGAAATTACGTTTCGGACCGCTCATTGGAGGTCAGATTGGATTGTTTTAAAACTGATATTCATAAAATAAATGCTGGTGTACCCCAGGGCTCCGTGTTGTCTCCGACTCTCTTTCTGGTACTCGTCAATGATCTTCTGTCTGAAACTTCTAATCCATTATATTGTTTTGCTAACGACAGTACCCTCTCAGCTTTTCATATTCGTTTCTAGAGTCACATCTTTGTCCTTCGGATGTGGATTAAGAGCGGCAGCGTATGATAAGCTCATTAAATTCTGATTACGATAGTATTGCCGGATGGCGAATCAAGAACCGCGTAGAATTTAATGCTTCAAAAATTCAATGCTGTCATAACCCACCCCCATGCCACTATCTATGAGCGGTACTTCTATTGAAGAAACCGAATAGCTTGTAGTTCACGGTATGTGCATCACATACCACTTTTTGTAGAATGAACACATATTCAACTTTGCCGAAAATGCTGCTAAATGTTTAGGTTTTCTTTGGCGGCGCGCGGCGATGCATGAAATTTGTCTACCCTTCTGATCTGTAATCCTGTAATCCACAAAGCCTTTATCCGTTCAAAGCTTGAGTACAACTCTCACATCTGCGCAGGTGTCTCCTTTAACTCAATTGAATCTCTTGGACAGAATTCAAAATAGAGCTTTAAAAATTATAAGTGATGGCAGTATAACAGAAACAATTACAACTCTGGAACACCGCCTGCCGTAGTGTCTCTCATGTCTCTCTCTATTTTATCGGTATTTCCACAAATAGTGTTCTAGTGAAATATCCAGCTGTATTCCTCCCCTAAAACATTAATTCAAACCGTAATATTCACGAATGCTCATCAGTTTACCCTTCGGGTGTACAGTCAAGTATAGAGATTGTACCTTTAGCCGCACTACAAGAATGTGGAATGCTTTGCCTGGCTCTATTTTTATCTCCCATTTTTGATATTCAGAACTTCTCCTATTAAATCCTTCCTTGTTTCCCTAACGCTCGAACTGTGTTAACACATTTTAAGGGTGGTCAAAATCCCTATAGTGCGCGGTAATTGTAAAAAAAAAATTCCCTCTTAACAGATCTTCTTTGATTCCGTCTCAATACTCATAAAAGAGCCCCTGACATCATAAATTGTTCTTCCGATTATGGCAATATCGTCGACGTATGCGATTATTTTTCCTACCGACTTAAGTTGTCATTTTTCCAAACGTTAATGTAATCTTACGAAACAAATTATAAAAGTTTCTTTAACTTCATTCAACGTACATAGGTACCTTTAATCTTTTTATGTCTGTCTTTATGTGCTTTCCATTTGAAACCATCAGTTTTCTACAGTTGTGTTTTGTGGTTAAAAACTTCATCAAACTAAGACTCATCTCCGTCATGATGCCAATTATTATTATCAAAGAAATGTCTTTATTAAGACAAACCCAATGTCTGCCATAAAATTTATTTTAATTTAAATGATTCATTGCAATTATAATAGATTATGTAGTTGTACAATTCTAAGCTTTTGACATTTAACTCATATGCATAAAATTTAATAACAATTCACCAAATTACGATTCGAAAAACAGAAGTCTTACGACTTCATTGACAGAACTTCAGTTATTTTTTTATAAATATTTGTACAGGGTGATTCGGTATGATGTATATGAACATTTCAAGATTAATTCATTTGTTTTAAGGTTAATACTTATACTGGGACTTAGCAAATACATAGACGTGGTTGAATTTTAAGGGGCGATGTTGATTTTGAATAAAACACAAATTGTTTAAGAAATTATTGTCATTTCCTTTTATTATGATAATATCGGTATAGTTCAATTATGTATGAAACAAAATATCGGCCAAATCCATCCGATGGTCCAAATTTTCAATGACGCTGAGGCATAATTGAGGTTCTATGCCGTTAATGTGCCGAATCATCTCAACCTTTAGCTCTTGAGTTGTTGCTGGCTTATCGACGTACAAATTTTCTTTAAAATAACCCCAGAGAAAGAAGTCCAACGGTGTCAAATCACATGTGAAAATGTGCCTCATCACTGAAGATAATTTTCTTCGAAAATTGATCACCAACTGTTGCCATTTCTTGCCATTGACGACGCTTGAAATGGTCAGGAGGCTTTAGTTCTTGAGTCAATTGCACCTTGTAAGCGTGTAAATGCAAGTCTTTATGCATAATGTTCATCAACGACGAGCGTGAGAGGTGCAATTGTTGGGCACGACGACGAGTTGAGGTGGACGGCTCTTCAGCCACACTATCGCGAATAGCAGCAATATTTTCTGCAATACGAGCTGTACGAGCATGCACTGGTATTTTCACATCTCCTACAGACCCGGTTTGCTCAAATTTTTGCACGATTTTTCCGATTGTACTGTGCGTACGACGATTAAATTGACCGAAAAAATCACGAATTACACGCATTTTGATTTGAACGCCCATTTTCAAAATAAGTCTGAATAACTTTAACGCATTGCTCGATTGTGTATCTTTCCATGGTTCAAATTGAGTTAGTCTGAAATTGAGAAATGTCAGATGAAATGCAGAAAACAACTTGACGTTTAGGTGTGGTTCACATTCAACATCGGCCCTTAAAATTTAACCTCCCTTTATTAATTGAAAAATCTAAAAGCTTATTTTTTTCACACACAAGAATGGCTAAGCGTGTAAGGCACTAGACTCCAGTACTTCACGAGCTGTCAGTCCACAAATAATCAAAATGTCAAATTTATTTTTGTACTCTTTTAGGAATGAAACCTTTTTGCCCGTTGTACGCTTCAAACGCGAACATAAAGGGTAATTCCTTTTTCGGTTTCGAAAGTAAAGCTAAATAAAACACACACTGCAATACATTTTTGATGAACATTTTATTTCATTATAAATTTTAGACTTTGCCATTAAGTGTGAAAAACAATAAAACGGCTGCCTCGGGAAGATTCGCAGCATGCGATTTTTTTGAGGTAATTTTGAACCACTTATTCGCACATTTCAGACGGTATCTCGGCCATAACTTGAGTAGTGTTGGTTTTAAATGTGTCTAGAGTTCGGGGATTATTCGCGTAAACTTGGTCTTTTGCGTAATTTCACAGAAAAATATCTAACGGTGTGAAATGACATGATGTTGGTAGTCAATTGAGGTTGCCAAAACGTGAAATTACGCAACCAGAAAACTTCTCACTCAATAAAGCCATAATTGGTCGTGTTGTGTGGCTTTTTGTCCCATCTTGTTGGAACCACATATCGTCCAAGTCATGATCTTCAATCACCGGCCAAAAAGAATCGGTTATCATTCGATCATATCACTCCGAATTGAATGAAATCGTCTGCCCATTGGCATCTTCGAAGAAATACGGACCAATGATACCTATCGACCATAGAGCACACCAAACTGTCACTTTCCTGCGTGTAAAGGCACCTCTTCGATCACTTGTGGGTTTTCTGACCCCCATATGCCGCAATTTTGTTTGTTTACATACCCACCGAGTGAGAAATGTCATTGTCTTTTGAAGACAAGAAGCATATCTACAGCGTTGTGAATGTGAGGGGTGCGACACGTTCATTTGCTGCGAACTCCGGGAAATCGATAAATTCGGATCACCAGCAACACTTGCACTTGCAGAAGCAATATTTTTTGACTGAGCGTGCATTACGATGATGCACAGGCCTTACGAGAGCAGCAACCCTTCCACTCGCTTCAAATTTCTTCACAACTTTACCGATTCCTTGCGTAGTCTAATCGCTCGATTATGACGACCATAAAGCGCTAAAAGTGGCTACGTTTGAATCACCACTTTTGTATTGAGTTTTAATAATTTTAACGCGTTGTTCGATTGTTAAGCGATACATTATCGTAAACGGCTAAGATTAAACTAATATTATGACTTTTCAAATGACAGCTGAGTTTGACAGGTGTCAAATTCGAGCGCTTCCAACTTGCAATAAACTGTGTGAGATGAGTAAAGAGGAGGAAGATTTTGTTTTATACATGGTTGTTTAACTAACTATAGACAAATTGGGCCTTAGTCTTGTAAACTTTAAATTAGACATAAAAGAAACTACATAAATCTCTCTTAGCAGAATAATTGAATCCTTAAAACTGTCCCCAAGTTTTATAATTCAAAATTTGATGATTATCTATCAAGCACCCTGTATTTTATTTGCATTTGTGTGTACCTTCCTCAAAATGTCTGCTAGATGTGTCAATGAAATTAAAATAAAAACTTAACTCATTGAAGTTCCTATACTAGAACTAGTACATATAGCCTATGGCAAAAGATATGGAGATGTTAGATAGGTTTTTGAAGATGGAAAAGTTTTTGGCACAAAACTTTTGCATTTACCAATTCTATGGTTCTGGCTGTTGATGATGCTATGTTGCTATAGTGCTGGTGGCACTCGGCTGCCATTACCATCATCATAATCATCGTTTTGTTAGAGAATTCAACTTTATATAGATATTTCACAGATACGAAAGCAGAAAGCATTGATTTTCACTTTGGTGGTGGTAGAGTTGGAGTATATAGTATTTGATATTCTTATGTCAATGCAATTTTATTATTTGTTTTTTTTTTTTTTTTTTTTTTAACGCTCTCAGTTGGGTATTAATATTCTAAATGTGTTTCTTCTTGTATGAGTATGACCTAAGGACACTCGTGTTGAATATATAACTAGGATAAGACCGTGGGATAAAAGGAATGCTTGTTGGATGAAGCATAAATTAGATTTGTAGGCCAAAGACAACCCTCAAGACACACAAGGGCATAATTAAAGATGTAGATAATAATTTGAGAAAATAACAATTTTTTGTTATAAATATGTATAGTCAAGATTCTTATGGGAATTTAATATTTTATATGTTTTTCCATCGTTTAAGTAGTTCCTTAAAGGAAGCTTAAATCAGAGTTTTTGAGCATCTACCCCTTGCAGGGTTGCCACAATCTTAAATTACAAAAATTCACTAGTTTTTCGCGAATTAACATATTCCATGCTTTTGATTTTTGACGACAAGAATATTGGGTTTTATAATTTTGAAAATATATTTGACATTTTTTCATACTTCAACAAAATTTTCGAAATTATATGTCGTTTTTATTTTGATTTCTCTCGTTCCCGTAAGACTAGCTTTTGTTTAAAAATTGTTGAGCAATAAATTTCCAACATTTTGATATTCTTTTGAAAATCATGCGACATCGCAGTCTAAAGTTGTGTTAAGATTTTGTACAAATCTGACGAACGACACACGAATTGTGTCGACATATACGTCTTTTTGGGAAGCTGATAACTAAGCTTAATAATTTTTCACTACAATTTGAAACGAATAGATCAATAGAGTCAATTCTTATCTTATCTTATACATTTTTGAACTTTTGACTCAATTAAGCAATTCGTACAAAATTTAAGTCAAATTCTAAAATTCTAATTGTCTATTGTGATCCCCTTAGCGAAATAACAGAGATGTTCCTAACTAATGGTTGACATAGACTATGGTTCGTTTCCGAACAAACTTGTGCTTTCTATATATTTTTTTATGTTTGCCATTGAGACCTGCGCTTGATCGTCCAGTTCTCCAAAAAATCTGTTTCCAAAGTATCGGAGGTGATTTGTTTGTAGGATTGTCCAAATCGCTGAGCAGTTGTTTAATGGTTTCTATTTCTTCGACATCCTGACAACACCAATAGAAATCGGCTGCTAATACGCATAATCTAATGGTAACTGTACAAATAGCACAATGTCCTGTTAGTGCGCCTCTCAAGGTTCTAATATTCTTTTTACTCAGTGATAGAATATACTGAGTTTTCTTTTCATTAATTCTAGGCCATAAACTTCCAGAGATAACACAGATGTCGTTCCTGGACATGCAGGAGTTTTTGAGTTGCTCTTTCGTTATAAGGTCTATTTTCCTTTTAATCACGTCAATCGGGACGTCTGGTCCCATATATAAACCGAACTTTTCTTTGCTAGTTCATGTGTCATTCCCTTCTATATTGCCATGTGCAGGAATCCAGCAGAGTTTGAGTTGGTTGGCGTTGCAAATATTGTTCAGTATCCCTCAACATTTTGCTATACTGCCTTGGATCTTATTGTCTCACTGGACATTGCTTTGATGGCAGCTTAGCTGTCCACGAAAAATGTGATATCCGACGAGTTCAGTTTTTTCTTGCGAACTATTTCAGCCACTTTTTCAATAGGGTAAATCTCAGCTTAAAAGACACTACACTCATCTTTGAGTTTATATGATTCTCTAATATTAAGAGCTTCACAGAACACTCCAGCTCCTGTTCCTTCCTCCATTTTTGACCCGTCAGTGTAGAAGGGGATACCCTGTTCACTGACAAGTGAGTTGGGTTCACATATCCCATCCATGACTTTCGGGTATTAAAATAGAAAAGTTTTTGTTAAAATCTATTACATGGTTGGTACGTATACGTAGTCAGTCGTAACATCAAGTACGGCTACTGTATCATACCTTTGCAAGATAGACCCATGACCATAGGTACAGTGCTTCCAAGAGCCCATTTCTTTAAGTCGTCCAGGACTGGAAGATTGAGACTAATTTCCAACCCTGCTTGTGGGTGGCGAAGATCTCTGTGCCCCCATTATTCCTATGCAGGCTAGTCACTGTGTCTTGTTCAGGTTTTTGAGATATAGCTATCCTTTTCTTGCGTTGATTACAACTCAGTAACATTTTCGCGGAAAAAAGTTATGACAACATTTTGAAATTCTTAATTTTTTTTTTCATTTTTGACATTTTGAAATTTGTTTGTTCCACACATAGTATCCATTTTTGTATCTCGTCCAATAAATTTGTGATTTTAAGACCTTAACATTGAATATGAGATCATTTCAACTTAAATTATAGGGACGGATGCAATATATAACAATAAATAGTGAAGAGAAAGCATGAATGGCGCCCCAAAATGAATGAATAGTTTAAATTATCAAAGCACGAAAAATAGAAGATGAATAAATAGAATTTATGTATGTTGATACAACTCTAGACCAGACTCGATGTGCCGATAACTTCACTTTTGGAAATCACAGAAAAAAGCACAAATTTCGACACCAATCCATTGAATTTCAGTTGGTCAATGAACAAAATACTTTTGTTGATTTAAAAGTAAAAAAAAAAACAGAAATAATTTGAGCATTAGGTATATCGATAAGAAATCGCTTCGTACCAACCCCGTCAATATGGAAAGATCCAATATACATACCATACTCAGCTGTCAAACGTAATTTTGAGATGGCGTAACGCCATCTGTTGGCTATCCCATTTTCGTCTGGGATACAATAAGCCGATTGCCTTTTTTCATTACTTAGAATCAATATTTTCTCCATCAACTCCTGAAAGTATGTTCTCCGGTCGAAAATTCAAATTTTCGGTTCCGAAGTGTGTTTAGCTGGTTCAATACGAAACCAACAAAAAAATCTGCATGCGAATCGGATGATTTTTGGTCGAGTTATGGGCGTAGAAACAAAAAAATTTGTATGTATTTATAAAGGGTGTTTTTTTAGACGTGTGGCTTCCAAGAAGAAATAAAACGCATAGAATTTCATGTTATGGCCAAAAACTTAGCTTTATTTTAAAGATAAGGGTTTGCCATTATGTTTTAAAAATGATTTCGGGCAATTGGCTGCCGCGGCTGGTTCAAATAAGTTCCAGCCGAGAGGCCCAATTTTCTTCGATACTCTGCTCCACAGGAGCAAAAGCGTCTTCGGTGCGCACTCTACGGCGTCTCTGAAGATGTGCATTATCCACTAGAGTAAACGTGATGCGAAACCGATCCACGATTGCTCGAATTTATGCGAATTTGCGATTATTTCAACCGAATATTGGGCGCAGCGCACGATGCTTCGAGCGAACTGAACCATTACTTTGGTAATAAATTTGCACAATTTTCAAACGCTGTTCAGGAGTGAGCCTATTAATTATAAAATGGCAAACCGAACTAAGCATAAATCAAGTAACAGCTGTCAAAAAGACCAACTCTGAAAAATAAATTGCCAGATTGAAAACCACACGTCTAAAAAAAAACACCCTTTATAATTGGTAATTAATGTGTTCTTATTGTGCTGCGGCGTACAATCCATTATTTTGTTGACTGAATTTTGCAATTGATCGGGCACCAATATTGTAGTATTATCTGCAAAGGTAGCGATGCTTTAGCATTGTTGTCCACCGGAATATCTCTAGAATATAAACAAAAAATAAAGTATTGGTCCTAGTACACTAACTTGTGGTACACTGACTGCAAATGCAAATGTTCTAGATTTCTCCAAAAATTAGAGGATTTAAAATCCAGGTTGTAATCACAACTAACACTACGATAATCGAGAAGTCCAAAATAGTGGGTGTCGTTATGCCATCCGTCGTACAGTGTGGGAATTCGCTCATCTAGCGGAATTAAATTATTAGTCCTTACAAGGTTAACTTTCTGATATTGTTTTTGCCAGATTTATTATAAATATGTAAAGAATGAAATTTAACTACAATTATTTATATACTTTGCCAAATTTTTGATGTTCAGAGCTCTGGAGGTACATGTTTTTCGGACTTTGGTGGACCCGGCCGCAAAAAAAGGGTTTTTGTTATTTTTTTACTAGAGATTCATTATAAAGAGGATACAAAAATTAATAGATTTAAAATTAGCTACTTACACATTTAGACAAATTTTTGATTTATAGAGCTCTGAAAGTATATAAGTTGGTAGCTAGACCCTTCTTAAAAAATTTTTTCGCAAAATTCTTCAAAGTTTTCTTTTTGATCTCCCTACTTTTTTTTAACATTTGAAGAAGATTTAATTTAATCCAAAAATTTGTGTGGCAGAGTTAGGGTTTTATTTGGAAGAATAAGTGATTTGGAAGCGGTCACGTGCTTACCACTTTTGGCCCACATCTCAATTATCTTGAAACAAATTAGTCTAATAGATGTCTTAAAAGTGATTTGATTGCATCTTCTGAATATGTTGTTTGAACTAAATAGCTCATAATAAATGAAAATAGCGCATCAACACGATTTATTTTGATTTTAAAATCCGATCCCCAAAAATTAGTTTTTTTCGTAAGTTCGATAGACATTCTGAAAATTACATAGAATTCCATGTGTCAAAAGCCTATATATCTCTACTTAAAAAGTTAAGCATTTATTTTGCGGCACCCCTCCTTTCAGGTATTATTGTTGTTGTTGAACTATTCTGATGGAGATATTGTTGATGTTCATGGATTTTCTTTCTTGATAAAGTTTTGGTTGCTTTTCTTTTACGGTTTTCAAAACCAGAAAGCTTTCTTCTTTCTTTCTTTTGTGCCCTTCGAAGAAATTTCCTCAAATAAAAAAGGACAGTTTGTTTTTTTAAATAAATACTGTTCTTTTCATCGTTTGGCGCCCCTTTTATCATAACGCCAAATTTGTTTACACTCAAATTTCGCAAAAACGAGTTATCTAAGGGAAATAATTTGAGCTAACTCCTTCCTCGATCGCTTCCCAGGCGGTGGTCTTTCACTTGGCGCCCCTATTTTATGGCGCCTGGGCAGCCAAAAATGTATGGGCGTCGTAGCTATGCGCAGCAACTTAAAGCGCTAAATGATAATTGACATATCAGCCTTCCAAATAGATATAGTCTCCCATCTTAACGTATACACTTAAAAAAATGTTCAAAATTTATAAATGCAATAAATTCTTTTTACTATTTATTTTTAAAGTCCTTATCGAGAAAATTTGAAAGCTAAAAAAAATTAATTGAGCTAAAACAAAAAATCCTCTAGCGAATTAAATGAAAATACTCTGATCCAGGTTTGAAGAAAGTCAAGAAAATAAAGGCTCTAGCTCAAATTACAGTGGACGCACAGAATGGACACTTTCTTTTTTTTTAACCTTCCATTATGCAAATAGCTCTATATAATTTAGGGATGTTTTTCATAGGTATATCCGGGGTCCTTATTTCAAATGTCGTTCCTACTGTTCTACACTGGTTTTTTTTCACCCAATTATGAAACTACGTAAAGTAATTGTTTTTCCTTTTTTTTTTTTTAAATAACCCAATTAAGCTTCTTACATCAAATGGTAAAAAAAAAAAAAAAATTAACAATAATCTCGACGTGAATGTAGGTATTTGAATTTTTGTATTTTCCTAATTCCATCCTTCTCATGATAAAGTAAGCCAAACATCTACCCAATTTGTCATATGCTTAATACACATACATAATATCCAATCAATCTGAATGACAAACAAAGCAATTCTAAAACTTGTATGTAGGGATGCTACTGCCGGAAAGTATTACATTATTATTAGCCTGCTATAAGATGCCCTCTAAAAATGCTTCAGGATGATATACTCGACAAAAGAAATAACCTCTTATAGGAGCACAGAGTTGGTTTATGGTGTGTGTGTGTGTGTGTGTGTGTGTCTTATTGTTCATCCATCCACCCACACCTTTTGTTAACGTTGTCTTGTCAGTTAACCTTACCGTGGACTATATTCTGACCCATATATATTCCCCAAGGACCTTTGTCCTGAAAATCTATTTTTATTTTGCCTGCATCCTCGTTCTAAACCCGGTTGATAGTGTTTTTGTTGTTCTCAATTGCTTTCTTCTTTCACTTTCGTTATAACTTTGATTAGTTTTTTTTTTTGTTTTGCTGTTGGTCTTTCGTCCTTCCAGTTCTGCCATACTCTGATGGTAGTCTATTATTATTTTAAGTCCTATCGTCGTCGTTGTGTATGTTAGGAGTCAGTATGCACTTGATGACATCTTATTTGTTATTATGTTGTTCTTATTTATATGGGGGGAGGGGCGGTGGTGTTGGTGAAGTGCAACTTATATCCTGCAGTGATTTTTTGAGTTGAGGATGCAAAAAAGAGAAACCTGCAAAGACTATGCAAGAAATGGAAACAAACACCGAAACTTAACCACGCTATGTCACATCAATCGCCTGATGGTGCTCCTTGAGAGTGTGTTGTGTGTGTATTACTCATTGTGTCATCCTTTGGTGTTATTAGATTTTTTTTTCTCTACTCCACTGTTGCTGTGCTCCAGAATCCATGGAAATAAAGAAATAAAAAAAAAGAATCCTTCTTCCGATGATCCATACGACACTTGCACTCCAGGGCAACTATGTACACCGAACAACCAACAGAAGATTGCACATGAATACTCGTACTATACTACCCTCTTTCCTCAGGCTGTCAAGTCGTCCGACCGCCCCTAAAACCACTCGAGGGAGCAAAAGAAATAGGATAAGGATCTCGTGTGTATCCTTGAATGGGAAAATATTTTTGCTTTTGCAAATTGTCACAATTCTCAATCCATCTCTTGAATGATATTCATTTTATTATCATCCTCTGGGAATTTTTTTTTTTGAGTCAAGGATGTTTGTATTGAAGGAAATTGTTTTTTTTTTCAATATTAAAAAAATCCTTTAAAATGTGCACATATTTTATGAAAAAAAAAAACCTATCCCGTATAATTAAATTTATTTAACGAAACACAAATCATGTGAAATAAACGAATCGGATATTTGCGACGCATGAGCCATCCGATGTCCTTGCATAATAATTTTAAAATAAATGATTGCACAGTCCCAGACCAAGGTAATTCATGAGGATAACATTATTACTTGCATATACATAGTGTTAAGAGAGCGAGCTTATAGTGAGGAGTTGCTTATACCTATACAATGCAGTTCTGGGATGTTACCAAAGCCGACATTGTAAACGTGTCACAAAGTAGTTGATTGCATAACGGTTTGCTTTTGCATAAATTAAGAGAAGTGCCATAGAAACAAAAACACAATATGCCATTGAGTGGAAACAAGGATATATATATTTTTTTTTTTTTTACAATTGCAGTTGATGTCTACGCATATTGAAAACGAAAAAGGAAGGATTGACATGGAGTATATATGTATGTTTTGGAATTTGACACGTTCATTTTAACGTGCAGCGAGCGATATTGGCGGTTTTGTTTCGATGTATGGGTGGAATTTAATTTTTGTCTTGTTTTACGTTGGCGGCTGAAATGACTTTGAGTTGCAGAATTGATTAAATGGAAAAGTTGCCGAGCTGTTTTTTTTTTTTTTTTTGAAATACTGTCAAGGCATAATTCATAGCTTATAAAATTCTACATGAAAAAGATTGTAATACTTTTTCTCGTAGGGGGAATTGATTTTGAGCAAAACGTACACAACAATTTTTGCAGTAACATTTCTTCATAGAAACTGTTTTCAACAAAACACTGAATTTTCCTCCTAGAGAAAAAGTGTTAGATAAAAAAGAAATAATTTCTTATATCCAAAAACTATTTTTTTTGAAAATTTGTATTTGTAAATTTTTTTTTGAAAAACTTGACTACCTGTACCTATAAAAACTTTTATCGATATCGAATAAGCCGTTAACGAAAATCAAATAGCAGTTTTTGGTCCAGTTTTTCTCCACTTTGAATAGCAGGTACACAAGACTTTTTAATATCAGAAATCATTAGAGCCGTTTCCAAAATTCATAAATGGATCACAAAAGTGGAGAAATGGACCTAAAAAGAATTCACTTATAATTTAATTTGAATCGTTTTACCTCGGCAATTATAGTCACCGATCATTTATGATCCGAAAATTCTTCATTTAAATGAAAATACGGGTGTTTTTTTTAGACTGGCAATCTGGCAATACTTTTTTTCAGAGTTGATCTTTTTGACAGTTTGTCACTTGATTTATGCTCAGTTTGGTTTGCCATTTCATAATAAATAGACTTACTCCTGAACAACGTTTTAAAATCGTGCCCAAATGGGCCCAAACCAAGATTGCCGTTGATCCCAATTTTCATAAGCGAATTTTGTTTAGCGATGAACCTCATTTTTGGTTGAATAGCAAAATTGTCGTATTTGGAGTGATCATAATCCACAATCCATTGTTGAGACGCCGTTAAAAAAAGTCACTGTTTGATGGGCTCTATGGGCAGAGGGAATCATTGGTCTTCAATCTTCAAAAATGAAGCCGCCCATAATGTTATAGTCAATGGGGAACGCCATTGAGGCATGATTAATGACTTTTTCGTGTCTGATATTGATGTGGTTCCAACAAGACGGCGCTACATGCTATACAGCCAACGAAACAATCAATTTATTGAAGGAAACTTTTGGTGAGCGCGTTATCTCGCGTCGTGGGCCTGTGGCACGGCCTCCAAGATCGTGAGATTTAACACCGCTGGACTATTTTGTGTGGGGTTATATGAAATCGTTTTTCTACGCAGATAAGCTTGAGACGATTGGCGCCTTGGAAGAGAATAATCGGTGCGTTAAAGCTGACATACGGGCCCAATTGCTGCAAAAACCGGTCGGAAATTGCGCCTATCGGCTAGAATTTATTCGAGCCAGCCGCGGTGGCGAATTGCCCGAAATGATTTTTAAAACATAATTGAAAACCTTTGTCTTTATGATAAAGCTAAATTCTTGGTCATAACATTAAATTATATGCGTTTTAATTCTTCTTGAAAATCACACGTCTAAAAAGAACACCCTTTATATAAGGCTCGTATTTGTGAATTTGTGAAAACTGAAGGTAGAACCGCACTAGGCGGAACTGCACTTCAGCGACACCGTGCGCACTTTCGCACGAAACTGAACGAAACTTCACGTCGCGACACAGTTGGTCAGATTACCAACTTTGTCGCATAGTGTCGCGTCGTGAAGTGCAGTTGTCGCTTAGTGCGATATAGCTCATACAATTTCCCACAAATAAGTCGTGAAGTTCAGTTCCGCTGAAGTGCAGTTCCGCCGAGTGCGGTCCTAGCTTGAGTGTTGCTTTTTTTCTTTTGTTTGACACATTGAGAGTCATACGAGGCAATTAACAAATCTCTTTGCATCTCTCCCGTAAGAATTTGTAGGATCTTTGTGTTCATTAATAATTCCTTCACATAACTGAAAGTTTCACGAATATTATTCTTCACTTTTGCTGAACAATATCTGAACATTCAGAAAATATTTGCTGGGCCAGATATACAGACATTCAGACATATAGACATAAAGACGTACAGACATACAGACGTACAGACGTGTACAAACGTATATAGCCAAAAAGTATATATATATGCGCAAAAAGTGAATTAGCAATTATGGCTTGCATGATAAGTTATTCAAAGTGGCATAATATCAAAAATATCCTTTTTTCACATATATATAACTTTTAAACAGTAACTGGCTAGAGAGTACTTCATGTTAAAATTGTAGATAATGCAATTTTCCACAAAATAAATTTTGAAAAACTATCGGCACTTGAAAAAAATATAAAACTACGAAAATTTGGGTTTTTTTTTCACATAATACAGGGTGTCCCGTAAATAATGGATAGCCTTGCAACTGGGTACAGCTGGCCTTAAGACCTTTCAGAAAAAATATAAAAATTTGGCTTCACGACATTACTCAAACATCGGAAGGTCCCAGGCTGAATGAATGATTCTAATTGTTTTTTTTTTTTAAAAAATATTCTAGAATATGTGTCAAATTTAAATCTAGTTTTTGCATTTATTTTTAACTATAATTTTTAAAATTAATTTTTCAGTACAAAAATTATAACATATTTATTTTCACCAAAGTTTGACCATCTCTAAAAAAATAAAAATGTATGACAGCATAAGGTCTGTATAGTGTATAAGGCCTGTATAATGTAAAGCTCTTCAAAGATCAGGGTTTTCGAAAAAATATTTATGCAAAGTTTGTACATTATGTGCCATTATTAAAGTACAAACTAACATTGGTTTCTTACCATTTAAGCGATATGATTATTTAAAAAAAATAAAAATTGCTCAAAAGTCAAAAACACGGGTATTTTTGCTTCAAACTCTCAAATGACTAAGTTTTTTAAAAATAATTTATGATCAATTTGTAGATTATAATATTTTCTATAGAAAATATTGTGACACTTTTTACCATACCAGAGATCAGTGACAAGATATTGCGACTTAAAAAATGGTAAAATGGTTAAGTTATATGTGAAAACCCGATATTTTTGATATTTGACTTTAAATTTTTAGACAGTGTTTTTGATGCCAAAATAAAGATAATTGCATTTAAAAATTTTCACTTACATTTTATTTTTTTTTTTTGATGGTGATTTCGAATAAAATAATACAATTGGAAGTATGTTGGTGATTTCGGGTATAATATTTTTCTGGGCTTCTAGACCTGGACAAAGGTGGTTCTGGACCTGGACAGAGATAAATTTTTTTTTTTGAAAAAAAATATTTAAAAAAAATTAACTTTTCTCAGATAAAAAATCTTTTTTTGTTTTTTTTTTGTAAAAATAAGAGATTTGTTTTTTTTTTTGAAAAAAAAAATTAAAAAATAGTAAAATAATAAATTGAGTTGTTTGAAAAAAAAAATGAAAGAAGAATTTAATTTTAGTTAAAAACTTATGACATTGGCGCCTGCTAGGCGACTGAACATAGCCTACGCGGAGCAACGGAGTTGCGTGAGCGGGATGACCACCCGAAAAAGGGATTTAGAATCATAAAAAACCCGCCCAGCGGGCCACCCAAGGTACTGTTGTCCAAGAAAATTGTTGACATAGGCGCCTGCTAGGCGACTGAACATACCCTAACGCAATGTCAAGCGTAAGCACGGGCACGATTTTTCGGGCGATGCGTTTCTCGTGCGCACCGCTTTTATTTGCGTGGAGTGCGTGTTGTGTCCAATTACAACCCGATATGCGTTTGCACTGCTGAAATTAAAACCTCCATCATCCATCCTTCATCGCAGATTTTTGGCACGATACTGCGAGAAAAATCAAACACGTTTGATTTTCAAACATTGCGTGCGATGAAGAGGCATCGCGTTGCACGCATTCACTACAATATCGTGTCTACGTTGGACATTTAGGTACATGTTTCAACGCAGGTTTGATTTAGTAATCTGTCAGTTTTTAACGCAACTGAATGCACGCACTTCATTACCCGTGGCTACGTTGGACACGGCGTAAGCGGAGCAACAGAGTTGCGTGAGCGGGATGACCACCCGAAAAAGGTAGTTAAAATTCTAGAACCCAGATCCACCTCCAGAAGCTTTGTCCCAGATCCATCAGCACCTCAGTCCCAGTTCCAGACCCAAGGCCAGAACTTATTTCCCAGTTCCAGACCCACCTCCAGAACCTCCTAACCCAATCAACACCCCAGTTGTAAAAGCTTTATAATTTTAAAAGAATTTTTGGATATTTCCCCACCACACTGATGTGAACACAAAGCAAACAAGGATGGACTCTAAGCAGCTTAAATTGTGCCATAAAATAATTAAACTTATGTAAATCTTCTTTTATTAATTGATTTCATTTAGAGAAGATACATATATGACGAGTCTTTGATGAGATTTCGAGGCAATTATAAAATTAGCTTTGAGCCGTCATATAACAATTGATTAATGTATAGAATATAGATGGCATTGGATTTCTGAATTAAAAGGGATTAACTTGAATGGTTAGATTCTTTTTTATAGTTTGCACAAAATGTGCTCAGGCAAGCTGAGTCTTTTATCGGATAAAAATCCAAATCTGCTCATAGAAATACTTGGGTGTATTGATGAAACTCAAAATTAACTTGCAGTTGAGTCTACCTACTCTCGCCAAACTTATCACTTTACTGATGGCACTCATAGCAGCACCTACTTCACTAAGCTTAAGGGATGAGTGTTCCATAATATCCAATGCACAAAATAATCTCTTTAACACATTATAGGAAGTACACAGATACCACAACTATAGACACAGCTATATTGTGTTAAAAGCTTATAAAGGTATGTGGAAAAAGGTGTTTTTGTTGCAGGCATAACATTTTAAAATTAAGTAAATAAAATATACACAACTATGGATCGCACTAATTTGCTCTCTGTGACAGTTAAAGACTATAACGTATATATAACTGAAATGTTTCAATAATTTTAAAAAAACCTTTAGTGAGAAAATGTTAAAAAGACAAGTACTTTACTGAGAAAATTGATTTCAAACTGTTTGAGCTGTTAAAACTGTTTGAGCTGTTAAGAAACACCGGCTTGCAAAATTTTAACAAAATCGGTTAAACGCGTTAGCTGTTAAAAGAATAAACGTGAATAACCCAAAAATAAGGCATTGTACTACCATTACCATGGCTACTTAAAAACGATTGAGGGCTTTTGAACGTCGCCGTCGTAGCGTCGTTTCGCGGCTAGCTCGAATGTCACTCCTAATTTTCGACCACTACATCCAGCAGGCGTTGCTCTGACGTAGAATTGTTCTAGGCTATCGAATTAACTGTCGACTGAAACAGTGTTGCCAATTTAAAAAAAAAAAAAACACTTTTTATAAGTAGGACAGTGGGATTTCATCTGCGGTTAATGTAACACAAATTATAGAATATATCAGATTTCGGAAGTACCATCGCACCATCCCGGTTTTGTAAAAGAGGATTTCGTATGATGTGAGTACCTTTTCAGCTTGTGTATATACGTTTTCGTATTTTATACAACACCTATTTGAATCTATGATGCAGGTTTCGATTTACGATGATGTTAATTAGCATGCGATAAGTTTCCAGTTCAGTTGATTGTTATTCAGTTGGTCTTGCTATATATACATAATGCCGGTAGTACAGGAAAAGTATAGCAGCCAAAGAGATGGGTGTTTGCTTTTTTGTTGTTGTTGTTGGTTGATTTAATTAAAACACACAATGACACAGCTCAAAAATCAATTAATGAACCCAATTTAGGTTGGAGTTGTGGAGTTATATAGTATAGTTTCACACAGTAAAGGTATTGTAATAATAAAAGGGCTGGAATTAATGAAATCCAATTAAGTTAAAGTTAAATTTGTTTGATGTAAACAGACAACATATTAAAATAACAGTTAATGAGCAAATCTTACAAAATAAAGATTCGGTGACTGTCTGAGCCGCTGTGGTTTGTCGCATAGACCTACGACTTCAGAAAACCCCAAAAGTAAAAGTCTAACCGGTTCAAATCGCACGATCTCGGTGGCTAGTTCACATCACCTCCACTTGAGATGACCGCATGCCCTCGAATCCCTCATGCAGAATTTCCAATCTGATGTGAGCTGTGTACCACGTAGCGCTAACAGTCCTGTTCAAACCGCATGTCGTTGGTGTCTATATCATCGAATCCAGGCTAAAATAAGTTATTAATCATCGACATATAGCGCTCGCCGTTGATTGTCCTTCTCAAAGAAATATGGCCCGATGACGCCGCCGGCCGGCCCAAAATCCACACCAAACAGTGACTTTTTCGGGATTCATGTGGATTTGTATCGTCCCAAATTCTCCAATTTTGTGTCTGGACGTACCCATTCGTCCAGAAATGGGCCTCATCGCTGAAGATGATTTTTCGATGAAAAGCGCTCGGAACTTTGCCCGAACAGAACACCCATTTCGATAACACAATTTTATCATTTGCACGTGTTGTTGAAGACTATTTCCGTCCATGGTGAATTGGAAAAATAGACTGAATGCATGACAGCCAATTTGACAGATGCAACTTCATCAATATGGCCGCTATCAACTGTAAAAGTTCGGAAGTACCTATTTTGGAAGAACCTTCATATATGACAGCCGATTTGACAATTCTTCTTAAGGAAGGCTCCACGCGAGTATGTGATGGTTCGAATACGCAACTTAAAGCTACCCGTTCTAGTTGAGTTAAAACAAAAATTTGAATTTCTCCTCTTTATCAAGTTTGAAGAAAATCGATTCATCTGTTTAGGCTCCAGCTCAAGTTACTGTGTACGCGCTGACGCACGGACGCACAAACCCACCGACGCGCATTCTTACGGATGGCATGACGAAGACGAAACCTCGTGTTTTGACTTCTAGATTATCGTTGTGTTAATTTTTAATTATAACCTCGAAATTTTATTTCTACACGAAACCAATATACTTGCTCTAGAGCAAATAAAAATGAGTAAAGCTAATTTTCCTGCCTTAAAAATCTCTAGAATTCTGTTGTACATCTTTTTTCATTGCATTGCAGTTGATGTTGAAGATAAGGAAAAATCATTTAGGGAAACAATTATAGGTGTAGCGGCGATGATGCTGTTAGGAAAATTGCACTGTTCAACCTAGATGACGAAGACCAGGTATTTCGGCCTCCCGACCTAGGTGAAGTAAAGCTGTCCATTGCATTGAATCTCAGTACTGTTTGCCTGATCCTCCAGAAAGGAGATCCTCTGAACTGTGCCAACTACAGAGCTATCAGTCTCCTTAACATCGCCTACAAGATTTTTTCTGTCGTACTACGTGGACGCCTGAAACCATTTGGCAACAACCTGATAGGTCCATATCAGTGCTCCCAGAAAAGTCCATCAACGAACAAATAGTAACTTTATGGCAGTTCTTAAGAAAAAAAATAGACCCACCACCATTTAATCGATTTTAAGGCCACGTACAAAATGATGCGGTAAAAAGAGCACTTGTAGACCTTGAAGTGGATAATTCCCTCATAAACTGGATTATCTGCATGTTATAACACAGACGGATTAATTCAGAGTTAGGGGACGCACAGATCAAAGTATCCTCATCTAAGGGGGCTCCACAAGGAGGAGGAGCAACAGGATCTTTGGTAAGACCTGGGGACCAAACCCTAAATTTATAATGTGGATGTACACGGCCATAATTAGACCGATCGTAACATATGGTAGCCTGGTTTGGTGGAGCGTGATGGATATAGCAACTAAAAAACGCTTAAAAAAGTTCAAAGACTAACGTGCAGAGGAATCACAGGGGAATGGAAACCGCATACTCAATCTAAGACTCCTAGATCTATTTGTGCAAGAAACTGCAGCCTAAAGTGCTCAAAGACTAAAGCAGACCGATAGCTGGAAAAGGAGCTCCATAGACCATAGGAGGGGTATGTATGCACAGACTACACAAAACCCCGTACAGATTTTGAAAAACCGTTTTCTGTCTCCATCCCCACAAGGGAGGAATGGGATACTGGTTAACAACATTTAGATAAAGTGATGGTAGAAATTTACACCGACGGATCGAAGATGGATAAAGGAGTAGGTGGGGGCTTCTACTCAGAGTCCTCGATTTAGCCAACTCTTGTAGACTCCCTTATTATAGCAGTGTCTTCCAAACAGAGGTTCTGTCAGTGAATAAGGCTGAATAAGGAACATGCCACAATGTTGGCGATACCACAGCCAAGCAGCAATCAAAGCTATCTCTGCCACAGAAATAAGATCCAAGCTGGTTTCTACTGTCGTGAAGAGCTAATAGTTCTTGCCACACAACACAACATCAGACTCTGGTGAGTCCCTGTACACTGTGGAATTCTAGGAAGTGAAAAATCAGATGAACTGGCAAAGACTGGTTCATTGTTAGATCCAATTCTAACAGACTCCAGTGTTAAAATTCCACCCTGTGCCATTAAACAGAAAATTAGTAGGAAGGTAGTGGAACTTACCAATGACAGATGGAACTCACTCGTAACTTGTACCACAACAAAAAATCTGTGGCCAAACGGAAAAAATCATGAACCTGAAAAAAAGATCCCTGAGTCTTTTGATATGAATCATCACAGGACATAATCACTTAGGATATCATAGAAAGAATATGAGACTAGGCACATAAGACCTTTGCAGAGGCTGCGGAAACAAAGAAGTAGACGAGGACACTTTATACTATACCACTGTCCGGCACTCTGCAATATAAGGACAAACATTTCGGGTAGCTATTTCTTCAACGATCTAGCAGAAATCTCGAATTCAACAGGTGATAACATCTTAAATTTAATGAACTTCATCAACGTCTACAAATGGGTTAATACTCCATAAGATTATATATTTTTTAAAGGGATGGTTCGATCCATCAGCGTATCACAATGGAACAATATTGATCTATTTTTGGCATTGCGACCAAACTTGTCTGTGTGTGTTGGATGACGATGGAGAACGCACGCTGCTCCATCAAAGTCGGCAAAGACATCACGGTTCGTTCAATTACTTGCTGCTTTGGGCTAAGAAGGGAATAAAGTACGAAAGCCCTCTCTCGAACAACTAAAGTATCACTGTAAAATACACTTATCATACCGGTTCTGTTATATGATGAGAACGTTTTAGTGTTTTTGCGAGGAAGATTTTCTGAGTCCCTTCCCGTCTGCATAAACGGAAATTCAATGAAAATATACAACAATGAACTGTACGGGTTGTACAGTGGCACCGAAGACCGACCTAGCCAAAAAAGTAAAAAGACAACTGCTAGATGGCTGGGTCATTTAGAACAAATGGACACCAACGCTTCATTCTGAAAAGTCTTTGAATCCAACTCTGAAGGACGGGGCAGTAGAGGAAGATTGCGTCTCAGGTGGTGCAAGCAAGTGGAAGCTAGAGGCACTCAACCAACTTTGCGTTCGAGAAAAAGGAGACAGCTAGCTAGAAGACCGATCTGGCTGGAATAAGCTTGTTGGTTGAGGCATTGGTCCACTTTGAACCGTAGCGATATCCTAAAAAAAGTAAGTAAGAGAGAAACCGAGATATTTAATAAGAACTTAAAGCTAAGATGGAGGCCAAAGTTGAATTTCACCAGTATATATACATATGTAATACTTGAAAATTCAGATTCATTTTTGGACCTGAACAAAATATAAAAACATTATGCAATATGCCTATGCGGCGACCTTTTCACTCTTCTCATAAGAAATTTAACAAATTGAAATGATTAGAAAATATTTCACAGTATTTAAAATTCAATCCAATTTGCAAAGGAAATCAAAACCTTTGCACAAAATTTCAATAAATATGCATTGATTTAAAATAACGAATTTTCTGTCCATCAGAGACGTTAAAACAGATTTTGTGATCAACGATTCTCTCAAATTATATTTTTTTCCAATATACACATACATATGTATATACCCCATCAAGCGTCCACTATATCATGATGGAAGTATGGCCCTTACCCCCAAAAGGCCAATAAATATCCCCTGGCATATAATTTACCATCAATCATTTCCATAAACCGTAATGAATATTAAATGACATGCACTGAACGCAACCCACAAGGATGTCTTATATACTCGTAGGTTTATGTAATATTATTGGAATATCCGTTCAACACATACACACTTACCGATTAAATTATAGAAAGCCTCACAGCCCCATGACAGCCAACCTCAATATCCTATACATCCCCCCCATATCAAAGTTTAATGGAAACTGAAATGTTGGAACTGATATCAAATTTATATATTGACACATAAATAAAATATTAAAAAAAAAACAACACACATGTGAACATCTCGTTTGCCCTAAAAGGATTTGTTGAAATATTCTGCTAAGATCATTTTTTCAATCACATCCTTTTTTCTTTTGTTGGCCATCAAAGCAAAAACAAGTTATTTAATCCGTTTAAAACATTCAGATTCAGATATTTGGAGAGGAAGAAAAATGTAGGCTAAACCGTGTATACCTACTAAAAGTCTTTTCGAAACTTAAAAGTAAATTATTATCCTTTTTCCCGAATTATTTTCTATAAACGACATCCTGCCGTTGGTTTTAGTTAGTTTTTGTTTTTTTTTTTAACATTTACTCATTGATTGAAGCTGTTCCAATTCGTGTTCTCAGTGTTTTGCTGTCATACATTTTAAGTTTGTTTTTTTGTTTGCTGCTTTGTTATTCAGTGGAGAATCCTTTTTTGGAACTTATCCAAAATGGAAAATATAGCCTAAAAACATAAGTAAATATTTAGTTTGATAATACAGAGGGTTGGCATAATTTTTGTTTTTTTTTTATTTTTTTTCCCAAACTACAAATAAATTTAGATCAAACAAAAGTTTTGAAAGAAATGGACATTGAACCGATGAAATAGAAAAGTCAATGCGATAGTGGTATTTTTGTCAACGTTTTCAACAATTTAAATTAATTGGTTTCATTTTTAATACTAAATTAATACAAATACATATACATGAGCATTGTGGCAATGCATTATGCACGCAAATTAAAATGAAATAAAATGTATGAACTTTCTCTTGTGGTTTTTAACTAAAGCGTTTTCCAATAAGATGTGTTATTTTGATATTCAAAGAAAAATGGCATTTTTTGAGATAAATGATCGGATGTTTATTTCATTATAAAGAGGAAGGTATGCCGTTAATAATGGAACACAACATCAGCCAAATGGCCGCCACGACCACGCTTACAGGACCATATCCTTTTCATGAAATTTTCCATAACCAAAGCGCAAAGTGGCTGCCCTATGTCCTCGATAGCCTCACGAATTCCATCTTTGAGGTCTTGAATCGACGCTGGGCTGTTGGCGTAGACCTTATCTTTCACGTGGCCCCAAAGGAAGAAGTCGCAAAGTGTTAAATCACAATATCTCGGTGGCCAATTGTGATCACCTCTTCGAGAGATAACACGGTCCGGAAACTTTTCCCGTAAAAGATCGATGATTTCATTGCTTGTGTGGCACGTAGCCCCGGCCGTCTTGTTGAAAGTAAACGTTGTCCAGATCAATACCATCCAATTCCGGCCATAAAAAATCATTAATCATCTCTCGATAGCGCAATCCATTGACCGTAACTGTTGCTCCAGCCTCGTTTTCGAAAAAGTAAGGTCCAATGACCCCGCCGGACCATAAACCGCACCAAACAGTCACGCGTTGAGGATGGAGAGGCTTTTCAACAATAACTCTTGGGTTTTCCGAGCCCCAGATGCGACAGTTTTGCTTGTTGACGTAGCCTCCGAGGTGGAAATGGGCCTCATCAGTCAAGATGATTTTTCGATGAAATTCCGGATCATTTTCATGCATTTCAAGGACCCAATCAGCAAAGACACGACGTTGTTGATGATCAGCCGGCTTGAGTTCTTGTGTTAACTGAACTTTATAAGCCTTAAGACCCAAGTCTTTATGCAAAATACGGTGTAATGACGTTTGTGGAATGCCTAATTCCAAAGAACGACGAGGAATGGACAAACCTGGGTTTTCTTCAACACTTTGGGCTACAACAGCAATATTCTCAGTTGTTCTTGAGCGACGTGCACGGGTTTTATTCTTCACATCACTAACTTGTCCCAACAGCTCGAATTTGTCCACCAATTTCTGTATTGCGGTCCGACAAGGTGCTTCACGACGACCCAAATATGTTTTAGTTTTACGAACCGTCTCTGCCAAATTTTCACCATTTTTATAGTGAAGTTTAATAATTTCAATGCGTTGTTGAAGCGTGTATCGTTCCATTTTTATTAATGGCGTAGTTTCTACTTGTCAAATGTCAAAAAATTACAGCTTCAAAAGTGACAGCTACCGAAATAGCGGGCTATTCAAAATAACACCTCTTATTGGAAAACCCTTTATAATGAGCTCTATCATTATAGAGAAAAAGTGTGGAAAATTTTCTAAAGTGTTCCTATATTTTTCCTTTAATTTTGTAATGTTTGTATGTATGAGGCTTATAAAAGGTGTTTTTTTTTTTTTTTGAGGTATAGAAGGTTAAGTTGGCAACAGTATTTTAACTGGCAGCCATTTTGTCAGCTGTCAAGTGATTTATTTTTAGTTTGGTTTGGCATTGCAAGAATTGAGGCCACAGGATCACCTAGCAAGGCGTAGATTCAGTGAATGGGCCCAAAACAAGATTGGCGTTTGATCCCAATTTTCATAAGCGAATTTTCCTTAGCGATGAGGCTCACTTTTGGTTGAATGGATACGTCAATAAACAAAACTGCCGTATTTGGAGTGATGATAATCCTCAAGTGTATGTTGAGACACCGATCCATCCACAAAAACTGACTGTTTGGTGTGCTTTATGGTTTGGTGGAATAATTGGTCCGTACTTCTTTAAAAACGATGCTGGCCAGAACGTTACAGTCAATGGTGACCACTAAAGAGCCATGATTACTGACTTTTTCGTTTATCAATTGAACAACCATGATTTGCAGAGGGTGTGGTTTCGACAAGACGGCGCAACATGTCACACAGCTCCTGCCAGAGTTGATATATTGAAGGAAACGTTTGGTAACTGCATAGTTTAACGTTACGGACTAGTGAATTGGCCTCCAAGAATGCCATTTAAAGCCGCTTGACTTCTTTCTGTGGGTATATGTGAAGTCGCTGGTCTACGCTGATAAGCCCGGAACGATTGATCACTTGGAGGATAACATTCGCCACGTTATTACCGATATACGGCCACAAAAGTTGGAAAAAGTCATCGAAAATTGGACCTTCAGATTTGACTTCGTCCGAGCCAGCCGTGGCGGTCATAAGCCAGAAATCGTATCTAAATTTTAATGCCAGAATATTATCTTTCGAATAAAGTCAATTTCAAGTGAAATTTCTGAACCAATTTCGCTGAAATTTTCAAAAGTTTGTTTCTATTAGCAGCAAGATAGTTTGGAGATTAGTTTTAATAAAGTTCGACCACTGCCATACCTACTTTTATTATACTTAAGTTTGTTCGTTATTGAAAGTTCTTACAGCGTTAACAGTTTGTAATAAAGCTCTTTTCAACTTAAAGCATGCCATATGTGCGTAATTTTCTTTTTAAGTCCGCCTACTGCCACATCCACTATTCTTATATTTAAGTTTTTTTCTTAAAATTTTGAAGGTTCACAAATATTCAATAAGTTGGCAAGTGGCAAGGTTCAGCGATGTATTATGAATAAAGGGTTTTTCAATAAGGACTGCGAAGATGTTGAAATGTATTAACACAAGCTGTGTGTGAGGTATCAACAAAATTCTTTTTTTTATTTAAAAGGCTTATATTATATTATTATGTATGGAATATGACATCGTTTAAATTCCCGCCTCGGCTGCTTACGGTGGCATGGATTCAAGTGGTCCAATTGTCAATGACTTTTCCGCATAGATCTTTCTGACTTTGAGCGATGGCCTTTGTTATGTTCACCTTAAGGGTATCGATCGAGTTGCGTTTGTTTGCATAGACCTGCAACTTCAAGAAACCGCTCAAGAAAAAGTGTAGCTGGGTCAAATGGCATGACCTTGGTGGCCAATTCACGTCACCTCTGTGACATGTGAGAGATAACCTAACCCCTAGGGTAAGGGCGTCCGCTGTGTGGAACGTAGCGTTCTATCCTGCTGGAACCACACGTCGTCTAGGCGCATATGGCTCAATTTAAGCCTTAAGAAATTGGTTATCATTGTTCAATAGCACCCGCCATAGACTGTGACCGCCTCACCAACGTCGTTTTCAAAAAAGTAAGGGCCAATGATGTTGCTGGCCAAAAATCCATAACAAACGGTAGGATGCATTGTCACATGGTGAACCTCGTGTGGGTAAGTTTCGCCCCATTTTGTTTGTTAACATATAGCCATTTACACAAAAACACACCTCGTCGCTAAATATGATTTTGCGGTCAACATTGGGCTCCTCTTCCAAACGCTCCGAAGCCCAGTCAGCGAACAAACGGCGTTGTCTATGGTCATGAACTTTTAACTCCTGGTTCAGTTAATTCCCATTTGCTGAAACGAAACTTAAGAGTTTATGTTCTACATAAGATCGTATATGACAGTTTACGCTGAGGAAAAAGTAGAACATAAGCGTTTAAGTAGAACATTAATTTTTATGTGTCGTATCAGCAAACGGCTCTTACGCCCAATTTCTTCACAGAAGTACTGAACCAGCCTAGTACCCAGTCTAGCTAGACCAGGTACTAGCTCTTTTACTCGGTCCTATTGAAAAGTAAGTACCTGAGCATTTCTTCACATCACTAGTACCGGATCTAAGTTCACCAAGCGGTACTAGGACTTAATACGTCTAAAACTGGTCTAATTCTGATTTTGACAATATTTTGGCATTTCTAATATTATTTTGATATTTATTTTGACTGCACGATTTTCATTTTATTCTATTTTCGAATGAATTATGTCAATTTAAACAAAAAGTGTGTGCGGGAAATCCTTTTTAATAGCTTGTCCAAACTACACTATTAATCGTTTTAGATATGACGTTGTTTATCGATATAATGTCCATAAACAGTGACAATATGTATTTTTACGACTGCATTAACACACGTCCGTCCAACGGATTTATTGAAGAATATGAAAAAAATTACTCTGAATCAGGTAAAAGCGCCACTAGACTGCCGATTTTAAAGTCCTAGCTAATACCGAGTCCTAAATAGTACTCGGTACCAACTTGACAGAACTAGGGCTTAGTACTTATGTGAAGAAATCATTTGGTACCAATTTGAGTACTAACAACTGGTATAATAACCAGATACTAGCTGATAATAACCAGATACTAGAGCGAAGGTATAGAACGAGAAATCCAGCTTCAGAAACTATGCATTAACTGAATGCGGTACTGGTAGAGGAATGGAAAAGAATACCACAAGAAACAGAGAAAAAATTCATCAGATCAATGACACATCGTTAAGAAGCTGTAATTTGAGCGAGGAGGTTATACAAAATACCGAAACAATAAATTACGCTTGGTTTTGTTTTTTAAATGTTCAATTTTCCAACTACTCCCTGTTTCAATTTCAATTTGTTTATCCTTAGGTAAATGTTTCATTTATGACAATTACCTCTTAAAATCCTTAAGTGATTGTTATGTTTTTAGACTTTATTTAAAGTCTAGTGTTCAAGCTTTTTAACGAAACCATAACCATTCATGTATGTCAATTACATCGAAAGCAAATATTGTCTTTGCATAAAGCAACAGCGCGATTCCATTTTTTTGCTCGTTGTAAACCACAAGAAGATCAAGCGAGCCAGTCGGGCATATTTTAATTTATAACTGCAAGAGAAGCAAAGAACATTGAATATTCACTTTCATGAAAACGGTTTACTTTGAAAAGTAAAGTAATTATTTTTTTCTGATTTTCTTTATCTTCATTGTTACTTTATATTAAAACCAAATTCAATGAAATTCGTCTCAATTATCCTTAAGAATTGAATTTAGTTTAAAACATTTTATTTAGAATGGAGAAGAGTGAAGGGTTCATTGTGTCATTTAACAAAGATTAAATTGACAAACAAATAAAAGTACCAAACATGTTACTTTATTAGAAAAATAGTTACTTAATTTGTCACATCATCTAAACAAATAGTTTAGTTTTTAAGTTTAATATATCTTTTCATTTCAATTCAGTTTTTTTGTGTCAATTGATTCAAAGCCAACCTACTCTAGTAACTTACTTTTCTGCATAAAACTCAGTGGCGGATCCAGGGGGGGGGGGGGGTTATAATTATCTGGTATCTCTTAATCAGGAACGGGTCTGTCTTGTGCGTTCTCCCAAATCTTATTATTACAGTATGAATCCGTACATCGGATATACTCTCGAGTAAGCTGTGATAAACTGATGAAACTGATAGAATCACGAACGAATCTAGTAAATAAAAGTCGTAGTTTTTTTGAGTCGCAACGGCTTTTCAGGTACCTATAATAAGAACCCTTTTCTGTATGAGTCAAACTGGTCTGATATCTTCTTTTTTCTGTAAGCTATGTCCTTTTAAACTACCTTGATTACAAAATATTTTTACTAAACTAAGAAATTTTGATGAAACTAAAAATGAAATGAAGTAGTTATTTCATTCAGGCTACTTTAAGATTTCATATTCGTCTCGGTTTCGTTAACTTATTCTCGTCTCGGTATCGTCTTGGACTTGGGGCATTTTTTGTATTTTTGTAGATGAAACATCGAAGCAGAGTTTGAATCTATAAACAGCTTAGTTTGTATGTTCATTGAAAAAATCAATTTTATAAGTAAAAATTGCAATGTTTTAATTTTGTATCTTTTCTGCCTACATCACCTTGGTCAACGATACTATCGATAGGTATCTAAATGTAAGTTCGATTCTTTTCTCATCTCCAGGAATTGCATGCATTTAATATCATTTTGTTGGTGATTTGTTCTCGGGCAACGTGACCCCCTACAAACTGTAATCCTAGATCTGCGCCTGATAATACTACGTACTTTATTTCATAATATTGCAGTTCACTTACCATAATCAATTCTTAATAACAGTTCCTTACTATTCGTTATTGGTTAAACGTTTAACATTACTGAAAAACCGACTTTAAATTATTATCAGAAAACAAACAGAAGATTCTTTTTTTTTTTGTTTTTTTGTTCAGTTTCCAAAATGGGATACAACTTCAGCAGACAAAATAACAAAGTTCAATAGTCTCTAAAACAAACAATCGGAATTAAATAGTGTTTATCCTTGTGCTCCCCGCATTTGTTTTTGGCATCAAATTCGAATTATAGAAGACACAAAAATATTGTTTTAGCTTCAAAGGATTTTTTTGTCTTTATTTCTTCATTTGTATAGATTCAGTTGCTTCATTGCTAAAAAAGAGAAAATATAACAAAAATTGAAAAATCGGAAACAAAAAAACTTTCATGGCAAACGTCATTCTGTTAACAGTATCATAAGCATTAGTTTTACCCATTCCATTCAATTACAATTAATTTTCTCGTCCTTCTTACCTTACAATTCTGAATACATGTACGTGACACACAAATATCCAAGAGGATAGTTAAGAAAGAGAAGACAACTGCTAGGTGCATTATATTGTGTTTCCTCATTTCGAACGAACGAATAAAATAGAGTTTTTTGTTTGTTTTGTTTAAAAAACAGGATGACAAGGAAATGCGAAATATCACAGATAAGTAGGTATGTACATATGTATTTATATCAAAAGCTGCTCACTACAGGAGGACAACAGAGATGAATACAAGTGAAAACAACAGAAAAAAAAAAAATAAAAAATGGATCTATGTATGTTCAAGCATGTAGAAAGTAAAATGCATTCCTTTATAGCTGCTGACTGTGAGCGAGTATGTAAGGGTGTATATGTATAAGTATCCTTAAGGATATACGTTTGAATGGGGGTTTGATTGTGGGCCACCGGAAGGATGTGTTATTTCAATAACTTTATACGAACATCTATGGAATGGAACCCTCGAGTTTGTCCATATCCGGTGAAGTTTCTTTATTACCTTTTGGGGTTGTTTTTCATTTGGAGTGTATAGTGTTCTTATAAATATAAGTATTGGGGGAGGGGGCCACATTCTGTTTATGGAATATTGTGTTCCATCGGATTTCGAATGTAAACCTACATTTTTTTGATTCTACAACGTTCTTTAGAAAATCTCTGAGTTTCCATCGTCAAAACAAGAAAACATTATACATAAATATTAATTTTCGGACTTAAAATGTGAGCCAATTACTTTTGAGCTTAAATTGAAAAAGTGGAAAAAAAGTTTAAGGCAAAATTAACGAAACAGAAGATTGTTGCAACTAAAGATATTTTTCTTACGCAAGGAATTTTAGCTAATGTAATTAACTAATTATATATAGGAAAACTTCAAAGTTCAAATTGTAAGGCACGAATTTTTCTTTTTAAATTGTATTTTGTATATATACAGGAAAAAAGCCAGGGGCGTCCTTAGAAATTTGGGGGCCTGGACCTTTGAAGGTATGGGGGCCCCTTTAGGAATTTTTTTTAAACAAATTTTTTTTTAACTTAGTATTTGATAAGTTGTTGGAGCTAAAGTCCACATTTACCTAAATATAAGCAATGTTCAAATTTTTTTTTTAATATGCTGTTGTGCTGAAAGTATTGGAAAAATACAAGAAAAAATAAAAAAAAATGGTGATTTTATTATTTTAAACAAGAGAAACTTTTTATCACAAGCTTATTACACATAGGGGTATTTAAAACTGAATCTTAATAAAGGGTTTTCCAATAAGAGGTGCTATTTTGATATTCAAAGAAAAATGGCATTTTTTGAGATCGGATGTTTATTTCATTATAAAGAGGAAGGTATGCCGTTAATAATGGAACACAACATCAGCCAAATGGCCGCCACGACCACGCTTACAGGACCATATCCTTTTCATGAAATTTTCCATAACCAAATCGCAAAGTGGCTGCCCTATGTCCTCGATAGCCTCACGAATTCCATCTTTGAGGTCTTGAATCGACGCTGGGCTGTTGGCGTAGAACTTATCTTTCACGTGGCCCCAAAAGAAGAAGTCGCAAGGTGTTAAATCACAAGATCTCGGTGGCCAATCGTGATCACCTCTTCGAGAGATAACACGGTCCGGAAACTTTTCCCGTAAAAGATCGATGGTTTCATTGCTTGTGTGGAACGTAGCGCCGTCTTGTTGAAAGTAAACGTTGTCCAGATCAATACCATCCAATTCCGGCCATAAAAAATCATTAATCATCTCTCGATAGCGCAATCCATTGACCATAACTGTTGCTCCAGCCTCATTTTCGAAAAAGTAAGGTCCAATGACCCCGCCGGACCATAAACCGCACCAAACAGTCACGCGTTGAGGATGGAGAGGCTTTTCAACAATAACTCTTGGGTTTTCCGAGCCCCAGATGCGACAGTTTTGCTTGTTGACGTAGCCTCCGAGGTGGAAATGGGCCTCATCAGTCAAGATGATTTTTCGATGAAATTCCGGATCATTTTCATGCATTTCAAGGACCCAATCAGCAAAGACACGACGTTGATGATCAGCCGCCTTGAGTTCTTGTGTTAACTGAACTTTATAAGCCTTAAGACCCAAGTCTTTATGCAAAATACGGTGTAATGACGTTTGTGGAATGCCTAATTCCAAAGAACGACGAGGAATGGACAAACCTGGGTTTTCTTCAACACTTTGGGCTACAACAGCAATATTCTCAGTTGTTCTTGAGCGACGTGCACGGGTTTTATTCTTCACATCACTAACTTGTCCCAACAGCTCGAATTTGTCCACCAAGGTGCTTCACGACGATCCAAAAATGTTTTAGTTTTACGAACCGTCTCTGCCAAATTTTCACCATTTTTATAGTGATTTTTAATAATTTCAATGCGTTATTGAAGCGTGTATCGTTCCATTTTTATTAATGGCATAGTTTTTACTTGTCAAATGTCAAAAAATGACAGCTTCAAAAGTGACAGCTACCGAAATAGCGGGCTTTTCAAAATAACACCTCTTATTGGAAAACCCTTTACATTATATTAGACAGTCAGTTTAGTTACAAGGACGGCTGGTCTGATTTTAATGATCTTTGTATTGTTGTATATGGACGTATCTGATTTTAAAAAAAATCTCTATCTGCGTTTGAAAGGTTCTTCTTAAGAAATTGCTTCAAGGATATTTTTTTCTTAATTTTGAGATTTGCAGGGTGAATTGGGGTAAAAATAAAAATTGTCAAATTTAAAAAAAATAAAATTTTTAGAATATCTTTTCATATTTGAAAGTTTTTTTTTGATTTGGTATTTAGAGTGGGGTTAAAGCGAAAAGTGGTATCCGATTTCAAAAATTCTTTGTGTTTGAAAGGTTATTTGTAGTGGCTGGCTTTAGGGATATTTAAAAAAAAAAATAATATTTAATAGGTAAAGTGGGGTAAACACTAAAAAAGATATATCCGATTTCAAAAAATACTGTTTGTGTTAGAAAGGTTATTTTTACAAAAAAATGCTGTTTATGGATTGAAATAGGATTAAAATAAAACAGTGGTTTTTGAAAACAAAAAGTCTTTCTGCGTTGGACTTTGAAGATCATATTTTTTACAAATTAAGCCATTCATAACGTCATAACGTGAAGTTGGTTACAACCCAGAAAGTAGTATTCGATTACAAAAAGAAGTTTAATTTACCTACTCCTTATGGTAGGTACTTAGGGCCAGTTTCACAGTCAGAACAGTGACATTTAAGTGGGGAATGTGAAAGATTAATTCCCAATATCAGCGTTCACTGTTACCTGAATAAGTGGCACTTAAGTCTCCGATGTTGGTGACTTAAGTTCCACTTACGCCAGCTATGAAATTTAGCTTAAATTCCTAATATGGGAAACTTAAGTGCCACTTATTTCGGTAAGTGTCGACTGTGAAACTGGCCCTTAATATAATGTAGATAGCAAGTATCATCCACTTTCACACTTTTACTTTAATTTTGAGTAAAAGACTGAGAAATATCCATGTATTTTATATGGAAAATTTCAATTGCTTACCGACACGTGTTAACGTTAACCTTGCTCTCTTTTAGGGAGAGGGAGTCAAAAGAAATTAAAAAAATTTAAAAATAAGCGCCACTCTAATACAAAAATGTACGTTTTTTCTATCCTAAATTTAAAAAAACTATAATGCTATCGACTCCGATATAATATATGTACATATAATACCCACTTATATATTATTTAATCATGGATGTTATCTTTTATTATACAGGGTGTCCGCCAGGAAGGTATACTACTTTGTTTTGCCGCCATTTTGGTTAACATTAATCTTGACAGTTCATACTTGGCAGTCGTTATTATGGTGTAGTGAATGATTTCGAAGAAAGAGGGTCTGTAGGTGATAGGCCCAAGCATGGACGGCAACGTACTGCAAAATTATAAATAAACATCCTGTAGTTTGAGGAGGGACGGCCCCAGCCGAACTTGTGCCCTGTGCAAGATTTGTAGAAAACGCCCCTTTTTTATATTTGCATACATACATACATACATACACTGATACACATGCATAAGACTTTTCCACATTACCCAAGAGGTAATCTTTCAATGCACAGGTCTAGTGGGATATTTAGTTTTACGATATTTTGAGTTAGATTCTCCTTGAATGCAACAATGAAAGTGAAGTTATGTAGTTAGTGTGCAAGAAATAACTTAGCACAGTTGTGATGGATGTTATTTTGGGATTATTTGAAGAAGATTTGTGGTTAAAATGCAAATGGCAGTTCATATTTGTCTGCGCAAGATCAGATAACATTTTCTTGATCCTGGTAATGCGCCCCCAGAATTTTGCACATTTTGCACATATGGTTAGTCTGGCCCTGAACGTGAGTGGCCCTGCCTAATAAACTTTAATATATACGAGGTCCTTACATCCCTTACAGTTTTTGTGATAACAATGCACTCGTGTATAAATTATGTTTTATTTTTTTTGTATTTATTGTAACTGCAATGCTTATTATTTGAAATAAGTGATAAATCAAATCGCAAATTGAAATGTATTGGTTAAGGGCCCTGGCCCACCGGGCCCATGCCTAAAGACGTCACTGGGTACAGCTCGAAAATTAGGATTCGCGGAAATAAGAATCACTTGGAAATTAGGACACACTTATATGTAACGTTTGCAGAGTTGATTTTTGTTTGTAAAATATGTGCAGGTTCGCATGTATAAATGAAAAGGGACTTTCCCTTACTATCGTTTTTTCTATGATGCAAAAAATAAGTTAATTTTCCAATTGAAAAAAAAAGAGAGAAAACCACATTGTCGTTGGAAATTAAGTCTCAAGTTATAAACAAAATTACGAAAGGTGCCTCTAACAAAGCATTTGCTCTTAATTATAATGTTACACCGTCTTATATTCTCTATTTGAAGCAATGAATGAATAATGACCAAGGTAACATATTCTTTTATTTTTGGCTAGAGATACAGCTGTTTCAAGGGGTGCCAAGCCACCTGTCATCAGTCTCCTCTTATTAGTGCTCCTGAGCTTTAATCCAATTTTAGTATAAAAAACTTTCTACATGCCCATCATAGGGATCGAACCCACGATATCAGATTTGCTCAGTCTTAGAAGCCGTATGCACTACACATTCCGCCGCCTGAGACCACTGACATTGTTTATCAAATGCATTTGGAGCATCAGCATTCAAAATAAACGAATTATAAATTAATTCGTAAACAATGGCAAGATTGCGTACAATTCATGATTGTACCGTCTCCGGAATCGTCCTTCCTCACATATGGGGCCAACAATTCTCCTTAAGACTTTTCTCTCGAACTCGGCTAAGAGGTCGGAGTGCCTTTTGCTAAGCACCCAAGTCTCGGATCCATATGTGAGTACTGGCAGGACCATGGTTCTGTACAGCAGCACTTTTGAAGTTATGGTGAGATTTCTGGATTTGAAGAGCTTTGACAGACTATAGTAGGCAGTAGGATGAAGGAATCATGTACAGCTTGCTCGGTTCTTCCGATGATGTCGATGTAGTCTGCGTAAGCCAGTATCTGGCTGGACCTGTTGACGATGGTCCCTCTCTCCCTTTCTCCAACGCCAGGTTAAAGAAGAGGCAGGCCAAACCATCCCCTTGTCGGAGTTCATTAAAGATGTTGATTGGTTTGGATAGCAATCCGGCTACTTTTACTTGGCTTGTTACGTTGGTCATGGTCAACCTACATAGTCGTGTCAATTTATTTGGGATGCCAAATTCTCTCATGGCTTTGTAAAGTTCTACCCTGGCTATGCTATCATAGGCGGCCTTAAAGTCTATAAACAGATGGTATGTTGGGATGTTAAACTCTAGACATTTTTCCAACGCCTGCCTAAGGGTAAAGATCTGATCAGTTGTTGATTTGCCTGGAATGAAACCACATTGATATTGTCCGATGATGGTTTAGCGTATGGGGTTATCCGGTCTTGTAGGATAGAGGAGAGTATCTTATAGGCGGTACTCAACAACGTGATACCTCTATAATTGCTGCACGTTGTGACATCTCCCTTCTTATGTATGGGGCAAATTATACCTTTTCGCCAGTCTTCTGGAATTTCTTCATGCTCCCACACGTGCACTATGATCTCATGAATTGCTTGACGTAAAGCTGGCCCACCGTGTTGAAATAGTTCGGCTGGTATACCATCGGCTCCCGGGGCTTTGTTTTTCTTTAGCCGGCCTATAGCCTTCTCAACCTCTTCTGCGCTTGGTAGGGTACTTTTCTTGAAGTAGTGGAGCCTCCACTTCTGCAGTGAGCTGACCATTTAGCAATTCATTGAAGTACATTTCCCATCGCTCGAGTATGCTTTGAGGATCGGTGATCAGATTTCCCTCTCTGTCCTTGCAGTATGTGCAGCGTGGTGTGTACTGCGTCATGCTTCGGATGGATTGGTAGAACTTCCTCGCCTGATGCGGACCTCGCTCTCGGCTTTTCTCTATTTCACAGATTATGTTCTTCTCCCAGGCTGATTTTTTCTGTCTTTGAAGTCGTTTTTCAATACGCAACATCCTTACGTTCAGTCGCAAGCTTGCATTCATCATCAAACCAGTCGTTCCGATTTCTACGACTGCTGCCTAAGATGGAGTTGGCAGTACTAATGACAGTATTCTTAATGCGTATATTCTTTTTTGCAGGCAAAAAAAAACCCTTCATATTGCCGAGTTCCCAGCAATGAAAAGCAAGCTTTACGCATGGATCCTACACCAGCGCCGGAAAAAAACTGCATTATTAACGAACCCATATTGTAAAGCAACAAGCTATTGCGATTCAATCATCCCTGAATCCCGAATTTGCTTTTAATGCAAGTGATGGGTGGCTGCAAAATTTTAAACGGCCTTTTGGATAAAGGCATCTGTACCTAATATTCTTGAAGATATTTTTGTAAGTTTCCAACTAAAGTAACAGGTTATTAGTGTGGTCTTCTTTAATTAAATAAAAACGCTTGGAAATTAGAAACATTTGAAAATTAGAATTCGCCAAACTTTCTTATTCTAATTTTTGAGGTTAACCTGTACCTACTTAATGAATTTTCAATTTTTATTTTTTTTAAGAGAATATAGGCCAACAATATTATTTTTGAAGCAAGAATAATATTTAAAATAAACATAGGAAAAGTTAAGACTTCTTGAAGATAAATGTGAATGGTTTAGTAATAGGTATGTAGGTGTGTTCTTTGGTGCGTATTCCCAGTTTCCCACTCAAAAAATAATTTCCATGTTTAATACAACAATAATTCCGCTTAGTTAATGGCGATAAACCTCTCAGCTTATGAACTAAGAGCATATAAAAACAGAATAATATGTATTATAACTTTTATACATGGCGTGATTTTGTGCACTTTGGTTTAAAGCAAACAAGGGAGTACAAAAAACACACACCTTATATTAAGATTCGAGAAAATGTTAAAAAGTCAAAAGTAATACAAAAATGGATTTTTTGTTTTATTTTTTTTTTTCAGTTTGAAAATTTTTTTTACAAATTTTCAAAAGCAATATTGTTTAAACTATTGAGAAGCACCAGATTGCAAAATAATAACAAAATCGGTGGATGCATAAAAAAGATATACGCAAATAACCCAAACATAAGACCATTATTCTAATTATGTGAATTTTTTGCCAAAAAACTGAAACAAGGTACAAAGTTTAATCAAAATCATTTTAGCGGTTTCTGAGAAAATTTGAAATAAACAAAAATTTTGTATGGCAGCTACCCGTTCTAGGTATGATCTAAAACAAAAATTGGAATTTGACCTCTAGGGCATCACATAAAAATGCTCTGTACCAAGTTTGAAGAAAGTCAATGCACCCGTTAAGACTCTATACTCTGTCCAACAAAAATTGGCAGTGTAGGCAAGATAGGACGTTTGCCTCTTATCTGACCACAGTGGATTGCATAAATCTGTCCTTCATTAAAGCTTTCACAGGGTTGTCGTAGTCTACACGATAACACTCATCATTAAAAGCTTTTTCTTAAAGCTCGAAAATCAAAAGCACCTTAACAGAAACTCAAGGAAAAAAAAGCTGAACGAATTACCAAATGGACACGGGTGGGTAACTCTGAATGTACATCAAGCAGCAGCCAATCACCATTGGCTTGGCCACAGCAATTCAGTGCAAACTCAGCACTCAGATGTGCCTTGAATAGGACGTTGGGTCTGTGTCAGATGCTATTGGAAATTCACGGGCGGGCAAACACTTTTTGTGGAGGAGTTATTTCAATTTAATATGGTGCAAAAATATGGCACGCTACTGATTTTGAAAAAGCTTTCCCATAAGAGGCGTACTGCCTATTTTTGTTGGACAGAGTATAGCTCAAATTTCAGTGGGAGCACAAACGCACGGACTTCATGCATGAGGAAACCCACTTTTGCGAACTTCTCGATCATCGTAGTATTAGTTTTGATCACCAACTCGAAGTTTTTTTTTTTTTACACGGACCCAATACTTGCCCTTTAGAGCAATTAAAAATAAATACAAATGTTTCGCATCAAATGTCAAAATAAATGTCTTTATTAAAAACTTTAAACACAGGATTATATATCAGAGAGGATTGTATAAGAAAAATCGCACTGCATGCTCTGAATGTGGATCGAATGAATAGGTATTCTTACTCGAATGAATATTCGTTTTCGCTCCTTTGGTTATCGAACTGCTGCTGTGCACATCGCACCGTTTGTTTGTTTTTTCCTCCTTCAATGTTTTTGTGGTTACTCCTGTCGATCCGAAATCCAGCTGGTGGTTAATGACAAATTATTTTTCCGCGCCACTGCCAGTTACTGCTATTTAAGACCGAAATAATTGATCATTGATCATAAATGATCATTTTCGTTCATTTACTTTTATTTCTTGCTCTAAGTTGCACTCGGTGGTTGATAGAATTAAGATTTCCCGTTCCGAAGGTTTCGTAACCAAGATTTGCAGAATGGTCTGAATGACTCTTCATTCGTTGTTCATGCTCGTGAACGATTTGTTGTATGAAAAAATTCATATTTAAATCGTTGAATTTTTCTGGGTAGGGTTAGATATGTGGTTGTTGTTTGGGCCGAGAGATAGTGATCGTGATTACTGCCCTGCCCTGGTCCGAGCTGCAGCTGGTTTTCGAATTTAGTTTGTAGATCTCGATACACTACCGCTTTTTGTGACCGAGAATAGAATGATGGTTGAAGGCTCAGCACCACTATTGCCTCTGAAAAAATTAAAAAGCTGACGAGTAATATCGTAAAAAGGGGCCGATTGGGCAATTTCTAAAAAAGTCAGGGCCACGGGGACAAAACGTTCGCCTGCGAGTCATGGGCCATATGATGTTATCGCTCTTGCCCATAAGCGGGCGATTCCCCTATTGAGTTTTTGCCCTCACGCTCGCGAGCTTTTGAACTCTGAATTCGGTCGTGGGTAAAATATGAGCTGCACAATTTTTATGAGCGCTCGTATGCGAGCATTTCCTAACCCTGCTAGAAAGCTTAATTTATTTCAAAATGTCAAAGTTTGTTTATTTCTTAAGAAGATTATGAAAATAAAATTAATAAACACTTTGGTCCAGTTTTTCAGTGCGAGATTAAAGTTAAACCCGATTTAACTCAGGATTAACTGAACAGATGCTTTTGATGTTTTATCCTCCGAGTTTGTTTAGTCGTTCCACATGCATTCTCCACCGAAGAACTGCTTCCTCAGTTTACTGCCACATGATTTACTTCTAGAGTTAGCTAACTCTGGTTTAAAGGCTGTCCCAAACCAACGCGAAACATTCGCGCGAATATGCGACGACTGAATAATGTTCGAAGATTCGCATCGCGCCAGTGTGGGTGCTCCCATTAATCTCCATGTAAATAAATTAAGACAGGCGGAAGTTTCGTCGTCGCGCCGAATGTTTCGCGTTGGTTTGGGAGAGCCTTAACTCACCACTGAAAAAGTGGGCCTAAGGTACAGAGATACTGAGCACTGATGAAGCTGTTTTTCGGCGGAGAATGCATGCAAAATGACTAAACAAACTCGGAGGATAAAACGTCAAAAGCATCTCTTTAGTTAATCCTGAGTTAACTCACCAAATCTGATTAGTTAACTCGGGTTTGACTTCAATCTCGCACTGAGAAACTGGATCTCAGTTTTACTTATTTAACCTGAATTTTCTTTCATAACAGAGTGTATTATCTTTCGGTACCAAAGCTCATTAATGTTCGTGTTGACACAATCAATCCAGTGGAGGAATTTTTGCCCAAAATAATTACATCAGGCACCCATACACGAATTTAGCTCGCAGAAATTTTTTTTTTCTCTTTCAAATCACCAAAAGCACAAACAGAATTAAAATTTAAAGAATTAACAAAAAATAGCTCAAGTAGCACAGCATCACAACAAAAAAAATAAAAATACGTCCTTTACGAAAAAAAAAAAAATTGCCAGCACAGATGGACCGAGACATTCCTTTGGCTGTAATCATTTCGTTATGTGTGCGCTGTGTGTTGTGTGCACATCACAGTATGTGATCACTCTGCGGGTACGGTTGGATTGAGGACAAAATGGTTTGCAGTTCATCCATCAGCTGTTGCGGCAGCAGCAGCATCCACATTCACAGCAGACATCAGAGCCTCAGCGATGCTCAGCTAATGCATTCGAATTTAATCTTCAATCTATTCCCAGCCGCGTTGTATATTTTCTGTCTGTGCAATACTTTCGGTCATTTTGGCTTAAACGAAAAGAAAAAACTTACTTACATACAAATTGATTACATTGTGTGAAGTAATCTCTTGCTCGCATGAAACGTGCCTAAAAATCAAAAAAAAAAGTTCGGTTCATCGGCAGCAGCAGCAGCACCAACAGCAGCAGCAGCACCAACAGCAGCAGCCGGCATCAGCATTGCATACAGCACGAATTTTGTAGCATAATTATATTTACATCGTTGACCTATAAAAATGTACAATTTTGCAAAATGAAAAAGCTTTGCAATGATCGAATAGCCTAGCCATGCTGGTGATGCAGTGCAATGCGGTCACTTTATGTTTTATCGTATATGAATAATAATTATTGCAAAAAAAATTATATATTTTTTTTGTTAAATCTTTATCGATGTTCAATATTATAGCAGTGATCTCGTGCCGCAGATTTTTTATTACGAGTGCAACGAGCACTAAGAGTTATAAAACAAAATAAAATTGTATAAATAAAAATAATAATGAAACAGAAAAATGAAATTGTGAAGTGGATAGAGAAATATTTAACAATCGAAATAAAATATTTTCGGTCAACTGCACTGAAGACAAAATAAGAAAATAAGAATAATTCGGTTGTGTGTTTTTGTATTTTTTTTTTTTATTTTTGTTTAATTTAAGTTCTTTTTTATTTTTATTGAAATTTTTATTAAATTTTTGTGTTGTCGGCTGAAGCAATTTATACAAATATTCACCGGCATCATGTTTACCTGTTTGTATCAGCTATGGGATTGGTAAGTTATTATTTTTTTAAACTAAAAGGCTTGACGACCAAAAAAAGATTTCTGTTTGTTATATAAGATAGATTCAGATGGGTTTTTATGTTGTTGTTGTTTTTTTGTAATCACGCGTGTATTCGATCCGACAAAGTCAGAATCGTGAATGTGAAGTTACCGAAGCAACATTTGCCAATCGAAAAGTGGTTAGGTGGATTAGTCGTTGATTAGTTGTTATAAAGGGTGTTTTTTTTTAGACGTGTGGTTTTCAAGAAGAAATAAAACGCATATATACCCATATACGCGCATATACGCATATATTTAATGTGATGGCCAAAATTTTGGCTTTATTATAAAGATAAGGGTTTGCCATTATTTTTTAAAAATGATTTCGGGCAAGTGGCCACCGGGGCTGGCTCCAATAAATTCCAGCCGAGAGGCCCAATTTTCGAACACTTTTTGCAGCAATTAGGACCGTATGTCAGCAATAACTCGCTGAATATTCTTTTCCAAGGCGTCAATCGTCTCGGGCTTATCTGCGTAGACAAGCGATTTCTCATAACCCTACAAAAAATAGTCCAGCGGTGTTAAATCGCACGATCTTGGAGGCCACGCCACAGGCCCACGACGCGAGATAATGCGCTGGCCAAAAGTTTCCTTCAATAAATTGATTGTTTCGTTAGCTGTATGGCATGTAGCGCCATCTTGTTGGAACCACATCAACATCAGGCACGAAAAAGTCATTAATCATGCCTCAATGGCGTTCCCCATTGACTGTAACATTATGGCCGGCTTCATTTTTGAAGATTAAAGAAATATGGACCAATTATTCCCTCTGCCCATAGAGCACACCAAACAGTGACTTTTTGAATATGTAACGGCGTCTCAACAATGGCTTGTGGAATATGATCACGCCAAATACGACAATTTTGCTATTCAACCAAAAATGAGCTTCATCGCTAAAAACAAAATTCGCTTATGAAAATTGGGATCAACGGCAATCTTGTTAAGCGTCCATTTGGGCACGATTTGCAAATGTTGTTCAGAAAAAATTCTATTCATTATGAAATGGCAAACCAAATTGAGCATAAATCAAGTGACATCTGTCAAAAAGACCAACTACGAAAAAATTATTGCCAGATTGAAAACCACACGTCTTAAACAAACACCCTGTATTTTAAATTTTGTTGTGCGATGTTTTCTATGTTTTTTTTTTTGGGTTCATACTAAATTGAAAGATCAACTACATCATCACATATCAACACATTATTTGATAACAATAATTTCACTATAACAAGTTTTAACTTCATTTTAAGTGGGTTCTTTGCTAACTTCATATAAATTTAGCAAACAATCAAATAAACATAGAAAACATTGCACGAAAAAATTGAAATTGTCACAACTAATGAACGACTGACTAAAGGTAAATTACTAAGCAGTTGTAACCCTTTTTCGACGAGTGCTTTCCTATAGCTTTTTATGAATTTTGCAAAAAAAAAAAAAACGAAATTGGACGACAAATTAACAATTTGCATTTTATTTCACGCTTTATTTAGGTCAATGCGTTCCTAGACTTTTAACACTGAACATAAAAGTACGGAAATAAAAATTAATAACAATTGATATTACCTTTTTATTAATGCTTAAGGCCGGCTGCACATTTGTTATGAATTTGTATCGTAGGTAAACGTACGAATTGAGTGTGCACACTGAATACGTTTTTCTCCATCAAATAGGCAGTGACCCAGTAATATTGCTTTCGTGAAATCCTCTTCGGTGCGTGATGGATAATATGTATCTTCAAGATAATTCTCGCCAAAAGCTGCACTGAAAGACACGTAAACGTTAACTTAAATCACTTTGATCGCACCAGAGTTTGTGCCGTAAACCGCGAAAATACATTTTTCTACATCCATAATGTTTCAACGCACGAAAGTGTTTAAAAGTCCCATCAAGTTCGGATTGTTTTTGTACGTTGCAACTATGGAACTACACGTATAAATCATACGACTAACTCTTACCCAGTGTGCGTGCTCCCATAGTACTTACTTAGAAGGTCGAGATTGTTCGTGCGTGTTCGCAAAAGTCAAATTTGTATGATAACGCATCCAATGTGTGGCCGGCCTTATACTTAGTGTGAAAATATCACAACACGACACGTTGGATTTTTAATTTGTCCTTACTGTCAAAGTGTCATTTGGCAGAACTGACATTTACACCCTCTCAATCTTCGTGAATCAGATTCGCTTTGTTTTGGAGAAGAAGAGAACCTAAACTTGACAGTTCACCTTTATTGGTGGATCACTTTTGACAGCAGTAGAGATTTTTTTGTTTTGTTTTCTTAAGTAGAGTAAAGCAAAGTCGAGAACTTATACGCTGAGCAGGTAACGATCAGTGAGATCTCCGACTCAAGTATGAAAATCACTTTAATAGGGCCCATATACACAACACTTGTGTGCACACCGGTGTCATGACACTTCCCCATACACATACACCGACACAAAAAAATGAAAAATGTTTGATTTTTGTTGTCGGTTTCTCGATTGGTGTGCACACAAGTGTTGTGTCTATAGGCCCTATAATACTGAACTGTAACAGGATTTAAAATTCCTCCACAATGGTCATGGTCAGGATGCTCGGTCATTTTATTTTGCGCTCGTCGATCATGCTCTGACAAATATTCTGTGTCCACGCAGCAGGCATATGTGATTGTATGGTTGTGGCCAAGTAGTCATTAAGCGACATTTCTGAGCGACTGAACGACGTTACTCTGCTTTAAAATCCTGAGTGACAAACTACTATATTGCCGTAGCGATTACAATATAATGGTAATCTTTTCATCAAAATAACCAACTCAATTTAAATGCTGCAACAAGAACTAATTAAAGCAATTCTTTCAAATGCCATTAGTTCATCCGTGGTTGTACAATATAAGTACATACATGTACAGCAAAGTATATGCACAGCACATTTTATGTGCCGGTGAATGCTGGAAAGTTTCAGACGAAGTCTCCCGATTCAATTATATCTAAGCAATTAAATGCTCCCATTCATTTTATACAGAAAAAAAGAACACAAACACTTGATGGGGCGCATCATGTTTCATAATTATTTACCTGTGTAATTATGCAATCTGAATTCAACCTTTATGTTCCCATACTTAGATAATAATATAATAAACGACATAATTTTTTTTCTTTCAGGTTGGATTCTCCGCCGCTTTTTAACGCAGCCACTATGGACAGTAAAAAGTTGCAACAACTGCAGCAAGCCAATTCCCATATAGCACCGCAAAAGAAAGTCCCCCTATCGTATCAAACTAACATAGCCGACTATCGGACATCAGCGCATTCGCCAGTCTTCCAGAATCATCATTTGCAATATCATGGAGGTGGTCATCAGGCAATGTACCAGCAGCAGCAGCAACAACAACAGCAACAACAATCGCCCAGTTCCAGTGGCTCACAACTCACCCCCATCGATGTGCAACCTCAGGGAAAGCACAACATGCTCAAGACCACGGCCTACCATCAGCAGCAGTTTACAGGCGAACAAATCTATCAGACACCTCCAGAGCGAACGTATCAAATGTCCGCAGCAGCTGGGCGGCCATTATATCAAACTGCAAGTAGTCAACATCAACATAATCCAGTCACGGCTCTGCAGCAGCAATATCAACAACTGCAGCAGGCCAAAATCCAAGCTCAAATCCAAACTCAAAACGAGGCACTGGTGCATCAGCAAAGAACATTTGCCATGCGCCAGGCGTTAAATCCCCCAGTGCCGCAAGGTCACTACCACATGAGTCAGAGTTCGAGCATAATGTCATCGCCGCAGCATCAACAGTCACCGATTCACCAATTATCGGCTGCATCCTCACATCGTACCGTGCCACCATCGACACTTAACCTAAGCAGTCAATTCCAGCCGGCGCCGGGTCCCTCTAAAGTCGCCCCAAATACGAAGCACTTCCATCAGGACCAAGCTAGCCTCTACGCACAACAGCAGCATCAGTTGCAGCTGCAATTGCAGCTTCAACAACAGCAACAGCAGCAGCAACTACAGCAACAACAACAACAACAAAAGCAGCATCACCAGCTTTTGTCGAATCAACAACAACAGCTGCAAGACAATGGCCAATCGGCGAGACAAAAGGTGGCACCACCAATGAAAAGTGATATGAGTGGGATAACTCCAGGCAGCGAACCCAGTCCCGTATACATTCAGCAAAATCATCCTGGCCACGTTATGAACCAAGCATGTCAAACTCAGATCTCTGGGGCACTTGGCAATAAGACACCCGCTAAAACACCCAGCAGCGAGGACAGCTTGAACAAAAGTCCCTCAGCCACTTCCACTTCAGCATCCCATTCGCAGTTGGACAGGAAGAAGAGTTCTGGTTCGATACAGGCAATCAAATCGCCAATAACAAAACGTCCACCAACGTCACCAGTCGCGATGTCGGGGTGGCTTTACAAACAGGGTTCGGATGGCCTGAAGGTATGGCGCAAACGGTGGTTTGTGTTGGCCGAGTATTGCTTGTACTATTACAAGGGCCCGGAAGAGGAGAAGCTATTGGGATCCATACTCCTTCCTTCGTACAAAGTATCTGCTTGTTTGCCGGAAGATAAAATCTATCGAAAATATGCTTTCAAGTGTGAGCACACCAACATGCGCACCTATTGGTTGGCAGCTGAAACAGCTGAGGCGATGATCCAGTGGGTCCGAGCCCTTACCGCTGCCACAATGATGCAAGCTAGCAGCGAATCGGATCAGACATCACAACCAAGTGTGTCGTCACTCAACCAGAGTGCTGACAACAGTGACTCTGGTATTCATACCCTGCAGTCGCAACAGAGTAAGCTGAGTCTAAGTCAGGGTCCTGTTACTCCGGCATCAGATAATGGCGCCCAACCTTTGTACGCAAATGCTCCACCGAAGCCTAGACGCATTAACGACGGAGGCTATTCGTCACCTAGTCCCGAACATTCGGTAGACAACGAAGGCAGCATTGGTCGAAAACACGGACAAAGTCAGCAGCAGCACTCAGCACGACGAAGCAATGCCGTTATGTCACCCTCACTCCAGCAAATGCAACGTTCACAACATCATGCCATTTATGACTCACGAACTGGTAATGTCACGTCCTCGTTGAGAATTCAAAGTTCAACGGACAACTTAGCCAATCAGATGCAACAAATAGCCATCGACACCAACCGTCAGTCGCCATATCATTCGAACAACGAATACAGTTCGCATCCATCTGGTGGTTCATTGCCTCAAAATATCCCTGGATCGGGTTATAGCCATCAGGGTGTTGATTTGGAAGAGCAGTTGATGCGGATGCCGTCGCGTAGTATTGGCGACGACATCTATGGCGAACGCGAACTTTACATGCAGAAAATCATCCAACAGCGATACCCACCCAATCAGACAGTTATGGGCTATGCTAATGCAGAGCGAAGGACACCAGATGCCTATGGCAGATCTAAGAATCGTCCCTTTTCGGATTATGAGGATATTTATAATTTGACACAGTGTAAGACATCCCAGCCACAGGAAATGCCTGTGGTGGGTAGTGCGTATAGAAGGCCCATGAGCCCACCAACGTACGATGCCACCAAACATGTTCCACCGATGCCATCAAGATATACACCAAACCATTTAGAGGTGAGTACTATTATGCACATTTTTCTAATATAAAAAAATAAATAAATTAGGTGGAGAAAAAGCTCGAGAAGCACCAGTGCCTAGTGACTTACAACTAGGTACTATCAATCATTCGTGGGTGCGTGCAAAATATTGAAAAGGAAATACTTGCAGTTTTTGAGTATGCACCTACCCATCAGCGAAAATGGTGAAGTTGTGTGGAAAAGTCACCATTGAGTATTATTTTACACGAACTGTCAAGTACGAGTGATTTATTCCTTAGCTGTACAACACGAATGTGTAATGCTTTGTCTTACCCATACTGCTTTAAAAGTTATATCATTATCTAAGTCTGAATTCTGGTCAATGCATTGAGATATAACCGACTATTTGAAGATTCTCTCCATTCTTTTCAGTATATCGATGAGTATGTGTCGTTGTCGATAGCATTTTGAGAATTGTTCTCCAGTTGAGCCAAGGTCCTTTGAATGTGTGTGTAAGTAAGGGATTACAGATAGCCCCACAAAAAAAAAATTACATGGGTATAAATCGGGCAACTGAAGATCACCCCGAAAGGAGATGGGTGTTCGGGATTGTGTTCTTGCCAAAGATTCATCGATGTTCGCGTGGTGTTTGCCGTGGCGCCATCTAGCTGAAACAAGACGTGCTCCACATCCATTATTTTTAAGTTTTGGGAACAAAAAATGCTCTAGAATTGGCAGTATCTGTCGTGAAATTGACTGCCTAACCTGCTCGAGGTGTTTCGGTGTTCTGACGGTTCTTGAATCTGGCCCAGGTTTTTGTTTGTCTGCAAATCATCCGTTACCCTAAAGCTATCCACCCATAAAAGTATCGAATTTCGACTAGGAACATGACCTAAGGGTGCGATATGCATGCCACAATTAAGAGGCTTTTAAAATTACGCTTCTAAGACGAAGGCGCCCTACTCCCTTGTCCACTATATGACCGTTACTAAACCTACTGTATGTCCCGCTCTGTCGAATGATTGACATACCCCAATCTCCTCCGGAAACTGCCGCTAGATGGCGAACATTTCAAACTGGGAAGTTTCTCTGCCTCAATCTTGTGTGTCACTGGTAGATTTAATGTTTACACCGAGGAAGATAAAATCACAATAGCTATCTCCAAGTTGTTGCTATCAACACTCAGGTTTTGTATCAGGTGGCGGAGAGACGTTCGCTTAGTTAATTGATAGCATGTTCTTCAGTACAAGTTCGCATATTCTTTAATCAGCGCCTGCCTCTCCTCTGAATCTGTTGATGAAAGTTCTGCCCGTGTGAGCGCCCATGGGCATGATTCCTTCTACCCAAACTTGGTTGATGATTAATGAAACTGAGTCTTCATTGATTGATAGAGGGTTCTCGTTCCATTTATCAGCTGCTGCGAATGCTGCTTAAATACATCTTATATTCCGTGAGACTCGGTAACTACATACCTTCCCTTCTCTGTTTTGAATAGCCTTAAGTTATATTTGGCTTTTTTTAAGTTCTTTTAGTGTAGTGCAGGGAATCTATTCCACAGGAATTTATAACACCATAAATTTTGTGGAATAATTTCCCACCTGAAATTCGTTAAGTTAATTCTCACACTAAGATCCATTTTTTCCTTGCGAGATTAAAGTTAAGCCCGAGTTAACTAGGGATTAACTTAACAGATGCTTTTGATGTTTTATCTACTGAGTTTGTTCAGTTGTTTTGCATGCAATCTCCACCGAAAAACTGCTTCTCCAGTAACTGTGGCTTAAATTACTTCTAAACTACTTGGCTAACTCTGGTTTAACTCACCACTGAAAAACTGGCCCTTAGTGGGGCACAACTCAACCTTTTAAATCGAAGTTCTTTCTTCACTAAAAAGTGTAACAAATTCTCTTTCTGAGTAGGAATGAACTCCACTTTGCAAAGTGGAATAAATTCTCACCAAAAGTGTAACAAATACTAGGATGTTGGAGCAGATTCCCGTGAAATTAATTTCCTCCGTGTGCTGTTTCAATCGCGAGACTCTTCAATCTTCAATCTGGAGGCTGCGAACGCCCTCTTCTTTGAACGATAGATTTTTTTCTTCCTTCCCTTGGCTAGATAGTCTACTCTCGCACACCCTTAAGCTTCTCGCTCAAGAGATTCCTGTGTCCCTGTGTCCCTGTGTCCCTTGTTCTTATTTCTTTTTCCTGTGAAAATATATCTCTAAGTTTTGGTAACAACTACATTTGATCCTGTTTTGTACTGGAATATTTGGAATATTGATAAGCTTATATTTCTAGCCCTGAATGTTGAAGACGTCCGTGAAATAATGGTTAGTGTGTAGGAAATCTGGGTTCGACTCCCAGCCTCTGCAACATAAACACAACTACTAATTCTTGTGAGAAAGTAATAAATCTTCCAAGACCAAAAGTAGTCTTAAAACTCTTCAGCATTTCACGTCCGTGAAATAATGGTTAGTGTGCAGGAAATCTGGGTTCGACTCCCAGCCTCTGCAACATAAACACAACTACTAATTCTTGTGAGAAAGTAATAAATCTTCCAAGACCAAAAGTAGTCTTAAAACTCTTCAGCATTTCACGTCCGTGAAATAATGGTTAGTGTGCAGGAAATCTGGGTTCGACTCCCAGCCTCTGCAACATAAACACAACTACTAATTCTTGTGAGAAAGTAATAAATCTTCCAAGACCAAAAGTAGTCTTAAAACTCTTCAAAATTTCTAAATAAAAAAAAATAAATAAATTTTGTGATGTGACAGCTCGTGTAGAACAAGGGCCTAGTGACTTACAACTCTCAACCATTCCTGTGTTCGTGTTATCGACAGGAATGGACGGGAATTACAACTTTCTGCTGAAACCAAACGGCTGGGGTGAGATGCACTTAATCATGATACTCTTGGAGGATATGTCACTTCCTATAGCAAGAGAAAGTAGACGATTTTTGTTTGGGTAGAGGAGCCTGGGAATCTCACCCAGACCTCCGATATGACAGTCCTAGACACTAACCATTACGCCACCTGCTACTACAGCTTAAAAAAAAATCATTAATTAGCTTCATCAAGGCAACACATACACATCCTCGATTAGATTAAAAGTTAAACCGATTAAATATCCTTGATAACCCACATTTTTTTCACGAAATTTCACAACATTAAACTTAATCCAATATAAAATTCTACACCAACACATAGGTACATACGTAACTTAGCTCTGCTAACACACTTTCCTTTACTCGCGCAAACAAAACAAAAAAGAACACCAACAATTACTTTAACTGTAACATGTCCTTAGATAAATTACAAAATTCATTCAAGAAGTGCTATACGACCATGTACATCCTGTATAAATAATTTTTTGTTTTCTCCCGAAAATTGCATTAAACAAAATTGCAGAGCAACTTTACACCCATACCGACCGCCTTCAAGATATAATTAAAAAAAAAATAAAAATACTATGCCAAACCAAACTCTAGAAAACAACAACCACCCTCTTGCTTTCCTGAAAATTAATCAACATGAGGATTATACTCGTAAAAACTGGCACAAAAAAAAAGAAATAAGAATGAAGAAAAAAATTGTTACACAACCCCAACTCTTCTTAGCACATATTTATACAAGCCACACACATAAAAATACATTTTTAACGAGGTTTTCCTTGTTGCATTTTAAACTTTTATAGGGAACAAGACTTATTCAAGGCATAAAACAAGGTGGAAGAAGATTTTCTGCTTCATTTCTAGCCCACAAAAACGTAACAATTCCGTATACTAATCGCCGCGTGCCGTAGGGTGGATCCCAAAATGACAAGCAAACAGGAATCAGAGTGACAGGTGGAGCTAGAAAACAACCCCTTTAGATTTATTTTTATCAAACAATTAAAGTTCCTCCTCGTTTTGTGGTTGAGATTCATTCCTGGACTGGAGTAGGAGTTCCACCATGTTGAGTTGAAAACAGGGTCAGAAACATTAATTCTTATTCTGTCCGCATTTGTGTTTCGTTTTGTCTCCGGAAATGCAGCAATCCCATATCCCATTTGGTTGAGATCCTATGAGATATGATACGACAAATGAGTGCATGATTTTTTTTTTTTAGATTTTTGTTCTCAAAAGACTCTTTATGACAATTTACTTTTTGTTTTGGAACAGGCAACTGGAAGCAGCACAAACTTGCGTACAAGACCGTCAACCGCATCGATCATACGACCACACTCGGCTGATTTTCTCGAATACGAAGCCAGAGCTGAAGCAGCAGCGAATGCAGCAACATCATCGACTGGCGGTGCCATCAAGCCAGATGCCATACGTGCCCCACGACCCAAATCGAGTTTGGACATCAACCGTGCGCCAGACAGTTTCTACTACTCAGAAGCAAGCTATGCTGAAAAAATGCGACAGAGTGCTCTTTATCTGCAAAGTCCTCAGACGGCCCAGCCCCAACAGCACAATCAACAGCAGCAACAACAACAACAACAACAGCAGCCACCACCACCAGCCCCAGCCTCAGCTTATGGATACACTTCTGCCTACCCAAGTCCAAGTGGTATGCACACAATTGGCTATGAGAATCCCTATGAGCGAGCCTACAAACGGAACGAACTTCTTCAAGAGGCGACCATAAATCAGGGGACTTCGAGTGTGCCACGAATGAGTCGTGGTGTGAGCAACAGTGCCATCAGCAAGGACATTGTCGGCAGTGGCAATCATTTGCGCCCTCAACACCATCATCAGGGCTCTCAACAGCTTCCGAGTCAGCATGAACAGTTTTTGAGGTCAGCCAGCGCCCGTTTGCCCCGCAACAGGGACGAAGATGCACCCAGCACGCCGACATCCTCGCTACAGGACGGTGAAAGGAAACGTGAGGAGTCAATGAAGCGTCTGCTTGAATGGAAGCAAAGAATGTTGCAATCACCACTCACCCGTAAAGGCATGCAACAGAGTGGCTCGGCAACGTTGATGACAAAGCTAGGCAGCAATCCGAACATCCTTGCGGCAGGAGCAGGTTCAGGAGCAGCGGCATCGGCATCGGCATCGGTGACAGGCAACAATGCTAGCCAACAGCATGCTAGTGCCCCTCAGAACCTGATTACTGCCAATAGTTCTGGCGGCGCTGGTGTAGCGGTGGTAGGAGGAGTTTCTGGTATCCAGAGGAGTCGTTCGGAAACCCATGCCAATGCCGGTTACAATAGCTTCTCATCGGATGACGAAGGTAAGTCCTTGTTTGTTCCTTTGTTTTTATGTCTTCTGTTAAATTCAATAAAATATTAATTAATTTTAATTTATTTATTTAATGCTTGCATATATAAACCGTATGTAACCCCGTTAAGACTTTGGTAAACAAAATGAAATTCTTTCCACTAAATATTGTATGCTTCTTGGTTTAATATATTTTTTTTTGTATTTTCTTTAAATTTTGTATGTCATTGTTGTTGGTGCTTTTGTGAGTGGTTTTTTAAAATATTTTTTTTTTGTTAAAAAGTGTTTTCTGAATACTTTTTATATCTGCCTATTGTAGCAATCCTTAACTTTCTTTTTCTTCCTTTTTTATGTCTGTATTTTTTGTGCACGTTTTTGTAAAATATCTTTTCATGTTATTTTCTTCCCATTTTGCTTTTGTATACCTCTACTCTTGGGATATTTTTTTTTTCGATTTGTTTCATTTTGGAGGGTAGGTATAGGTATATTATCAAAGTGACTTCGATTTAGAATACGAAAAAGCCTAGAGGATTTTATTTTTTGTTTGTGAAAAGGTTGAGAACTAGAGGGAGCACTTATCTACTTCAAGCAAAACTGTTAAGTGAAATACAATTTATTTTACTTTTTTCTTTATTTATTTTTTCTTCTGGGCTTTTATAAAATATTCGGTCAAGAGATGCTTTGAGTGATGGATGGAGGCAAAGTGTGTGTTTTTTTTTTAAGTCAATCGGTTGGCAAAATATCGACATTACTAACTGAAAAGGATAAGGACTAAGGACTACGGCATTCAAAAATATATAAATTCTAAGAAGGACTTGAGGTTTTTTTTGGATAATAATTTGAAATTATTATTCTTTACACAGGGTATTCGCTTGGAAGAATTACTTTACCCTATTCTTGTATACAGGGTGTGCGGCAACATAACTGATATTTTGCAAAACACCATAAAACCCATTTTATGAATTCGATTTTTGTATATAATTCGGGTACTTAAAGTTTTATTTTACACAATTTTGAACAGAATAAATTTAGGTAGGTGACGTTCCCCATCCCCATTGCAAATAATTATGTAGACTGAAGAAGTCATTTTTTTTTTTGCGTTTTTCATGACCCTTCACGAGCAGTTCAGTGACTTTAAGGTATTGTAGGGTTCTTGGACGGTTGACATAGCTCAGGATTTGAAGAAAAAAAACCATAAACAAAAAAAACATTGGTGCCAAATCGAAGCAGCAGGCAAAGTCCAAATGGCCCCTTATGATGAGAGGAGGGGCTCTGGGAACTGTTCGCCCAAAACAACCATCTATGCCCGATGCCCGTGAAGTGTGAGCCGTTGCTCTCCGTCCATTTAGAATCAAATATCCCCCTTAAGTTCAATTCATCAAGTCGTGGCTGTATCTGTATACACTGAATTGAAAATACGCTTCATTACTGAAACTAATCAAGTGGACCGTTTACTACAACTCCTCGTGTCCGTTCCTCCGAGAATTTAAGTCGTGTTCGTAGACTTTTTTTTGCACAATCTCTAATTCTTACAGACGGTTACGAAGGTCATCGTGCTCAAATTTCCCTCAATAAACGATCACAAAATCCAAGTGCAGACGCATGTTTGCCAGCAGAACGCCTTGGGGATTGCTAGATTCAAGATCCCACTACCTGAAGTGATCTCAATTGATGTGTCAGTTTTTCGTCTTGTCACACTGGCGGTTTGTTTGAACGTAGTGATTTATGTAACAATTGATTTCCGGCTGGGAACAGCGTTTTTGAAACTCGCGTTGAGTTGCAATAACATCAGAGAACATCCGTTCGAAAAGAAGACCTCAACGGCAAACGCTCGCTCCTCCCTATTCCAAAGCATGATGGCAATGACATGACTGACCTGGAAGGAAACAACTTTTAAGAACAACGTCAGTCGAATGAGACTGCTACCACCATGTTACGACCTCTAGAACCTGATTGGTGAGCATTTAAAAAAATGGAAGGGACACCAAGTTGCTGGAGATCGTTCATCAGCATTCGTTGAAGGCAGCAGTCGGGAGTACTCGGAAGCCAACTGATCTCCGCATATGTGTCAGCACACTTCAATAATTTAATTTGAATGTGTTAATAAAATTTTATACATTTTACTTCCTTAAATGCCAGCTTTTCAGTGCTTTTTTAACTCGAGTTACGTAGGAAGGTAGGTAGAAATGGCGGCCAACGAGTTGACTTCCTCGCCGACCTAATTAGCGCATAAAAACCGTTTTGATACCATACCTCGTCTGAACCAATGGATGAGAAATGGGTTTGTGGGAAAACGCTATATGGTGGATCAACCCAACCAGACTTAAGCCCCGAGTTAGACAGGAAAAAGTTGAGTTTCAGCTGTCGCATATTCGCTTAGAATGTTTCGCGTTAGTTTGAGGGAGCCTTTCTGTTTTTGAAGACATATAGTGGATACAAAGTGGCAACAGTAAGTGGTAGGAAAGAAACTATATTGTTTTCAATGAATTTCGTGTTTCCATTGCACTGCGTTGGAGGAAACTACTTCAGCTCAAAAATTAAGAGAACGAAAATACATTTTTTCCCTCCGGGATTGAAAAAAGCACAACTGTTTTCACTTTGTCTATTGCAATGATTCATATATATATCTTAACTTTAATCCTCATCTTCATCCTCATGTGAAAGGGGCTTAATATCGTTTTTTTTTAAGAAGAGACGAGATTTTTCAACGTTCGATACCTATTTTAAGTAAAGGGTGTTTTTTTTTTTAGACGTGTTGTTTTCAAGAAGAAATAAATTGCATTTAATTTAATGTTATGGCCAAGAATTTAGCTTTAATATAAAGATAAGGGTTTGCCATTATGTTTTAAAAATGATTTCGGGCAAGTGGCCGCCGCGGCTGTCTCGAATAAATTCCAGCCGAGATGCACAATTTTCGACCACTTTTTGCAGTAATTGGGTCCCGTATGTCAGCAATAACGCGCGCAATATTCTCTTCCAAGACGTCAATTGTCTCGGGCTTATCTGCGTAGATAAGCGACTTCACATACATAACTCCACAAAAAATAGTCCAGCGGTGTTAAATCGCACGATCTTGGAGGCCACGCCACAGGCCCACGAAGCGAGATAGTGCGCTGGCCAAAAGTTTCCTTCAATAAATTGATTGTTTCGTTGGATGTATGGCATGAAGCGCCGTCTTGTTGGAACCAAAGGGCGTCCACATCAACATCCTCCAATTCAGGCACGAAAAATCATTAATCATGGCTCTTTAGCGTTTCCCAATGACTGTAACATTATGGCCGGCTTTATGGACCAATGATTCCCTCTGCCCATAGAGCACACCAAACAGTGACTTTAGGAGGATGTAACGGGGTGTCAACAATGGCTTGTGGATTATGATCACTCCAAACACGACAATTTTGCTTATCAACGTACCCATTCAACCAAAAATGAGCTTCATCGCTGAACAAAATTTTCTTGTGAAAATCGGCATCAACAACGATCTCGTTTCGGGCCCATTTTGCACGATTTACAAACCTTTTTCAGGAACATGTCTATTCATTTTGAAATGGCAATCCAAACTGAGCAAAAATCAAGTGTCAGCTGTCAAAAAGACCAACTCCTAAGAAATTATTACCAGATTGAAAACCACACGTCTAAAAAAAACACCCTGTACTTTCAAGCAAGCCCATTTTTAGAGGCGACTTACTCTTATCATTGTTACAAATTGGCATTTCTCTAGTCTCGTCCCTTCCTTAAATGTTTAATATGTAGGTACTATAAAACAGATGTATTTACTATACCTACTTAACATTTTATCTCATACTCATGTAAATTAAAATTTCAAAAAAAAAAAAATACAAATGAAAGCTTAAAGAAATAACAACCTCCTTTAAACCGTTAACCGAGCCATTCTAAGGGTTGGTCTAATATCCTAACAAATTACATTATTAACACGATTTTATTAGATTTTTGTAGATTTTTAATTCTTATTTTTCTACAGAACCCCATCCCACTGACTCTGTTAATTATTTATGTTTTTTTTTTGGCAATTTGTTATGCATTTTTTAAGTTTGTTTTCTTTTTTATTTAGTTTTAACAAAATGAAATATTTTTTTTTTGGTTTTATTCTGAAGCAATATAAAAAAACAACAACAACAAAATTGTTAACTACCTTCCTGCCGTGCGCGCCAAAAATTATTATAATTATTTTTTTTTTTTATTTTATTTAACACCATTGTATTTTAACCCTGTTAACCCAACAAGAAATAGATTACAACAAAAAAAAGAAATGAGTAGCGCCCAAAACCAGCAACAAACTCTGAAAATCACTTTCTAGATATTTTAATTTTTTTTTTCAAACACCACATTAAAACAATTATTTGCATGAACAGATCACTTATTATAAGAGATTAAAATCATTAGTAGAAAGTTGTAAAAAATGGGATACATTGCGGTGTAAAAACAAATAGAAAATTGGTGAGGGTTCTAAATCTTTTTTTTTTTTCTTCAGAGGTGTTGGGTATGTAAAAAAAAAAAAAAAAAAATCGGCGGTAAATAATTTTGTATTCACTTAGTTTTTCATTTCATTACCTAGTTTTTTTTTTTTTTATAAATCAAATTCACCTACAAAATTAACTAAACAAAAAATTTTAAAATAAACAAAAACACAATTTTTTTTGTTATAATTTCTCTGTAAATTTATTTGTTATGTATAATTTCGTCAGATGGGTCCGAGAAACCGCCGGCAGGAAGGTCTTCTACTCCAACTACTCCCTCATCCTCAATGTATACAATTGAAACAAACAAAAGTGCAATAGACATAGGCTCAGTACAAACAAGCAACAATAATAAATTAAAAAATGCCACTAATTACTTGAAACCACAAAATAATCCAAATAGTAGTGTACAATATCCAAATACAAATACAAATACAAATACCAATAACACAAAAAATAGCCCTAAGCCCATTTTAGAAAGCCCTTCCCATAGTTTGAAAAAGATCGATGTTGATGATTCTGATTTATTAGAACCACCACCGCCCGCCTTGCCCCAGCGAAACTCACCGGCAATGCCTAAAAAAGAGCTTAGTTCTGGCCTTCAGCTCGATGATTATTCAGTTTCGTCGTATGTGCCTGTTTATAAGCCTAAAATTGTGGAAGCGCCAACTTCCTCAGCTAGTAAGAATTACGAAAATGTATCGATGGATTCGAAAAGTGAGGACAAGAAAGAATCTGAAAAAGAAACGGATTTGTCTGCAAACGAAGATTTTGTGCCACAAGATTCAGTTGAAAATCCAATTGAAGAGGAAGATTTTAACACAGACGAAGAAGATGCCGAGAATGAAATAGCTTGCGAATATACCGACGATGATTTAGACGAGGCTTTAGCCGATTCGGAAACAGCTGCAACACCTACTAGGTTAAAGAATGATGAAGAGAACGGTTCTCTTAATAGCCTTCTTATGGATGATCCGTCAGCAGAGCAGTTTTATGAAAACGATCCTCCAACCTTGCCAAGTCCAGCCGAAGATCATTATCTACCCATGACACCAAAACGTAATGTCCTAAGCCCATCAGCCAGTTTAGTTTTTGCAAGTCTCAATGACTCCACAGTCGATGAAGAGAATCCTTATGTAGAAATGACAAAGGGGCTTGAAGATAATTCGAACTCAAACTACGAAGTGGTGTGTGTTTTGGCCAATATCAAAGCAAAACCAGAAAAACCACCTCAGACAGTCCCTGAGCCGGTCTATATGGAGTTATCCTTGGGCAAAACCTTACCATCAGAAGAAATTCCAAGCCCTGGTAAATCCACGCTCAAGAAGACAAAGAACACCGACACTCTAAAAAAATCCTCCGATACCTTGAAGAAAAAGTCAAAAAAATCTTCCGAACGGGCACAGAATAAACGAAAGGACCTTCCAGATATTCTGAAACCTTCACAAAGTACAATTATGAGCAGTGACAGCTCTGACGCTGATGATGAGTCCTCGAAAAATCCTGATAGTACAAAAATGAGATCGAGGTCTCGTTTCAGTCTCTCGGATACATTTCGTCCAGCTTCGTATTATCTGGGAGCCACAACACCTTTGGCTAATTGTGCTGAAAGTTCAGACAGTGAAATCGTCTCTCCACCGCCGATACCATTATCACCTCCTCCTATGGAAGAATTGAACACCGAAGAGATATTTTCATCGGAACACTACGATACAGTGAAACGCAAAGAGAAGTTCAACATATCCTTCGATCAGATTCCGAAAATCCACTCCAGTAACTCATCGCTGAACATTAGTAAGCCGGAGGGTCTGAAAAGTTCACGTCTATCACTTCCTGATCAGTTTTTGAAAATTCGTGGACTTAAAACTCCCATTTTGAAGAATCACGAAAGGACACTGTCTGATTCAAACTACAGCATACAGACGGACAACAGTTCGAATACGTCATCAGACTTTGATTTGTACAATAAGCTCAAGAACAATTCTCCGTCATTTGTGTCAAGTCCTCGATACCAGTCGAATAGTTCACTGCCGCAGAAACTCACTACTGGTGATAGCAGCGAAACAGACTCTGTAGAGTATCGATATCGGCAAGGTTCTGACTCAGAACTGGAGAGACAACGGAGTCGCCGACCGCTTTCTGAGGAATCGATAAGTGAAATCGAGTCAATGAGTGAACAGTTCGAAGAAACGATAAACACTACCGATCTAGATTCGTATTTAAATCATTTGCAAACTACGAATGATCTGTACATATACCAGAACTCTGACAAGAATCTTTTGAATGATACAACGGGATCAGTAGTTAGGGGCGGAATAATAGGAAACCTGATAAAACCTCCGGAGATCTTCCGGAACAAGGGCGATGAACATTTTTACGGAAACATTAATTTTGTCTCATCGACAGACTCCCTGCAGAAGCTTGAAGGCGAGAAGGAGCAATCACTTCTAAAAGAGAAAAATCTTTCGTTGCATGACGCCCAGTGCGCCTCGGACGATGTAATAATGAGTTCGGGGCTGTCATCCATTCCTGGAACGACATTTTCAGCTGAAACAGCAAAAAGCGTTACTCTGTCATCAGTTGATCTCGATCAAACATCTTTTTGTACAGCCTTTGATCTGACCCAGATCACTCCCATCCATAGTCGAAACAATAGCAATATTTCCGAGCAATCAGCTCCTTACTACTATTCTGAGCTTACCAGTAGTCGGGAGCTTGCCAGTCCGATCACTCTCAATAACAAACGAGACATCGCGATAGGTCCACATCGATCAGCGACTGGAATCTCGCACATTCACAATCAAATTAGCAAACCAACAAATCCGGTGATAGTAGACAATATTAGTCTCAAAGGTTCGGTTAGGTCGCTCTCGGTTGACATTCTCACAGAAAAGGATCAAACCATCGACAGTAAGAATTTGTATAAAACGAAAACAAACATAGAAAAACTAAGCTACTGTGACGGTAAGAATCTTAAGATCAGTGGAGAGCCACTGGCTGAGAGCTTTGATCATACCCATCATCAACGTCAAGTGTCATCATCTTTTGCATCTACATCCAATACATCCTCACCACTTTCCTCGGTGGAGGCTAGTTTAAGCAAGCACATTAATACTGATCGTGTTACAGAATTGAATAATCGATCGAAACTTTCAGGCCTAAGCGGAGCTGGCGAACAACTCTGGGAAGAAGACGCCCTCTGGCGGGAAAGTTTGCGACGAGTATCGCAGAGACATGCACGATCAATGGATGAATTAGATCGAATTCAACCATTAGGGCTATCAGAACCAAAACAACAACATCATCAAGCGCAGTCGAAGGTCAAGATATCTAGGGACGTAACCTATGTCAATGATAATATTTCTAGCAGATCCTCTTATAAGACTCGGCTAAGCGATCCTATTTCTGAAGGTTTTACCATCACTGCATCCGATGAGAAAGATGAAAATGATGTGTACGTTCAATTAGCCGCCGCAATGGACGATGTATATGAAGTTCTGCGTGAAGATAGTGGTGGTTCGAATTATTCAAGGAAATCAGCCGAAATCGATCGGGAAACTATTAGACAATGGGACTCAATGTCAAGTGGTTTGATGAAAAATAGTGGCAATAATAGTAGTAACAATGGGAACTCCGTCAGATGTGGCAGTATAAGTGGTGAAAAAACAAATTCACCAAAAGGCAATTCCAATGAAATCGGCCAGAGCGGTGAAGTTGAATGTAATATAAACTCAGAGCAGCAGCATTCTATATCGACAGAAGAAACACAAAGTAGTGTCAAAGCTAAAACTGTTACATTTGCCAAACTTTATACACAGGAAGTGTTTAAATAACAGTTTAAATGTGGGTTGACAAAATACAAGCCAAAAACAAGTCACATTAAATGTAAAGCATGGTTTACCTAGTGATATCATTTTTTGTATAAAATTTGTAAAAAAAAAAACTAAATTAAATAAACAGTTTTTGTTGTTGTTGAATATATGACACTTGAATAAATTAAACACACTTACTACTACTTACTACCTACTACTATCACACAAGTCACACACTTTTTGTTTTTGTTTCAATTTTTTCACCACCAAATTGGTAAGATTTTGATTTTATTACCTAACTTATTCTTTAAGTTTAATATTTATGGGTAGTTTTATGTATAGTTTATATTATTTATAAGTACATAAGAGTGCGTAAATCAATTCTTGTGAGTTTGTTTGTTTTTTTTTTTTTTTTGTAGAAATGTCAAGATTAATTAGGTGAAGACGAACTGTTAATCGAAAGTCCAAGCTTCCGGTAAAGCTTTGTGTCTTGGATAAGATGCAGATTCTTGACGGTAAGCAAGAAACAGTTTTGTAATGGGGACAGGTTATGTAGCCGGCTTATTTCCACGTCAAATCACACGATCTCGGTGGCTAGAGCTCCCGTCGCCTATGCTTGAGATGACCATGCTCTCAAATAGCTCGTGCAGGATGTGCACTGTGGCATCCCATCAGCATGTAGCGGCAAACTGTTAGAACCACCTGTTGTTCACATCCCTATCAATCCAATTATGCCCAAAAGAATTTGCTCATATAAATGATCGTTAGCGCTATCCTAGTATGACGGGGTTCACATTTGACTGACACCTCCGATTTTTTTTTGACGTCTCTGTGCTTTTGCGCACTTCTCCTTTATAGTGAGACAGAGACAGCCAAGAAAGGATGGCAGAGCTTTTATTTTTTTTTATTTTTTTTAAATTAGTGGATTTTTTGACGTCTTCTTTAGTTACATCTGTCTGTCTGTGATTTATCATTGGCACTTAAATCTTACAGAACACAATTTTTTTCAATTGGAAACATATTTATTAAAGAAGATTTACATTTTGTAAGTGAACAAATTGTAATTAATCTATCATACTGCACAGATTTTTGATTTGTTTTAACGGCTGCTAAACGTCAAAGTTAGTCCAATGTGTTCACATTAGTTTGTGTCTGAACAAAACAAATCGGATGAGTCAGTCCAATTTGAACACCGTCTATGGGTATAGTAATGCCATCTTCTGTCATTTTCAGACAGCGGGTATAAAAAAAACGTTTAAAAGTCGACTGGGAAAGACGAACATGTTAATGGAAAAATAAGCGCAACGAGCCCGCTGTTGCCACAAGAAACGATCCATTTTATATTAAAAAAGGACGAGACTAGAGACATGCCAATTTATAACAGTTATAACAGTTTTTCACAATTGAAAGCGGGCATACGTTAACGCGCTTCCGCATAAACAGTACTTTTATAAACCAAAACTGTAATAATTGGCATGCCTAGAGTCAATTCCATTAAAAAAAGTTTTACCATTTACACGGGTGGCTCACTGTTGTTATAAAAGACGAAAATCAAGACAATTTACAACAGGTAAAACAACATGGCTGCCATGAACAGTCAAAATCGTATGGTTTGTTTCTATTAGGATTTTTTTTGTAAAAGAATTAGATTTGCTTTAAATGATAATTCTTGATCAAAGATGTCTAGTGGGGGGACACACCCAGTCCGGCTGTGAGGAGATTAATCCTAATTTCATATTTAGACACAGCTGTCACTTGATTTCTGCTCAGTTTAGTTCGCATTTTATAACAAATAGCCGAGCGACCATCAAGCACGTTGCACGTTCGGTAAATGGCGTCAAAACGTGATGGTCACCGATCCCGATTTTTTCAGCGATGAAGCTCATTTTTGGTTGAATGGGTACGTTAATAAGCAAAATTGTCGTATTTTCAGTGATCACAATCCACAAGCCATTGTTGAGACTCCGCGCCGTTACATCCTCAAAAATACACTGTTTGGTGTGCTGTATGGGCAGAGGGAATCATTGGTCCATATTTCTTCAAAAATGAAGCCGACAATAATGTTACAGTCAATGGGGAACGCTATTGAGCCATGATTAATGACACTTTCGTGCTTGAATTGGAGGATGTTGATGTGGACGCCCTTTGGATCCAACAAGACGGCGACGCTACATGCCATTCAGCCAACGAAACAATCAATTTATTGAAGAAAACTTTTGGTGAGCGCATTATCTCGCGTCGTGGGCCTCTGGCGTGGCCTCCAAGATCGTGCGATTTAACACCGCTGGACTATTTTTTGTGGGGTCAATTGAATTCACTTGTCTACGCAGATAAGCCCGAGACGATTGAGGCCTAGGAAGAGAATATTCGGCGCGTTATTGCTGACATGCGGCCCAATTGCTGCAAAAAGTGGTCGAAAATTGGGCCTCTCGGCTTAAATTTTTTCAAGCCAGCCGCGGTGGCCACTTGCCCGAAATTATTTTTAAAACATAATGGGAAACCCTTATCTTTATAAAAAAGCTAAATTCTTGGCCATAACATTAAATTATATGCATTTAATTTCTTCTTGAAAACCACACGTCTAAAAAAAACACCCTTTATTATCCAAGTGGAGCCAGCAAAAATTGGTTATCATCGATCGGCAGCACTATCCGTTGATGCTGAAGGCAATGACATCGTTGTTTTCGAAGAACTACGGATTCTCAAAGAAAGAAGCGATGTTTCCGGTTAATCTTGCGTTTCGTTGATGCAAGGGCGTTGGCTGATTGTTCACTCAAGCGGAAGATTCAAATTTGGCAGCCAAACTTTAAATAATCGACTTCGAAGGACAACCATGTAAACCGTAAAATGGGCGCAACGCACGTATCGTTGCCCAAAAAGATTTATTATTCTGTTCAATCGTGTAACTTGCCATAGTGATATGGCATCAGCAACTGAATAATACACAACAGATTTGACAGATGTCACCAAAACAACATGGCCGCCACATGCCGCCAAAATCTACCCGCACCCATTGCAAAACCTTATATATTTATACTTTTCTTATGTCTGAAATTCTCTCTGAGACTCTACATCCCTAGAATGTTGAAATTTTTTGTATATAAATCTTTTAAGCCTAAAGCATGGCTCAATGTATTTTTTCTAAAGTCCACCCACTGCCAAAACCCACTTTTTGTATGTCTTAATTTTGTCCTTATAACTACATATTCATTTGAAAGCTGGTTTGTAGTTTGACAAATGTTCAATAGGTGGCGCTGCAAAGCTTATCAGAATTCAGCTAGTAAGATATAAAATATTTTCTATTAAGAGTTACCATAAGTCTCCACCAATGTACATTCTTGGGGAAAAAGAAAAAAACAAACTCACAAACAATTTTTATATTTTTATCAATAGATTTAACATTTTGTACTTATTTTTAACAATTATTTGATATAGTGGCTGCTTTAATATTTACCATATTATGTCAATTAAATTTGTTGGTTTCTATCTGGCCAGCTCAGCTGTTCAAAAATAAAATTGTAAAGAATTAATTTACATTGCCATCAGCTGATGGCCAGTTAAAGTTCTTGACAAATTTATTCAGGCTAAATATTTTTTTTTTTTTAAATACAATTATTTAAAAACAAAATCTTATTAAATTATAAAACTAAAACAAAATCATATTTAAAATAATTTTCAGCATCAATATCTGTTCGTAATGTGCGCAATATCCCTAAAGTCAATTTGACCGTTAAACCGGATCCATCTGATCAAATGCTAAACTATGAACAAATTTCCAAACTAGCCAGTTCGTACTATGGCAATGCAATGGATGCCAAATACGCCAAGACCACACAATTGGCAACTGAACGAGACCGTAATATGTACGTTGGCCTGTCAAATTCAATACCAATGACAACTGACTTTAGGGGCAGCAACTATGACATCAACAATGCAGCAAATGCCTACAGGGAGACCAATGGATATCATCCCATGAGACGTGTTGGAAGTCGAGCAGAAATTGATCTTCTTGAACGTGAAACAAGTTCCCAGATGAGGGTGAGTGTTGGGGTTTAATGTTGATTGGAATATGATACCCTTTATATTTTTTTTAAGCATGTAATACACATTTATTTTTATTTTTTTTTCTTATAACACAAAAATTCATACACATAAATATAAATGTGTTGACATAATTATATACAGAATCTGGACGTATCAGCTGGAGATTTATTGAGTCGCACCCACGAAGAGTTGGTTTTGTTATTGATCCAATTGCGTCGACAAAACAGTAATACGGCTCGTGCTATTGAGCAATGTTGCACCGATATTCATGAAATTCAGGTTGAAATACATATAATTTTATTTGGTTTTTAATCTTAATCAAACTATTTGCGCATTAAAGCAAAATACTAACCATTGGTAATTGGGCACAATTTGCAAGCTTTAATTTATTAATATTCAAATATTTTATACATTAATTATATATTGGGTGATTTTTTAGCTGGTTTGGTTTTGGCAACACTGGTTTTGACAGCTGACGTGTGTTTAGTACCTTGTGTCACTGTCAAACAGCTTCAGTTTGGTTTGCAATTTATCCATGGATCGTCTTACAAATGAACAACGCTTGCAAATTATTGAATTTTACTATCAAAATTCGTGCTCGGTTCGAAATGTTCATCGCGCGCTGCTTCCATTTTATGATCGGCATTCTCGACCTTCTGAGCAGTCTATTCGGAAGATTGTGACCAAATTTCGCACCAAATTTACTTTGTTGGACATTAAACCACCAACACGTTTACGTACTGTGCGTAGTGAAGAAAATATTGCGCCGTATCAGCTAGTGTGACAGAAGACCGCGAAATGTCGATTCGGCGGCGTTCCCAGCAGTTAGGCCTTTGTTACAGCACTACGTGGAAAATTTTGGGGAAGGATTTGGGCGTAAAGCCTTTTAAGATACAGCTGGTGCAAGAACTAAAGCCAGCCGACCTACCACAACGCCGAATTTTTGGTGAATGGGCTCTTGGAAAGCTGGCCGAGGATCCGCTTTTTTATCGAAAAATTGTGTTCAGCGATGAGGCTCTTTTTCGGTTGAATGGGTACGTAAATAAGCAAAATTGCCGCATTTGGAGTGAAGATCAGCCAGAAGCATTGCAACAGCTACCAATGCATCCCGAAAAAGCCACTGTTTGGTGCGGTTTATGGGCCGGCGGCATTATTGGGCCATATTTCTTCAAAGATGATGTGAATCGCAGCGTTACTGTCAATGGTGAACGCTACCGAGCGATGATAACAAACTTTTTTTTGCCCGAAATGGAAGTTCTTGACTTGCATGATATGTGGTTTCAACAAGACGGTGCCACATGGCACACAGCACGCGAAACAATGGCGCGATTGCGAGGCGAGTTTGGTGAACAGTTAATTTCACGTTTGGGCCGGTCAATTGGCCGCCTAGATCTTGCGATTTGACACCATTAGATTATTTTTTGTGGGGGTATGTCAAGGCTTATGTCTATAGGGACAAGCCCGCTTCGATTGACGCACTGGAAGCCAACATCCATGCATTCATTCGTGAGATACCGGCCGATATGTGTGAAAGAGTATGCCAAAATTGGACTCAGCGGATGGGCTACCTGAGACGCAGCCGCGGTCAACATTTGCATGAAATTATCTTTAAACATTAAATTGCAAGGTTCAAACTATCGATTCAAATAAATATTTCATTAATTTTTTCGAATTTTGTGTGTTTTTTTTTTTTTAAAGTTCTAAACCTCTTAAAAAATCACCCATTATAAGATGGAAAAAATGGGTATCTACACTCTACAGATAAGAGAGTTAGGCAAAGATAATGCATCTTCCTCACAAATATAATGAAAGTGGGACGTATTATTGCGTACCACGATTAAAAAGTTATCATTTTGTGTCCTCTGTGTGCAATATCTAATAGTATCTATATGAAAAAAAAGTATTTGTGGTTTTAACGTCTATAAAAATGGGTTTTCACCATGGTCACAATCTAGCCCAAAAAAAAACTTTGAAATTTGATTTTGTTCAACCAATAAGGCTTAAAACATGAAAATCATCAAATATATTCTTGAGTATTTTTGTATTTAAACTAAGAAATATTACTATTTTAAATAATACAAGTCCAAACAAAACGTTATACTTACTTTTATATTCACTCATTAATTTAATCGTAAAACTCAAAGTTGATAACCGTGAAATTATATTATACGTCAAAAGCAGCTGCCACCGAAATGATAAATTATTTGAAAGCAAAATAACAAAATGGGGGTCAAATATTCCTAGCTTGAAGTGAAGCTATAGGAACAATACACCTTCAAACACAAAATTTCAAAAAAACTAAAATATCGCCACTGTCCCTGAGAAGACGACGATCGATGATAACCGATTTCTTTTGGCCCAAACTGGATGATATGGATGCAAACGACATGTAGGTCCAACAAAACGGCGCTACGTACCAAACAGCGAACGCAACAATGGAGAAATGAAAATCGATGGAAGAGTTTCTCTCGCGGGGAGGATGAATTGGCGACAAGTCTTACGGGTCAATAAGCCGGAATCGTACGATGCTTTCAGAGCTTACATGACCTCAAATTCAGTCGGATCTATGCGGAAGAGTCATTGAAAATTGTACCACTCAGATACGTGCCACAGCTTGTTTTATTCTATTTCAACATCTAACTGCCCTTATTGAAAAACCCTTTACAATGAAAGTCAAACTACCAGATACAGCTGATTGTCATTGTGTCAAAACTTTGGCGCCTTCTTATGAAAGGATAAAGAAAAAGTTCAACGTGCAATACACACCGAAGAAAGTGTAACTGTCTGACATAAATCTTAAACTTCGATTAGTGTAAATGTGATTCAAGCAATATCAAATGCTTTGACTTTGGCTACATTATTAGCTATCTGTTAAGTTAGGCCTTAAATAATAAATTCAATACAATTGTGCTCAAGAACAATTTGGTCCTTCGAGCCGGATTTTTACGTCCGAAGCAATCAAAATGCAAAGTAAAAGATGTTTTTTTTAGACGTGTGGGTTTTAAGAAGAAATAACACGGATATAATTTAATGTTATGGCCAAAAAATTAGCTTTATTATAAAGATAAGGGTTTGTCATTATGTTTTAAAAATGATTTCGGGCAAGTGACACCGCGGCTGGCTCGAAAAAATTCCAGCCGAGAGGCCCAATTTTCGACCACTTTTTCCAGCAATTGGGGCCCCGTATGTCAGCAATATTGCCCGCAATATTCTCTTCCAAGGCGTCAATCGTCTCAGGCTTATCTGCATATACAAGTGACCACAATTGACCCTACAAAAAATAGTCCAGCGGTGTTAAATCGCACGATCTTGGAGGCCACGCAACAGGCCCACGACGCGAGATAATGCGCTCACCAAAAGTTTCCTTCAATAAATTGATTGTTTCGTTGGCTGTATGGCATGAAGCGACGTCTTGTTGGAACCAAAGGTCGTCCAATTTAGGCACGAAAAAGTCATTAATCATGGCTCTTTAGCTTCCCCCATTGATTGTGGCCGGCTTCATTTTTGAAGAAATATGGACCTCTGCCCATAGAGCACACTAAACAGTGACTTTTTGAGGATGTAACAGCGTCTCAAATATGGCTTGAAGATTATCTGGACTCCAAATGCGGTAGTTTTGCTTATTGACGTAGCCATTTAACCAAAAATGAGCTTCATCGCTGAAAATCGGGAATAACAACGATCTCGTTTCGAAACCATTTTGACGATTTGCAAACGTTGTTCGGGAATGAATCTATTCATAATGAAATGGAAAACCAAACTGAGCATAATAAATCAACTGACAGCTGTCAAAAAGATTAACTCCAAAAAAAGTATTGCCAGATTGAAAATCACACGTCTAAAAAAACACCCTTTGCAAAAATGATAAGTGATTTTCATGGTTCTTAGGCCCAGTTTTTCAGTGGTGAGTTAAACTGGAGTTAGCTATCTCTGGAAGTAAATTAACCCATAGTGAACTGCAGAAGCAATTTTTCAGTGTAGAATGCATGCGGAAAACATCAAAAGGATCCGTTCAGTTAATCCTAAATTAACTCACCAAATTCGATGAGTTAACTCGGGTTTAACTTTAACCTCGCTCTGAAAAACTGGACCTTATGGTAAGATATATGAGCATTTCTTCAAAAGGTGATTGGGGTGTGAATTATTGCTAATAGCTATCAATATACAAATGAATATTGCGCATGTGCAAAAAATTAAGGCAAGGTTTACTACGAAACGAACTAAATTGTTCTTGAATTTTGACAAATGAAAATCGAAATAAAATGTTCCTTAAATACTTGTCCTATGGTGTATCGCATGTGTTAATGTTAATTTATATATTTAATGTCCTAAACCCCTTAAACAAGGTGAATGTTGATCGTTATAATATTAAGGGCCTACAATAAACTAATATCTGTCATTAACATATATAATTTATTAAAAAAAAATCTCTGTCCGTTGTGTACTTAACAAATGTATATATATATCTTCACTACAGAACCGAATACGCACAGCTGAAGGCTTAACTCGTGCTGAATCAATACAACGCTTAGACTATCTAAAGCAACATCTTCTCGATCTTGAACGTCAATATGAAAAGAGCAAACCTTTGGTGAATTTGGTTGATAATATGGTAAAATTGGGTTCACTCTATCGCAGCAACGATACAACCGGACGCTTAAATGGCATCCAACGACCTGAATCCGTGACCCTTGATCGATTGGAGTTCAATCAACGGGTACAAGAACGACGTATGCTGCAGGAAGAGCAAAAGCAATGGGACCGTTTAAGTCCAAATCATACAGAGCTTCAGGTAGGAGTATCTTGTGTATAAACCAATTACAAAAATAAACTTTATTTTAAAATTTTTAGTCCAAAGTTAGACAACTATATCAACTGGATCAGTTATTGCAGGAAGAATCCGGCACATTGCAGAATCTGCAACGTGACAAGGAGGACTTGGAACGAGCTTTGGGCGGTCTTCGTGCTAGAATTCACGATTCCAATGGTACACCAATGGTCTTGGAAGCGGCAAAAAAACAACAACATATTCTCGAGGCAGAACTGTCGAGAGTTCATCAGTTGCTGGCTGAAAATTCTAAGGTAGACGAGGTGCCTAGTAGTCGTCGTCTGTTTTTTTTTTTTTTTTCCTTTAACTTGTTATTGTTTTGTTGCTTTTATATACATATATCACCACGAAGAGAACTAAAACATATATAATGGTCATGCTTATACGCTTAAGCTACTCTTCTTCAATTAGCTTTATTGTAAATAGATCTCTGTTTAGCTTTATCTCTTCTTTTTAACTCTTGCACGAAAGCAGACGCAATCATTATCAGATCACCTTAATTCCGCTGACTAATGACTCCTACTTTATTTCTAACCTTTTTTTTTCTAAAAACTACTATCTCTTTTAGAAACTAGAACAAACGGTCGCTGGTAACGCCAGACTGGAGCAGGAGCTTCTAGTCCTAAGACAAAAGTTACAGGCATCGCGAGGATCTCAAAATGCCTTAAATCCAATGCGAGGTGAGAGCATTCAGTATGCGAGCTCCACAACAGCAATGCTGGAATCAGAGCTCAAACGAGTTCAACAGCTTGTTGGAGACATGCAACGTCAGCGTCAAGAGCTAAGTCAAGCTGTGCGACAGTTAACAGAGAATTCAAATCGACTGTACCAAGAGATTGGCAACAAGGAAGGTTCCTCAACCCCAACCGCATCTTCGCATATCAAAAAGAGAACTTCAAGCACATGCTGGATAGAAACTGATTTAGACTCAATGGTGAGCGTGGATCGGACAGTCAATGACACGCCCAGTCTTTCTACACCACTATATGTAGACACTAGCTCAGCACATTCCAGTGTGAATGTCCTGAACTATTCCGGATCCAACAAACACAGCGAATTCGATGATAGCGGCAAGAACAATCGCAGCTATCGTTACCAAGACTCGGATCCTCTTGAAACCAGTGGGATGGATAGCGATGGATTCTTGGAAAGTAATCCCTTCGCCAACTTATCGAACCAGGAGAAACAAGAAATAAAAACCGTTCGAATTGTGAAGCGGGAATCGGAGAGACGCCATCGCGACCGTGAACGCAGTACCACCACATCGACACAGAACCTTGATCAGGTTCAAGAAGAAGAGCATCATAATTCGCAATTTATTGCCGAAGAATACCAAGCGCGCTCTAAATCATTGCCACGTACCTATACCGAACCTCCTAAGCTCCTGCCAAAGGTTCACAAAAATCATTCGGGCTCAAGACAATCCATCAAATACACCGACTACTACAGCAATTCGCCATCAACAACGAACAGCAATCCATATATGGTTTCAATGTCTGATAGGAACTGCAATGTATATCCGTTCCATCAGCAGCAGTCTTCCTTGCCAAATGGCTATGATTCGAAATCGAGACACTATCATCAACATCAGCAACCACCACCACCGGCACCTCCTGCATCGATCCAAAGTGCACTTCGTCAAAAGACTGAGTCCATGCAGAGCTTGAATAAGAGCATAAGTGACTTGAATACGATTTTCCAGAGCGAAGCGGCTCGTCAAATAATGAACGAAATGTCAGCTGGAAGTGCCTCCGAAGACAATACTACTTTATCGGCAGCGACGACGTCGGCAAAGTCTACTTCTAATACGGAAAAGGTTCCTTCATCGCACAAGCATCGGCGGGCAGTTCCTAGAGAAAAAAGACGCCATTACACGGCTCCTAATAACGTGAATTCTAAGGCTATGGAGAATGTTCAGGCTGAAAATGATATGAATCGAAATGTAAGTATTGCTGTGTATATTGTGTATAATTAATTCATTTCTTTCTAACCGTTTTTGACTACTTTCTTAGAATACAAATTGGAGAGCCAGAGATGATCTTGACATGGAAGTTGCCTTGCGACCACGAATCAATGCCCCAGATGTTGTCAGATCGGCCCTTGGGCATGGTGAGAAAATATCAGAGAATACAATCGACAATCTCCTTTTGGCACCAAATAAAATTGTTATACCAGAACGATATATTCCAGAAAATGTATACCAAAGTCACTGTAATAAGATTTTGAAAATTTAATAACTACCACTTTTTTCAGACTCCAGAACTATCTCCAGAGGAAAAGAAACGGCGACAAGAGAAAGTTGAAGTGATTAAGAAAATGCTTTCAGATGCACCTATTAATTCTTCGAATGTAAGTGTTTAGCTTTTGGATTTTTACTTTTACTTTCTCTACAGGGCAAGTATTGGATTAGTTTTACAAAACGAAAAAAAACGAGGTTGTAATCGAAACTAACACTAAGGGCCATTTTCTGAAACGAAACTTAAGAATTTATGTTCGGCATAGGAGCTTATGTGACAGTTTACTCTGAGGAAAATCTAAAACATAAGCGTTGTAAGTTTAACCTAAATAATTAAGTTTCCTATCAGCAAACGGCTCTAGGATGATTAATAAGTTCGAAAAAGTGGGTTTCGTCAGGCCGTCTGTTGCCGTCACCGTCAGTCTGTTCGTACACTGTCATTTGAGGTAGAGCCTAAACGGATGGGCCGATTTGCTTCAAATTTGTTGTACATTTTCATGTGATTCCTTCGAATTTCCATTTTAGCTCATCTAAAACGGGTAGCTGCCATGCAAACATTTTTTTTTTTAATTTTCTCGAAAACGGCTCCAACGATTTTGATTAATCTTCGTACCTGTAATGAGCAAAGTGAGTGTAAGAAAAAAAAAATTGTGTGAGTGCCGGGACTCACGGTTAATATGTCAACGTGCGCGGATCCGAAACGGACTTGTTTTTGCTTCAAGGAGATCTTAAGATTTTTTTCACTGAACGCACCCATCCTAGTATGCAGATCGTAACGTTGCACACCGTAACGTTGCACGACGTAACGTTGCACACGAACGCTCACGTTTTTTTTCACTCTACCGCCAGCATAGATGTTTACACATCAAAAATGCATTTCAGATTTGAGGAAAAATGTTCACGTAACGGAAAAATACATTTCAGTTTTTTTTCGGCAAAATGGTCTTATTCGCATATATCATTTCAATGGTTTGACCAATTTTATTTTTATTTTGCAGTCTGGTACTTCTAAAAAGTTAAAAAAATATTGCGTTTGAAAATTTAAAAACAAAATCAAACGAAGAGTCATTTTAATACTTTTGAGTTTTTTAACATTTTATCGTTGAAGATGTCATTATACTATTGAACCATTAACATGCATCTTTAAAGTATGGCAACATTACAGTTTTCTTACTAGAAGAGCAAGTTCGTGCGTTCTAGTCGTGTATATGTTGTTTTTACGAAACCTATGCTAGATTTAGTAAGTTAGTTAATCCAATTTTATTTAACATTGCATTTAAAACATATATATACATAATATTTATATAAAATCACATAAAAAGCGTGGCATTGCCGTCTGCTAGGTTGAAAATAAATTACATCAAAGCGAACTTTGTATTTAAAAAGTAAAATAATCAGTTATTTTGGTTTGTGTTGCCTTATGGAATCTGATTTTGATCATTTTTTCTTCAAGACGCTCGACTTCACCATCATCTATGTATGTTGTTGCATGAAACACAAGGAAATGCTAGATGAAAAGAGCTTTTGTCCATTTCTGCTGATTTCAATTGTGTACTTAGAAGAATTTTTTTCAGATAAATTTCAATAAAAGTATTTATACAAAAAAAAGATCAACTAAGTGGGGAAGGTAGTTAAGCGAAAGGTATTTAACAGATAAGTTTTATATGAAAAAAATACTCAAAATTTTGGTTCTCAAAAAATTAAAGGTACTTATGCGAATTAGGCACTTATGCGATAGGCACTTATCCGGGTTTTACTGTAGCTCCGAAATCCAACCGAAAATGACATTTTGTTGTATATCTACAGCCAAGAATTGTTGCAAATTTTTATGAACAAAATTACAATCGCATGGTAACCTACATAAAAAAAATGGGCTAATGTTTAGGTAATATTATGACAGTACTTAACAATTTACCAAACTTCTTTACGAAAATTTCCTAATGTAGTCTTAAAGCATTTTGAACTAGTATCATACTAAACCTATTTTCTAACCAAACTCAAGCTGAACAGGCCTAAAATAGTGACATATGGTGCAAAAAAGTGGGCCTCGCAAATTAGTCTATTTTCATGTAGGATACAGGTACCTCGACTTCCAGCCTAAACCACTAAAGCGGTTTTCTTCGAACTTGGAAGTTTTGATTTTTAGGTGATCCCTTAGAGGCGAAATTTAAATTAGGGTTATTTAAGACTTGATATTGGGACTTTCCTCTTACCAGTTTGGAAAGGTAACCACTGGGCTAATTCGCAATTCGATTTAGTGATTGACTTCTTCTATAGTTCAGTCCCTATTTTACTTAAAAAAAAAACTTCATATCCTTGGTTTTGAAAATAAATGACATTTTGATTTTTCATACCATTGCATCTGTTATTGTGAATATGTGATCATACTAGACTTCCCAAAGTCTTTTGACACTGTTGACCATTCAATTCTATGTAAAAACTGCAAAATTGCTTTGGATTTTCTTTACAGCCATTCTATTGACTTGTTTCAAAACTAGTTTCTCTAGGTGCTCAAATTGGTATTATTCAAAAGTATTTTGACACATAAAACTCGAAAACTTATATGTAGCTTTGGATAAATCTCTTATTTCATAAAACCGTGTCAATATTGGACTCAAAACTTCTATAAAACTAGTTTTGCTATTAAACTAGTTTTGAAACATGTCAATAATATGGCTGTTAGAGTCCTGTAAGTTAATTTAATCATACTTTAATGGAAGACAACAATGCGTGGTGGTTAACGGTCACTCATCTATCTTTCTCAATATTTTGAATGGAGTGACACAGGGATCTATCCTTGGTCCAATACTTTTATCTATTTATATAAATTAGCTTCCACAACCACAAGTTGTTAAACGTTGCGTGATTCATCTTTACGCTGATGATGTGCAGCTCCTGATAAGTCGACCTTTTGGGGTGAAGAATGATGCCGTCGCATTAATGAATGAGGACCATATTCTCATTTCATGTTGGTCTAAGAAAAACCATCTTTGCTTAAACCTTGTCAAATCTACAGTTCTTTTCATTTATTGCAAAATTTTTGATTTATCGGTCTTAAGCTAATTGAAGCTTGAAAATGAAACCATTGAATATGTCAGCAGTGCTATAGAAACCTTGGAATAGTTTTCAATCGTACCCTCACATAGAATTACCACCTAATTAAAGCAATGGGAAAAGTCTATGGCAGTCACCGTGTTCTTCAGGTTACTCAAAGTTTCGTACCTACAAAACCTGCCAAAATGCTGTTAAGTGCTTTTCACATGAGACACGAACTGCGAATTGTAATTGGTCGGGAATTTTGATATTTCATTCAAATGACAACAGCGAACTTTCATAAAACATAAAAAAGTGAAATGAGTATTTGAGGTTAAACTCAAGCGAATTTTTCTATTCAACAGTTTGTGGATTGTATCCAGATGTTGTGGATTGCGAATTTTCTTTTAACAGTTCGCAGAAGATAAGTTTTAGGTCGCGTAGAAAACATTTAAATACAAAATTTTCCAGTTTTTTGCGAAGTGATTAGTATTTAAATTTGTTAGTTTTAGTTTTTGAAAAGTAAAAACAAAAAATATACATAATTGTATTTGCTCTAGAAATTGATAAGATTTATTCGTATTTGCAGGTCGCTGCCCCGTTCATGTGCAAGGCACTTTACTGCCTTTTGTTTTATATGGATGCGAAATTATTTGCAACTTAGATTCAATGTCTTTAATCTGCGACGCTATGACCACGAACCACGTATAATCTTTTGCGGTTCGTATTTCCGCCATTCCGACTGTAGCAATTAGACAATTTATTAAATCTTAGCTAACTTAGAGCCGTTTGCTCATGCGAAACATAAATATTTATGTTCTACTTAAACGCTTATGTTCTACTTTTTCCTCAGCGTAAACTGTCACATCATTTATTATGTAGAACATAAACTCTTAAGTTGCGTTTCAGCAAATGGACCTTAGCTGTCTACATGAAATAATTCAAACTTAACAGCCAGATTATCTACACAGTTAGCTGAATTTCCCTCATTCAACCAGGTCCTTTGCACTTATACTACCCCGATATAGTTTTCTTATTACTGAGGGTCAATTTTTCGTCCATGTTATACGCCTGTTACTAACAAGGGCCTTACGAGTATTTGTCAAGTTTTCCTCGTCTAGATCGCCCCTAATAAAAACAGTCCATGTCCTTGAATAAACTTGGCAAAAACTTGCCATTTTTACAGGCGAGTATAAGGTATATATTACGAGTCCTTGTTATATTTGCCCTTTTGAAAGTTTCTGATATTTTCTATAGTTTCTTATTAAATATATCATTTTATTTCCAGGACACTGTCAGTTTGCCTCCAAGTAAAATTAATGCCGAAAAGAAACAACGCGAACATCTACTTCAACTTAACCAAATCTTAGCTCAACAAGTCATGCAAATGAGCAAAATCGTTGCAGGTATGTAAAGTATTATTTTAAATTTAACACACAAAAAAATAAACAACAATCAATTATTTATACATAAATTTAAGTACATATAGATACACAGTAAAATTCTCTTACATAATTTGTTTTCTTCCTTTTTTGTTTTAACAAAACAAACTAATTGGAATGCGAGTTTTTATTATTATTATCGTTCATCAATCATCATTTTTGTAAAAGCCCACTCAATATTGTTAATTTCTACACACTTTGCTTAATATTTAAAAATATACATCTAATTCTCAAAACAAACATTAATTTATTAAAACAAAAATTATTTAAAAAAAAAAAAAAAAAACAACTAAAAATCATTTTGAACTTACAAAATAATCTTTTTGCTGTTTAGGGGAGTTCACATTCAACGAAATGTTTATCAACACGTGTCGTGTCGTCAGATTGTTGTAATGTAAACAGCAGTCGAACGACTGGCTGATGCGTAGTTATTTTTTTTTTTTTTGATAATTTTCTCTGTAAAACGACCACAGTCGAACGACTGATGATTTCAATTTTACATCTTGTTTTTGAAAATAGTTTGCAATCGAAGCAAACAACAAAAAGAGAGTAGAACAAATATAATTGATGCTCAAGAATTGGTGCAAATAACTTAATTGGCACCATGTTCTGTCTTTGAAAATAAGTTTGAAAACGATGTCATTAAGACAGTCGTTGAATGTGAACGCTAAGCAAAACTACTCGGGTGTCGGGTTGGGCGACAAGTCGTTAAATGTGAACCCCCTTTTCATAACTTTGAAAAAAAAAATAAATAAAATAATCAATAACGTCATGTGTTTTCATCTTGTTTTGTTATTTTTAGATGATATTTGAACTTAATAAAATTGCAATTCATCCAAAATCATCGTCATCAATCATTTCAATCGTGTGACCAAAAAAAAAAAATATAAAGTCATCTTCCACCACATTTCGTTCATTGAATTTTTTTGAAGCACATTTTGTACCTATTTAAAATGTACATTTTTTTTTTTAATTTTTGCATATCATTTCAATAAATAAATATTTATGTACAAAAATTTGTTTATATTATAAATATTATTAACTGTGATTTTGATTTAACTTTTACTTTGTTTGTGTGTTCTTTTATTTTTAATTTATTTTTGTCTTTAATTTTTTTTTTGTTTTTTTTTTGCTTGTGTTTGCTCCTGATGTGAAATAGGAAATCCTAGCCAATCTAACCAAAAGTAGATGGAGCTCTTCTAAGTTTATAATTTTGCGGATGCCTTCTCTCTAACGCTATCATAAATTGAATCAGTAAATAGGAAAGAAAAAATACAGATATTGAATAGATAAATCAACATTATTTCAATGTGAAATATTAAAACAACAACAACAACAAAAAAAACTTGAAACACATAAAATTTTTGATATATGCAATCTGCTTGCTTTGCAATTATGCTCAACGTTCACACATAACACCCACACAGGTTTGTACAAATAATTGTATTATTTTTTAATTATTTTATATTTTTTTTTTTTTTTTTTTTTTTTATTTAAATTTAATATGCCTAGAGAAAATTTTTATTTAAGTTCTTAATTATTTTAATTTCGCTGTAGACATATTTTTCGATAAACTTAATGATTTCTTAACTTAGAAGGTGCTTGTTAATTAGATAACTATATGACATACCAGTGGCGTAATTATGGGATGGAGGGGAGGGGAAAAGTGGCAATTACCCCCTTCCCCAGAACCATACAAAATACCTATTAAAATATTTGCTATAAAGTTCATTTTTGTAAATTGTTCCAAATAAATTTTTTTAAAGAATAGAGCTGCAAATAATATAACAAAACTTTATCAAAAACTGTGATGATTTGCAACTCAGAAAGCAAACATTTTGCATCATCTTTAAAGGGGCTCTTATTTCAGAATGAATTCCACTAATTCTATTGTGGCATTGCCTACCTGTGTCAAATGGAATTTTAAAATTTTTTTGAAAAGGTTTTAAAAGTTGGAAAAGTATCTTTTAAATTATTTATCTCGTTTATACACGTGGTAAAAACTTTGGAAATGTGTGGAAATCGAAATCGAAAGCGGTTTCTAGATTTTCATCGATTGTTCTTGGTAAACGGCGCGCGGCAGCGTTCTGGGATGTTAATGAAAATCATTTTCTGGAGTGATCTTTAATTTCTCAAAGAATGAAGATGAACTTTTTATTAATGCATCGATTTGGTCGATATCGTTGTTCATTTGTTAAAATGATACTGACGTGCTTCGAATCAATAAAAAAGCATCAATGACTTGAACTATTCCGCTTCTAAATTTTTTGTCAAGTTTTTGACTTTGAACACGAAATTTTTACAAAAGTACAAAAAACTAATAAAATTGAAATCCAAGATTTTTTTTCAGCAGACCAGAGGCGAGGGTACATGTATTATTATCAAAAAAACTTGCTTAGAAATAAATCCACTCAGCCTTGACTGTTTCAGCTCTAAAGCCTTCTACCGACCACGTTCTGTTTGACCAGCCCTCAAAAGTTGAATTTCTAGTATATTTGAGACATAATAGTAGTTGTAGCAGTATGTAAAGGGTGTTTTTTTTTAGACGTGTGGTTTTCAAGAAGAAATAAAACGCATATAATTTAATGTTATGACCAAGAATTTAGCTTTATTATAAAGATAAGGGCTTGCCATTATGTTTTAAAAATGATTTCGGGCAAGTGGCGACCGCGGTTGGCTCGAAAAAATTCCAGCCGAGAGGTCCAATTTTCGACCACTTTTTGCAGCAATTGGGGCCACATGTCAGAAATAACGCACCGAATATTCTCTTCCTAGGCCTCAATCGTCTCGGGCTTATCTGCGTAGACAAGAGACTTCACATAACTTCGTGATCGTGTTAAATCGCACGATCTTGGAGGCCACGCCACAGGCCCCTGACGCGAGATAATGCGCTCTCCAAAAGTTTCCTTCAGTAAATTGATTGTTTCGTTGGCTGTATGGCATGTAGCGCCGTCTTGTTGGAACCAAAGGTCGTCCACATCAACATCCTCCAATACAGGCACGACAAAATCATTAATCATGGCGCGCGATGGCGGTCTTCTTCGATACTCTGCTCCACAGCAGCAGTAGCGTCTTCGGTGCGCACTGTATGGCGTCTCTGAGGATGCGCATTATCCACTAGAGTAAACGTGGGGCGAAACCGATCCATGGTTGCTCGAATTACCGACTCTGCTGGGCGATTATGTCGACCGAATATTGGACGCAGCGCGCGATGCATCGCGTGAACCGAACCATTATTTTGGTAATAAATTTGCACGATTTGCAAACGATGTTCTATTCATTATGAAACCAAACTGAGCATAAATCAAGTGACAGCTGTCAAAAAGACTAACTCTGAAAAAAGGATTGCCAGATTGAAAACCACACGTCTAAAAAAAAACAAGGTATGGCATTGTAAAAGGACAATGGGCAAAAATGTATGGGGTATGGTTAAAATTTCCACCACCAACCAGACCTTTGTTACTGAATAGCTAGTCCATCAAATATGAAGTACTTAATTTCTACTAAGGCACCTATAAAAATACACTGGGAGTGAAAAGTTATAGGTACCTAGATAAATAATAAAATATTTTGATGATTTTTTTTTATTAAAGACTTTTTTCTGCTTTTTCTTAGATGAAGTTATGTACCTAAGTTAAAAACTAAAAAATGTTAAAAATGTTCGTCTACGATTATGTATATTATCAAGATCTGAAGTTGGCAACTTTAAAACAGGTTGCCGTGTCGACTATCCAAAATACCAAACAATAAGCATTACGTGGGCACAGCAACCTAAAGCTCGCATGCCGGATAGGAATAAAGATAATTGGAAATGGCTTCTCTTCCACTTAGGTTGCTGTTCACTACTACATAAGTGTAAAGTATGTTCTTGCACGTGCGTGCCTGGATTGAATTCTTGCCCGGAACATCATTGCGTTGTCACGTTCGAAACCAAAGTCTTCTATATCTTAAGGCGTCATCTCTTGCTGCTTCAGTGTAATAAACATTACACCACTTCGTACATATATACTCGCTATTATAGCTACGAGCAAGCTTTATTTGATAAGTTCCAAGCGCAAATGACTCCAAATCTGCGTGCGTTAGAATTGGGAACTCGTCTATTCCGATAACATCAGCTTCAATATTGCGAAAAATCGCCCGCCTTCTATTTAAATTCCTATCCGTAACATATGCATCTAAGCGATTGGGTTCATGAAGCCTCTCCCTTATAATTCGCACGAATTCTTGTGCATGTCTATTGTCTGGAATTAATTTCTACTGTCTGGAATGATCATGCAAGATCTTGATCCTGACATTCCTGATGCCGAATTTTAGTTTTGAATTCTGCTTCCTCCAGCGCCCTTCGGCTTTCCTCGCTGATCAACAGAATGTAAGTCGCGCTGTTCCTCTGCGGCTCTTCAGCTTTTGTGACTGCCCAGTAATGCATCGGAACAAGCGGATTTAACTTCTGAAAACAACGGATCAGCTACTGTCCGCTTGGTTTGATGCTCATGAGGGGCAGCCAGATGCGAGCTTTCGGTTGCCTAGGGATGTCCTTAACTGGGATAGGCTTGAGCTTCATGCCCTCTCAGTCATTGCTAATCTTAGCAACGCAAGAACTTAGGAAATCCCTAGAAAACCTGTCTGCACACCTAATTACCCTGTATCCCCTGAGCATCTCACCAGAGTCAAAACTGGGGAACGGGCCTTCGGCTGTTTCCATTGTATATGAAAACATCATCTCAGAGTGGGTGCCCTTGATAGAGTTCCACACAACCAGCAGGCCTCTGCCGTTTGAGGAGAGCTCATCCACAACCGATACCTGGAGGTCGTTCCTGACAACTTCACTTAGAGTATTCGGTTGCGCCGCTCTAGGAGATGGTGTTTTGCCCGTTTCTTTCGGTCCATCAAGCTTACTCTTTTTCTGAGGCTGGTTGGTATCGTCTCGAGACCTATTACGCTTGGCGGCTTTGTCTTAGATGGCCAGATCTCCTGAGCTCCCCACGATGGTCTCCTGGCTGGAGGCCAAAAGGTCATCCTCAAAATCGGCGGATGGTACTACGTCTGTTATGTCTAAATGTCTAAATCGTCGAAAAAGGTGGTGTATCCATAAAGTTCCCACGAGTAGGTCGGAAAAGAAGGTCGAGCCCCGGTAGAGCCGATATACCGGGGTAAGGCAAAAAATAAGACAGATCCTGCAAGGGCATCTGAATGAGCTCGTTCGCGACTAGTTTACCCCCAAGGCTTCCATTTCTTCGGCACGGAAAAAATTAGGGATCCCGTATCTATGGTCAAAACGAATTACTGAGGGTTGAGCTATTGAGGAGTAAAGGAACACCTCAGCAATTCGCCCTGACCTTAGCTGATCACCATCTAGACAACGCACAAGATAAAAACTGTGGTGATCATTACCGCCTGGCAACCACTGGGAGGGTTTGATACGTGGATTTGCGCCGGGCTAACTTTGTACTCCCAGTGTTTTTCTTTACAGGTGCCTTAGTAAATGGACGATTCACCAACATAGGCCTCGCCAGCGGTGGAAATTTGGATCACTTTTACCCATTGTCCTTTGCCGTTGTTTTGTTTTTAATAAATAGACCCCCCTCCTCTACGATTTTTTCCTTGTCTCAACCCATTGTACTCGTACACGTTCTAGCTTTTTGTCGTACCTTATGCGAATCACCCTGTATAATATTTTGTTTTATATTTATTTCTATCTAAACAAAATTATTTAACCCCCCCCCCCCCTCCCCACACCCATAAACAAAATCCTAGTTACGCCATTGATGTCTCTCTGTCTGTAAGTTTTATTTGAAGAGAAACTATAAATTTAGTTAAACAGAGCTAGGTATATGGATCAAGATCAAATTAACATGTTTATGTTTTATATCCATATTTTGCTTTACAAAGTTACTGATATTTAAACCTTAGGTTTGCCAGGAGCTCTAAGCTCATATACGCATCAGTTAAAGTTAATAAATAATACTCGTTTGAGAAAACACAGACATTCTTGATGTACATTTTATACATACTGTATTTAAGTTGAAGATTTGACACTACGTCATTTAGCTTAAAGTTCTAAAACCTAAAACCAAAAAATAGCATTTATGTATCTACCATACCCACTTTGAAAAACAATCTACTTATTAATGGGGGCCTAGAAAGTTTTACATATAGATACTGACAAGAAGCGGTTAACAAGGACGACTACAGAAATTGGCTAGACCCTCGCAAGTTTAGTACCCTTTTGCCTCTAAATACAACAGTTTCGATTCTTCCTTCCAGTGATGGCGGATACGCTAATCATCACTAAGCGAATTTACAATACCGTATTAAAATGTTGAACATGAATTACGTTAAATTTTTGTTGTATTACGGGGTATTTTTGAGAATATAGCAAAATTTTGCCCAACAAGTTTTTATTAGTAAAAACCTCACATGTAGGAAAAACCTTCACATGTTCCCTCGTTAAGATTTTCTCTACTGAAAATTTTCCAGTGCCTTGACTAAAATTTCTTTAAAAAAAAAAAAATATTTTGTTTGTTTTCAAAGAGATGTGTGTTGCACGATATTGTTAACTTATCTATTAGAATTGAATCATTGGTTTTGCTTTGGATTGCAAGTAATTTTTTTTTTAATTGTTGTATTGCTCATGTATAATATTTGTTTATGTTGTATTTTAATTAATTTACACTACGCGCCACTTCAATAGGACACCCCCTAGGTCTTTTTTCTATCGTCCATTACTCACAAACCAAGCATGCTAGAGACTTAATTTATTTTTTAAATTAAAGTTAATATAATTGTTGTAATTTGACCAGTAGGAAGATTTACTTCTAAGCTTTAAGTATTATAATTATTAACCAAAAACCGCCAAAATGCAAGTTCCTAATTTTGCGCCACTTGAATAAGAAAGTTTAATTAAAAAAAAAAAAAACATTTTAGACTATTATGATTCTTTTTATTAGGAACATTACTTAAATTTAAAGTAATTGGAGTATTATAGTTTAAAAAAAAAAGTTTTAATAGCCACCTTTCTGCTCCAAAACTTCACACATCCGATTTGGAAGGAATTCATACAAAAATTGTCCAAATAATTTAGCGAAATCGAGCTCCAAGCTGATTCGATGGCTTGGGTTAGTTCGGGTATATACTCGAATATTGTTGTCCTGATTCGTATATACTTGTCGTATCAACCATCCCGAAACATTTTCAATAATATTCAAATCCGGTGAGTAGGGTGACCAGCTTAATAACTCCACATTTTGGCTCTGTGTATAAGTTTTAACTACCAGTGCTGGTATGTATTGGCGCATTATCATGTTAATAAATGCACGGCAGAGGTCCAAAAATGGTTTGGAAGTATGGGAATGGAAAGGCCTCTTTCAATATCCCATTGTAAGACAACGCATTCATTGTGGTTGACAGAAATGTAGTTTGAAGGTGCCGTAATAGGAAATAGCTCCCCACACTATCAAACCTCCAACTCTGCTATGCAGCCGGTCCAAATAATGAGTTTCTTTGCGTAGGTCATGGAAATAGTATAGCTTTAGCCATCGGGGCCTTCTAAATAAAATATTTTTTCTTCGGAAAAGACCACTCGATGCCACTCAGAAGTCCAGTCCAGGCCACATGTGCGCGACAAAAACTGAGGTTTTGTTTTTTTCTAACCGGGCTCAGGGGTGGCTTCTTCTTGATTTTCAGTCCTTTTATATGCTTTGCTTTCGAAATAACACGCCGACGCATAGTTGTGAGACTTGCCTTGATATCACATTTTTCCTAATTTTCGCCAAGGAGTCGTGAGAATTTGGCGCTTTTCTTAATATAAGACGCCTTTCCGCGTTAGTAAGCACACTCTGTGTGTATGCGGCCTTTCATGTTTTTCCCATATTCGAACTCATTACTTAAAAATTTGGATACAACGCGTGGGCTTCTCTCGATTTTTTTTAGCTATTTTGCGAATAGATAAGCCAGCGTCCTTATGAGCTTTGATTTTTCCTTTTTTAAGCCTCGGCTAATACTTTTCCTCGACGCATTTGAGGTTTTTTTTTTTATTAAATTATTTTAATTAACAAAAAAATTCAAGTTGCGCAAAAATTGCTTTATTTCGAAGGAATGTTGGCATAAAGAGGAAAACAACATATAACGGCTTTTTTCTAGAACTTGCAATTTGTCACAGAGAAAGAAAAAAAAAGAGAGTTGCACAAAGATAACGGGCAACGGGCATACTATTATTTTATCATTCCGATTTTGAGTTATGAGCAATTGCAAAAACAGTTTACAGGGTGTCCTATTCAAGTGGCAATGAGTGTATATCTATTCATAGAATCATCAAGATTTTTTTTATAATTTTTTTATAATTTTATACCCCACCAATGTGGAGTATTAAAAAAAAAGCATTAAATTAAAAAAAACTGTCTTCTGTAAATATCCACACCAAAAAAAGTACTGAGAAGTAGAATTGAATTCTAAAATGTATGTGAGTGTATCAACTTAAAAGCCAGATCGGTAAATTAAACAGGCAAATAATAAACAAAAACAAACAAATTGATAATTTATTAATTTTTTATTTTTTATGTACAAATTTTCTTCGTTGACTGGGTATTCCCTCAACTCGGTGCTGCTAATTATCCTTCCATTTTCTTCAAGTTTCTTTTTAAAAATGCAATAAAATGAACAAAATTAAATTTTGTCCATGTATAAGATATGGCTTTATTAGTAAGAGCAAACATTCACATTAATTATGGAACACAACGTCGGCTGGCTTCGCAGTAGCGCATTTCGCATTATCTGTCACTCCAATTTTCCAATGCCTTGCTGATGGTTTCGAGCTGTAGCTCACGGATTGCTTGGATGATATTGGCCTTAATAATTGCATAGCATCGGCCCTTCACGATTCCCCACAAAAAAAAAAGTTCATAGGGTACAAATGGAGCTCCGAGGCGGCCAATTGACATCGCCAAAACGGCGCTGATAACATGATTTGTAAATTTGGTGCGCAGAAGATCGATTGTGGCATGAGCTGTGTGGCATGGCGCGCCATCCTACATAAACCAGAGGTAGTCCAAATCCATGTCTTCAATTTCAGTAAAAAAAAAGTCGGTTAACATGGCTCTGTAACGCCCACCGTTGACCGAAATGTTGTTTCCAGCCTCATTTTCGAAGAAAAATGGTCCAATGATGCCACCACTCCACAATCCGCACCAAAACTGTCACTCTCTGTGGATGCATTGGCTTGTCGACAGTAACGTGCTGGTTTTCCGAGCCTCAGATGCGGCAATTTTGTTAATTAACAAATCCGCGTACAGCAGCTGCGCGGTGGGTGCTTCATTTCGGCCAAAACTTCTTTTCAAAAAACGCACTGTTGGGGCTACACATCAACACTTACTTTGGAAATAAGTTTTCAATATTTCGTAAAGCGACTCATTTCTTTCCACGGAGGAATGAAACTGACTTTCTGTCAAGATTGTCAGTGGGAAACAGCTGTCAGTGTCAAAATAATTTATGATTTAAAACGAAACCACTAGATGGCCCATCGGTTATAATTTTAGTAGGTACAACAGGTCTATAGTCTCTTGTTCTTCCCGTTTTTTGATATTTATGAGATAAACGTATACAAATATGTATGTCTTAAATTCCAATAAGAATGACCAAATACAAACTTCCATTATCAAATTTTACAGTTTTTGTCAAAGAATTTGGCGATGAACATTTTTAAAAATGATTTTCGCCTGGGAAACAGACGCCTTCTAGTGGATTGAGCCCAAGACCAGCCGTGTCCAGAATTCAATTGACGATACCGGTTGTAGAATTGGTAACATAGTTTCTGTTGAAGTTTTGAATGAAACAACAACCACCTGAGTGAACTACCATCAAGTCATTATAGGTAGGAGTTATAGCTATTTCACGGCTGCCAGGCCGATCATCAGACACCTTTTAGTGGTGCTTAGTCTATTACGTTCAATTTAAGTTTGAAAAACTTTTTGCTCAGCTCTCCACTTTACTTTTAATAAGATTTTTTAAGAAGTGATTCGAGACATGCCAATTGATAACGTTTTAGTTTATTCAAGAACTGTTTATGCGGCCCCTCCAGGACCAGGGCCCACTGCCGCCGTCGAGCATATGCTTCACTTCGGCTACTCGTATGGTTTTTTTTTTTACTTAAGCCGCGCAAAGCTTGTTAAATATTTCATACAACATAATATTAACTCTAAAAACTGTTATAAATTAGCATGTCTCAAGAGTCGCCCGTATAGTCGGATATACATATAATCATCATTAGTAAGTACAATAACTAGTTAATTACGAACTTCAGTAACAAGCGTCCATAATAATATTCTTAAACTTATAATTTTATTACAAGTAGGTATAGTATATGTAGATTAGATACCTATACTACATAGTTGCAAGCTTAAATATCATAATCAATAAAATATACCTAATATATATGTACCTCTATAATGAAAATACATTACTCATTTATTAATTTATATATTTTAACAGAAAAAGCAATGGCAGCTCGACCATCTAAAATTCCCAACTTAAATAAAACACCAACACCTGAAGAAGATCGTCCAACATCTCCAACAGACTCACTGCCACTTTACCAACAACGAGACAATTTTTTTACATAAACGGTGACAGTCTTTTCGTTGGATAATCTTGTATTTTGTTTTATTTTTAAATTTTCATTTTAATATTCATACATACAAACATTACATACACACCTAGATACAGCTTAAACCAAAATTGTTTAAAAAAAGAAAAAAAAAATAATAATGAAAACACTACAAAATTATTACCTATTTATGTATTGAAACAAATAGACACATCATCTTAAGTTTAAAATAAAAAAAAAAACACAATAATGGCGAATTAAGCAAATTGAAAGATACATTTAAGTTAAGTAAAATTGCCTTATCCAAAAACATATTAAGAGAAGAAATATTAACTTTCGACTGATTATGTAACAAAAAAAAAAACACATAGTTGCATACATATATAAAAAAGACTTGAAGTAAATAAAAAATCATTTACAGTTTAATCATATCTCACGGCTTTGCCTTTGAGCAAGCATTTAAACTTGACTGTTTTTTTTTTTTCAAAAAAAAAAAAAAAATTAAATTAAATACATACAATGAAACATATCATGATAATGAACTAAATTGAAACACCCACTTTTGTTGCGACAAAAATAACTTACTTGAAACAATAAAACAAAGACTTGAGTGAAGGTAAACATTAGTATTTACCAAGCACTTTCATAAGCAAAAATCATAATTTGCAAGAAACAATAAAATCCATTATAACAACAACAACAACAACAACAGACTGATTTCAAAAGTAAAAATAAATTAAAAGAGAAAGACACAAATATTAAAAAAAAAAAACAAACAAAAAAAAATAATATTGCAGAAAGTAATTTAATCTAAGCTAAAGCTGTAGATTTTGTAAAACAACATCCACAAACAAAAAATACACTCTATTGATAAAAAAAAACTGCACATTATTAATACATACTCGGCAAAAAAAATACCAAAATACAATTTAAGATAACAAAAAAAAAACAGTTCATAAACTAAAAAAAAAGCACATCAAGTGAATTTAGTTCAACTTATCTGACTTAATTCAAACTAAATACTATAACTACTAAGGATCATATTTACATTAAGGTCAGAAACAGGTATAATGTTATATGCGGGCCTTTCATTAAAACGACGATGTAGCCCCGCACTTATGCACATACATATGCACATACCTTCCAACCTATAGTTGGACTTGGAGAACTTTTGAGGATAATAAAAAACTAAGAAAAGGTGGGCCGTTACTTGAAGGTAGTTGCTTTATTATTATTTGTATGGAAGTGACACTAGACATGTCAATTATAACAGTTTTGGCTTATAAAAGTACTGTTATGCTGTTATGTTTTTTTTTCAAGCCGCGCGAAGCTCGTACGCACGCCCACTTTTATTGGCAAAAAACTGTTATAAATAGGCATGTCTCTAGTCTCGTCCGCAACTAATACTGATACTTAAATTTATAACAGTTATTGTCCCTCAGCCAATCAATAAATTTTTATTTAAGAGCATATCTTACCTATATAATATGGAGTGCTAGTTTTTATTCCAAATGCGAAACATTCATAGGGATCACTATACTTAAGTGTCAGTAAGTTCATAGAATTACTTCAAAAGAGAACAATTTCGTTAAATAATGGCCACATTCAGGATTCACTATAGGATAGCCTATATCTTAAGTAGAAATTTTAAGCCATACATTCATGAACTTAATAAGAAATTCAGCATTTTCTGTAACTATTGCAAATATTTATCGCCTGCCCATTTCTTGCGGGCGATCAAACGCAGAAGTGATCAAAATTCAAGTCTTTATTTCAGAAAACTTAGGTCTGAAATTCGACATAATCATGTGCGATGTGTTTCGTTGATTAACAAAAACATGAACCTTATTAAGGGATCCTTGGATAGACTGCATACTAGACTTCACAACGTTATGAAACGTCCTGACACTTGCACTGCACAATCGGAATTCAGTATCTTATGAGCTTAGTAAAATTTCAAACGCTCTTTTACTGATAGATTGAAAGATAACATCTCATCAGCTACCAAACAAACTAATTAAAGACGATTTGGAAAACATTAAAACTGTTCTTGCTCAAGGTTCTAAGGCAATGAATTCGATATGGTTAGCTCCGACCTCCGCACGGTAGAAATTCTGACTGCAATGGATTGAATTAAAAATCAAATCGGAAGGCTTAAAAGAATCGATGAAATACGTTACCTATACTCAAACTTGATAGTAATATTGTTACGTCCAATAATAAATCCATGCTGATGGATGAAATCCTGATCATCAGTATTCTCGCAATACTTTAATGCTCCCGAATCTAGAATTTCTTCGACTGCTGTTCGTGCCACTCCTGATCGAGATATCTATCAAGTATCAACAACTCAAGCATCTTACCTGGATGAAAATCTAGCAATTAAAGCCGAACCAACTTTAAGTGCTCTAAAACCTTTAAGAGATTCGACTATGGTTGCTTTCATTGCCGCCGAAATGCATCTGCACATAGAATCATTCATTAAAGTTCCCATTGACTCATCATCATCTAATTCACCTGCTAGAACATCTTCATCTCTGACCATTACTACCCCTTCGACTTCAATTTCAACAATATCCACTCAATCATCCTCTTCTTTAACATCATCAACCCCATCACCACTGTCCACTAACATCTGCATCTTCGATCATATACATTTCCTGCTTCACCCTTAAATGCACCTGCACATTCCCGGTCTCATATTCTCCAGCACTGAAACAAACGACTGAACTGAAGCACTCTAATAAATGCTGACAAAACAAATGTAGAACCAGGCCCTATTCAAGCATAGTTTTGCTATCTTTTATATAGAATGCAAACGCACTTCCACAAGCAGCTTTAAAATCCTCATTGCAATATGAATGGCTTTTTTCTTCCCCTACTGGAATCGGAACTCGGAGAGATGACTTTATCAAAATGGATCGATAAACCATCGTTAAACTGGAAGCCACAACCAAGGACAAGTTACTTAACAACGTGGACGTAACTGGAGTTTCAGAATGATTATTTTCCCTAACTTCTCTTATTTTAGTTTCCAAATTATCCAAAGTAAACCCTTAAATGTTAACCTATCTCTAGAAACCCTCCTATAGTGTCTCTCCTAAAGCTCGACAGGTGCCTCAATCTAGTTTCCAACACAATGTTGTTACGCCTCCCAACAACCCAGATCCACCAAAATCTCAACGCAAACGAGTTTCTTTCAATCTTACGCCAACCACAAATTCTGATTCTCCAATCACGCGGCGAATAAGAAAATCATAACTGACAATTAAACTTTGCTTTGACTGAAAGTGAAACAGTGCCACCTATCAAGGTTTCAAGCACTACAATGCATTACGGATGGAAAGGAGCACTCCATATACTATATCCTCTAAGAGAAATATTGGCGCAAAAATGATACTACTTATAAATTGGCGTGTTCCCATGGAGGTGGCGAACTACTCATGATTAGATGACAAACAATAAACTAGTCCTACCAACTACTCGTGCTTTGTCCCCTTTCACACGAAGAAACTGAGTTTCCATCAACGTTCAGTGTGTTGGAGAGAAGGGCACGAAGTAAGTGGGATGAACAAAATCAGCCGGTCAGAAATTTGAGGAGATTTTGTTGACATTCCTTTTCAAACTTCACATAGCGTCAGTTCAACCAAAAGAATTTGTAGGGAAAATAGAGAAGATTTCCTTTCAAACTCACTTGTCCCCATGACATAAAGTGTGAAAAGAAATGCGAAACGAATTTCCTCAAATCGTTGACTGGAGAGATTTTAGGAGTGTGTTCTTGCAATCCCAGAAGGATTTGGTTGAAGAAAAAACAACGACATCGAGGATTAGCGACGCTATTACAGAAACGAAATGGAGTTTCCATAGAAACTATCGATAATAAATATGTAATTCACGCCGCCGGCCGCCGATAAAACAGTTGTTCTCCGTTAAATTATGTAAGTACCGAGAATTCTCTTAGCTACATAAGTCAGAAGGGGATAAGTTGTTGTTGTATTTAACATTGAAATCGACATACATATACGCCTTTTTTACTTCTTGGTAGCTTTCTCTATTTGACAAACTGAAGTTGGTGGAAACTCAGTAACCTCGTGCGAAAGGGGACTTTCAATGCGAGTTGATGGGGTTTGTAGGAAAATCAATAATGTGCGTTCCATATAGAAAATTACTAGTAAAGTACTCATGCGTACCTGAATTCCCACAGTTTCTGCAAAAAAGTAAGCAATTATACCTTTTTCACATAATTATGTTATTTTCAAAGTGACATAATGTATATGGAGTTAGTATGATGGTGTCCACCACATTAACCTGACTCCCCCAACTCTTTTTGACGTTTTCTTTTATAAATTTGTTTGTTGGCACTTAAGCCTATGGAATTAATTTTTTTTCAATTGAAAACATATTAAATTTTACGAGTTAAAAATAGATAATTTTAATCCTTCAACGAGCACAGATTTTTGTTTTTTTTTTTTTTTTTTTTTTTAACGATTGCTGAACGCCAAAGTGAGTAGGATGTGTTCACAATAGTTTGTGTCTAAATGGCCGAGTTCAACGCACATCTGAATATTCAGAATTCTGAATTTTTGAAGCTCTTGATTGGCCAGCTGTCAGAAGTCATCTGAATTTTCAGAACTTTTTCTGACAGCTGGCCAATCAAGAGCTTCAAAAATTCAGAATTCTGAATAATCAGATGTGCGTTGAACTCGGCCAATAATAAATACAAGTTGGATTCACGTCATCAGAAGAGTTAGTCCAATGTGAACACCATTTATGATACTAAAAAGATAAAATATTCGCTGGGTGATTTAAACTTAAATAAATTGTTAAAAAGATTGTACGATGCTAACTTTTTTTAGTATTTGGAAAATCCTCCTCTTACTAAAAAATGCTTCAACTTAGTACTATTTATTTGATTGTTTTCTAGTTTAACTAAAATCATCTTAATTTTGTAACATTTTTTTTACTACCACCAATAAACTTCAACTAAACACACCTAAGAAAGCGTCATTCCATGCGACAGAAAAAACTAGCAAACTAACTAATTTTTGACATTTATAAATGCCAAAGTGTCATATTATATGAATAAGCAGATATTATACTAAAAATAGACATTTGGCGACTTTAAATTAATTAAAATGTCAAAAAGAAAAATACGTTGATAAAGTTGTTTAAAATTAGCAAAATCCTAAAATAATACCGAAAATGCTTTAACATTGTTTGTACTCGATGGACTAAAATTTTGCGTTATTTTCACTTTACAAAAAACTTAAATGATCGATTTGCAATCCCTTAACCTTCATTATTAATTCTGATACAAAAAAAAATTCAAACACACTATGGCAAGGCTAATTAATTTAATGAATCAATAAAAACAAATTAAATACATTTAACGTCGTTATATTGTACAAAAATAATTACTAGAAACAAAAAAATCAATTAATCTAAAAAATTAAGATTATAAAAATTTTTGATGGTTAATTAAATTTCAGCGGAATGATAAAAGTGTTAATTATTTAAGTCAATTATTGAAACGATCCAAAAGTTATTATAAAACAAAACAAAAAAAAACAAACATTTATCTACTGACGATAAACATTAGGTTACAAGAACAAAAAAAAAACAAACTTATATTCAATAAACAAAATCAACGACATTATAAAAAATTCATAAAATCTACAATGTTATCATAATCAAAACGATATATAAAATATCTAAAAAGTTTAACCGAAACAAAAAATAAAAATGTACAAAATTATATCTTTTTTTTAAATATTTTTAAATTGCATATTATTTTTTGTGTTATTATCATTTAGAATTTAATGTAAATATATAAATATATGATTATCGGTTACACAAAATTGTAAAAAAAAAAAACAACAGTTGTTTTATATATTTATTTTTATTTCTAATAGTTCTATCGATATTCGCCGGTGCTATATTGAGTAGTAATAAAATAATTATTATTATAATTCGTGTTTTATTATAAAGATTTAATTTTTATTCTAATGAAGATTCATTTAAATAATCCTTTTGATTTTTTAATATTATATAATTAAGTAATTGATTAAATTTTTTGTATGCTTTAAATTAAAACTAAATATTTTAACGTAAAACTACCACAATAATATAGAAAATGTATTTAATATCAAAAAAACAAAAACAAAAGCAGAAGCAGAAACGAGAATCAACACAAAATGTAAAAATTAAGAAATTATAATTGAACATTACAAACACGAAACAAATAATAAAAATAATCACTATCATATTCATGTTATTTTAATTATAAGAAAAGACAGTTGAATAAATTAAATTAATACAAATGTCAGTGTTTTTTTCTTATCCAAGAAGTGGTGGAAAACAAGATTTGACACCTGTCAAACTCAGTTGTCATTTGAAGTGTCATAATATAAGTTTAATGTTTGTCATTTACGATAATGGATCGCTTAACAATCGAACAATGCGTCAGAATTATTAAAAGTTACCACAAAAGTAGTGATTCAAACGTAGCCACTTTTCGCGCCCTACGCGAGTCGTCATAATCGAGCGACTACGACTACGCAAGCAATCGGTAAAATTGTGAAGAAATTTGAAGAGAGTGGAAGGGTTACTGATGTCGTAAGGCTTGTGCATCATCGCAATACACGATCAGTCGAAAATATTGCTGCTGCAAGTGCAATTGTTGCTGATGATCCGATTTTTTTTGGCCGGCGATTGAAGATCATGACTTGGACGATAAGCGGTTCCACCAAGTCAGGAGAACAAGCCACACAACACGACCACTATTATTACCTTATTGCGTGAGAAGTTTCCTGGTCGCGTAATTTCACGTTCAATGGACGTCAATAGACCACAAAGGACCAAGATAATGCAATTTGACACCGTTAGATTTTTGTCTGTAGGACTACGCAAAAGACCGTGCTTACGCAAATAATTCCCAAACTCTAGACACATTAAAAACCAACATTACTCAAGTTATGGCCGAGATACCGCCCGAAATGTGCGAAAAAGTAGTTCTCAAAAGAATCGCATGCTGCGAATCTTCCCAAAGATTCAAAGATACAAAGTCCACACTTTATAATGAAATAAAATTTTCATCAAAAATGTATCGCTGTGTGTGTTTTATTTAGCTTTACTTTCGAAACCGATACATGAATGACCCTTTATGTGTTGGGTACAGTAGCGTACGCAGGATTTTTAGGGAGGGATTTGGTGTCAGTCTCAACTTTGGTAGACTTTTTTTTGTTTGGTATCTCTATAACTAGCACAAAAATTAGAGCCTTTTTTATTATTAACCACCTTAAATGAATAATAAATAAGTAAAATTTCAACAAAAATCCCTAGTTTTAAAATTAATTTTATTCATATTTTTTCATTGCAAACAGAGATCTATTTAAAAAAAAATTTGTTTGATATTTTTAAAAATTAAATCCAGTCCACTTTTTTTAATTGCGATTTGATTCACCAGCATCAGTGACTGATCGAGTGAGTGCCATCAGTGATTTAATGAACGAGTAAAACATATGGGGATGATGACTCCATAACGTGAGCGGTAATGCCAAACTCACATAATTCAGTCACGTATTACTCGATAACTGATGCGGTAATTCGGCCCCAGATCTTCAGGGATTACATCGATTTCTTTGTGAATATTCAACTTAACCGTCTCAAAGTGGCAAAAAAACGTTCTATCTCTGCAGAATTTCTCAAAGACTCAAAGAACTTCAATGGGCGTTTTCTAAAACGTCAAATCAAAGTCAATTTGATCGGCAATTGATGGTCATTTATGAGGCAAAAGTTGCAATCGTCAAATATGCAATCGTCCTGCTTGCACACATGTCTTTTAATGAACGTCAAATGATTATTTGCAAGCGCTGTTGACGTTTTCGAGCAGAAGCCAATTTCATCAGAATTTTCAGATTCACTTTCGCTCGTCACTTTTAACCATGATGTGTTTATCGTTCATAGTTATCGTCACATCCAAAAGTTTTAAATAGTTAACAATCTATGGAACCACTATGTCTGTCTCTTTCGTCACCTCCATTTTTTAACTGCACCAGCTGCAACGCAGATGATGTTTTCGAACACGTGACTTAAGCAAACTGCATTGGCCGCGTTCAGATTTGTATCCTAAGCGATCTGGATAGCTTTGTGTTGTTGTAGTCCCGTGTAAAAGCACATCTGATTATAAAACAGCTGTTGCCAAAAAAAAAGAAATCTCAAGCTATCCTAAAAATTCTGGTATACTCATATATCCAATGAGAATTTTCATGAACAGCTGACTACAAGACAGATTTCGGCAGCAAATTTAACCTATCCGGTTTTGGTGGTTCAGAAACATACATGGATACTCGAGTATCTTAGATAGGCTATCCTAGTGAACCCTGAACGTGGCCATTATCGAACACAATGGCCGCTTTCGGGCAATTATCCAAAGCTATCCGGATAGGTTTGTGTTGTTGTAATCGCATAGAAAAATTCAGCTGATGAACAAATCAACTGTTGTCAGAAACAAATCCCAAGCTGTCTTAAAATTTTCGCGATACTAAATTATCCGATGGAAATTTGGGGAACAGCTGATTATACCTACAGCCGACTACTTATTTTGCTTTTTGGTGTCAACAAAATGAAATCAACTGAAATCAGTCAACTGCATAAGCCCGAAGATGGAATTTTGGGTGTATTCATAAACGTCAGCCTAACTAAGAACTGCGTTATCTGCATTCATAAAGTCGATTTTCGATCGAACTAACCTAGTCGAACTGCAGTACCTACCGTTCATAAACATCAGACTGTCGTCAGCGTCGGGCAGATTGTGCAGCTGAATTTGTTTGGCTGCAGAAAGAGAGAATAATTTTCTTTTCTTTTTCGGTAAGCAAATCAAAAATCAAGTTCAAGAAAATTTGTTTGGCAGCCATTTTTCTCTGACGTTTATGAACTCTGTTTACATAAAAATGGGACTAGTTAAGACCTTTTTGTTTACTGCAGACATTCTGCATTGGGAGTGCGTTCACAAATGCATCAGAAAAGAAATGCGATTTTCTGCGTTTATGAATACACCCTTTAATTCCGAAACGCGTTGCCAAATTAAAAATTAAAAGTTGTGTAATAGTAAAAAATTTAAAGCTATTAATTAATATCATTTACAATAAATATTATTTATTATTTATTTATTTCATTTATTATATAAGCGCAACTGGAGACGAAAACCAACCATGCAACAAATAAGGGTTAAAATATCTATATACCACTGTGATATGAAATGGTACTGAATATCTACTTAATTGGTGATTCAGAAGGGATTTGCAATAGAATGGGAATCAAATCGTCGCGTTAAAAACTCAATAGTTTTCTCTTTTTTCAGCTGCCTTGTCTTTTGACAGCAAATGTAACCTATCTAATTTTGGTCGTTCGAAAACATATCGGATAGTAAGGTATCTTGGATAGCCTATCGAATTAGCATCCGAACGCGGTCAATGCTAATGCAGTAGAATTTGTATTTGCGTTTTCAAACCGAAGATGTTTACAGTTTGCGTTTGAGAACATTCTACAAACACGTTTTGCCACAGATAAGATTTTCGATAACGGCCAATTACATTTCTCAAATCAAGATACAAATCCGGATTGCAAAACAGAAGTGAAGCTAAAACCGTTTCTAATAGCAGTGGTGGATCCAGAAATCTGTCAAGGGGTGGTCCAACTGCACTCAACTTTTTTTCCAGCGGTAAAGAAAAAAAATTATTTTTTGGAATGCTTTTCAATGGAACATCACTGCATCAAAACCAATAGGAAAAGTGTAATTTATTTTCCATCAGAATTTCGATTCTGATCACAAACAAACAAGACTGCCACTAAAATTGAGGGTGAATTATTCAAAACTCTTCTTTAAACCTTCATTAAAATATTTATTTTTCGGTTAACTTAAAAGCTGAAAAATAAGGCAATTTTCTCAAAACGCTATTTATTTCCATAATACGATTTTTTTTGCAAAAACCTGAAATACAGTTTTTCTCACAAACATTTCCGTCATTTTACAGGTACGAAGTTTAATCAAAATTGTAAGAGAGAGAGTTTAATCAAAAATTCCAATTTCTCCGCTAGGGAATCCCATAAAAATGCTCAGAACAAAATTAAAAGCAAATCAGTCGAAAGGCTTTAGCTTAAATTACAATGGACAAACGGTTGCAAAGCCTTGCAGACAGACGGTGATGTGACGAAACTCTTTTCGGGACCGAGTAAAAATTTAAAATCGATTATTTTTTCATTTTTAATTCCGATTTTATACGGTCTTGCAAATTTAATTCAACGCAATTTATTTATTATAATTAAGATCGAAACTTTGGATATTCGTTTCCACCAACAAATTAATAAAAAAAAACGCAATTAACGGCATAAGACCGGTGTGCGTTGCGTTTGATAAATTTTGATTGATTGAAGTAATAGAGAAACGACGATCTGTCAAACAAAATTGGTCGCGTTCGAAGTTGATTTACAACACGGCAGCAATTAAAAAGTGCTACCACCGGTTTCGCTCAGCAAAGAGTCGGTTCGGATTATAAGTGAATTTTATTAATTGAGCGCCCAATCTGCGCTGAATTAATAAAAAATTGTGTGAGTGCCGGGACTCACGGTTAATATGTGTAAACATCAACGTGCGCGGATCCAAAACGGACTTGTTTTTGCTTGAAGGGGATCTTAAGATTTTTTTCACTGAACGCACCCATCCTAGTATGCAGATCGTAACGTTACACACCGTAACGTTGCACGACGTAACGTTGCACACGAACGTTCACGTTTTTTTTCACTCTACCGCCAGCATAGAAGTAAAGATTTCTGATTGATGTTAAATAAAATGATGGAAAGTACATCAGGGGCGTATTTCTATGGGCGCCAAAAAGTTGTTTTTACCATTTACAATTTTAATATTTTGCAAAAGACCAAAATTGAAAGGAAAGATTCCCGAAACACGAAGAAAGAAAATGGGGGTTGAAAAGTTCCGTATTTTTGGAAGCAACAGATTAAAAAAAAAAACGAAGGCGGCCTATCAAGTTATAAATTTGCCCAAACTGGCTTTTATCAAACAACGATTAAACCACTTCACTAGACACAAAAATACTTATCAAAAAAAGTTGAATTATCCCTTCTGAGTTTTCTGGCCCACCTGGCCCTTACTCTTGAAGTTGCTCCGTCTAAAGATTTTTAGCTCCTCACCACAAAATTATCCGAGTTTCCCCTTAAGTGGAAACTCCTACTCAGATTTTCTCACAAAAATGCATAAATGAAAATAATTAATAAACGATTTTTCAATTTAGTAAAATGATTTTCCGCTTTTCTAAAAACTTTCTCTAACGATCTGTTCTATCACAGAATCTATTCAAAAGTGACGTAATGGCGGCTTTCTTCACTCATTTTCACCCCCTCCAATTGTTTTTACGATGGGTTCTCGGCCGTTTTGTTTTTACGTTGACTGGCATTGCCAGTATTGCCATGACCGTCAATTTATATCTGGACCGTCCGTCACACATGTCGTTGGTCAAGGACCATCTGTCACATGCCTTGGTGTGAAGTGGACCTCCTGTCTCACCTGTTTATGATTCGGTTTGAATCTTTTCGTGGACCCCCTGTCACACGATTATGTTTGAATAACTGCTTTTGTTGTTTTTCCAAAATGCTTTAAGAGTACGCATCTGGCTGATGGCCCAGGTTGCACTTTCTTCTACCAGCATTTTGGAGCCGCAACAGAAAAGGAGCCCCCCCCCCCCCACTTCCTGTGTACGCCACTGGTTGAGTGTAACTGAGCTTATTGCTGTGTCAATCAGGGACGATTCGATTTTTTTGATCCGATCATGGAAAAGTATTGATGATTGAAATCACAAATTTTCATTTCAATCGATCCCAATCTCAACCATTTCTGTGATTCTCGATTTTCCATCCCAATATCAATCATTTCAATGAATCTCGATTTTAGATATCAATCTCTATTGAATTATTAATATATTTTATTGGAGAAAAGAAATATGGGTTCGATCAAAATCGGTACAGTATTCGTTAAATTCGGAGATTGAATTTCATCGAAACCCAAATAAGAAAATTATTTGATTGCCGGGTCTCATGGATAATATGTGTAAACATCAACACGTTTGTTTTTACCACCTAAAGTCACGGCCAGCCCTCTAGCTCCAGTGGAAACCCGAAAATTTGCACTGTCCAGAATTTTAGTACGGCGGATTGAAAAACAAAGTACACCAATCGATTAAGGAGGTGAATATTACCTAGTGTCACGCCCGACGTTCTGGGTCCATTAGAACACTTTTAATTTCAAAGGTGTCAAAATGTCAAATAATTTCCGAGAATACACGCTACGTAACGTGGTACATCGTAACGTCGCACAGATAAAAGTCCAAATTTTTATTTCACTCTACCGCCACGCCGGGATAGATGTTTACAAATCAAAAATCGAATCGGAACAGTATGAAATAATGAATTGAGTGGAATTAAAATGATCGATTGATTAAAATGATCGAATCATTTTGGTAATCGGTTCTTGAACTATTCGATCATTTGAAATGAACGATCTACACATCTCTAACTGAGCTTCGATTTTAGGGGGTGAAAGGGCACTATCGTAGCTAGGAATATTTTCCCCAGGGCCAGGTGGGGAGGGTGGCAGCCAGATAAATTTCTTAAAAATCAATTTATTGTGAATAAAATTTCTTGAACATTACAAAAAAAAATGGGATGCCATTTTTGAGTAACTTCACTAACTAGGAATCATATTATTTTTAATTTTAAATATGGATACAAATAAAAATTGACACGTTCATAATTGTTCCTTGATTTATGGAAAGCCATTTTAAAGTATTTAGCATAAATTGTATTGTTGGTATCGCTTATATAAATAATGAAGAGAAGTGTTCCCAATACAGCTCCCTGTGGTACACCCAGTTTTACGTCCACAGTTTCAGAATATTCGTTTGCCACTTTCGTGTTTTGTGTTCTGATAGATAACTTCTGAACCATCTCAAATGCCCTTTCTTAGTCCAAGAAAAATGAAATCGAGAAGTCCGAAAAAGTGAGTTTCGTCATGCCGTCCGTCGGTCTGTGCGTCCACTGTAATTTGAGCTAGAACCTAAACAGGTGCACCGATTTGCACATAATTTGGGTAAACTCGAATTTTTGTTTCAGCGGGTAGCTGTCATACAAATATTTTGATTTTATCAAATTTTCTCAAAAACCGCTCTAATGATGATGATTAAATTTCGTACCTGTAATAACCAAGTCAATTATAAAAAAAACTGCGTTTCAGGTTTTTCTCAAAAAATTTATATAGCGGAATTAGGTTTTCCTCGGTTTTTGAGGAAATGGTCTTATTTATGGATTATTCAAGTATATCTTTTTGATGGTTCGACTGATTTTGTTATAATTTTGCAATCTGGTGCTGCTCAATAGTTTTAATTTTTTTTGAAAAAACATCGTTTTATAAACGAAAAAATTCCACAAAAAATTTTTTAGTGGGCACTTTTGATTGTTTTAATATTTTCTTGTTAAATATATACATAATTTATTAGTGTCAACTTAGCGAAACAACATTCATGGATCGAAAAGTGGTTAGGTGGATAATTTGCTGTTAATCAGATGTGATAATTTCGAATTTGTCTTGTTTTTTTGATGTTTAATTGGGAATATAGGTACTATATGACAAGTTATGAATTAGTACAAAAAATCGAACTCGAGATTTTGATCAAACTTGACATTACGATGATAGCGAACACGAAAAAACTGGGTCGAGCAAAAACGTCTGTCTGTCTGTCTGTCTGTTCGACTAAAGCCAAAACGGATGGGTATGGTACTGGTAACTTATGGGATGGTAACTTGGTACTTAGCGTTTTTGAACATTCCACCCACCCGTTTTTTTCTATTTTTTTTTTAGAACCAAAACTAAAAGTAGCTGCCATACAAAATTTCTTGGCCAAAAATGAAAAACTTATTTTCCTCAAATTCAGCGCTACAGATTTTTTTTTAAGAACTCAATAAATCTAATAAAAAAAATGGTTCCGAAAAATGGATATTAATGGTACCTCCCACAGAACCATTTTTTTGATTTTCGCTTTTCTCGAAAACGATTCAACTGATTCTGATCAATTTTTTTATGAAAAATTATTGACATATTCTTAATAATATTATGTACCAAAATGTTCAAAACAATACTTTTTGAATTTTTAAAAAAAGTTTGAAATTTTTTTTTTGAAAACTAAATATTTCAATAACGACTATGTCGATTTTTATTAAACTTGATAAAAAGCAGTTTTTTTACTTTATCTAGAAGATTTTTGACAAAAATTATTCTAATACCCAAAAATAACGGTGACTCCCATACAAACGTTTAAAAACCGTTAAGAAAAATATTTTTTTTTCTCAAAAACGACTTCTACGATTTTGATAAATTTTTGTTGGTTTAGTTTATATCAACTTAGCGAAGCAGCAAAATAAAATATGCACGACTGGGTCGCACGAACTTGCTCTTATGTGCGATCACATTGTGGTTCTATAGCTGAAATAAATTAGCTTTGGAGTCTTTATTTTATCCATTTGCCAAAACTTAGTTTAGTTGCAGGTGGTACTATGTGAGTATACAAAAATTAACAATATAGCCCAGCACCCTCACAAAAATGGATAAAAGCTTCTTAAATTGAATGGTTTTCTACTTAATAATTTTCTGTTCGGTGGTTTTGAATATTTGTGACAAAATAAATTTTTTCGTGGTATGTTTTCTATGTTTTTTTCTGCTAATTTGTCAAATTCATATGAAGTTAGCGAAACACGCCTAAAAACGGATTAAAAACTAATTATATTGAATGGTTTACTACTTAATAATCTGCCGTTCATTAGTTCTCAAGTAGTTGTTACAATTTTAATTTTGCATTTTGCATTCACTTTTTTCATCATTAAGCATTAGAGATTTAATTGTTCTCCACATTTATTTTTCGTCAATAGATTGGTAAATTTGTTTGTACTTCAATTTACCGTAATATGTATCAACCCCATATTTTAAGGTATCAGCAAAAAGCCACGTTATCTAGCGCTGTAATTATAAGATATTACTCTGTCCATTAATGTATGTTTAATAAATAATAATAATAACCCTATAGTAATAATTATTGGTTGAAAATTAACCAAATCTAATTCTATAAGTTTTTAATTAACAACCCTAGTAATATTTCAACAAGATTCCAGCTAAATTTCAACTAGCAACCGAAACCAACAAAAAGCTAAAGTCGACTTAAGTCAAAATTGAGTTTTTTATACCATTAGTTTCAGCTTTTCCGATTCTATTTTGTAATTTTTTTTTTGATTTTGTATCATAAAAATTGGGCTCACAATTTTCAAAAATCAAAACAACTAAAGTCGGCTTTTTAAATCCTTGCCAATGCAAAACTACTAAACTCGGAAAAAATTATAATATCTTAAATGCATTATCTTAAGTAAACTTAAGATTTTCCATTTTATTTTTATTTATAGAGTTTGGTTGTTTTTCCGTGAGAAATTTAAAGTTTTAATGCAATTTATTGTTAGGGAAAACGACTAAAGTTGAGTTTGATTGTTCTTTCAAAATGATATATTTTTAATTTGTGATTTTTAAATTGAGGAAAAACAACTAAAGTTAACTTTGGCTACTTTTCCCCGAGAGACAAATGAAATTTGTATATCTAAAGTTGATTTTAGTTGTTATTCCAAAATTAATTTTTGATCATACTAAATCTTACATCAACTTCAGTTGTTTTTCCGTGGCATCAAATCAATTAAAAAAAAATGTATAAAAGCAGTTAATTAAATAGCTACAAAAAGATGCTCATAGATAGTGCGGGGTTCGAGCGAATGCCAAGTTTGGCTATTGAATTATTCTGCGTGACGTAAACTAGGGTTAACATTAGCGGAGAGTGTATCAGGGGTTTAGGAGTACTTGGAAGAAGTGAAAATAATGTCAATGTCTGTGAACAAAAACCGATTCGAAAACAAGACTGCAATTTTCTAATTTTAACTAAATAGTAATAGACGAGGCTTGGAAAGGATTTAAGAAATAACCATCTTGACAACTTCTGGTTGATTAAACTTATAACGATGAAATCATAACAGTTAAAATTTTCACTATACATATATGAATATCTAAATCGGAATGAAAGATATGACTCAACTGTTTTAAAAATCAGTTCTTCACGAGAAAAATCTTTAACAAATTGATTTTATTTGAATACTAGTTTATTTGATTTCAGAAGGTTGTAAAGGGTTTTCCAATAAGAGGTGTTATTTTGATATTCAAAGAAAAATGGCATTTTTTGAGATAAATGATGGGATGTTTATTTCATTATAAAGAGGAAGGTATGCCGTTAATAATGAAACACAACATCAGCCAAATGGCCGCCACGACCACGCTTACAGGACCATATCCTTTTCATGAAATTTTCCATAACCAAATCGGAAAGTGGCTGCCCTATGTCCTCGATAGCCTCACGAATTCCATCTTTGAGGTCTTGAATTGACGCTGGGCTGTTGGCGTAGACCTTATCTTTCACGTGGCCTCAAAGGAAGAAGTCGCAAGGTGTTAAATCACAAGATCTCGGTGGCCAATTGTGATCACCTCTTCGAGAGATAACACGGTCCGGAAACTTTTCGCGTAAAAGATCGATGGTTTCATTGCTTGTGTGGCACGTAGCGCCGTCTTGTTGAAAGTGAACGTTGTCCAGATCAATACCATCCAACTCCGGCCATAAAAAATCATTAATCATCTCTCGATAGCGCAATCCATTGACCGTAACTGTTGCTCCAGCCTCATTTTCGAAAAAGTAAGGTCCAATGACCCCGCCGGACCATAAACCGCACCAAACAGTCACGCGTTGAGGATGGAGAGGCTTTTCAACAATAACTCTTGGGTTTTCCGAGCCCCAGATGCGACAGTTTTGCTTGTTGACGTAGCCTCCGAGGTGGAAATGGGCCTCATCAGTCAAGATGATTTTTCGATGAAATTCCGGATCATTTTCATGCATTTCAAGGACCCAATCAGCAAAGACACGACGTTGTTGATGATCAGCCGGCTTGAGTTCTTGTGTTAACTGAACTTTATAAGCCTTAAGACCCAAGTCTTTATGCAAAATACGGTGTAATGACGTTTGTGGAATGCCTAATTCCAAAGAACGGCGAGGAATGGACAAACCTGGGTTTTCTTCAACACTTTGGGCTACAACAGCAATATTCTCAGTTGTTCTTGAGCGACGTGCACGGGTTTTATTCTTCACATCACTAACTTGTCCCAACAGCTCGAATTTGTCCACCAATTTCTGTATTGCGGTCCGACAAGGTGCTTATCACGACGACCCAAAAATGTTTTAGTTTTACGAACCGTCTCTGCCAAATTTTCACCATTTTTATAGTGAATTTTAATAATTTCAATGCGTTGTTGAAGCGTGTATCGTTCCATTTTTATTAATGGCGTAGTTTCTACTTGTCAAATGTAAAAAAATGACAGCTTCAAAAGTGACAGCTACCGAAATAGCGGGCTATTCAAAATAACACCTCTTATTTATATTAAAGTCTCTATATTCCTTGGCTGTATAAATGTATAATATCTTAACATTTTAAGAATTGCAAGTGAACCTATAATGCATTGAATTTACAAATATACAAAGAAAAGAGTTTTTCAGAACTTCGCTTAATTTCTATTAATTTTGACAAATTAAGTAAAATTAAGAAAAAAACTTCATAAATACAAAAGAAAGAATTTCTGAAAATTAATGAAGCCAGTTTATCGGAGATCATTAAAGACAAGATGCATATAGTCGAAAGTTTATTTTTCTAAAAGGAATTTTGTTCTTTTTGTTTAAGAATTCTTGTAATTTAAGCATAAACTTTATAAATATCGAATACAAAATCGTTTTTGTTAACTTTTTATTTTTTCATGAATTTTTAATATTTATTTTATGTGCCTTTTTTCTTCCAAAATTAATATCATTTTTAATAATTTTATTTGTTTTTTAAATCCCTACCAATATTTCTCGTCTATTTAATTCCCTGACAACATTGTCTAAAGTAATCATATTTTGACTAAAACGCATTTGATTTGGAATAACAACTAAAGTCAAGATTGTAACACGAAATTTTGTTTTTGCTCAAGGAAAACCCGCTAAAGTCTACATAATACGATGAACATTTTATTTTTCATCACTGCTAAACTCGACTTAAAATATTTTTTTATACAATTTATGTTGAAGAAAAACAACTAAAGTGTTTATTTTGGTTTTCACCTATGATTATAGTTTAGAAGAGAAGTAAAATACCTTTAATTCTATAGTACTTTCAAGTTGATCGGATTTTGCAATCAATTTTTTAGACCAATTTGTAATTTCTAAAGTGCTCTCCTGAAAAATTGTTAAAAATCGACTTTAGCGGTTCTTCCTTGAGGCCATAGATTTATAGTTTTTAGTAAGTAGTAGTGAAGTACCAATGATTGTGTCGAATAAAAATAAATTTTTTTATTTAATAGTTTCAAGTTATTTTACAGCTAAAAAATATATGGCACTCCAATAAAAGGTTAAAATTTAAATAAGTACAAGATTTCAGATTTGAATTTTTCACGAGTATAAGACATACAAAATCAATAGGTTCTTAACTTAATTGAAATAAACAATGGACCTGGATAAAGGTTCATTACACCCATATCGAGTATTATGCGCTCTTTGAAATATAAAAAATCTAGCTCTCAGTGTTCTAGCTGGAATATAAATAGGAACCAGCGTAAAAATTGATGCGACACTTAATGTTATACCAGAGTAAATTTCTTATAAGTATTACACTATGAACTTTTCGACGGGATTCAAGGGGTTTTATACCAAGCAGTTGGCACCTAGCCTTATATTCTGGACAAAATCTCAAACTCATTTGTTGGAATATATATCGTGTTTTTCAATGAGAGCGCTACAAAAATGTTTTTAAATAAAACAAAAACGGTTTTGGATATCAATGAAATTCTTTATTCCTGTGAAAGTACGTTCGATGCCATTATGTATGGAACTCCATTTCTTTTCCATGGCCACCACGGGCACGCTTGCAGAAGTCCAGACGCTGAACCAAATTTTCGACGGTTATCAAGCATAAATCGGCCGATACTGCTGCAATTTCACGTTCGATATTTGTACGAAGTTCATCAATCGTCGCTGGCTTGTTGGCATAAACCATGGACTTGATGTAGCCCCACAGGAAATAGTCTAACGGCGTCAAATCGCACGACCGAGGCGGCCAAGCGACTGGACCATTTCGTGAGATAACACGTTCTCCAAACTTGGTTTCCAATAAATTGATTGTGACATTCGCTGTGTGGCTTGTGGTTCCGTCCTGTTGGAACCACATGTCCTCCAAGTCCATATCATCCAATTGGGGCCAAAAATATTCGGTTATCATTGAACGGTAGCGATCCCCATTCATTTCCCCCATCCCCATTTTTTCGGGATGCAAGGATGAATCATGGAGTACGTGTGGATTGCTGCCTGACCAATACCGCATATTTTGTTTATTGACGAAGCCATTCAGCCAGAAATGAGCCTCATCGCTGAAGATGATTTTTCGATTATTAGCGCTGTTAATGTTGAGGCCACTGACTCCGAATTTCGGTAGTAAATTTAAATAATTTCGACTCGTTGTTGGCTCGTGTTTCTTTCCAAAATAAAATGGCAAACCTTACTGAAGAGAAATGTCAAAAGAGCGGCAAGAAATATGGCGTCGTTTGCTGTCCCTGTTGCTCTACTTTTGTAGCGTCCCTGTTGAAAAACCCTTTATTTAGAGAACCGTCTCTGAACTTTTTCAAGTTGGTCAGAGTGAACTTTATATGCTGGACTCCAGATAACATCTGCATATTCAAGAATCGATCTAACAAGAGATGTAGTTATACAGGGTGTCCGCCGGGAAGGTATACTACTTTGCTTTGCCGCCATTTTGGTAAAAATTAGTCTGAACAGTTCATATTTGGCAGTCGCGAAGTAGACACGTGGCAAATTTAATATGGATTATTATTATTAGATAAGATTTATTGCTTTTTCTTGTTTAGTTTATAAATTTATTTACAAAAAATCGATAAGCATGGCTTTGCCGTTTATGGAAAAATATTTAATAAGCCAACGTGTTTTAATTGTTAAAACATTTTATCAAAATCAATCACCGATTACTGTGACGAATGAGAAAGTTACGTGAAATTTTTGGGAGAAACAACAAAACGCACTATTTATCGTGTAGTGAATGATTTCGAAGAAAGAGTTTCTGCAGGTTATAGGCCCAAGCATGGACCACAATGTACTGCAATATCGGCTGAAAACATTACTGCTGCTCAAGGAAGTGTTACTTCTTTGAAAATGAAAACGGCGTAACGGTAACTGTGAATGGGGAGCGATATCGTGATATGATTGAAAACTTTTTAACGCCACAACTGCATGCTTTGGGCTTGATTAACATGTGGTATCAAGAAGACGGTGCCACCACATCGCATACAGACAGGATAACAATGGAATTATTGCGAGACCTCTTTCCACAACAAATTATTTCAAGAAATGGTGATGTTGATTTTCCTCTACGGTCGCCTGATTTGACAGCTCCGGATTTCATTTCGTGGGGATATGTGAAAATCAAGGTTTATGCAATTAAATCAGAAACGCTTGAGCAACTCAAACAAAATATTCGTGATGAAATTAATGAATGTGTGAGAATGTAATGAAAAATGTGCTCAAAAGGGCTGGCATTTCTGAGACTAAGAGAGGCGGACATTTACCTGATATTGTATTCCATACATAATTGCTGACATTAAATAAAACATTTATCAATATAAGATCCATTCTCTTTCATTGAATCAAAAATTATTAACAAACAAAGTAGTATTCCTTCCCGGCGGACACCCTGTATAATGATAAAAGAACGTACTGATCTCTAAAATCTTTAGCATTCTGCTTAATGAAGCCTATTAAGGAGTTGGCTTTAGGGATCAAGTAATCGAAATGGAATTCAAAAGAAAGAGTAGAATCAAGCATAGCACCTCAATCGTTAATCCTTGTGATTCGATTGATAGGTTTTGATTCAATTGTATAATCAAATAATTAGCAAATAGTTTTTTCTTGAGAAAGAAATCGCATTACATTTTTTAATATTAAGTTGTAGACCATTGGCATGAGCATGACATCAAAGGGACTACCTATTGAGGTCAGATTGAACCTTTGGACAATCTTCTAAACTTTTGACTTTTAAAAACAGTTTGAGATCATTTGCATAAATCAGACAATTCCAGTAATTAATAACTGAAAGGATATCATCAATAAAAATAATGAAAAGGAGTGTACCAAGATGGCTGCCTTGGGGAACACCTGACGTGCATAAAATGTCCTTAGAGCATACATTATTTATCTGAACTTTTTGACTTCTACCAGTGAGGTATGAAGATAACCAACGAAACATTTCGGAATGAAATTAAAATATTTCAAGCTTATTTATTATTGTTTGGTGGTTCACTGAGTCAAATGCCTTACTAAAATCCGTATAAACGGCATCGACTTGACATCTTTCCTCCATGGTATTAATGACATATGATGTGAAATAAGTTAAATTTGTGACCGTCGACCTACCAGAGACAAATTCATGCCGTTCTGCTGCTAAATACTCACACGTAAAAAAATCCAGCTTCTTTTTCACTAAGCTTTCAAACAGCATAGGAATTGCAGAGAGTTTACAAATACCTCTATAGTTTTCTATATTATTTTTAGCACCGATTTATGAATGGGCACGAAGTACGAAAATTTCCACTCATTTAAGAAGTTACCCTCCCAAAGAGATTTATTGAAGATAGTGAGTAATGGACAAGAAATCGAATAACAAACAGTTTTTAAGAATTAAGGCGGGTATGCCATCTTGACCGGGATTACCATTTGACTTGAGAAAATTCTTCGCTGATATAATTTCATCACTGCTCAATTGGATAGATCCAAGATTATTTTTATTAACTAGGTTATCCAAGGAAATACTATCAAATGCAGAAGTAGAGTAGACTTATTGGAAAAAAATCAGCAAACAATTCAACTGTGGCATTTATGTCCATCCGAGGATTCAATCCCTCTAAAGAACATGGAATTAGGGGTACCAACTGACATGCTTTTCAGATAAATAAACGACCCAAACAATTTGCAATTGCTCTTGATATTGCTCGCGATATTTAAGATGTAAGCTCTGTATAGAAATTTACTGAGAATAACAAAATCCTTATGTAGTTTACTAAAATTTAAGTAATCAGCTTGATTTTTTGATTTCTTGTATTCAGTATAGGCATTGCATTTTAATTTTTGTTTAGATTACGGAGCTATTTATTACTCCACTGAGTTTCAGAAGATTTTTTCCTTTGCGCTATAGGAACGAACTTATAAAAACCCATTAATAAAATTTCAATGAAGCAGGACACTTTTCATAATACATATTTTGCAAATCTAAAAACATTAATTCATAAGACCAGTTTATGTTAGAGAGAAAATTATTTAGTTCTACAAAATTAGCTTTCAGAAAATTATAAGATTTAACGTTTATATTTACATCATTTATTGAGTAAGCATAATACTTCATTTCGACAAAAAAAAGTTCTTTATGATGAAGTGATTCATGTAACTAAAGAGAAAAAGGAGCATTAGTTGCATGAATTTGGAAATCATCACAGCAAATAATAATTTGATCTAAAATCTTCATCAAAGTATTGGTAATATCATTAACTTGAATCAAATTTAAAGAATAAATACAATCTATAAATATGAGCTCAATATCTTTTTGCATATTAACAGGATATTTATTTTATAAGCAATTTCGGACCAATTCCATTTTATATCGGACAAATTAAAGTCCCCTAAGACACATATATACTGAAATACAATACACACTATTACAGCTTGCCAAAACAGGTGTATCAAGATATCAGGACACTTTTTATAATTCGGAATAAAAAGTTTGTATATGTATCAACAAATATCTACTTCCGGATCGTTTATATGTATTCTTGGGAAAGGTGTCCTGTTAACTTAACGTCAAGTTAGCAGGACATCCAATTTCCTAGCCTAGCGTTTATTCACTCATACCCTAGATGGCAATAAACTGACAGAAACTAGCATTTCTATAGCATGTGATAATTTATTGTATTCTAATGAATAGTGCTGATTGATAAAATATGTGCTATCGAATGTTAAAAACTCGAACAATATTAAAACACATGATTGAAATTATGAAAAAATTAAAATTTTATTCGTAGTAATTAAATTTAAAAACAATAAATCGTATAAGTGTAGCGACCCTATTTTTACCGCCGGCATGTCTCTCCAAAAATCAAATTGTTTCTTTTCGTTGTAAATGCAATCGTTTTTTTTTTTTTTTTGTTTTTGACAGCAAGCCAGTAAGTGTATCAGAAAATTTTAGGCAATTATGTAGAAAAAATAAGTTTAGTTTTTGTTAATCAAAAACATTAATTGACAATCAGCTCATGTGTATTGAATTTGATTTTGTCCCTGAAAACATACATGCACAATTTATACATTCATGAAAGAGAGAAAAAATAGTCAATGAATTACCATCAATCCATTGACGCCTTGTCCATTCCAAATATTGTTAGAAAATCCACTAAGACCGCTCGCGGTTAGTCCCTAGAAACAAACATGGTATACTCAAATAGGAGGCAAGAAATTAGCAAATACTTACCGACATTCCATTGCTTGATCCTCCTTGGAAGCCACCATTGTTAGAAGATACACTCATACCGTTCGTATTTTGTCCCTAGAAACAAACATGGTATACTCAAATAGGAGGTAAGAAATTAGCAAATACTTACCGACATTCCATTGCTTGATCCTCCTTGGAAGCCACCATTGTTAGAAGATACGCTCATACCGTTCGTATTTTGTCCCTAGAAACAAACGTGCTATATTCATACAGGAGAGAAGAAATTGGCAATGACTTACCGAATTTGAAATGGCTGCATTAGATGATCCAAAAATCTGCATTAGAAAATCTTCCTACAAAATAAAAATTCTATAGCATCGAGTTATTTCGATTAATTTCAGTGGAAACTTACCACGGTGAAGCCAGGAGCAATTTCCATTTTCAAGTCAATGCCCGACGCTTTCAGTTGAGCCATAGCCGCTGGCTTATTACCAGACATGATAAGTTCCATAGTTTCTGGGGGAATAATTGCAGAAAGCTCTCGCATACCATCCATTGGAGATCCATTTAATGATGTTGATATTTTGATGTTAAGAGTGCTTACGCTTTCTTTAAAGCCTTTAGGGGGCACATCAGATATACATGAAATAACGTATTTAGGTAATCCTTCATCAGGTGTGACAAGATGTGCACCAAGTTCTCCTTTCTTAGCATCTCTTATAACAAGATAACTATTTTTTCCGTCTTTCTTAATGAGCTTTTTTACTCCAATTTTTGAAAGGGCGGTGGCAGGTCGTACAGGATTTCCAGATTGTTGCCCACTAGGTTCATTTCCTACCGGCATAGTTGGGAACCATTGCACACTTCCTTCAGGTTTTGTATCAGTTTTGGTTATAGTAAGGTAATAAATTGTACCGTCAGGTTGTACTACTTGCATTGAGCCAGGTTCTTCTTTACTAGATAAACGTATAATCAGCCAGAATATTGGTTTATTTTGTGGTTTAATTGGCACTACTCCAGGCACTCCACTTTGAAGAAGTTGTGGAATAATTTGTTGCAAAATCTCTTGTGGAATAAGTTGTTCAACGGGTAGTTGTTCACCAGGTTGCTGTCCGGATGGTTGTTGTCCACTAGGTTGTTGTCCAGATGGATATTGTCCAGATGGATATTGTCCACTAGGTTGTTGTCCAGATGGTTGGGGTCCACTAGGTCCATTTACCCCCGGAGTTGACTCCGGAACAGCTGGATACAGTAGTAGATTTCCCTCAGGTTTTGTAAAAGTAAAGGTTATAGTAATGTAAATAGTTGAACCGTCTTTTAATGGTATTGGTATTGCCCCAGGTTGTCCTTTACTAGATATAGATATTTTCCCGAAGTATTGTGGTCCATTTTGTGGTTTAATTGGCACAACTCCAGGCAATTTACCGTCAATAAGTTGTGGAATAATGTCTTGCAACAGTGTAATTGGAAGTGGTCCACCAGGTTGTTGTCCACTAGGTTGTTGTCCAGATGGTTGTTGTCCACTAGGTTGTTGTCCAGATGGTTGGGGTCCACTAGGTCCATTTACCCCCGGAGTTGACTCCGGAACAGCTGGATACAGTAGTAGATTTCCCTCAGGTTTTGTAAAAGTAAAGGTTATAGTAATGTAAATAGTTGAACCGTCTTTTAATGGTATTGGTATTGCCCCAGGTTGTCCTTTACTAGATATAGATATTTTCCCGAAGTATTGTGGTCCATTTTGTGGTTTAATTGGCACAACTCCAGGCAATTTACCGTCAATAAGTTGTGGAATAATGTCTTGCAACAGTGTAATTGGAAGTGGTCCACCAGGTTGTTGTCCACTAGGTTGTTGTCCAGATGGTTGTTGTCCACTAGGTTGTTGTCCAGATGGTTGGGGTCCACTAGGTCCATTTACCCCCGGAGTTGACTCCGGAACAGCTGGATACAGTAGTAGATTTCCCTCAGGTTTTGTAAAAGTAAAGGTTATAGTAATGTAAGTAGTTGAACCGTCTTTTAATGGTATTGGTATTGCCCCAGGTTGTCCTTTACTAGATATAGATATTTTCCCGAAGTATTGTGGTCCATTTTGTGGTTTAATTGGCACAACTCCAGGCAATTTACCGTCAATAAGTTGTGGAATAATGTCTTGCAACAGTGTAATTGGAAGTGGTCCACCAGGTTGTTGTCCACCAGGTTGTTGTCCAGATGGTTGTTGTCCACTAGGTTGTTGTCCAGATGGATATTGTCCACTAGGTTGTTGTCCAGATGGATATTGTCCAGATGGATACTGTTCAGATGGATATTGTCCACTAGGTTGTTGTCCAGATGGTTGTTGTCCACTAGGTTGTTGTCCAGATGGATATTGTCCAGATGGATATTGTCCAGTAGGTTGTTGTCCAGTAGGTTGTTGTCCAGAAGGTTGTTGTCCACTAGGTTGTTGTCCACTAGGTTGTTGTCCAGATGGATATTGTCCAGATGGATATTGTCCAGTAGGTTGTTGTCCAGTAGGTTGTTGTCCAGTAGGTTGTTGTCCAGATGGTTGTTGTCCACTAGGTTGTTGTCCAGATGGATACTGTCCAGATGGATATTGTCCAGTAGGTTGTTGTCCAGTAGGTTGTTGTCCACTAGGTTGTTGTCCAGATGGCTGTCCAGATGGATATTGTCCAGATGGATATTGTCCAGTAGGTTGTTGTCCACTAGGTTGTTGTCCAGATGGCTGTCCAGATGGATATTGTCCAGATGGATATTGTCCAGTAGGTTGTTGTCCAGTAGGTTGTTGTCCAGTAGGTTGTTGTCCAGATGGTTGTTGTCCACTAGGTTGTTGTCCAGATGGATACTGTCCAGATGGATATTGTCCAGTAGGTTGTTGTCCAGTAGGTTGTTGTCCACTAGGTTGTTGTCCAGATGGTTGTCCAGATGGATATTGTCCAGTAGGTTGTTGTCCACTAGGTTGTTGTCCAGATGGCTGTCCAGATGGTTGTCCAGATGGATATTGTCCAGTAGGTTGTTGTCCACTAGGTTGTTGTCCAGATGGCTGTCCAGATGGATATTGTCCAGATGGATATTGTCCAGTAGGTTGTTGTCCAGTAGGTTGTTGTCCAGTAGGTTGTTGTCCAGATGGTTGTTGTCCACTAGGTTGTTGTCCAGATGGATACTGTCCAGATGGATATTGTCCAGTAGGTTGTTGTCCAGTAGGTTGTTGTCCACTAGGTTGTTGTCCAGATGGTTGTCCAGATGGATATTGTCCAGTAGGTTGTTGTCCACTAGGTTGTTGTCCAGATGGCTGTCCAGATGGATATTGTCCAGATGGATATTGTCCAGTAGGTTGTTGTCCAGTAGGTTGTTGTCCAGATGGTTGTTGTCCACTAGGTTGTTGTCCACTAGGTTGTTGTCCAGATGGTTGTCCAGATGGATACTGTCCAGATGGATACTGTCCAGTAGGTTGTTGTCCAGTAGGTTGTTGTCCACTAGGTTGTTGTCCACTAGGTTGTTGTCCAGATGGATATTGTCCAGATGGATATTGTCCAGTAGGTTGTTGTCCAGTAGGTTGTTGTCCAGTAGGTTGTTGTCCAGATGGTTGTTGTCCACTAGGTTGTTGTCCAGATGGATACTGTCCAGATGGATATTGTCCAGTAGGTTGTTGTCCAGTAGGTTGTTGTCCACTAGGTTGTTGTCCAGATGGCTGTCCAGATGGATATTGTCCAGATGGATATTGTCCAGTAGGTTGTTGTCCAGTAGGTTGTTGTCCAGTAGGTTGTTGTCCAGATGGTTGTTGTCCACTAGGTTGTTGTCCAGATGGATACTGTCCAGATGGATATTGTCCAGTAGGTTGTTGTCCAGTAGGTTGTTGTCCACTAGGTTGTTGTCCAGATGGTTGTCCAGATGGATATTGTCCAGTAGGTTGTTGTCCACTAGGTTGTTGTCCAGATGGCTGTCCAGATGGTTGTCCAGATGGATATTGTCCAGTAGGTTGTTGTCCACTAGGTTGTTGTCCAGATGGCTGTCCAGATGGATATTGTCCAGATGGATATTGTCCAGTAGGTTGTTGTCCAGTAGGTTGTTGTCCACTAGGTTGTTGTCCAGATGGATATTGTCCAGATGGATATTGTCCAGTAGGTTGTTGTCCAGTAGGTTGTTGTCCAGTAGGTTGTTGTCCAGATGGTTGTTGTCCACTAGGTTGTTGTCCACTAGGTTGTTGTCCAGATGGTTGTCCAGATGGTTGTCCAGATGGATACTCTCCAGATGGATACTGTCCAGTAGGTTGTTGTCCAGTAGGTTGTTGTCCACTAGGTTGTTGTCCAGATGGCTGTCCAGATGGATATTGTCCAGATGGATATTGTCCAGTAGGTTGTTGTCCAGTAGGTTGTTGTCCAGTAGGTTGTTGTCCAGATGGTTGTTGTCCACTAGGTTGTTGTCCACTAGGTTGTTGTCCAGATGGTTGTCCAGATGGATATTGTCCAGATGGTTGCTGTCCACTAGGTTGTTGTCCACTAGGTTGTTGTCCAGATGGTTTTCCAGATGGATACTGTCCAGATGGATATTGTCCAGTAGGTTGTTGTCCACTAGGTTGTTGTCCAGATGGCTGTCCAGATGGATATTGTCCAGTAGGTTGTTGTCCAGTAGGTTGTTGTCCAGATGGTTGTTGTCCACTAGGTTGTTGTCCAGATGGATATTGTCCACTGGGTTCTTGTCCAGATGGTTGTTGCCCACTAGGTTGTTGTCCACTAGGTTGCTGTCCAGATGGATATTGTCCACCAGGTTGTTGTCCAGATGGTTGTCCAGATGGATATTGTCCAGATGGATATTGTCCAGTAGGTTGTTGTCCAGTAGGTTGTTGTCCAGATGGATATTGTCCAGATGGATACTGTCCAGTAGGTTGTTGTCCAGTAGGTTGTTGTCCAGATGGATTTTGTCCAGTAGGTTGTTGTCCACTAGGTTGTTGTCCAGATGGATATTGTCCAGTAGGTTGTTGTCCAGTAGGTTGTTGCCCAGATGGTTGTTGTCCACTAGGTTGTTGTCCAGATGGTTGTCCAGATGGATATTGTCCAGATGGATATTGTCCAGATGGATATTGTCCACTAGGTTGTTGTCCAGATGGATATTGTCCAGTAGGTTGTTGTCCAGTAGGTTGTTGTCCATTAGGTTGTTGTCCAGATGGTTGTTGTCCACTAGGTTGTTGTCCACTAGGTTCATTTCCCACCGGCATAGTTGGGAACCGTTGCACACTTCCTTCAGGTTTTGTATCAGTTTTGGTTATAGTAAGGAAATTAATTGTACCGTCAGGTTGTACTACTTGCATTGAGCCAGGTTCTCCTTTACTAGATAAACGTATAATCAGCCAGAATATTGGTTTATTTTGTGGTTTAATTGGCACTACTCCAGGCATTCCACTTTGAAGAAGTTGTGGAATAATGTGTTGCAAAATCTCATGTGGAATAAGTTTTTCAACGGGTAGTTGTTCACCAGGTTGCTGTCCGGATGGTTGTTGTCCACCAGGTTGTTGTCCAGATGGATACTGTCCAGTAGGTTGTTGTCCAGTAGGTTGTTGCCCAGATGGTTGTTGTCCACTAGGTTGTTGTCCAGATGGTTGTCCAGATGGATATTGTCCAGATGGATATTGTCCAGATGGATATTGTCCACTAGGTTGTTGTCCAGATGGATATTGTCCAGTAGGTTGTTGTCCAGTAGGTTGTTGTCCATTAGGTTGTTGTCCAGATGGTTGTTGTCCACTAGGTTGTTGTCCACTAGGTTCATTTCCCACCGGCATAGTTGGGAACCGTTGCACACTTCCTTCAGGTTTTGTATCAGTTTTGGTTATAGTAAGGAAATTAATTGTACCGTCAGGTTGTACTACTTGCATTGAGCCAGGTTCTCCTTTACTAGATAAACGTATAATCAGCCAGAATATTGGTTTATTTTGTGGTTTAATTGGCACTACTCCAGGCATTCCACTTTGAAGAAGTTGTGGAATAATGTGTTGCAAAATCTCATGTGGAATAAGTTTTTCAACGGGTAGTTGTTCACCAGGTTGCTGTCCGGATGGTTGTTGTCCACCAGGTTGTTGTCCAGATGGATATTGTCCAGTAGGTTGTTGCCCAGATGGTTGTTGTCCACTAGGTTGTTGTCCAGATGGTTGTCCAGATGGATATTGTCCAGATGGATATTGTCCAGATGGATATTGTCCACTAGGTTGTTGTCCAGATGGATATTGTCCAGTAGGTTGTTGTCCAGTAGGTTGTTGTCCAGATGGTTGTTGTCCACTAGGTTGTTGTCCACTAGGTTCATTTCCCACCGGCATAGTTGGGAACCGTTGCACACTTCCTTCAGGTTTTGTATCAGTTTTGGTTATAGTAAGGAAATTAATTGTACCGTCAGGTTGTACTACTTGCATTGAGCCAGGTTCTCCTTTACTAGATAAACGTATAATCAGCCAGAATATTGGTTTATTTTGTGGTTTAATTGGCACTACTCCAGGCATTCCACTTTGAAGAAGTTGTGGAATAATTTGTTGCAAAATCTCATGTGGAATAAGTTTTTCAACGGGTAGTTGTTCACCAGGTTGCTGTCCGGATGGTTGTTGTCCACCAGGTTGTTGTCCAGATGGATATTGTCCACTAGGTTGTTGTCCAGATGGTTGGGGTCCACTAGGTCCATTTACCCCCGGAGTTGACTCCGGAACAGCTGGATACAGTAGTACATTTCCCTCAGGTTTTGTATAAGTAAGGGTTATAGTAATGTAAATAGTTGAACCGTCTTTTAATGGTATTGGTATTGCCCCAGGTTGTCCTTTACTAGATATAGATATTTTCCCGAAGTATTGTGGTCCATTTTGTGGTTTAATTGGCACAACTCCAGGCAATTTACCGTCAATAAGTTGTGGAATAATGTCTTGCAACAGTGTAATTGGAAGTGGTCCACCAGGTTGTTGTCCACTAGGTTGTTGTCCAGATGGATATTGTCCACTAGGTTGTTGTCCAGATGGTTGGGGTCCACTAGGTCCATTTACCCCCGGAGTTGACTCCGGAACAGCTGGATACAGTAGTACATTTCCCTCAGGTTTTGTATAAGTAAGGGTTATAGTAATGTAAATAGTTGAACCGTCTTTTAATGGTATTGGTATTGCCCCAGGTTGTCCTTTACTAGATAAAGATATTTTCCCGAAGTATTGTTTTCCATTTTGTGGTTTAATTGGCACAACTCCAGGCAATTTACCGTTAATAAGTTGTGGAATAATTTCTTGCAATAATTGAATTGGAAGTGGTCCACTAGGTTGCTGTCCACTGGGTCCATTTGGTCCCGAAGTTGACTCCGGAAGAGTTGGAAACATTTGTATATTTCCCTCAGGTTTTATATAATATATGTATATATTATAGAAAACAATTGAACCGTCATCTAGTGTTATTTTTATTGACTCTGGTTGTTCTTTACTAGATAAGCGTATAAGCACGTAGTATGGTAATCCATTTTGTGGTTTAATTGGCACTACTCCAGGCAATTTACTCTGAATAAGTTGTGGAATAATATGTTTCATAATTTCAAGTGGAATAAGTTGTCGAACAGGTCTTCCTACACTGGTTTGTGGTTGTCCACTAGGTTGTTGACTGGGAACATAAGGGATATATTGCAATTGTCCATTTGGTCCCTGAGTTTCTAGGAGAATTTCAGTTGCGTCCACACCCTTTGGTTTTTCACTAGACTTCTGTGTATAGCACCAGTAATAAGTTCCGTTTGGATTTTGTACTTTCTTTGCTCCAGGTTGTTGTGGAGAACATGTTTTTGTAATGTAGTACCAAAATTTTCCACTGAGGTCTATGACTAGCTGAACTCCCGGCTTTGTTCCAATGAGCCTTGGTTGTGTAAAGAAGATATATATAACATTTCCATTTGCGATTTTAATTTCTCTCAGAGGTTCTAGTGTAGGTACATTTACATTAGGTTGGGTGCTATATATTTGTGTAAGATAGTAAGTAATAGTTCCGTCAGATTGTCGTACTGCCTTTGCTCCAGGTGTTTGTTGAGAACATAGTGTTGTAACTATCCACATAATAGACCCATTTATTTTTACAACTTTATGAATTCCTAACCGTGATCCTATGGGCCATGGTCTTATTATTGTTGTGATGGTGGTCACAGTAGTGGTTTTTGGTGGACTATTTAAATTCGATTGCCATGTAATTGATTGTGATCCACTAGTAGGAAAGTTATTTTGTCCACCAATGCCTAAGCCAATGTTGGCTCCCAAATTCTTAAAAAAAATTAATGCTTAAAATGTTGATATCACTTTGCAAATTTAAGGACCTATGTCTTACCAAAGCACTTCCACCTATATTTTCCAATCCATTGGCCACCCCGTTTATAATATTAGCTGGCGCATTTAAAATATTTCCAAGTCCAAGGCCAATTCCAAGTCCTCCGTTCGTTCTTCGTGAATTTTGTCCCTTAAAAAAATGAATTTAGTTAAAACCAATGAAATTGACAAACAAATGTATCTTCAAACAAACTTACAAGGATTGATTGCTGCGACGATTGCTTAGCAAAAGCTAATATGACAACAGCTGCAGTCAATAAGAAATAATTCATTTCAATTTTTTGTTACTATACTAGGAAGTGTTATTAATTCAACAACCGCCCAATTGTACTTAATACTTGCTGAGCAAAAACTTGGCCTTTTATACTCTCGAAAACCTCTAATAACAAAAAAAAACGTCTCAAACTGTTGTTGTTTTTCAGGTATTGTTTGTTTTTTTATTTTTGCAAGATCACATGTGTTTGTTGTTTGATTTAATATATTTGGTTGTTAAAAAAAAACTTCTTATTTATCTTATCTATCTATCTTGTTTGATTTAGTTTGTTTTTTTTGGAAAATTTGGATTAATTTTTGACAAAATCTTTGGTGAAACTTGAGATACATGTTTTGACATTTTTGTTAGTAAATATGAAACAGAAATAATTGTTGATTCAGCACAGTTGTTTAAACTTTAAAACGAAAATTTCCCTGACGACAAAATAGAGTTGTTTGTTTTCAGCAATGTGCAGTTTAATGTTTGCCAGTTCTGTAGTTTCAGAACAAAAGCCACGAGGCAATTTCTTATAGATTACGTGTACGTTTGATGACAATTTTTTTTTTGCCACGAATTGAACCGTGGCAGGTATCTATTAATTTTGAATGTTATATGAAATAATTTCTTGATATTTTGCGAAAATTGGAATATTATAAATTGTAGCACACTCTAGTTCAGCTTCGGATTTTATTGTTTATAAATGTTGACGTATTTAATAATAGACTAGTTTAAATTTATGTAAATATGTCTTTGTAGAGTTCGTTCTCGATTAATGCAATATCCGAATTGCGTCATACCTATCTAAATTCGCATCCTTGCTGTCGTTGTAATCACAACTTTTAAAAAATTCAGTGCAAATTTTATTTCATCATAATCTTTTTGTTGATATGGTGTTTTTTTTTTTTTTTTTTTTTTTTGTATTTTTGGGTTTCTCCACTTTGTTTGGTCATTAGACACTTATTTTACCTCTACTTTAGAATTTGTTTCTGAGGATAAAGGAATTGGTGCAAGTAGGGTTGCCATCAACAGAAATTTAAAAGACGTACAGTTAAAAAAGAAAAGCCTGACAAAAAAAATCGAAGAGAGTCGAAAAGAGTATTTTCTAACCGAAATAACTGGAAAAAGCTTGTCCGACTAGCGGTTTGATATAATGTTTGGAAGAAAAAAATATTGGTTGGTATCCTCTTTTTCAACAGCATGACGCGACATAAGTTGACAGCAGTTACGTATGTTTTTATCTGTTTCTGATTATTCTAAGCCCATGAAACCTCAATAAATTATGAAATGCGACGAGCCGTGATAGTGTTAGATATTAGACCACAATAATAGATTTTACTGAATGAAGATATGTAAATGAAAATATTGACAATGAACTATTTGTGTTCATATTTGGTTGTATTCAGTAAAATTTTGTCATGGTAATTTTTTTGATTGAATTAATTTTTAAATTTGATGAAAAGCCGGGACAAAGTACGAGGCCTGGCCTGAGCCCGACAGAGGCGTAAAAAGCCTCACGCGTTAGACTGAATCCTGACATATTAGCCCTAGGTGGAAGGAACTAACCTTCATATGCGAAATAAAATACTTAAACTAACTTTTCGTAACTCTGCCCTGCTCACGTAACTCCGTTGTTCCGCTTACTGTCTGATTACATGGTCGTTTTACTGAACGTGTGACCTGAGAATACATGATGAAGAAAAATCGCTTCATTTCAATATTTGCTTGCCTATCTCACTCCCTTAAATGCCATATTTATGTCTCACTCACACAGTAAAAAGCCTTTCATGCTGAATCCGAGAAAATTATTTGAAACTGGCACATCGTTCCAATTTGGCTGGCATCTACCCTTATCTATTTTACGCACGTAGAATCTACCTGTCTCACTGCGGATACAACTTTCTGTAAAACGACTAGGGATTAAGGGTATGTTCAATGTTCATGTACATGTACAGTTGCCAGGTAAGCGCCTATGGCAACAATTAACTTAAACAACATTAGATACCTTTGGTGGAACGCTTCGCGGATTCAAAGGATTTAAAATCCCTCTTGGGAACGCCGTCTCCCGCCAAGGGTATGTTCAGTAGCCAGACAGGCGACTAACTCAACATTATTCTTGAACATCAGCACATTGGGCTGTCCAATTTCACACTATGCAGTCGGCGATGTACCTGAAGTATGTATCTATACAATTAAATCTAGAGATTGCATCAAATTACAGGTGGGAAGTTTTCAGATGAATTAATTTCTCACTTGCAGTGGGAAAGAACTTCACCGATAAAAAGTGAAATTATTTCCTACTGGTGAAAGGTAGGTAAAAATGGCGGCCCAGAACAAACTAGCTTTATGATACCATAAACTCGTATTGACCTGTGGGTTGAAAGTGGTTTTATTGGAAGGTTTTATATTCCCTTACGGGTCTTAAAGTAGGCACCCTTTTTCAGCTCACGTGCTATCTGAGGAGCCTACCGGATACGGTAAAGAAGTTAAGTCAAAATTAAACTTAGAACCACTTCGTTGCGTTGAGAAAAGCTATCAAATCTTTGATCTTTATCTCAGAAAGTTCGTTTAGGTTTTCAAGAAAGGCTTTTCCAAATAGTCTTGCTCTCAATTTGGCCAGAGCAGGGCATTTACAGAGGAAGTGAACTACTGTTTCCTTCTCCTGATGGTCCCCACAACTACGACAAAAGGTATTTCATGGAATGCCCATCTTCGCCGCATGTTGCCCTACTGGCCAGTGACCAGAACATGTCGCAACATGTCTATGTCTCGCCTGGGCCTAGCCATCAGGTCAGTTGTCCGGGACTTACTATAGATGGGCCATATCTTCCTAGATATAGCGCAGTTTGTTAAACTTTCCCACCTGCTGTTGGATTCGGTAAGAAAATTGAGAGTATTTTGCCCTTCACAACTTCAAGTGGAATGTTAACTCTTTCCGCAAGTGAGCTGTGAAGGGCCGTTCCTTGCCTGGCCAGTTCGTCAGCTCGCTCGTTTCCCCCAATGCCACAGTGACCTGGAACCCAGATAAAAGCCAACAGTTTGACTCCTTAAGTCTAATCGCGCTGCAGGCTACTAAATATTTAATGTGTAAATCAATTGGTAAGAGGTGCAGAAAGACGCTTAAGGCATCCGTCGGGCAGGAGCGTAGGGCTCCTGTGGTGCCAACGCTAGCTGTTCTTTGAACTTTCTTAAGTTTGTTTATGTTATATGCTTTGTTAAGTGCAAATTGTTCCCTGCACCAATAAATCGTCACCTCAGTATTTAAGTGATCTAAACTTATACTACTATACTATACTACTTATGATCCAGTTCTTGTTCCAATTTGACTATTGGTAGTTTTATAATCTCAAGTTGAAAAAAAGGAAATTGCATATGTGGCATGATTTTTTTTTTCAAATAATTGGTATATGTATGGTATGAGGCACTTTTTTGGCATTATTATGTGGCATTTAAATATGGAACGAGATTGTTATTTTAAAATTTAAAAAAAATTAAAATTAATTAAATTGTTAAACTTATTATTTTTATGTGAAAAACAAGGTAAGTTATCGTTTCAAAGAAAAATTATTTTGTAAAACAACTTAATTTTTTCATAACGATGATCTCAAAATCCAGTATTTCAACTTTTTGAAAAATTACAATTAATAAATTTATTACCTTCAGAGAATAAGAAAGGGGATAAATGAAACAAGATATCTATTTTATCCAACTTTTAGTTATTCATCAGTTTTAAAAATATTATAAATAAATGAAATATTGCATACAAACGAAACATAAATTAAATTTCATGAACAAAGTCAATACAAACAAATGAATACTATTTGGTAGGCACAGCTTTCTTCAAATTTTACGAGCTGTTCTCCTTGGAGTGACTTCTTTGATTTCTTCAGCCTCAGGTGTACTAGCAATCGCATCTTTTAGGGTTTGATTTTTTACAAAAATGGAGCTGCAATAAGCCACGTCAACCGAACTCATGTGCTTAAGCATTGACTTCAAATATTTTTTTTTCCGTTAAAATCCATTGGGATGAAGAGGTTTTAAAACAAAAATGGAAGGTTCTGGACCATTCTTATGTTTTTTAAATAAAATCAGTTTTTCGAAAGGCACGGCACTTCATTTGCTAACGTATTTTTGTGTTCTAATGGGTGATTTTTTAAGAGGTTTAGAACTTTTTTAAAAAAAAAAACACAAAAAATTCGAAAAAATGAATGAAATATTTATTTGAATCGATAGTTTGAACCTTGCAATTTAATGTTTAAAGATAATTTCATGCAAATGTTGACCGCGGCTGCGTCTCAGGTAGCCCATCCGCTGAGTCCAATTTTGGCATACTCTTTCACACATATCGGCCGGTATTTCACGAATGAATGCATGGATGTTGGCTTCCAGTGCGTCAATCGAAGCGGGCTTGTCCCTATAGACATTAGCCTTGACATACCCCCACAAAAAATAATCTAATGGTGTCAAATCGCACGATCTAGGCGGCCAATTGACCGGCCCGAAACGTGAAATTAACTGTTCACCAAACTCGCCTCGCAATTGCGCCATTGTTTCGCGTGCTGTGTGGCATGTGGCACCGTCTTGTTGAAACCACATATCATGCAAGTCAAGAACTTCCATTTCGGGCAAAAAAAAGTTTGTTATCATCGCTCGGTAGCGTTCACCATTGACAGTAACGCTGCGATTCGCATCATCTTTGAAGAAATAGGCCCAATAATGCCGCCGGCCCATAAACCGCACCAAACAGTGGCTTTTTCGGGATGCATTGGTAGCTGTTGCAATGCTTCTGGCTGATCTTCACTCCAAATGCGGCAATTTTGCTTATTTACGTACCCACTCAACCAAAAATGAGCCTCATCGCTGAACACCATTTTCGATAAAAAAGCGGATCCTGGGCCAACTTTCCAAGAGCTCATTCACCAAAAATTCGGCGTTGTGGTAGGTCGGCTGGCTTTAGTTCTTGCACCAGCTGTATCTTAAAAGGCTTTACGCCCAAATCCTTCCGCAAAATTTTCCACGTAGTGCTGTAACAAAGGCCTAACTGCTGGGAACGCCGCCGAATCGACATTTCGCGGTCTTCTGTCACACTAGCTGATACGGCCGCAATATTTTCTTCACTACGCACAATACGTAAACGTGTTGGTGGTTTAATGTCCAACAAAGTAAATTTGGTGCGAAATTTGGTCACAATCTTCCGAATAGACTGCTCAGAAGGTCGAGAATGCCGATCATAAAATGGAAGCAGCGCGCGATGAACATTTCGAACCGAGCACGAATTTTGATAGTAAAATTCAATAATTTGCAAGCGTTGTTCATTTGTAAGACGATCCATGGTTAAATTGCAAACCAAACTGAAGCTGTTTGACAGTGACACAAGGTACTAAACACACGTCAGCTGTCAAAACCAGTGTTGCCAAAACCAAACCAGCTAAAAAATCACATCAAAATACACAAAGGTCTATGGAGTTATATTTCAAAGTTCTTAATTTAAAAAATGGTGGCATAACTAAGTTTTTCGATGTAGCTGCAAAATTGGAAAAGTGGTGATCCTGCATTTGCATAATTCGCAAATGCACTTTTTCATAATCAATTTTTAGAAGTTGTTTAACTAATGAAAGCGGGCTGAAAAGTGACACACATCGTAAATGTCTTTAAATAGCACTGTGAACACTATCAGCTTCTTGGAGCACAAAATAATTTTGGTTACGTCTGGAAGATCGGCTACGACGCTTTGCAATATTTTATATAATGCACTGCTTGCAAGGTCGTTTCCAGACCGACCACTCTACGCTTCGGTCCAAATGCAACAATAGGTGACTTTGTTTAAATTGCAGTGACCAGTTAAATTGTAGACTGCAAATTTTCTTTTATAAAAAAAAGCTGGAAACCTCAGCTTTGGGTAAGCCAAACACATTTTCAAGGTCATACGTTATTATCGCTGTAGAAACAACTTTGCTTTTTCTACCTGAATCTCTTTCATTTTTGGCCAAAATTTTGTTCTGTTCATGTACCCTAAGTTTTTCCGTTTCTATTTCTGATAAATCATCTTTATTTTTAAGCTCCGAACACAAATCACATTGATCCTTTTTAGGCATATGAAAGGCTAAATTAAAATCTTGGTTGAAAATTTTGAAGTATACACATGCTTTTCAACAGGTATTCCTTCACATCAGATATCCTTTTTTTGTTGTTGCTCTACAGAAGTGTTGCCAGATGGAAACATTTAGTGGATACACTAAAAAAAGGTACAAGGTAATGAAAGAAAATTTGTTTAGGGTTTCTACACAATGTTTGAGTAAAGTTTTAATTATTTATTCGACATTTAAATTATCCGCAAATTATATCCGCCCAATAAAAAACTTTCACAAAAAAAAGCGTTTCACAATTTTTCGAAATAATAAATGTATGTGTCAATTAGATGTTCCAATTTTCCAGACAAAATAGTTTTGGCTGATGAAAACTTGAAAAAAATCAGTTGTGAACAAAAATTCGTTAAACATGGCCCGATAATGATCGGCCCAATTATACCTCTGGACCAAAATCCGCACCAAACAGTGACTCGTTTTGGGTGTATCGGCTTTTCAATGTATGCGTGTGGGTTTTCTGTGCCCCAAATGCGACAATTTTGCTTGTTTACTACCCGCCAAGATCAAAATGAGCTTCATCTGAAAAAGATGATTTTTTTGGCGAAATCGGCATCTTCTCTGAGTCCATCGCAGGCCCACTTAGCGAAGCGTATACAAAACCATATTCGTTCAGCGGAAGGATAAAACTAATCATCTGTCAAATCAGACATGAGCTAAGTGTTGCCATTCACAAAATAAGCACTAGTTGACAAAAAAACGTTAGATGGCGGACCCTTTAGAACATACTGGTAATATTAGTATAATAATAAAACTTTTAACCTATCGCTGCCCAAATTACTGATCATTGACGTTCTTTCTTCGTTTGTTCGAAATGAAATGTTATTCTATATAGTTCTACTGTAACTCTTTAATCTGTATTACCAAAAAAACGCCTACTACCTACTTTCCTATAATAATAGTAATTTATTTAAGATTGTGTGCACGTGGCAAATTGCAATTTTTCAGTTCCTTTTTGGCCCGAATTGAATACATGTGTCACTTAAACACTAATTTTGTGTAGAACCGTTAGCCGCATTTAAACAAACAATTGTATGTACTTGTCATTTAGATACTCTACTACTTGAAGCATTTGAAATTTGTATTGTATGTACCTATGTATGATTTTAATACTGAACAACAGTCACTGTCTGTAAGGCATTTTTGAGACCGAATGTATTGTATGTGTTCCTTATGCACTGAAATTATTTTGAAAGCTTGGTCTGTATGTATCATTTAAACACTGAAAAAAAAATAAGAATATGAAGCACTTTTGAGTAACAATTGTATGTTTAGATCCTTTAAGCACTGAATTTGTGTGTGCAAATGAAGAATAATTTTAGTTCAGTGGTATGTATATAGGTCATTTAAAACATTTAAGAAATGTCAAAAAAGTTCATACGAAAATATGACCCCTTCATACAAAGGCTTATGTGGTAGAGCAATACTGACCATTTATTCCCAAAAGTGCGTATGTATCTTTGGAAGTAATTGAGATATGATAGATGTAATTAGACCAAAAGAAAGATCTCCTTTTTGTCACTAACAAAACACTATGCAAACTCAAAAATGGCAAGAATGCCAATGTATCACTCCAATACTGGGGTGACGAAATGTTTCTACATATAAATGTACCTATCTGCTGAGTGGCAAGTGTGTATTTTTGACTCGTATATACAGAGCTGTGGATAATTTTATGTTGTGACAATAAGAATTGTCTTCTAGCTTAAATCCTGCATATATGTAGAGTGGAAGATCACTTTCTGTAATATTTCGTTAATTCATTTCCTTAAGTCTTTAAAGTTTATATCGGGGTGAAAATCGAAAATATCAGAAGATAACAGCTTGTTGAGCCGTCTTCCAGTTGCGTGCTCAGGAGACACCCTTGCTTTACATCCATTTTTGTTGAAAACTCTTTGGAAATAAACTCATCATCCCATACGTAGGCAACAATTTCTCCTGATATTTTCAACTCATACAACTTATTAAAAAACGCTTCACAGGCAATTGAATCAAAAACAGAACGAAAAATGCCGTTTTTGCTTTCTTCCTTTATTAAAGCTTACAGCAATATTCATCAGGCTGAAAATTTGGTATAAAGTTGCATAGTTTCTCCTAAACCCAACTTGAGATTCACTAAGTATACCTTATTATCAATCCATTGTGTAAATCCTATTGAAGATCAAAATAGTTAGCAACTTCACAGAAGTATTCAAAGAGGAAATGCCTCTATAGTTTGCTGGAATACCATATGATTCTTTTTGTGAAGAGGGTTTTACAAACAATAACCGCTTAAGTAGGCTTAAGGGAAAATTCGTTTTCTTGTCCCTCATGTTTCCCATGCTTTTTAGTGCTAGTTAAAAAAAATCCCGTTATTTAAATGCTTTTTTCATCAAATATGACCAATTATATAAAAACCGCTTGAGTTATTTTCATACTTCATTAACAACACCATGGAATAAACGCAAAGCTCAAATAAGAATTCTAAAATCATATATTATAATGCAGTTTTAAATAATGACCTTATATCGACTTAAGCCGTTTTTTCCACATCAAAAGCCGCCAAAAACAAGAACAAATTATATGGAGTTAAGCGGTTTTTGCTAAACGGAAAAGGCATTCTCATCGTTGCCAAAATGAGTTGTTATGCTTTTAGGAATCTTATATGAGCTATAGGCTACTCTTTGCCAATCAAAAATTCTTAAGTTCTTATGATAAATGCATGGAGGAATTTTAAGTGGCCTTAAGTGGTTTTTGAAGTGAAATACAGTAATCAATGTAAGTTGTAGATTTTGTAAGTAAAATTTATATATAATTTTGAGTTCGAGTGCTAGAGTAGGTATTGTTACACCATTCTAGGGCTGTTCTCAAAACGGCGAGTCATTGACAGCTTATTATAGTCTTAAAACTTGGAAACGGGGGAAAACCACTAATTTTTATTATTGCACAACAAAAGAGGAAATGTCAAGTAAAATTCTTACCTTTGATTCTCATGTAATAATATCTACGTACAAACATTTCAGAAGATGCGATGAACGAAACAAAATCATCTGCAAATGGGTTAAATTATTTTGATTAATTTATGATTAAATTAAAATATTCATTTGAAACGTCTGGTGTAAATATAAGACCAGGAACTAGACTTGTTTAACTTTAAGTCTCCTTGATTAAAATTATATCCATACGATGGATTCTAATTTCAAGATTTCAAAGATGACAGACGAATATCAATTCATATTCACCTAAAGGTGAACTAGTAGGTACATATGGGACAGCAGCTTGAACAGAAATCAAAACTAGTTACTGGTTACCTACACGTCAGTGTTAACAAAACTCTAGGTTTATGAAAGTGGTTACAGTGCACGCGTTTCATTCCCAAGAAGGTGCACCGAATCGTCAGAATCGATCCAATGTTCAAATCAATTTGGTTTAGTTCGTTAGTTTATTATAGAATATGGGTTGGGTACGAAATGCCAAAATTCCGAATTAACAAAATCCCGAATGCCAAAATCTCAAATGCCAAAATCCCAAATACCAAAATAAGAACTAAGCCATTCCGAATTCTAGCCTTCGAAATGTACTTTTTTTTTATATCGTTTGTTTTTTTTTTTTTTGTGCTTATGGGTATTATACTCGCCGGATTCGAGCTATTCTTAAAAACAGGATACAAATGAAAAGTTATTTTTTTGAAAAATATAGCTTAACAATCAAAAGTGAATTTAATTTATAATTTTGTGAGATAAATGAAGTGTGATATCTAAAATGGTGTGTTGTATAATATACCTACATATTAAAATGAGTTTTTGTTTGCTTTTACTTTTTTTTAATTCATTTGTGATACGAAAATGATTCTCAAAGAGATTTTGACTTTAATTTCAAACAGCAAAAATGAATAGAAGTCAGGCCATACAAAACAGTTTGTTTTTTTTTAAGTACTAAAATGGTACTAAAAAAGTATTGAAATTCTGGTTTTAATCCCGATCGTATTCGGGATTTTTTGGCATTCGGAATTCTGGCATTCGGGATTGTGCCATTCTTGATTTTGCCATTCGGAATTTTGTACATTCGGGATTTTGACATTCGGGATTTGGGCATTCGGGATTTTGGGATTCGGGATTGTGTCCCCTTCCCTTAGAATAAAGCCACCAGCTTCCGAGGAATAATTCGAAATGAAACTGAAAGTTGTGATGAATTACAGCAATCACCAAAGATAATAGAGAGTTGAAAACATGTTTCAAGTTATTTTGGATAGTGTGAAATCCCAGTCTAGGAAAGCCACTTTTAAAGAGGTGCTATACTGCTTGCAAATACAGGGTGTTTTTTAAAACGTTTTGTTTTCAATCTGGCAATACTTTTTTCGGAGTTGGTTTTTTTGACAGATGTCACTTGATTTATGCTCAATTTGGTTTGCCATTTCATAATGAATAGACTTACCTGAACAACGTTTGCAAATCGTGCAAATTTATTACCAAAATAATGGTTTGGTTCGCGCGACGCATCGTGCGCTGCGAAAAAAAAAAATTTTGTTCGACGATGGAGCTCATTTTTGGTTGAATGGGTATGTTAATAAGCGAAATTGTTGTATTTGGTGTGATTATAATCCACAAGCCATTGTTGAGACGCCGGCGCCGTTACATCCTCTATTCACTATTTGGTGTGCTCTATGGGCAGAGGGAATCATTGGTCCATATTTCTTCAAAAATCAAGCCCACCATAATGTTACAGTCAATGGGGAACGATTGAGCCAAGACTAATGACTCTTTCGTGCCTGAATTCGAGGATGTTGATGTGGACGCCCTTTGCTTCCAACAAGACGGCGGCGCTACATGCCATACAGCCAACGAAACAATCAATTTATTGAAGAAAACTTTTGATGAGCGCATTATCTCGCGTCGTGAGCCTGTGGCGTGGCCTCCAAAATCATGCGATTTAACACCGCTGGACTATTTTTTGTGGGGTTATGTGAAGTCGCTTGTTTACGCAGATAAGCCCGAGACGATTGACGCCTCGGAAGAGAATATTGCGGGCGTTATTGCTGACATACGGCCCCAATTGCTGTAAAAGTGGTCAAAAATTGGGCCCAGCCGCAGCGGCCACTTGCCCGAAATCATTTTTAAAACATAATGGCAAACCCTTATCTTTATAATAAATTTAAATTCTTGGCCATAGCATTAAATAAGGTAGGTATATGCGTTTTATTTCTTCTTGAAAACCACACGTCGAAAAAAACACCCTTTACTTCATTGCATTATTTGGTCTTTGGCCACAAATACAAACGGAACTGTGAAAAGAATCTAGCTGGCACTATTGGCCTGAGAATATTACCTTAAATCATGAAAGGTACTTCCGATTTTATACAGGTGCACATACGTAGCTATAGTTGTTTGTTTTTCTTCTAAATTTGATTTGATATGATTTGAGCTGCATGTTCTTGATGCCATTACTTAAACCAGCTATACCATTGAAGTAAGATAACATAAGCCAATCATGCAATCATATAGAAACAAAATACAAAATAGAATGAATTCATCTTAATCATCCCCATGACTCTTACAATTTTGTTCGAGGTGCTGATGTCAAAAGTAAAAACCCCATTCAATATAATTGCTATATGAATTCTCAAGACTTTTTCGGCTTTTCTTACTGTTTCAAAGTCAAAGCCGATGTGGAAAAACAAATGAATTTTCCCACAATTTTAGCAGAATCGGATATCAAATACACCTGGATGTCAATTATATAGCCTATTTTGTACCTTAAAATTGTGCACGTGGTGCTTATGCGCTTTAATTGATTGAAATTGTTAAAGTTGTTTTCTCTGGTGCTTTACCAAAGAAAAATTTTATCATTACGAAGAAGAAAGCTGATATTCCAAGCAACAATTTAAAACAGGTATTAAACCATATAATGTAAATCGGAGTTCTTGAGCTTGTACTATCTTTTTTTTTTTTCTTAGTCCCAGCTTTTAACTCGGACTCATGCCATAATTTGATTATGGCGACAAGTTACCATTTCGACGACAATTTGGCATCACTTAAAAGCAATGATCACAATAGAGGTCTTCCAAGATTTGTCTTTGTCTTTTCTCTTTCTAATTTGACATCTAAAAACAACAACAAAAAAAGTCCCTGGTTGGAAAATATTTACATGCTCTTGGCAGTGTTTAAAATCCGGTCATTTGATTATTTTTTGTATTTGGAACTGAAAACTTAAATTTGCGATCGAATTACGTATTAATTAGTGTTTAAACATTTTAGTGAACATTTTTTCAAGTGTTTGATACAAAAAAACTAATTTTATTACATATTAATCACTATTATTAAACACACGACTCTTTTTTCTCGCCTTCGTGCCTTTTGCATTTGGTTTTGTTTTCCAACCAGGGAGTGCTGTCAGATTGTTTTTTTTTTTTTTTTTTTAATTTCACACTGACACTTCTGACATTTGGTGGCAGAGATCCATTGAATGGCAGATATCGTCTTGGCGATCGAAAATTTATGAAGCAAATATCTTTTGTATTTCTGATAGGTTTTGTGATATTTTATTCACTCGAAGTTGAACACAACTTGAGGATTTTTCTTCTCAACTTTAGAAAATGTTTTCATTCACTCCAAGTTGACTTGCTCAACTTTACATTTTGACAGAAAATGGATTTACTTTCAAGTTTTTTAACTTTTGATTTTCTCAATTACCGAAAATAGTAGAAGTTATACGAGGAAATTTGGGATATTACCTATAACTTAAGATTTTTTTTCTTATTTTCGATTCATTCACTGTAGTTGCTGATTCGATTGTAAAGCGTTTTTCAACAGGAACGCTACAAAAGTAGAGCAACAGGGACAGCAAACGACGCCATATTTCTTTCCGCTCTTTCGACATTTCTCTTCAGTACGTACGTACTCCATGAGTCATCATTGCATCCCGAAAAAATAACGGTTTGGTGCGGTTTATGGGCGGGTGGCGTCATTGGGCCGTACTTCTTCCGTGATGATCAAGACTGGCACGTTACTGTGAATGGGGATCGCTACCGTTCAATAATAACCGAATATTTTTGTGGTTCCAACAGGACGGCGCCACAAGCCACACAGCGAATGTCACAATCAATTTATTGGAAACGAAGTTTGGAGAACGTGTTATCTCACGAAATGGTCCAGTCGCTTGGCCACCTCGGTCGTGCGATTTGACGCCGTTAGACTATTTCCTGTTGAGCTACGTCAAGTCTATGGTCTATGCCAACAAGGCAGCGACGATTGATGAACTTCGTACGAATATCGAACGTGAAATTGCAGCAGTATCGGCCGATTTATGCTTGAAAACCGTCGAAACTTGGGTTCAGCGTCTGGACTTCTGCAAGCGTGCCCGTGGTGGCCATGGAAAAGAAATCGAGTTCCATACATAATGGTATCGAACGTACTTTCACAGAAATAAAGAATTTTATTGATATCCAAAATGGTCTTTGTTTTATTTATAAAAAACTTTTGTAGCGCTCTTATTAAAAAACCCGATATTTTTGTTTGTGTTGGGTTTTTGTTCATTTATTTTTATTAACTGTTATTCTGTGCTGCCACTAATTTTATTGATGTTTGTTTGATGTTCGTTCAAATCTAAAGTTGAAAACTTACATGTAATCTGTCTTATGTGTCATCTGTCACAAATATCCGAGTGAAATTTTGTAAATTTCAAGTTGGTCAACTTTACTTTTCTCACTGAAAAGTTAAAGAATAAAGTAGTAAATAAAAGCAATTTTCAACTTGCCATTCAACTATCGAGTTGGCCTAAGCTCTTGAGTTGGCCACCTCTCATGTATTGTACAAGTTGAGATTCAGTGAATATATAATAATTCAAGACTTTTTTGCAAAAAGTGGAAAATAAAAATGAACGCTAGGGAAAATGAGTGAAGTAAAGAAAAAGAATGCCGCAATATTTTCACAACAAACCAAATGTCAAAACAATTGAAAGTTTGTAAGCCACTGTTCACAGAATAATATAAATTACAACTTTAATTTGGGTTTAGTTTTTAGGAGGTGGGCATTTATCTATATCTTTATCTACATATGCATAACTAACATGTTACAATTTTTGTTTTTCTCACCGGGACCGCACCAAACAGAAAAAAATACAAAAGGAATTGCAGAATTGTCATTTATGATGGCGAAAATGACTTTTCAATCCTTGTTTGAGATTACAAAGATTCTCAAACTGCGGTGTTAAATAAACGAATAACAATTGACGAGACGATAGTGCTTGTGTTCCGTGAAGCAAATTGATGTCGATAACGTGCACGATTATCGTTTTAAAAAAAATAAGGATTGACCCTGCTGATAAATAAGAGAAATTGAGTTTGCAAAAACAGCTTAAACGCTTATTTCCAATGACGCGTTCGCGTTCACGATGCGTTAGTTACGTTTTACAAGCATTACGGACGCGTCATGGTGACAGATGATTTTGAGAGAATCAGCTGATTAAAAACAATTGAAGTATCATTGTGCAAATTAATTCAAATATTGTGTAAAGGTTTTTTAATTCAAAATGAACAACAACAAACTACTTTCTACAGTAGAATTAGTTGCCAAAGTAGCGTACGCTGCTGTTTCAGCGTGTGAAGGAGTTGAGGAGGAAACTTCAAGACGGCGTTGGTGGGTTCGGGAGCTGAATCTGAGAAGGGATGAAGAGGGATTCTTTGTCTTAAATTTTGACAGAAAACCAAATTCAAATTTTTTTTTCTAACACAAATTACACAGCAGACTACATGATAACTGTAAATAGAAATGTCAAAACGCTCGCGAAATTTGAATTTTTTCAACTTTTGCGTTGGGATTCCTCACGTTACGTTGTTTTGTGTGCCTACTAATGGATGTCAAATCGTAGCGCTTATGCACAAAGCGCCATTGTAAACACTAAACAGAATTTCCTATATCTGAACTTTTGCGTTGACAGAAAAATCTGTCAACGCGACGCCTAATGCGGTATTGTAAAACAGCCATAAGTCGTATAAGAAGACATGAAATGCAATTTTCAATTTGGAATAACCGCTAAAGTGACAAGACATTGAGATATAAAATATTTGGTAAATGAGCAAAAAAAGCTTAAAAACGCCCAATCGTTCAATGCACAACAAATTTAATCATTAGTTAAGACGCAAAACCCAATACGATTCCAAGGCATTGAGAGAAGCCGTTCAAAGAAACGTTTTCCTTTTAAATCCGGAGCAAAATTATGCCTACGATACGCTCATTAAAGAAGTGAATGATGGAACTGACGGAATTTTTTTTTAGATTTGTCGTTGAACATGCAAATTAATGAAACTCCAACTTGCAACCTTTCCGAGGAATTCTGCGACTGCGATAGGCGTTGCAGCAAAGCAAATTAATGGTTTGGGATGATAATGCACGATGGCACACAAAAAATCTTTGGAGGCAGGATTTAAAAAAATTACCGAAACCGTTTTGGTAGTGCGATGATTCTAATGGCAAGTGGTTTTCGTCAAACAATGCCAGTTCCACGATCATCGCAAGCCGACGAACTTAAGGCATGTTTGAAGTCGTCAATTTTATGGAAATACGTCAAAACACATAAATTAAATATGAACATGCGAGTCGAATTGTAGAACGATCGATCTGGAGAAGTTTTTTTCATAACAATTGCTCGGCATTGGTAATGGCAAAATTCCAGCTGACACATCGTCTGAATACATTTCGTTACGGTCCCTGCCAATTTTTGTCACTTTACTGACCTTCAAAGACCGAACTCATCGAGATGGTGTTCCCATACATTGCTCAATATAACAAAAATCATGTTTGGTTGAGCAAACGTGTATGAAATAAATGTTCACATTCAAAATAAGATAGCTGGCGAATTGGTGACATAGGTATAAATCGGTTGATTCCGTCACTATAACCAACATTATGTTGCCAACTATCCAATAGAATTATTAAATTCACTGGAATTGACCGGATTACCACCTCATAATCTTCAATTAAAAGTCAAATCGGTAATCAATATCATCATCATTTTGTAATGCCAACCGGCTTGCGGCGATGAAATTAATGAAAAACGTCATCGCAGCCACAATTTTGAAAGGGAAGTACAAAGGCGAAAACGTTTTGATTCCACGCATCCAAGTGATTCAAAAGGACATACCATTCGACTTTAAACGAGCATAATTTCCAGTGCGGCTTGCATCGTAAGTGCAGTCATTAAGTGCTTGTGGCATCAGTATTGGAAATCCATGTTTTTCATATGGCCAAATGTATGTCGCCTGTTCCCGCATTGGAAAACCATCAACATTATTTATTTACTTGCAAAAAAAAAACTAATAATATTCTAGTTGGAGTTGAATATTCATAGCTAAGAAAGTGCAACATCTATTACAAAAAGTAGGTACCTACCTTAAATATTTATTTAATTTTTTTGCGAAGAATGCGAAGCTTAGGTTTGCGAAGCCGAACCGGTCAACTAGTATTTAATAAAGATCTCCTGAGGAGGACAGCATTCCCTATACCCCGTTAAGCTACAATTAACTTATTAACGCATACCCATACATACATTTTTTTCATGAATAAAAACACACTTGGTTGATTGTATTCTTTGGCAATTAGATCCCATAGTTGTATGCGTTTTATTATGTTGAAATAAAACGTACTTATTCTTTGTCATAAAGATATCTCTGCTTTTTCCACATTTTCTATTATAATAGGTTTGTTCCTTTGGGTTCCAGTATATTCTGCCAAGTGGGAGAGGGAAGAACGACTAATGCTCGCAAACAAATCTTCTCAAAGCAACATCTCTGCTGCGACACATCCTCGCAAAACGCAAACTTAATCTTAGCAAGCCAGTTACCGTTGTATTAGGCGCTTGGCGATGGGTTCTCAAAAGAGAAATGTCAATGGGTGGAAAGAAAAGTAAGGCTGAACGGGAGTGGAGTAGCTAATATAAGAATAGGGCGTTGGATTTAAAAAAATGTTATCTTCGTCGTTCTTTGAGCGAGCGCTTTCAATGTAATTGACACAGGTAGAGCTGTAAAAGAAACGTAAAAATGAGTACCCGTATGTATACGTTACTTTTGGTAAGAATACTCGTTACAAAAAAGTCGTTGCTATAGTTACTTTCATTGAAATTGTTAAAAAACGTACTTCCGACGCAGATACGCAAGGAAAATGATACTTCTTGGACATCTTCGTACGATTGGCGCCTTGTAGAATGCATTGGAGAAGGGCGTACATTTGGAACGGAAAAAGATTCAGTGACATATGATTACCGAAGTCTGTTAAATGTTTTTTTTTAAATTAGTTACTGAACCACCTTTAAATGAATAAGACGAATGGCATAAGTCACACTTAACTTTGTCACGGTGGTCTTGTATTGGACTAAAATAGTTTCACAATTTACTTCTTTTTCGCTCCATTATAAAAAAGTAAACTAACAAATTTGCCTCCCAAAAAAGTAACTTTACGTTAAAAATAACTTAACGTTAAATAAAGCAACGGCGCGCCGGCACGGAGTAAGAGCAACAAAATCAAAAGTAACTTAATAATAAATAAAGGAAAGAATACCTAAAAATTATAAATGTAAATAACTCAAACAAAAACAATTCCGCGATCACTTAACAAAAAATCCCTAACCAGAGCCAAAAAAAAACAATAACAACAAAGGTTATGCACACAGATTAGCCACATGAAGATGAGAATCATCGGCAGCCATTTTAATTTGCCTACAAGCTTGAACTGGCAGTTATCAGATAAAAAATGAGAATGTGTGTATAAAAATCTCACACATAGACAGTAGGGATCTTCACACCCCTGGTTAAATTGTTGTTGCAATTCACATCTATTCATCGACGCGGGAAAAAATTACAAATACAACAATGTAAACAAATGGGTTTTGGAGGGTGATACGTACGAAACATTCTCATCTTCATATGACTAATCTGTGGTCATGCATAATCCTTCCATAATCCTTACACTAGATACAAGAGATACACACATACACTACAACAACATACAGTTCACAGAAAAACAAGGCAGGCGATGTAAGTTTTCGTTTTGTTTTATTTTTGTGGATGGTGAACCCATATACATACAATGTACGGATGAGGATATTACATACCATTATACCAAGTAGTATGAAATACCCACACAAAAAAGGTAACGAAATCGTGCCAGTAACGACATTTATTTTGGAGTAACGTTTCGTTAATTTGTATAAAGTAAAATACCTGTTACTCAGTAACGAATAAATACGATTTGCTACAGCTCTAGCCACAGGTTATAGCTGTGCTGCAAAGAGCAGGGTCAACGGCCCTTTAGTTGTGATTTTGTGATAAGGGTAAGACATTTAGGCAAGACTAAGTATTTGATCTTTTCGAGAACACTTACGTGTGCAATGTGCATATGATCTGCGGTAATGCAAAATATACACAAGCAGACATTGGCGTTCTCCAGATCAACGAACCGTCAACCTGGCTAGACGCCAGGGATGCTTCTAGTATCAAAGATGTCCAATACTCAATATAAGCCGAAATACGTTTGCGGCTATCCATGACGCCACAATCACAGATTAGCCATATGAAGATGAGAATGTTTCGTACGTTTCACCCTCCAAAACCTATTTGTTTACAATGTTGTATTTGTAATTTCATCCCGTGTCGATGAATAGATGTGAATTGCAACAACAATTTAATGGGGTGGCGGTGGGTTTGTTCTGTTTTGCTAGATCGACCATTTTGTATTTGCAAATAACACAGCCATCTTTAAAAAATTCCAACTCACCAGCTTTTCACCATGAAAATGGGGAATGGTAGGTGGGATATCGGGTTGTGTTGAAAGAAACACAAATTAAATGATGCTAAGTCCGCTATTACACGACGACTTTGGAGTAATGAAACTTCTTTAAACTTTTTTTGAAAATTCATCTTCTGAGTCGTGCGCTGCTACACATTGATTTTTAAATCTTGACTCAAATTTGGAATTTCCCTTTAGTTTGATTGGTTATTAAAATTTTCAATGCTCTCTATAAACATATAAATTATTTATATTAACAACCATACAGGTATACATTTGCGCTCTACAAACAACAGAAATAAATGAAGCGACTTGTTAAATAAACAAGGAATACAATAAGAAATGTCAAAAATCAGTGGCCAAACATGACCCACTCTTTATTTAAAAAAGAAGCATTTCGTATTTTCGTGAATGACACCATGTTTGGCCTTCATTCTTTTACTCTCATAATGACATTTTGCTGAACTGTGTTTTTCTGTCCGAAACGTCAATTTCACAAGTCATCCATATAATGCACTTAAGTGGTTGAAAGTGAGAAAACAAATTGAATTATTGTTTGTACAATGTCAATTTTCACAGCACAGAGTGATAGGCTTTTAATTATTTATTTTGCGAAACCACTTTAATTCGATGAGCGCTCTTCGCGTCCAACGGCAAAAGTTAACGAAAACTAAACCGCAATTACGGGCACAACATTTGAATTCTTTGTATTCGCTCGGTTTCGTACGACCACTTGCGTGGCCTTCTGACTATTCTAATTCTACCTTTAGCCCCGACGTTGTTTTTTTTTTGACTAATTTTCTCCGGGCTTGCAAAAAAACACGCCTAAAATTGTCTTACGACAGCCGCATTGATTCTCTTATTTCTCATTCTTATATTATTGTTTTTTTTTTTTTCATCATTATATTCACTGTTTGTTTCAATAAATTGAGAGTAAAACACAAAAGACAATCGAATATACCTAAATCGATTTTAAATTTTCACTTTCAAAATTTGTTTCCATAAACTTATCCATATAAGGTCGGGTTAGCACTTAATAACTCGTTGCTGAATTTATTATACTTTTTGAACATACTCATGATATTTTTAAAATAACCGATATTTTGGTGGTGAATGGAGGAATTCTGTCTATGTGTGCAAATAAATGGTGGTGAATGGACGAATTCTGCATATGTGTGCGTGTTTCTCCTGAATTTCCCCTGAATTAGCTTGTAGGCAAACTCGGATGACAGCCGAGATTGTCATCTTTATATGGTGTATATGGTACGAGTCATAATTGACTTTTTTATTGCCATCCACTATTAAAGGTAGGTTTGATACCTTAGTGTCTTGCAGCTTTCTGATCTCCAATAAAACATGATGAGTCACGTTTCCAATATCTTCTTTGATTGATTATAAGGAGCTTTGTTACGTTTCAATGTCGTTCCGTGAATTCCCTGCAAGCTCACCCAAGATGTGTTCTTTTCTTATTCGTTAAAAGTTTATTGTATATAGATATGAATGTAAGTGAACTTTTCAAATCAGTTTTGTCGCATTTAGAAACAGTTTCCATTTTATTTCTCACATTCCTCAGTAAATCTGCGACATTCCATTTTGTTCACTTTCATTCCGTTTCATGGATTGTTTTCTTATATGGTTTTGCATGGACTGCTGTCTCCATTAGGAAGCATTGTAATTTGTAATATATCTTCATAAGGGCACACTTTTTAACACGCATGGTTTTCAATGCATGGTGGTAAAAATCTAGAAAACTTAGAAAAAAAAAGTTTCTGAAATCATTAGCCGTGTTTTATTATCTTCTATCGGGATCCGGATCTGGATCTGGATTTACTTTTAACACGTAATACACAAACAAAATACTGGGAAATTTTCAAAATTGTTTTTGTAACACGTGTTAAAAGTTAATCCAGATACAGATCCGGATCCCGATAGAAGATAATAAAACACGGCTATTATTTATTCGACGAATACTTTTCTTTTTACTATTGCCAGTCCAAAACCCAAACGAAAATATACCTTTCTAAATAACGCCATTAGCCGTGTTTTATTATCTTCTATCGGGATCCGGATCTGTATCTGGATTTACTTTTAACACGTAATACACAAGCAAAATACTGGGAAATTTTCAAAATTGTTTTTGTAACACGTGTTAAAAGTTAATCCAGATACAGATCCGGATCCCGATAGAAGATAATAAAACACGGCTATTGTCACTAGCAGATTCCTCCTATATGTATACAAAATCAATAAAGCTGAGTATAATTTTTAAAAAAAATCCAGTAAAGCATACTTTCAGGAGCTTTTAGAACTTTTAAAAATTCAAAATTAACTAGATAATTTGAATTTCAGTTTTTTTTTTTGTAAATTTGAACTGGAAGTCTCCTTTTTCTATTATTGGTTGTCCATCAGATTGTGGACAATCAGTGACTTAGGCCAGGAGCGCACATGCAACTAAACAGTTTGGTTCCGATTTTGAGAACTATGGGAATATATGAGAGTCCGGGCATATACACCCCGGTGGACTCTCATATAATCCCGAGTGCTCAAAATCGAAACCTAACTGTTTAGTTGCATGTGCGCGCCTGGCCTTACAATTCAAATTCTGGTTGTTTTAAACAATATTAAACTGTGTTTAACTCCTAAAAGTATGCAATTTTGCAAAACTCCTAAAAGTATACTTTGCTTGTTTTTGTGAAAATGTGTTGCATACTTTCAGGCATTTACATTAAACTTAGTGGTTCGTTTCTTTGATAAAGTTGAAATTCCTTTTATCGTATTTGTATTGCATACTTTTGAGATAAGGCAATACAATTACCGGTTCGTATCTTCGATACACGTTCCAGCGAATTCGATTGAATTATTTATATTTGAATATAAAGCAAATTCAAAATTGGCATTAACTCAAGAAATCAAAAAACGTTGGATACCTACGTACCTTTTTAGTCATTTTAGGTTGAACATAGTATTTCCTGTTTGTGTTTGTTTTTAAAACAAGAAATAAAGCCCAAAATAAAAATAAAAAAATTGAAAGGAGATAATGCCCAAAGTATGAAATATAACCCAAAATGTTTGAGTATCTTATTCGTTTTGAATGGCTCCGGTAAATAACTCTCCAATGAAATAACTACACAAAAAAACAAAAACTTAAGCTAAAAATGATATAACTTCCCACAGTGTGAATCGCGGGTATCTTCCACACAGCACGTAGCGGCTCAATGCGCCTCACCGAGTTTGCATTTCGGCCAGTGGCCGTGGGCCGCAACCCCCCTCCTCCTCGATTTTACTTTTGGATTAATTTCATTTGTTCCTTATTGTACCGATTTAATAATTACCCAACAACTTTGAATTTGGAACAAAGGAAAATCCTTTAACTGTTTACAGTGCCATCTTTCTGAAAAGCTCAACACCAAACCTTCAACCACTTACAGCGCCATCCTGTGATTCAGCTGAATATCAATTCCAGTGCGCCATCTGTCAGCGACTGGAATGGAGCGACTGCTCCATGGTTGAGAGTAGAACCAATTAATTCTCTATATAAATGGATGTTTTCGAGCGAGTGGACACAGTTTAATTTTGAATGTGATAGCGTAAAGTAAGAAGTAAAAGTGTATCCGGAAGTGAATTTTAAATTGCATACTATTGAGATAGGAGGATAATAAAAACGAAGCGAAAAAAAGTGTGTTTATTTTGTAAAGTAAATAAGTGGAAGTTATTATTTAAATGAAATAAGTTTTATTATCGAACCCTGGTAATATATATATAAGAAGTTTCTCGAAAACAGCTCTACTGATTTTGATGAAATTTTCACAGTTTGTTCTAATGCACGACAAAAAAAATTAAAAAGAAGTTTTAGGCAAATCTGGCCACTGCCGCCCACTTTTTATTTCATATTTTCTCAGAAATTCCTCTATTTCTTGCAGATGACTCTAATGATTTGGATGAAATCCTCAGAGTTTGTTTTTTGTGCAAGAGAAAAATTAAGAAAATAGTTTTAGTACAATCCGACTATTATTGCCACGCCCATTTTTACAATATTTTAGTTTCTCGGAAACGGCTATAACGATTTGGATGAAAATTTCATTGTTTGCTTTAATGAGCAAGGAAATAATATTAAAAATATCATAATCTAAATCCAATCACTGCCACGCCCACTTTTATGATTTGTGGGTTTCTCTGAAACGGCTCCAACGATTTGTTTAAGACCACTGCTGCGCCCATTTTTATCATTTCTTGTTTTCTCGGAAACGGTTCTAACGATTTCAATGAAAAAACATCTGGAGCGTTTTTTATAACCCCTTAACGATATTTTGCTTCCAAATGTTCGTCTAATTTTATTTACATTTTTTTGTTTTCAATTTTTCGGTAAAAAGATATTAATCAAAGTTGTAGGGAATTCAATTTTCTATAAAAAAAAAATATATATTTTTTCTCTGTGACATAGTTCTCAAGATAAAGCCAAAAAACATTTTACAACACCTTTTTTCCAAGATGGCGGTCAAATGGGGGGCTTCCAACCCCAAAAACATTGGCCCACCCTACACATTAAAAAAAAATTGTATCCTGTACTAAATGCAAGGTCAATTTAACATTTCAATGGACTACCAGCATTTCAATGGACTATAATCAAATCAAATAAATTTTTTCGACGATTTTAAAAATCGTGAAAGCGGTTTTCTTAAAAATTTAATGATATTTTTAACGATAAAATGTTAAAAAAAAATTTAAAAGCACAAAAAAAATAATGCAATATTCTTTGAACTATTTAGAAGCAGGATAATCGAAGTTTAATCAAAATTCGTTAGAGCCTTTGCAAAAATCAATATCGTTGGATTACAGCTACCCTTTCTAAATAAGCTAAAACAAGAATTAAAATTTTCCCGCTAGGGTTCACATAAAAATGACAAAATGCCAAATTTGAATTAATTAATTTGTTTAACAGCATTCTTAGACATAATGTTTGAAGTCTTTCTATAATAAAAGTAGTACTTACCTTGAATAATGGCCAAGTCACATAAACGCTTTCGGTCGGTCGGGCGTTGACGGGATTTTGACCGACTTTACAAAATTTGCAAAACCAAATGTAGCTTTAAACTTCGGGTGTTGAGAAGTAACGAATATGACAGCTTAAAAGTTCTGTTCCCGCAGATAAAAGGGAATCACAAATGTCTCCGTATTTCATGATTTAATTTATAGGGTTTAACATCAAGTGAAATAAATAGATTTAATTTATAGGGTTTAACATCAAGTGAAATAAATAGCTTTACTAAAGAAAGTAAAAATTAATGTCATTTTCCATCGGTGTTACCTTTTTGATTGCTGTATAATTATGAAACAACCTTCTCAGATTTACAACGCTATATTACAAACAAAAACATTTCTTTGACAAGTAATTCAAAGAACTACTTTATGTCCATTATTATGTAAGTATGTACTAAACGAGTACTCAGAGAGCACTTTAAAAAGAATCGGGAAGTGAACAACACTACAAACAGATCACTCCGAACAGCAAAAACTGTATTACAGGTGTGAATTGTAGCCGTGTTTTTTTGCAAGCCCGGGGAGATTGGTTGAAAAAAACGACATCGGGGATTAGCGACGCCATTACAGAAACAAAATGGAGTTTCCATATAAACTATCGATAACAAGTATGCAGTTCACGCCGGTAACACAGTTTTTCTCCTTGCTTAAGTTAAGCCCCGAGAATTCTCCGCGCTTAGCTAAGCTCGAAGGGGATTAGTAGTTGTTGCATTTAACATCTAAATTGCATGACAGAATGTCGTTTTTTTCGATCGATTTCCTCGGGGCTTGCAAAGAAACACGGCTTGTATACCTGTTATCGATAATTTGTATGGAAACGCCAAATTTCATCTTTGTGTTAGTTTCTATTTAAAAAAACCTTATTTGGCAATTCAAATCTCTCTTGTATCGGAAACAAACTTATCTAGTCTGTTGACTGTGCAGTGCAGTGCAAACTAATCAAGCTTGCTGTGTTGCAAACAGATATTTTAATTTTCGCTATCGCAATATCTTCTCTTCTCCACACACAGGAAAAAATTTCTTTACAACAGCATGGTATGCCCCAATCGGAATAAGATGGCTTCCAACACAAAAGCAAAACACAATTCCAATCATGGTGAACAGTTCCATAAAGAGAAAAAAAGTTCATAAGTTTTTGACTTTTGGTATCCAAAATAAAAGATGTACATAGGTACCTAATGCAAATTAAAAAGAAAATAGTTTTTTTTCTTATTTTTCTGATCATTCTCAGAAAAATGACATTTATGACAGTGACATCTTTTTGCAGTATCAACGGAGAAATGTGGCTCTACGCGAATGAAACACATTGTGATGATACACCACTTCACAATAGACAAACGGATTACATGATAGAATAGTGTGAATTCGGCTGTAGAGGTACGTAAACTAGAGTATATAAGTTAATAATCAATAGGGGTATTCATCACTGATCTCTATAATGGAAGCAAAAACTGTTATAACTGTTATAAATTGGCATGTCTCTAGTCTCGTCCCTCTCACAGATTAGCCATATGAAGATGAGAATGTTTCGTACGTTTCACCCTCCAAAACCCATTTGTTTACATTGTTGTATTTGTAATTTTTTCCCGCGTCGATGAATAGATGTGAATTGCAACAAAAATTTAACCCGGTGTGTGAAGATCCCTACTGTCTATGTGTGAGATTTTTATACACACATTCTCATTTTTTATCTGATAACTGCCAGTTCAAGCTTGTAGGCAAATTAAAATGGCTGCCGGGGATTCTCATCTTCATGTGGCTAATCTGTGGTCCCTCTATAATACACTGGATAGCGTATTCCCAATAATGTATAACAGTATTATGACCCCCAAAAGAGCTCTTCCAAGATTTGTCTTTGTCTTTTCTCTTTCTAATTTAACATCTAAAAACAAAAACAAAAGAAGTCCCTGGTTGGAAAATATTTACATGCTCTTGGCAGTGTTAAAAATCCGGTCATTTGATTATTTTTTGTATTTGGAAGTGAAAACTTAAATTAGCGATCGAATTACCTATTAATTAGAGTCTAAACACTTTAGTGAACATTTTTGTACAGTGTTTGACAAAAAAAAAAATGTTAGTACATATTTATCACTATTATTAAACACAAGACTTTTTTGGCTCACCTTCGTACCTTTGATATTTGGTTTTGTTTTCCAACCAGGGAGTGCTGTCAGATTGTTATTTTTTGTTTTACACTCACGCTGTTGGCATATGGTGGCAGAGGTCCATTGAAGATGACATTCATCGGAAAAGCGCACCTTTTGACTTCTATCCGAGACAAAAAAAAGTAATTTGACGTAAATTTTGTCGTAGTTCTGCTTCGCTGGCTGAACACAATAAGTGCGCAAGGACGCGCGTTCACATGCGCGTGATTATTAAAAGATTAAAACATGTCGAATTCCATTCAACAATTTGATATCGCTTATATAAGAACAAATACAAATTTATTTCAGTGAATAGTTGCAAGGCAATTTTGTGTTTATCAAAGTAACAAAATATTACAAATCAATAATGAAAAGAAGAAGGAATTTAAAGTAAGAACTTGTTAAAATCAGAGTCTTCAGCCGTCGCATATTCGCGCGAATGTTTCGCGTCGGTTTGGGAGAGCCTTCATTTGCATTTGAAGTTGTGGAATTAAACACTCTTTAATATTTTCTACACCATAAAAAAAACTTTTAACTTGATGAGAAATATCAAATCTTCCTAGAATCCCGTTTGTGGCTGCAGCTCCATTGTATTCACTTGACGTTGTTCACATTGGACTCACTCCTACGACTTTTTTTGACGTGAGTCAAACATATGTCACAAAAAAAAAACGTAAACTAGTTTGTAAAACAATTAAAACAACCTGCCTTTCTTCCCCAGCTCTTGCTCAACGTAAAGTGGGAGTGAGATTAACAGAGACGTCAACAAAATTCAGAGGAGACAGTCCAATGTGAACACCGTTCTTAATCAAGGTTTTATTTATTTTACCTTCCACAGGGTAAGGACGCGCGCCATAACTCGCGTCTATTGTGTTCAGCTTTGGCGAAAAAAAAATGTTATACAGTTAAGGCTGTTCCGAACCAACGCGAAACATTCGCGCGAATATGCGACGACTCCATGTAAATAAATTAAGACTGGCGAAAGTTCTTAAATATTCTCGTTGGTTTGGGAGAGCCTTTACACTGTTCTACGGAAAAGTGTACCGAAAAGTGAAACGAGACGTCAGCGTGACGAGAAACGCTGCTAACTTTTTCTCTTTATAAAATTGTTCCCCAATTCACAATGCGGCGAGTTTCTTGACAACGAGTTTGTTGACGTATAATTATAATAAAAATAATAATATAATATATTTATATATAATATTATTATATATTTATTTTACTGTGAAGCGAAACAGTAGAGGATAAAGTAAATATTTAAATCTTCAAATGGTATGTTAATGAAAACGAAATTAAAGAGTCGCAAATTAAAAAAAAAAATTCTTCACGTTTGTTTTCCCATTTTTGTTATTTACAGAATTGCATAAAATACCTAACTCAAATTAATACGCTTCTATTTATTTCTGTCAATTAGTTTAAAAATGAAAATCGTTGTCTAGTCGCGTCGCGTTTTTTGTTTCCAATTTTTCGAACTCACGACGTGACGGCGAGAAACGCTTTATTACTGTGATATACTTAATTGGTTTGACAACTACAACCAAGGCCGTAGCCAGGGGTTTGATCCCCCCCGAAATGTTTGATAAATAAATCAGACTTTTTCGCTTCAGTAGGTATGATATTTTACTCAAATTTCTGCTGTACTTATTAATAGTGTTAAAAATTTTCCGATTTTAGTATAAAGAGTAGGTATATCTAGGTTTCTTCATAATTTTTAATGAACATAGTAAGGTATCTACCCTGACAATTTTTAAGTACAACCGCAAACAACATTACCCCTTTTGTTTCAACTGCATACGGTATATCTAAAGCGGCCCGTTGTCATCATACCAGTGTGACATTCCACCAAGCACACGGTGCAAATCGAGAAACCGGCACAAAAACTCTAAATATTTTGATTTTTTCTATACCGTGTGCACACAGTGGTCAAAAAGTGCAATAGCAGCTCTTGGAGAGTGCAACAAAAGCATCTGTTTCCTAACGTCCACAAGCTTCTAAGAATTCTGGACCCATGTTCTGTAACTCTCGCATGGCTAAAAGCAGTCGAGAAACGATGAAAATTGAAACAAATCATATGAGTTTTGTTCCAATTTCCATTGTTTCTCGACTGATTTTATCGATACGAGAGTTACAGAACATGGGTCCTGGCGGCATTACCGGTTTTAACATGCGCAATGGAAAGAACATTATCGGCAATGAATCGTCTGAAAACTTATTTATGTCGTTTTCGAGTGGACGTTCGGAGCTACTCCTTTTTCACTCCTCTTACTCCAAATTTCTCATTTTCTATAGGAATGGAACAGTTCCGAAATCCAAACGAAAACGGCATTAATAAATCTTAACGGTGAAGAAAGACTATCAGGATTGGAGTTAATGTCAGTTTATCGACAAATTGAGATTGACACTGAGTAAGTTATCGATGTAGTTTTTGAATATAGTTTTGTAAAAATATGTAATACTTGTGTAGTGATTCTATTTAATATTGATGTAATGTACCTACCTAATAAATAATAACTTAAATTGGAACTGTACGATTATCTTTTATATAAATATGTGATACCTTGTCGTAATTTTTTCTGCTTAGGTACCTATTCAACGGAACTGCATGATATACAGGGTGTCCCGTAAGTCAACGTCAAGTGGGTACTGGGTGATAGGGTAGCTAGTACCTGTACTGGGAAAAATAATACAAAAAATATATCGCTTGGTTAAGTTATAATAGCAATATGTAGAAAAATAATGAAGATCGATACCGTAGGCCACATTTTTAGGTACTGTGGTCACAATTTTCCTAATTTTGCAGTGTTTTTATTTTGTAGGTTATCCTTAAGGCAGTATTACATTATCATATAAATATGGCAAGTTTTCTAAATATATATGACTTAAAAGTGTCATATAAGTGTGATAGTCAAATTTATATGACACAAAATATCTACATGTAGACTATACTACATTGACATAAAACAAATATGTTGTCATGTTTTATATGGCTTAGTGGGACATATTTATATGACAGTGTAATATCGCCTTTAGTATCCATGCTATTAATTCCAATCAAAAATTCAAAAATAAATATTGTCAGTTTCGTAAGAAAAATAAAGTTCGACTGAGTCATGGTTCAAAAAAATTTTGTGACCTAACTTTGACACTTAATATCTTAAAAAAAATGTACTACTGTACCCTCGGCAAGTTTTTTTAAAAGTTGACCCGTTTCATCAAGATGATGGTACAACACTTGCTACTTATTCCATCATAAGAAATATTATTGATTTTTTATTTGCAAAAAGGACCTCAATTCAGTACAGTCACTTTTACGTATTAAATGTAAATATGTGGACCGCAATTTTAAATGGACAAATAATTGGGCCATTTGAGCTGCCAGAAAATTAAAATGGCGACAGCTACCTGCATTTGTTACAAAATAATTTGCCGACTTTATTAGAAGATCTACCACTCAACATCTACCGAGACATGTGGTGTCAACAAGAGTGTTGCCCAGCGCATTATGCTCATCGTGTACGGGATTACCTGAATACGGAGTATCCCAATAGGTGGATTGGGCGCCTTGGATCAATTTTGTGGCCCCACAGTACCTAAAAATGTAGGTATCGATTTTCATTATTTTACTAAAGATTACTATTATTACTTAACCAAGCGAGATAGATTTTTTAATTATTTTTCCCAGTACAGGTACAAGCTACCCTATCACCCAGTACCCGCTTGACGTTGACCTACGGGACACCCTGTATATATACGGTGACCATCCGTTCATTATTATAATGAAGTGTTCAATATTTGAAGTTGATGTTCATTATGAATTATTTTGTATTCAAAAACTTAAAAATGTTCATTATTTCAAAAGCTGTTCATTATATGTTCAGTATGTTATTCGATTTTGCTGAAACGAAAAACTAACCAACCCAAAATTCTTTCAACAAAATGATAATGCGAACGTGCTCTGATTTACTGAATGTAAATTCGAAACTATGAAATCTATTTTAATTACTAAATTTAACTATGAAGTGACCTGTTAAGAGTTCAGAGAATATTAAAAACATAAACCAAAGCTATACTTACTTCAGGAAAGTATTCAAATATGTAAACTAATATATAACGCATCGCGCGCTGCGTGCAATAATCGGTCGACATAATCGCAAAATCGCATAAATTCGAGCAACCATGGATCGGTTTCGCACCACGATTACTCTAGTGTATAATGCGCAATGCGCATCCTCAGAGACACCGTATAGTGCGCACCGAAGAAGCTATTGCTGTTGTGGAGCAGAGTATCAAAGAAGACCCGAATGAGTCCATCCGCCAATCGCGCAACAATTGGAGCTGTCGAAAATTGGGCCTCTCAGCTGGAATTTATTCGAGCTAGCCGCGGCGGCCAGTTGCCCGAAATCATTTTTAAAACATAATGGCAAACCCTTATCTTTATAATAAAGCTAAATTCTTGGCCATAACATTAAATTATATGCGTTTTATTTCTTCTTGAAAAGCAAACGTCTAAAAAAACACCCTTTATATGCATAAACCTACATGCCCAAATGTTTAAAACAAAATTGTATACGATATGGTTGAATTTCGGCTAATGGGCTTATTTATAGTTTTGATTACTAATTGGTGAATTTTTTCCGAAAAATTATATATTTTATTTTATATAGCGTAACGGATACAACTATTGGCACCCCCTTTTTTTGAACCAACTATTGGCACCCCCTCATTCATTTTGGATTTGTTTCCCCTTTTTTCGATTTGTCCCTTTTTATTCCCTTTTGATTCGTAAAATCGGCAAAAATGGTGCTTTTCCCCTCAATCTGGGAACCCTGGAACTAAGCTCGAATTGAATTAAAATAAAAAGAGTTAGTTGTAAACTCACAACAAAAAAGTAAACACCTTTTATTTACTTATGTCGTTTTCGATTGGATTTTTTGTCTATTCTACTCCTTTTCAATTCCAATCGAATATGAAAACACAGACTTTCCTAAATTTACACACACGCTACCTAAATCCGCCATTTAACAAAATGGCTTCTTCAAGTATTTATCACTTTTGACAAGTAATCCAACGAAAAACTTAATATGGATGCGTGTGTTCCTCGTCTACTCCAATATGAAATTGGGAACAGAAGAACACTCCGAAAACATTACTCAGAACAGCCAATCGAAGGCTTTTGGAGTAGTAGGAGTGGAAAAGGAGTACTCCGAACATCCAAACGAAAACGACATTATACACTCTCCGGAACCAAATAACAATAACCTAAATTAAACATGTCTACTTCCAAAACAGCTGTTTAGCATCAAAACAATTTTTTTTTGTAATTTCACAGGATTTTGGTTATTGGATTGTTTTTAGTTTAGATCCAATCAATAAAAAATATACATTTATGCATCTGCTGGAATATTAAAAATATGCCAATCAATATTTAAGGCTCCATAATATCCAATTCAATAAACATATGTAGGGATAACTTTTATTTCAGCTGCTGCTGAATTTACTATCTTCCTAAAAAAGTCACTCATTTCTTTACAAACAAATTTTCGTAGTTTTTTTTTATTATATATTTAAATGAGAAATGATAAATTGCATAAAAACTTTAGCATCTGAAAGAAATCAAATAACCCATACAATACAAAAATGAGAATTATTGTGAGCTGTCAAAGCGCTAGCAAAATAAAAAATATATCTATTCGGGCATTGGGTTCCAGTTTCAGCACTTACGATATTTACGATCTAAAGCTGATGCAACGCCTGAGGTAACATCTAAGATTGCCACATAAGAGTTCATTGTTTCTATTCAATATGTCAAAGTCGGAGCTAGCGAACGCATAATTGTGTCTTGGCTATAAATTGTCGATTTTGGTGGGGGCAGTACCCCCATTTATTCGGCTTAATTACAAGCTAATGCTTAATCTAGCTTAAGAACTATGAAACTTATAGCTACGTTTTGTGGTTAGTGAGGAGGATGATTCAGGAGACGGAGTTTTAGACAAGGGGTGCTGAGATTAAAATCGAAGTTGCTTGCGTATAAGTTAACACTCCGCAGCATACGGGAGATTGGTTCACTAGAGCCATAAGACGTACGGTGGGGAGGGATATAGAAAAGAAGGGGATTTCGTATGTTACGAGGGTTGGTATTAAAAAAGATAGAGTTGTAAAGAGTAATGCAGTCAACTGAACCTGTAAGAAGTCGATGAATGAAGAGAATTTCATGAATTTTTCTTCGTTCTTCTAGTGAGTTAAGGTGGATAAGTTTAAGGCGGTTTTGATAGGGAGGAAGGATCAAGGGATTATTCCAGGACAGACCTCGAAGAGCAAAACGAAGGAAACGACGTTGAATGCTCTCGATTCTGGCAATGTGAATTTGTTGGTAAGGGGACCATATTTGACAAGCATATTCGAGCAAAGGACGGACAAATGTTATATAGAGGGACCGGGTCACGTATGGGTTGGAGAATTCCTTGGACCAACGTTTAACGAACCCAAGTGCTGAATTGGCCTTAAGAATTATGTCGTCATAATGGGAGATGAAATTAAGCTCCTGATCGCATAATATACCAAGGTCACGTATAGATTCGACTACAGATAGGGGCTGATCGTGAAGGAGATAAGAACGGGGAGAAGACTTAAAACGTTTTCGAGAAAAAGTTATTGAATGGCATTTGTCAATATTTAAATATAAGCAGTTTTTGAGACACCAAACTGAAAAATTGTCGAGATCGAGTTGGATAAGAGCAGAGTCCTGTGAAGAAGAGATGGTCTTGAAGAATTTGGTATCGTCGGCGTAGAGAGAAATTTGAGAATATTTAATAACCAATTCAATATCGTTAATTGTAAGAATAAAAAGAAGAGGACCTAAGTGACTGCCTTGGGGGACTCCAGACGTGGCTAAGAAAGGGCAAGAGGAAGAAGATCTAAAACGAACACTATAGTAACGGTTTTCCAGATAGGACGAGATCCATCTCAATAAAATGGGTTCAAAACCGAAGGTGGATAGTTTGAAAAGTATAAGTCTATGGGAGATTTTATCGAAGGCCTTACTAAAATCGGTGGATATGACATCGACTTCCTTTCCATGCTCTAAAGCTGACAGGATAAAAGACACAAATTCAACAAGATTAGTGGTTGTTGATCGGCATTTGAGAAAGCCATGTTGTCTAGGGGAAATGAGAGACTTACAGCGAAAACTCAAAGTTTCATACAAAATGCTTTCGAAGAGTTTGGGTATACATGAGAGTTTAGCAATAGGACGATAATTGTTAACATCACCTTTCGGACCCTTTTTGTGTTTTTGGTATTATAAAAGAAGTTTTCCAAACCTCAGGGAATTCTCCTTGAGTAAGGGATAAATTGAAGATTTTTGAGAGAGGAAGAGAAATCGATGAGGAACATTTCTTTAAGAGAATAGCTGGGAGGCCGTCTGGACCTGGGGAGAATTCATCAATGAGTTGGTTTAATTTGTTCTCCACGAGAAATGGGTTGACGGTGCGAGGGAGAATTGGCCCAAGTGAGTAATTTGGTAAGTAGTTGAAATAAGCAGAGTCAGGTACAAAAGTGTCATCTGTGAAAGATTGTTTGAAAAACGATGCAAAAAAGTTGGCGATAGTTTGTGGATCATTTGATGTTTCATTGTTGAAAGAGAGAGAAGTCGGATAGCCATCGGATTTTTTTTTGTAATTGACAAATTGAAAAAAGGACTTAGGGTCGTTAATAAGGTTAGTTTGTGTCTCAATTATATAACGCTGGTATAAAGAGCTATAAAGCTCATTAAATTGGAGGTATATACCATAATAGTTAGAATAATCAGTGGGAGATTGAGTACGAAGAAAGGTTGACCATAACTTGTTTCTTTTGTTTCTCAGAGAACGGAGCCTTCGATTATACCAAGGGGGGGATGTAGTTAAAGTTTTGTGACGAGAGAATGGAACAAATAAAGAAATAGAATAATATATTTCCTTGTAGAAAATGTCTAAAGCATCTTTTACTGATAGGTTATCAAAGTTAAATGGAACTTCGTTGAGGTATTGATTAATATGGCGGAAGTTTGCTTTATGGAAATCGTACGACCATAATTCTGTAGGGGGAGTGCATATTAGAGGGGAGTTGTGGAAAAATGAGAGAAGAAGGGGGGGATGGTAGTTATCAATGGTAGATAAAGAAAGTTGACAAGATGAGACTGACGAATTAAAAGAATCTGTTGTGAAAATAAGGTCTAGATGCCTAACCATGTGATTTGGAATGCCATTAACTTGACAGAGGCTGGAATCTGCTAAGCGGTCTAGGAAAAGACATTCCTTAGAAGAGGTGGGATTGGAAGCAACAAAGAAAGATTTATCGTCTGATGGAATCCATTTGAGGTTAGGAAGGTTGAAGTCACCGAAGAGAAGGATTTCATCATTAGGGTCACATAATTCTAAAATTTGATCAATTGTATTAATGGCAAGTTCATATGATTCAATGGGTTGCGATGGCAGTATGTAGCAGCAGATAACGTAAAGCGACTTACGGGGTAATGTTAACTTTATTGAAACATAGTCTAGACATGGGGAAGAAGAAATTGCTATAAGGGATGAGTCGATTGAGTTTTGGACAGCTAGTAGCACACCACGACAAGGAGTATCAATAGTTCGGTTGAGATCATCGTCGCGATAAACATTAAAAGAAGATGGAAACAATTCTTGGTTTTTGATGCTGGGGGTCAGATTGGTTTCAGTCAGAGCGTAAATTTCAAAAGGTAAAGCATGAGTTTGTTGCAAGACCGCTTTGGTTTTTGAACGAAGACCTCTTACATTCTGATAATAGAAGGTAAGAGGGAGATTCTGATGTGAAGGTGTGGGGGAAGTTTGGGATATATTAGGGTCGAAAAAACCTATCATGGTCGGCTCTGCTACGCTGTAGGTATGATATCCGCTTGGAATGAATATAATTTCCGAAAGCATCAAGATCACTCTCTACTCTTTGCGGAGACATATTTAAAAATTCATGATATTTGATGTAGAGATTTTTGAGGCTGCTTACGTCAGTAGGAAGACCTTCCTGTTGGATGGAGACCATTACACTTGTGTTTGTTTTACCTTCGTAACAAACAGAATCTGATTTGTCGTGGAGATAAGCTAGGAAATGCCATCCCCGAAATGAAGATAATATCTTTTAACTTCAAAAATCTTTAATATATCAAAAATATACATACTTTAAAAAATAAAATAAATGACTTAAATAATAATTTATTGTATATTGTATTTAATATTTAAAATAAAAAAGAATTGTTCACCGGAACATAATTACTAGGTCTGCTTTCTGAGGTTTGACTTTGGGAATTGGGAGTTTGGTGGTCCAAATCCACCACCAAGACCACCAAACATATTCGAGGCGAAAGTATTCATCATATTTGTTGTTCCACCAACTAAATTTGTGAAAGCATTATCTATTACCTTGTTATTTACTACATTTCCACTTCCTGAGTTTCCTCCAGAGGGCTGACTGTAAGAGTAAGTGTACGAATATCCATTTGGATTTGAGGTATAAACCGATTGTTGGTGGTTTGTATTGGAAGTAGGTACGGAAGTAGGATAAAGTTGATTCGTATTCTGATGGTGCCCGTGATGTGAGGAAAGTCTCTGCTCATTATAAGTTGTTTGTGGGTTATTTGTTTTTTGACCTCTTCCTGAACTTCGTTCTGCAGAAAAAGAGGTGGTTGAAGATGGTGACCCTTGACTTGCTCTATGGTCGTCAAAGTTAACATTTCCAGAACCATTTGAATGATAGCTTGGAGATCTCTGTTCATTATTTTCGATTCCTCCCCTATTTGTTGCTTGTCTTGGGTTTTCTCTTGAGGGCTGACTGTAAGATGTAGAGTAAGAATATCCATTTGGATTTGAGTTATAGACCGATTGTTGGTGGTTTATATTAGAAGTAGGATATTGAGAATTGTTGCTCTGGTGGTTCCCGTGATGTGAGGAAGGTCTCTGCTCATTATAAGTTGTTGGCGGGTTATTTGCTTTTTGACCTCTTCCTGAACTTCGTTCTGCAGAAAAAGAGGTGGTTGAAGATGGTGATCCCTGACTTGCTCTATGGTCGTCGAAGTAAACATTTCCAGAACCATTTGAATGATAATTTGAAGATCCCTGTCCATTACTTTGGATTCCTCCCCTATTTGTAGCATCTTTTGGGTTTTCTCTTAAGGGCTGATTGTAAGATGTAGAGTAAGAATATCCATTTGGATTTGAGTTATAGACCGATTGTTGGTAGTTTATATTAGAAGAAGGATATTGAGAGTTGTTGCTCTGGTAGTTCTCGCGATGTGATGAAGGTCTCTGCTCATTATAAGTTGTTTGCAGGTTATTTGCTTTTTTAACTCTTTTTGAACTTGGTTCTGAAGAAACAGAGGTCGTTGAATATTGTGATTCGGAAACTCCATCAGAATTTACATATTGATTTCCTCCATGGCCGAAGTTAGCAGCATTTGGTTGATTACCAGAATATTCTTGTCTATCATTATTATTATTATTTATTGGTCCCGTATAAGATGATCGCTGCTTTCTGTGATGAGAATTTCCAGGGATCGATCCTACGCTCTTTAAAATTAAGAAGCATTAATTTTACTAACCAAATTGTTATGATTCAAATTCTATTACCACTCCCACGTCTGCAGCTATTCCTAATCCGCCACTTGAAAAATGACCTTCCGAAATGTCAGCAAACACTAAAAATACAACTGTTGCAGCCACGAAGAAAAAATGGCACGTCTTCATAATGAATTTGTATGGTAGTTCTCTGAGTATGCTATTCAACAGCCCGCTGCCGCCGCTCCGGTTGAACTGATTCATGATTGTGCCATTAGTATGGCTTTTATATATTTCCAAAAAAACGCAATCAAATCTGTATTATCGCTTTGTTCATAGGAAATAAGGGATTATTATTTGAGTCTATGAAAAATTTTAATTTTTAACTTACATAAGTATCAACAAAAATAATTATTATTTCCTCTCAAGTGACATGACTGAAAATACTATAGAATACACATAGATATTATGAAATATGTATGTATGTATATGAAGCTTTTGTTTTCTCAAAAGCTGCTTATTAATTTATTCGAAAAAAATGTCTTCAGAAACTGACGAATTAGTTTTTCTAGGTTTTCGACAGTAAAAGATCGAAACACTTTTTCATGCAAATGTAGGTACGCTTTCTTTCTTATCAACATTTATGACAAAAAAATACACTAATCATATCCCTCTTTGTTATTTTTGGTTCATGCTTTTTTTCTTGAATTTTGTTTATTTTTTGTGTTTTAAGAGTCGTGACCAAAGTTGTGTTCTATGGATGTTGTTATTGTATCGCCGTCATAGAAATATATATTTCTTCTTCTATAAAATTGCCGTCTACGCTGACCTGAGTACTGTCTTCTCTGGTGTATATTGTGTGCCTGGTATTTGGATTTGTTATTGTTTTTGTATTTTGTATGGCATTTTTTGATTTGGTAAAATCAATTACAAACTGATTTTCGGTTGCATTGCTCTCAATCCAACTTGAGTTCTATTGATTGGATATTTAATGTAATGGAATTCTCGCGCCAAGTGAAGGGCAAAATCCATCGAAAATCCCCATAGCACTAAACTAACCCTTTAAGCAAACAAGTCAGTGTTGGATTCGCGCACGTTGTAAACAACGTATGGTTATGGACGACTTCGCATGCGGATCAAAAAATGAATTTTTAAAACTGCATTTTGCGGCTCAATAATTTAGTATGGAATTTAGGATCACAACGGACCCACTTGTGCATGTATTGTCCAAAAGAGAGCGCACTATACTAAGTGAAAGCCAATAACATAACGAATAAAAAAAAAATACTTCTACGATTAAGTTATGTACATTATACCTCTAAAACAAAGAACGAAGCTTTCTTTTTCATTTCAAGAAATTTGTAAAGGGTTTTTCAACAGGGACGCTACAAAAGTAGAGCAACAGGGACGGCAAACGACGCCATATTTCTTGCCGCTCTTTTAACATTTCTCTTCAGTAAGGTTTGCCATTTCATGATGGAAAGAAATATAAGCCAACAACGAGTCGAAATTATTAAAATTTACTACCGAAATTCGGAGTCAATGGCCTCAACGTTAAGAGCGCTAAAAATCGAAAAATCATCTTCAGCGATGACGCTCATTTCTGGCTGAATGACTTCGTCAATAAACAAAATATGCGGTATTGGTCAGGCAGAAATCCACACGTACTCCATGAGTCATCATTGCATCCCGAAAAAAATTACGGTTTGGTGTGGTTTAAGGGCCGGCGGCGTCATTGGGCCGTTATTCTTCCGTGATGATCAAGACCGGCACGTTACTGTGAATGGGAATCGCTACCGTTCAATGATAACCGAATATTTTTGGCCCCAATTGGATAATATGAACTTGGAGGACATGTGGTTCCAACAGGACGGCGCCACAAGCCACACAGCGAATGTCACAATCAATTTATTGGAAACCAAGTTTGGAGAACGTGTTATCTGACGAAATGGTCCAGTCGCTTGGCGGCCTCGGTCGTGTGATTGGACGCCGTTAGACTATTTCCTGTGGGCCTACGTCAAGTCTATGGTCTAGGCCAACAAGCCAGCGACGATTGATGAACTTCGTACGAATATCGAACGTGAAATTGCAGCAGTATCGGCTGATTTATGCTTGAAAACGGTCGAAAATTGGGTTCAGCGTCTGGACTTCTGCAAGCGTGCTCGTGGTGACCATACAAAAAAAATCGAGTTTCATACATAATGGCATCAAACGTACTTTCACAGGAAGAAGAATTTCATTGATATCCAAAACCGTTTTTATTTTATTTTAAAAAAAAACTTTTGTAGCGCTCTTATTGAAAAACCCCATATATATATAATCAATTATGTATAAACAAAATTTTACAAACACATTTTTTGCTCGAAATGAAGGACGGAGATTTAAATTTCTCAAGTTTTTATAAGAAACGAGCTACGCCACTTACAAAAACACTGCGTTTCGCAATGATCCAAGAAAGACCGAGTCAGTGAATTAGCTTGAAGGGAAATGTTCTTTAAACATCAAACAAAATCTAGTTGAAAGCTCTTCCAGAATATCTAACAATACATTAACACATGTTATAGTGTGTAAACAAAATTTAAAAGCTTTTCATACAAGATCTGACAGTGAGAGCCAATCTCACAAAATTTGACGGTTCAACTCACATGGTTTGGTGTGTTTGTTGTTTTTGTTTCAGGTCCTCAGACCTGTTAAGTCCGCGGGTGATCCTTGCGAGGCATATGGCCTCAACTACCCCTACGCGCCATCGTGTACGGTTTCCGGAGATGTATTTCAGTGCTCTCCAGCTCTTCCCTATTTGCGCTGACTCTTCCTTGATTGTTCTGCACCATGAGTTTCTCGGTCTTCCAACTCTTCTGCCTTCTTGAGTGAGCGGGTTCCGCTGCATTGCTTGGCTTGCAACGCAATGGTTGCCTTTTCGAACCGTGTGTCCGATCCACTGCCACTTAGGTGTACGTCAGTGGTACCAACCGTATGATTATTATGTTACATGTAAGATAATTTCTGGTCTGGTGTGATGTATGATTGGAAACCATTATCATACGCCAAATGTATGATAATTTTCATATTTGTAGTAGAATATGAAGCAATTTAAAAGAAACGAAAAATTTGTACAGGCGTGAAATTTGTCATACTTCAATATATAATTATCAATTTTTGCTACATTTAACACCAAAGTTGAAGCTAGGTCTAAAAACCTATCGTTTATATACCTGCGTGAAGTAAAACGGGGGGAGAGTACGCGATAACTATGGTGCCGCAAAATAATAACAAATTTTATTAGAAGGGTAAAATACAAGCATTTTTTACTGAGGGAGGGGGGGTCTATCTCCCTCCGTTTAGGCGGGAGAGGCAATTTTCTAAAAAATGACTTAAAGTTAAAAAAAAAATTTTAAAACAGCGGCAACACTTACAATGCAAAATTATATTATGTTTTCTAAAAGCCAAAAACTTTTTCTTTTATTATTTGTCTCAACCTAGTTATTTGTGTTAATAATTTTTGAAAAAAATGCTTTCAAACTAAAAATTTATCCAAAAAAACATTAAACAATTTTTTAGAGTTTTTTTATTCAAAGTTGTGAAATCAAGTACTGAATTGGCTTTAATTATTTGATGTTCCTATAAATTCTTAATCAAACACCGAAAACTAGATGGTTTAATGTCTTTTAAGGTTTAACTACATAAGCTCAAAAAGTGAAAAAGTATAAAATTGAAAATTTTCAAACTCATTTTGGAATAGTTTTTCTGACTGGAAAACTTATAAAAATGATGCAGAAAGATTAAATTTTGGTTTAAAAAAAAATGTGTATATTCTTTTTCACAAAACAACTGCGCTAGTGGGAAAAAAAAACATATTTACTTTTGTACAAAAGTATTTTTTGGCTTATGTAGTTAAGCCTTTAGTTTATAAGAAAATTGAAAATTACCAAAACTACTTTTTGCTCAATTTTTATTTTTTTTGGTATTTATGTAAGCTCTCTTACATAAATACCAAACAAATAAAAATTGAAAAAAAAAGTTGTTTTGGTAATTTTCAATTTTCTCATAAACTAGAATATACAAAACTATCTAGTGGGTCAAAGCTAACGCGAACGAGAAAATAGTAACCAAATTAAAAGAAATAGATCCGGCGCGGGGGCCGACCAATGCAATCAAAATTGCTGCGGCGGACTCTGAGCTTGACATATTAAGAAGTTGTCTACTCAGCGATGAACACACGAGACACGACTAAATATTGTACAATTTGCATGAGTAGTGTATGGTTAAAGCGTGATTGTGAATTTTTGTATTTGCGAATGCAGGCATGTTGGGTATATGGGCCCTATTACACGTTTATGACTATCTACATATTTGGTACTCTCTTTGGTCGAAGGCAAAATAAATAAACTGAAAAAAGATTTGACTTCCATAAGCCAAGCATCATGGTATATTTTAAATCTTATAGCCTTTTCACACCGCATCAAAATCTATATTTCGAGTGAAAAGCACCAAATCTCACCGAAATCAACTAGATTTCCTATACATTGTCAGATTTCATAGTCTAGTAGATTACTGCGATTTTTCAAAATCTTTTTGGAACAATATGAATGTATGGCAACTAAGATTTAGCATGATATTCTCAGGCCTAGGACGCAGATCGAGCTAAATCAGCTAAAACCTTAGCTAAATTTTGACATGAGAGCATTGTGGAGAGTAGGTATATGTCACAAAAAAACAGCTGTTCTCTGGGAAAAAAAAATTATATTCAACCATTTCAGAGAATTTGTTTTCATTATTTCAAGTGAATTTTCTTTAACTGAGATAAATTGTTTGTTTCTAAATATTCCTTCATTTCAATTTTTGTTTTCACAAAGCAAAGTTCACAATAAATTCAAGAATTATAGAATCTGCAGATTTAGTTTTACATTTGATAGATATAGTGATGTAAAGTAAGAAAAAAAAAATGATTTTTTTCAGCTGGAGGTGCGTACCTACCACTCGGCAAAAATGCTTGCCTAAATTTTGGTGCGAATTTTGTATGAAAACTAAAATTTAGCACGATCTGCGTATACTTGGCTACTAGGCTACATATATTTAGCTCGTGGATTTTTGACTTACTGAAAATCCAAATAGCTCTCCAGAGCCCAATATACATACAACAAACACCAATGGTGTGTGACACAATTATACAATGGTGTGTGACACAATTATACAATTGTGTAGCTGGTTTGAGATTTTCCCACCACATTAAATTCAAAATTTTTGTTCGAAAATCTGAACTAAACGTTACTAAAGTGACTTTATGTGTACAGTCAGCCTTAAAAGCAAGGAAATAAACGAAATTTGAAGTTGTTGCATGATCGTGTTTAAGATTAAACAAACACATTGAATGAATACAAAATACGTAATTTTTATTTTTGAAATTTATATTTTTGAAAACTAACTAGTATTAAAGCTTAAATTTTCTTATTGATTCAAAATAGGTCTTTTGTACATGAAAATTGGCGTTTGGTCCCGATGATCCCATCTGGAGACTAGTGAGGGCTTTGTGAATACGAAATTTTATATTACGTTCAGTTCCAGCTCACATGAATATTTTGACAAAAATCCCGAGTCAATTAAAGGACGTTAAAAGCTATTGTGATTAATGAAGTTTAATAAAATATTCATAGGAATAGGTATGTTCATATTTAGTTTTTTTTTTTTTTTTTTTGAAAAATTGAGGATTATTTTCTCAACTGTTCATTTTAAACCCATTCAAATTTAAATAGTGGACAAATTTTATTAAAATTAACAAACATTAAGTTATCAAAATATCGAAGACCGAATTTTGTTTAACATTCATCAAAAAAATCAATTTTTTATTTTGCGTACGATAATTTTCCGTCTGGTATGATAGAAATTAGCGGATTGTATGATAATTCATTTTCAAGATTATGGCAGGACTGGTGTACGTATAATAGAGTCAATGGGTTCTTGACCCGTTCTACTATGCTATGAAGTTTTTCGTTGAATGTACGATTGAGCCAAAAAAAAAACCCTTAAGATCTTTCGTAGACATCTATTTACGGAATTTTGACGCTTAATTTGGTGTTACTTTCCAGGTGCATCCTTATAACTAGCAATACGGATTCTACATTAGAACGCAACAGTCGTAGCTTGGTCGTTAAGCTGAAAGAGTTATTCTTCCAAATATACGACAACATCCTGGATCTAGCCTTTGCTTTCCCTATACGGCTGTTGATGTCTTGATAGGTTCCGTATTCGGTAAAGACAACAGTCCCAAGATATTGGCAACTCTCTCCTTTCTTTATCGGCTGTTGAGAAATATTTATTTGAGGGAATGACTGGGTTCCGACGCTGATCATCTTTGTTTTTCCGGTACTGATATTCAGCACCGCGATTGCTTCTTTTTTCTCCACCCTAGTTATCATTTGATAGAGATCCATGATCCTATGAGAGAGTAAGCATACGTCATCTGCGTTATCTAGATGTTTCAGATTAGTTTTCAGAGTCCATCGAATTCCTCCGTTTAAAGTCAAGGCTGCGCGCAGTACATAGCTTATCACGAACAAAAACAAAATTCGTGACAGCATGCAACCCTCTGTCTGACCCCACTTTGGACTTCAAATTAATCTGACTTCATCAAGTTTCCTCTTTTTTGAAAGCTTGACAATCATTAATTTTTGCACTCTTCGGGAAAGCGTTCAGTAACCCAGGCTGTCTCTATGAGTGGTTGCAGTAGTTCGCTAGTTGTCGTTGGCGCTGCTTGTAACAGATAATGTCGTCAAGTCCTACCGCCTTGTTGTACTTCAGTGCTTTGATCGCGGTACAGATATTATCTCTACTGGGGGTGCAGTACGCATTCGGGAATTTTTTGCATCGGGAAGATCAGCAAGTATCGGCTATCTATCTATAGCCCAGTCACCGTAGACAAAAAAAATTGCGTTAGGTCCCACAAAATTACACTGCACTGATTTTTTGGGAAGTAGTTAGGATAGATACCAATAGTGTAAAACCAAGTTTGCAGCTTGAAAAGACTTGTGCTTGCTAACTGCGTAGTGCTCGAAAAACCCAGAAATTTTCAGACTGCTGAAAAGAAAACAAACAATGTCCGTGTTTCATTGCAAGCCCCGAAGAAATTGGTCGAAAAAAACGACATTCTGTCATGCAATTTACATGTTAAATCCAATAACAACCAATCCCATTTGGGCTTAGCTAAGCGCGGAGAATTCTGGGGGCTTAACTTAAGCACGGAGGAAAACTGTGTTACCGGCGTTAATTGCATACGTGTTATTGATAGTTTGTATGGAAACTCCATTTTGTTTCTGTAATGGCGTCGCTTATCCCCGATGTCTTTTTTTTCAACCAAATCCCTCCGGGCTTGAAAAAAAATACCGCTAATAACACATGAAGGAAGAGAAACCCAACCAAAACCGAATTCCAAATAGGTATTGAAGATGAAGTAGGCAATGCAAGATGCAACTCGGTTTGTGTAAGATTAATAGACTGCTTTCCAAGTCGACTTCACGGGAGACGTAAGTATGTTCTAGTCGGGTTAATGCAACATTTCATTATTCGGTTCGTTCTACCCGTCTCGCCAATTCGGTTTGAAAATGTAACTTGGTTTATTAACTCGAGTTGACACATCACTACTCCCGACTCCGATTTTCTGCTCACGAAAGCTGGTGTTCCTCAATGATCAAATATTGTTCCCTCTTCTGTTCTCATATTTATAAACGATCTACACCCCTTTGCGAAATAATAAAAGCCGTGTTTTTTTGCAAGCTCGGTGAGATTTGATTGAAAAAAACGACGATAAGCGACGCCATTACAGAAACAAAATGGAGCTTCCATACAAACTATCGATAACAAGTATGCAATTAACGCCGGTAACACAGTTTTCCTCCGTGCTTAAGTTAAGCCCAGAGAATTCTCCGCGCTTAGCTAAGCCCGAAGGGGATTAGTTGTTGTTGCATTTAACATGTAAATTGCAGGATAGGACGTCGTTTTTTTCGATCGATTTCCTCGGGGCTTCCAAACAAACATGGCTAATATTTCGCTACGGCATTACTTGTATAGAAAAGTATCAATTTTGCATATTTAATCTGATACAATTAGGACCACCAGAGTAACTGTTAGAAAAACTAGTTTTCTCGGCGTAGCAAAGAAGCAGTCTTTATACTCCAAATTTTAATTACACTGTTTCTAAGCAATAATTCTTCATGTACACTGCTAGTCTGTGGAATTTTCCATCCCCCGAATTGAAGAGAATTGGCAAATGCAAAGCATTTGAAACTGCACTCATTCATAATTTAAAGTAATAAATTTGAAAAAAAAAAAATTCTTAAAGTGGAAATAAAAACATTAAAAAAAATAGCAACTCCTACATTATTGTATAGGTATACGCTCTAACTTTGTGTAAAGCAAGACACTAATTCTTTTAGTTTGCTCTTAAGCAAAATCGGCCAACTGAGAGCTTTTGAAGAAAATATTTCTCAACTAGAAATTTAAATTAGAAAATAATTCCAAAAACTGCCAATTTGAGTTAAATATTTTCTCAAAGTGCTACATATGTATTATACAAAAATTAAATTGAACTGATATTTGTAGAAATTGGCAATTTTGGAAAAAAGATAGAGGGTGGAAATAGTTATCTATCCACAACGCACAAAGGTCTATTTACTAACTTTGCCTAAAGACGATTTAGTTTTCACCCAAATCCAATGCAATTTTTGATTATTGTCTTCAAGCCAAAATAAAAATACTTAGGTTTTTATGTTCATATGTGCACAAAATTATCAATGAGTTCAGGGATCAATTCTGGGAAATATGGAAGCTTTTAGTAATGTCGTCTCTGAAATTTAATAAAATAAAGTGCACTACTAGGTCGTGCGTAAGTACTTGTAAATTAAAGCTTAAACTGAAAATTGTTAAAAATCAATGCAATATTTAGCGCGTTATTTTGCAAAATAATGACGTCGGCGTCGTCGGGGCAAAGTAATTTATATGTTAAATGCAACGAATAATCTCGAATTCTCGAAGCTTAATTTGAGCAAGGAGGAAAACTGTCTTAAATACCCACTTGCTATCGATAGTTTGTATGGAAGAGTTAAATTTTTTTCTGTGATGGCGTCGCTGATCCCCAATGTGGTTTTTCAACAAAAACCCTCCGGGCTTGCAAAAAAAAAAAACACGGATATTATCAAAATCATTACTTTGGTACTATAGGTCTGTTCGTTTACTTCTCAAAAAACTGGTAATTTATTTCACTTTAAGTTCAATTTAGTTTTTATATGAACTCTGACACAACTTGGACCAAAATTGGTAGAAACTGGCAGATTTGCGACAGCACATTTAATTGTGTTGTCACAATTGTCATAGTCTCATCAAGATGTGTACAAAAAATACAAATTTCTTTCCAATTATCTATGGACTTTGTTTTTTTTTATTATTCATAGGTAAATGGTGTGAAATACATAATTTATTTATACGGAGTGTACCTACAATATAAATATTTTAAAATTGTCAACCTTTTGTGTTTTTGTATCTAGGAATTCACGGGTCGCTGCCTTGTTCCATTTCATTATCATTTCAGTGTTTTTGCAGTTTCTAACGGGTGATTTTTTAAGAGGTTTAGAACTTTTTTTAAAAAAAAAACACAAAAAATTCGAAAAAATGAATGAAATATTTATTTGAATCGATAGTTTGAACCTTGCAATGTTTAAAGATAATTTCATGCAAATGTTGACCGCGGCTGCGTCTCTGGTAGCCCATCCGCTGAGTCCAATTTTGGCATACTCTTTCACACATATCGGCCGGTATCTCACGAATGAATGCATGGATGTTGGCTTCCAGTGCGTCAATCGAAGCGGGCTTGTCCCTATAGACATTAGCCTTGACATACCCCCACAAAAAATAATCTAATGGTGTCAAATCGCACGATCTAGGCGGCCAATTGACCGGCCCGAAACGTGAAATTAACTGTTCACCAAACTCGCCTCGCAATTGCGCCATTGTTTCGCGTGCTGTGTGGCATGTGGCACCGTCTTGTTGAAACCACATATCATGCAAGTCAAGAACTTCCATTTCGGGCAAAAAAAAGTTTGTTATCATCGCTCGGTAGCGTTCACCATTGACAGTAACGCTGCGATTCGCATCATCTTTGAAGAAATAGGCCCAATAATGCCGCCGGCCCATAAACCGCACCAAACAGTGGCTTTTTCGGGATGCATTGATAGCTGTTGCAATGCTTCTGGCTGATCTTCACTCCAAATGCGGCAATTTTGCTTATTTACGTACCCATTCAACCAAAAATGAGCCTCATCGCTGAACACAAGCAGCGCGCGATGAACATTTCGAACCGAGCACGAATTTTGATAGTAAAATTCAATAATTTGCAAGCGTTGTTCATTTGTAAGACGATCCATGGTTAAATTGCAAACCAAACTGAAGCTGTTTGACAGTGACACAAGGTACTAAACACACGTCAGCTGTCAAAACCAGTGTTGCCAAAACCAAACCAGCTTAAAAATCACCCGTTATTTCTCGCCTGTCTATTTTTTTTTTTCTTAATTTTTTATTGGGTGCGATATAATAGAATAAATAATATGAGCAATTAATGGATTCGTATGAAAATCAAACGCGAGATAACAATCAAACATGACATTACACACGTTGATATAGAGAACAACAAAAGTTGAGTTACGTCATTCCTTGTATATCATCGACAACAACTGAGAAACTATGAAAATTGAAATAAATCAAAAGAGCTTTGCTCCATTTTCACAAAGTTTCTGCACCAATTTTATCAGTAGGCTTGTTTTGTTGACTTTACTCTTACTCCATGGCAGGGTGGACGAAGTAAGTAATAATGAAGTATTCGTCATCCCCTGGCGTTCACTGCACTCCCGAACTTCCCTCGAAAATATCAACATCTTTTGCAAAAATTTATTAATAATAAATGTGGAGGTAAAAAACAAATTAATGATGTCATCTCCAATTCCATCTGGTGCGTTCAACTTTTTAATCTCCTAAATGAACCTGAACTCTGAAATCTGAACTAAATGTTAATGTCAATCTTGTCAGTTGAATTTTCACCAGAAAAAAAGGAAATTAATTTGACGTTTTCAGTCGGAATTGTCATTCAATTGTCAATTTGACAAGAATAAAACAAATTTACTTGGAAAACGTATAGCAAAATGAAAAAAAAACAATTTTTGAGAAATAAAATAATTAATTCTCAATAAAGTATTTGTTAAAAATCAGTATATGTAGGTAACCTAAATCTATTGTCGCAACATTTGATTTGAATATTCTTTTCATTCGGGCAATTTATCGGTCCACACTTCCATGAAAATCTCCTAATCCTCCAGTGCCCATGTTTTCAGTTGTTTTTTTGGTTCTTCCATTATCTGGAATTTGTTTTTTTAGTGAAATATTATTATAAATATATAAAATATATTGTAAATACTTATATGTACATTTTTGTCCATATTCAGCCAACGCGCGCAGATCAAATGAAAAATGTTTGATAGTTTTTAGTTTATGGAAAAACTGACGTTTAAATAATATGTCCGTTGAAGGTTAAAGGGGCGAATCACCACGGTGGGCCCGGAAAATTGAAGCAATAAGTTGAATTGTTATTTGAGATAGATTTTTAATGCATCCTGGGCCCAGTTTCGCAAGCATTAATATATTTCCTTGATTTTCTATGGGCCCAGAAATTTGAAAAATTATTTACGTTTTCGAAATCGTCTGTCAAGAAAAACTCAGGCTTGCGGATTTGGACCCCTAACTAAAGTTGACATAGTTATTTTTGAAAAATGTCGAAAGAAAAATCGAACAACTTCGGCGATTTATAGAAAATGATAGAAAATCTTTTTGCTTTTCTAAAGCGAGCACAAACAATTTTTTAATTTAAAGTAAATTTTTTAATTTTTTATCAGTCTAATACGCCAAAGTAAGGGGCGCAGAAATTCGAACACAAATATTTTAAAAAATTGGATTCTTCTTCATATCGATTGAAATTCTATTTGCCTACATTGTGTATCGTTTATGCTCGCACTAGGGATGAGCGATGTTCATCGATGCTAGGAGAAAAAACATCGATGTTAAACCATGTGTTACACCGATGTTGTTAAACTTTGACCCCTACAACATTTTGCTCTAACAGTAAACTATTGCTGACTTAGCTTAAATAAAATATAAAACAAATGTACACTAAGTTAAGTCGATTCATAATTGTAAAATTCAATAAAGAGGGCGAAGCTCTGGGCAAGTAAAAAACAAATTTTTTTTTTAATCAAGTAGCTGCTGCTCCCACATAACTCGAGCCATGACTCGCGTCTTTTGTGTTCAGCCAGTGATACATCTTCTCACTTGTGAAAGTTCTCAGGATTCCCACTGTTGGTGTGAAATTGTTGCATCCAGAATGTAATGATAATGAATATCCTACTCCTATAATACTGTCAGCTGTTACAATACCCATACGATGTCTCAACATTTTTGCTCTAAATTAATCCCCCAGATTCCCCAGGTTACCCCCAACGATTAAAAAAAATCCTAAGTCTAGGGGGAAATCCCCAAACTGGCAACCCTGCCCATGGTATTGATTATAACTATAATCAACACCTTCTTTTCGAAGCAGGAATATTCAGTGCCAAACTTTCACCGTTGGACACTTCACCACCAGATTTTCACCACAAGCCTTTTAGTGGTTATAATTTTCGTTACAGTGGTTCCGCCACTGGGTAGTTCGCTGTCGTTCACTGTAATGTAGTGTTAATAATTCAATATGGCCATTGTTTCTTTTGGATTAAAATGTGGTTAGTCACAATAGAATTCAGATTTGCCAGTAATACCGGTGATTTTTTGGAAACTTTTGCATGGTGCAACATTTTAGAACATATTTTATTCATTGCAATGTATACTGAAATCTTGTTAAACAAGCTTAATTCTGTATGAATCTATTTTTGACGCAAATTTTAATTTGCTATGATTGACTGTAAAACATGAAAAAATTGTCTCCCGCCAGTAAAAATAGTGTTAGTATAATTATATATACTTTGCGAACACGAAAACAAAATATCCAGAAACGAAAAATCTGACACTTAAACGGGCGGCATTCAAATATTCAGCACTAAAGGGCAGCACTTAAAGATCCAACACTCAATCGGCGGTGGTGAAATGTCCGTCTATCAATTTTCGGTGGCGAATGGTACCGTACCGCCTTCTTTTTGGTCCACTGTGCTAACAAAAAATATTTCATTCTTTCTATTCATTCTAACTAGTGCCATGCTGCGCTATTAGCTATTTGGCCGCAGTTGAAGGAATGTACTTGTACATAGTTAAAAAAAAAAGAGTATATTATATGGGGGGCCCGGGATTCATGTCGACGTCTCTGATTGTGAGCGCAGTAAGAACTTTTCAGTACTGTTGTTTTGCTTGGTGATACAAGATAGAGTCGTCATCAGAAGAAGAATTTTTAATGAAAAATTATATTTTAAATTTAATTATTATTAATTATTTTAATTTTAATTTTCAACATCGTTTTACGATGTCGCAAACGAACTGTCAAAATTTGTATGGGAAATCTTTTCCAACAAATCGTAAAATTTCCGACAAGAAGTTTCGTTATAAACGTCGTAAACGAAGATGGTAAACGTATACCTAGTAAACTTTTTTCAATGGGATTATGACATTTTCTGAATCAGCTGATTGCATTCAATGAACTTGCGGCGGAAACCTTACGATTTAACGACGCGACGTTGGAAAGTTTCCAACGTTGCATGAATACCCTTAGGGCTCTCCCAAAGCAACGCGAAACATTCGCGCGAATATGCGACGACTGAATAATGTTCGAAAATTCGCATCGCGCCAGTGTGGGTGTTCCCATTAATCTCCATGTAAATAAATTAAGACAGGCGAAAGTTTCGTCGTCGCTCTGAAGTATTCGCGTTGGTTTGAGAGAACTTTTATTGTTTTTTTTTTTTTTTTTTTAACTCAGTTTTTTTAAACTGATCAAAACAAACAGTAACAAAAAAGACATTTCTCGCATTGACTTTTAACTTGCTTTAAAAAAAGATAGAAGAGTTGGTGTGCGAGAAAGGTGCGAGTCGTGTTGGCAATACGGCAGTACGGGGTTTCTAAAAACAGTACAAATACTGCAATTGCAGTCCTTCGGCAGCCCTCATAAATGGGCCTCTCAATTAAAAGATCATTTTATTAATAGCAAGCATACAGCTTTTTTTATTCCATTTCGATACCTATACCTACCCTTATTGAAAAACTCTTTATAATTAATTAGGTTTCTTGTTTTTGCCACAATATTTTCTATTCATTTTTTTTAGTAAGACGTTAAAAATTGTGTGTTTCAATACATGTTAAAAAAGTGACAGTGACTGTGTTGTAATCGCGTTTTTCTTTTTTAATTAGACATTAACTTTTAAATTATGTGTAATGTACCTAAGTGTTATAATAAGGTACAATCTTATTAATTTTAATTTTTTTTTTTTTTCAATTTATAGGTAACATATTCGAAACGTGTTAAACCAAAACTAGAAAAGAATGGTCACCTCCACGCCTCTACCATTTTGAGAAAACCTTGCAATAAAAGTCACTCTGGTGCTGCGTAGAGAGAAAGGCATTTCGATGCAAGGCAAATTTACAACAGTTAAATCGGGCGAAAACTACCGACATATGTTGGTAATTAAGAAAAAAAAAACAAATGACCATAGTCATGCTGTGGCATTTCCTGACGCTAATGTGCAACTCCATCGAGCGTGATATTTCGAAACTCTGTTGTGAAGCGCAGAAAATGAAGATAATGGGTGATTTTTTAAGAGGTTTAGAACTTTTTTTAAAAAAAAAACACAAAAAATTCGAAAAAATGAATGAAATATTTATTTGAATCGATAGTTTGAACCTTGCAATTTAATGTTTAAAGATAATTTCATGCAAATGTTGACCGCGGCTGCGTCTCAGGTAGCCCATCCGCTGAGTCCAATTTTGGCATACTCTTTCACACATATCGGCCGGTATCTCACGAATGAATGCATGGATGTTGGCTTCCAGTGCGTCAATCGAAGCGGGCTTGTCCTTATAGACATAAGCTTTGACTTACCCCCACAAAAAATAATCTAATGGTGTCAAATCGCACGATCTAGGCGGCCAATTGACCGGCCCGAAACGTGAAATTAACTGTTCACCAAACTCGCCTCGCAATTGCGCCATTGTTTCGCGTGCTGTGTGGCATGTGGCACCGTCTTGTTGAAACCACATATCATGCAAGTCAAGAACTTCCATTTCGGGCAAAAAAAAGTTTGTTATCATCGCTCGGTAGCGTTCACCATTGACAGTAACGCTGCGATTCGCATCATCTTTGAAGAAATAGGCCCAATAATGCCGCCGGCCCATAAACCGCACCAAACAGTGGCTTTTTCGGGATGCATTGATAGCTGTTGCAATGCTTCTGGCTGATCTTCACTCCAAATGCGGCAATTTTGCTTATTTACGTACCCATTCAACCAAAAATGAGCCTCATCGCTGAACACAAGCAGCGCGCGATGAACATTTCGAACCGAGCACGAATTTTGATAGTAAAATTCAATAATTTGCAAGCGTTGTTCATTTGTAAGACGATCCATGGTTAAATAGAAAACCAAACTGAAGCTGTTTGATAGTGACACAAGGTACTAAACACACGTCAGCTGTCAAAACCAGTGTTGCCAAAACCAAACCAGCTTAAAAATCACCCGTTATAATATGGAGTGCTCGTTTCTATCCCTTATGCATTGTAGTGCTTGGAGTCATGATAGAGGGCGCTATTTCACTTTCGGGAAGATAAACTCTTAGAGGATATCGTACCGCTGCTATCAATTGTAATTCATAATTTGTTTATTTTCTCTCTTAATTGTTCTAATTTGAAGTAATTCTTGAAATTAATAAGTGTTTGTTTATTATTTTAAAGATTTCAATATCTTCTCTTTTAGTTTTTTTCTCCAATGTGCAGAAAACTCAGTGCTTTTAACTTTCCGAAACTTGAGCAGCGACCCCTATGAAAGCGCCGCATTCGAATAAAAACAACACTCCATATTATGTATCCTCTAAGGTGCTGGCTGAAACCATCTACTCAATCGGCAAAAACATTTTGTTGGGAGTTAGAAGCACCGTTCAACTCTTGGGCCAATCAAAATGCTGGCTTGTTGATGGGAAATTCGCTGTGGCCCCCTACATAATGGGTCAGCGTTTTTCCATCCACGGCTACATCCATAGGAAAGTAGTTCCATTGGTCTACTCTACTGTCTTATGAGTTATGAGTAGCAAGTCAACGGATGCCTATAAGTATTTCTAGCTCCAGTTGAAGCTGTTCGCCTGCGATAACAACTACGACCTTCGTTGTCAACAGTTTAACAACAACTTAAAGGTGCTACCACCAATTGTTTATGAATTAATTTATAATTCGTTTATTTTTGACGGAATAAAGAACGGTCAAGTCTAATACACTGACATTCTAGTAAGAATAGTAGAATAAATAATAATAATAACTTAATAGTCTGGTCTGTTACCGATCTTCCAACCTCTCCCCCTTTGATACGTACTACGAATTGTAGTCTATCGAAACAAGGTATGGAGAAAAATGGAGGCGGAACAAGACAGCATACTTAAAGGCGCTTAGAAAAATGTTGATGCTCCAAATGCATTTGATAAACAATAGCTGTGTTTTATTATCTTCTATCGGGATCCGGATCTGGATCTGGATTAACTTTTAACACGTGTTACAAAAACAATTTGAAAAATTTCCCAGTATTTTGTTATTGTATTACGTGTTAAAAGTAAATCCAGATCCAGATACGGATCCCGATAGGAGATAATAAAACACGGCTAATAACATCCCATTTTCGATATGTGACGTCAGTGGTCTCAGGCGGCGGAATGTGTAGTGCATACGGCTTCTAAGACTGAGCAAATCTGATATCGTGGGTTCGATCCCTATGATGGGCATGTAGAAAGTTTTTCATAATAAAATTGGATTAAAGCTAAGCACCACTTATTAGAGGAGACTGATGATAGGTGGCTTGGCACCCCTTGAAACAGCTGTATCTCTAGCCAAAATAAACGAATTATAAATTAATTCGTAAACAATTGGTGGTAGCACCTTTAAGTTGTTGTTGTTGTTCAAAAATTCAATATAACAGTTTTGGTTTATAAAGGTACTGCTTATGCGGCCCCGCAGGGCCAGAGCCCTCCGCCGCCGGTGGGCATACTTCGGGTACCCAGAGTTTTTTTTTGTTTTCAATTCGCGCGAAGCCCGTTAACGCACGCCCACTTTTAATGGCGAAAAACTGTTATAGCTGTTATAAATTGCCATGACTCTAGTCTCGTCCAAATTTTTAAATAAATCTGCAAGCAAAAAGTAAAGGTTTGAAAATCGACATAAATATAAGACTATTTGTATTTATTTAGTATTGATTCACAAAAAAAACAATCTTCAGAAGAGGAAAATCATTGCGTTGATCAAGTTGCTGGTCCCAGCAGAAGTTTGTAAGCTTATGTTTCCAATAGAAGATTTCATAAAGTCCTTTTAAGTATTTAACAGGCTTTTAAATCTTAAAATGTAGTTTGTTCCATACAAAATACGTCATTTTAAAATTTAATATCCTGTAAAATATTTGTAATTACTTTTAACATTTTAATAAACGACGACGTTGAGGATCAAGAAATTTCAAGACCTAACCCATCAAAATTTGTTTCTTGAAAATATAAATCTACTGCAAGAAAACATTCTATCAATCTACTGCATTTGTTTTGGAAAACTATTTCGAAAAATTTTCAAAAAGTGACAATCCTACACAGAAATACATATTTCTTAAATTATTTCTTAAATGTGGTAAGAAATAATAGCCGTGTTTTATTATCTACTATCGGGATCCGGATCTGGATCTGGATTTTCTTTTAACACGTAATACACAAACAAAATACTGCGAAATTTTCACAATTGTTTTTGTGACACGTGTTAAAAGTTAATCCAGATCCAGATCCGGATCCCGATAGAAGATAATAGCTGTATTTTACTATCCGGATCCCGATAGAAGATAATAGCCGTGATTATCTTCTATCGGGATCCGGATCTGGATCTGGATTTACTTTTAACACGTAATAGCCGTGTTTTATTATCTACGGATCTGGATCAGGATCATTTTTTAACACGTAATACAACAACAACTTGGGATCCTGCTCTCTATCTGGATCTTTTTTAAAGATCCGAAAATTAATTCTCACTCTTGTGGGTAGATGGCTTTTAATGGTAAGGTAGTGTGAAATGTTGTCTAAAGAAAAAAGACAACAAATACATGAAAATAAACCAAAACGTAAGGAAAATAGAGACATTTATACAACACAATTGTCCCTAAGATCCGTTTCGTTTTATTTTCATGCGATGATCTTGATCCAGATCCGTAGATAATAAAACAAGGCTATTATCTTCTATCGGGATCCGGATCTGGATCTGGATTAACTTTTAACACGTGTTACAAAAACAATTTTGAAAATTTCCCAGTATTTTGTTTGTGTATTATGTGTTAAAAGTAAATCCAGATCCAGATCCGGATCCCGATAGAAGATAATAGCCGTGTTTTATTATCTTCTATCGGGATCCGGATCGGGATCTGGATTTACTTTTAACACATAATACACAAACAAAATACTGGGAAATTTTCAGAATTGTTTTTGTAACACGTGTTAAAAGTTAATCCAGATCCAGACCGGGATCCCAATAGAAGATAATAAAACACGGCTAATAAAACACAGCTAATACTAGATATCGAAACTTTACCCCAGAGTTAAAGCTTCATCAATGCTTCTGCTACTTTACCTTTAGGTTATACCATATTGAATTGTACCTAGTTCATACAGGAACCATTATTAGAGCTTTTTCCTCTATTTGAACTTTTAGGAAGTCTCTGAACAAATTATTCGCTACAAAAAGTAAGATTTAAAATTAACAAAAAAAGGCAAATGAAAAAAAACTTTTATGGCCATTTCAATTGGAAAGTGACTCTACACAAGGCAATTATAACAGTTTGGGTTTATGAAAGAACTGTTTATGTGGTCCCACAGGGCCAGGCCGTTGGAACACTTTGGGCTGGGCACTTCGGATTTTTTTTTTAAGTAGGGAGAAGCGTGTAAAGCTTCTCACTTTTAATGGTAATAAACTGTTATAAATTGGCATTTCTCTTGTCTCGTCTATTCACAATACAAGTCTTAATTTATTGAATGGACGAGACTAGAGACATGCAAATTTGTAACAGTTATAACAGTTTTTGGCCATTAAAAGTGGGCGTGAGTTAACGCGCTTAACTAAATACATAAACAGCACTTCTAAAACCAAAACTATTATAATTCGTACGTCAAGAGTCACTGCCTTATAGTAAAGCATAATTTTTATGAGAAATTCGAAAAAGAAGTTTGTTCCCGAAAATGTGACCGTTTTTGGAGCTGTCCGCAAGTAGAGCTTTCACTGTAAATATTTTTTTATCATCCATGGTTGATAAAAAAATATTTACAATAATTAATGGTGAAGGTTTAATTTTTTAATGGCGATGATTTGTTAGAGCTTCAAACTAACATTGCAAGATGACCAAGAACAATTTTCGATAGAGTTAATTTTAATTATGGAAGATCCATAATTTCGTTGAGAAATTTAATATGCCTTTCACATGCGTTCTTACTTACTTACTTTTTTATACCGCCCGGTTTGTCCTGCTCATTTTCTCGTTTTCAATTTTGCTGACAAAAGCACTTGAAACATTAATTTCTTTTGTTATATAATATATCAAATGTATTTACATTTATCGAACATTATTTACTCTCAATGTATGATAAAATTCTATGTGAAACAGAAACTTCGTTCGAAATTTTCTAGTCGATTCACACCACATACATTGTTGTATGACAGCGTTTATACCCCAGGTGTCGTGTGTACATTTTTCTTGACCTAGTTACTTACCTCATATAATCATGGACGAAACTTGAAACTTTGGTCACTAGAAAATTTATGAATGGAAAAGCACCAGTCCTAGACTCGCACCGGGTCAGTGGCTGTCGTTTCTATAATATTGTAACGACTTTTACATTAGAACTATAACGATTCTCGAATGAAGAAGGGCCATCTTCCGGATTATAGATGATACAGACCAACGTGCAGTGAACTTTTAGTAAGCTTCGAACCTTGGTAAAATGTCATAACTCGAAGGAAATTATCCCCTCTATCGGTCAGAACAGAAAGATTTAGAAGCAGATACTACAAACCTCAAGCGACATCTAGAAGTCGCCAATGAGTATAAAAGCACATGTCTGGCCACCAGAGGACACAGCTTAATTTTTAATATGATAGCAGAACGTACGAGGTAAAAGTGTATCCTGAAGTGATTTTTAAATTGCATATCTACTATTGAGATTGAGGAAAAATAGAAACGATTTGAAGTGAAATAAAGTGTGTTTATTTTGTAAAGTAAATAAATCGGAAGTTGTAATTAAGGGAAATGAGTTTTACTATCAAGCCTTGGTAGAATTTTACAGTATTGATGGCTGTTAATCCTCTTGTGACCAAAATTAACGAGAAAACAAAAATGAAAACGCAAATAGGTCGTTAATAGATCAAATAATAAGTAAACGACGCCGATGCCCCATATTTCGACTAACATCTCTTATACCTACCTAATAAGTCACAAGAACCTCATTGAAAATATGATATGATAAAATATGTGAAGTAACTTTTTTCAAAATTTACTCACGTTAAAAAGTTACAGTGCATTTTGTTGAAAAAAGTAAGGGTAGATTTTGATGTGTAAACATCTATGCTGGCGGTAGAGTGAAAAAAAAACGTGAAGGTTAGTGTGCAACGTTACGTCGTGCAACGTTACGGTGTGCAACGTTACGATCTGCATACTAGGATGGGTGCGTTCAGTGAAAAAAATCTTAAGATCCCCTTCAAGCAAAAACAAGTGCGTTTTGGATCCGCGCACGTTGATGTTTACACATATTAACCGTGAGTCCCGGCACTCACACAATTTTTTTATTATATCCGTCATATCTTTTTTTTTTGTCACTAGAAAAAAAAACTATCGTAACAAAAGTAGATCCTTCAATTATCCATATTTTTCGCCTTAACACTTAAATAGTTTTCTAATACGAACTACGGTTCTCGCTCTGCAGCGCGAGAAATCCATATTCTAATGAAATAACACGAAGACGAATTTGGCCTGATTGATGAACTGCGTAAAATGAGACCCTCAGCTCGTGTGGTGATACCATTTCGATATTTCGAAAAACGCAGGCCAAATTCGTCTTCGTGTTATTTTGTTTTTTCTAGGATCAAAAATACGCAAGTTACGTGCGAAAATCAAAATCACCGTTAAAAACAAAACGGTGGCCAAATGACACTCGGTGCAATTGTGAAAAATGCAGTTTTCGGCTTGTGTGATACCCTTTTGAATATTGAAGTAAAAATGCGTCTCTGAATTATTTCTCAGAGCACCGCATATAACGAGATCTAAATACCCCGTACTATAGCCATTTTCAATGGAACGCACAGAATTAATTTCCCTACAAATCTATTCTACTCGCCATGAAAGCACGAGTAGTTGGTACTAATAGATTATCGTTTTGATCTAGGTACTCATAAGCAATGCTGCCGGAATTTTTTTTTTAAAGTGCCAATGCTGCCAACAGAGAGTGTTATTTCAAGCCACTGGGTGCCACAAACAGAAATAATAAAAAAAAATCTGATTTCATAATAATTTTCAAATTTATTAATTGCACCTCGTATAAAACTTAAAGAATAACACGAATAAATGAACACAGAATTAATAAATAAAATAAAAGAACTTCATTAAACGAAACATAACAAAAAATAAATAAAAGCAACGAGGAATTTGTCAATTAATACCAATAGATAGATAGATAGCTTTTTATTCTTCTGTAGGTAGTTTTACAAATATCTTAACAACGGTAATATAAGCATGGCTTTGCCGTCTGCCTGATTGACAATTATATATATAAAAACTTGATTGATTAAATAATTAAAGTACAGTTTGATTTAAAAATTTTCATTAAAAATTCTACTTCGATAAGCTAATGCAATTTTACAAAACTTGAACATTTTGGGTACATCTATTTCATTCAGATATTTTAATGTAAGTTCATCAGATAGTATGTCTTCGCCAAACACATGTCTTCTCGTTTCTTTGAGGACCAGGAATCTACCAACAAAATGAAAAATGTCTTCACGTTCCGCCATATTACACATTTCACAAAGCACAGGTAAATTTTCACGATGTGGTATAAAGCTAAGGTTCAACATTTCACACCTTAATCTAAACATGCAGGATATTTCTTCTATAGTGCAGTCATCTCTAAAATAGTTTAAACTATTTAAGTTGTGGTTTAGCTTGCTATATACCAGCCTGTAAATTGATTCTCCTGCCTCTTCTGCGTATCGAGTTCTGGAGCTATTATCGAGGCTTGCAATCATCTGATAGAGTGAGGGTTTCCAATTGCTGTAATCGTTTATGTTTAATTCTATGCCCGCTTCTTGTCCTAACTCCATCCAGGCCTTGAACCATCCAGATCTGTTACTTATCGCTTGGAGAGCTGCCTTTTTTGGAAGGCGATTAATTATAACTTATACCAATATAAGTCTTTAGGTGGTATGAAATGTTGGCAAGTGATTCCAAAAGTGATTCCATAACTTTACAAGAAAGGCGATTTTTACTATGGGTTTTAATATTATTTAAACGTGAAAAACCCTTTCAGCTGATGCAGTTCTATGTGGTAAAACTTAAAGTCTGATCATAAATTTCGATATATTTGGAGACATTTGCTCGTCGATAGAATTTCTAATGTTTCCTTATTCTGACTAAAACTTTTTTGAATCCTGAAATATGCTGTATAAACATTCTTAGAAATTTGTTTTAACATTGTTTTTTACTAGAGTGCCATTTGAAGTGTTTGAGGGTCACAGTGCCATTTAAATTAAAAGGTGCCAAAAGTGCACGATGGTGCCACATCGGCAACGCTGCTCATGAGTAGGTACTTCGCCACCTCCAAAGGAACATGGCTTTTGCCATAAATACGAATAACCGAAAAACCTTCAGTTTGACGATGCCGCTCATCGTCAAACTGAAGGTTTTCCTATTAACAATACTTTTAGATCTATTAGCAATACGCTAACCATTTCTCCATCAAAGTTAATATACTGTTATGTTCTACCTAGCTTCGATAATAAAACCTATTTCCTTTTAAATAATAACTTCCACGTATTTACTATTCAGAATAAACACACTTTATTTCAGTTCAAATCGTTTTTATTATTCTTCAATCTCACTAGTATGCAATCTAAAATTCACTTCCGGATACACTTTTACTTCTTACTTTACGTCATCACATTCAAAATTAAACTGTGTCTACTCGCTCGAAAACCTCTCCTTATATAGGGAAGTAAATAGTTCTAGTCTTCACTAGTATCCACTGGAATATTCGAGAATATCTCCTTCTAAAAGTTTCCTTTCCAGTCGCTGACAGATGGAACATTGGAATTGATACTCAGCTGAATCACAAGATGGCGCTGTAAACGGTTGAAGGTTTGATGTTTAGCTTTTCCAAGAGATGGCACTGCAAACAGTTAGAGGATTTTCTTTTGTTTCAAATTCAAAGTAGTTGGGTTATTATTAAATCGTTACAGTATTGTAACCGTTTACAGCGCCATCTTGTGATTCAGCTGAGTATCAATTCCAGTGTTCCATCTGTCAGCGACTGAAATGGAAACTACTAGAAGGAGATATACTCGAATATTCCTGTGGATACTAGTGAAGACTAGAACTATTTACTTCCCTATATAAGGAGATGTTTTCGAGCGAGTAGACACAGTTTAATTTTGAATGTGATAACGTAAAGTAAGAAGTAAAAGTGTATCCGGAAGTGAATTTTAAATTGCATACTATTGTGATTGGAGAATGATAAAAACGAATTTGAAGTGAAATAAAGTGTGTGTTTTGTAAAGTAAATAAGTGGCAGTTATTATTTAAAGGAAATAAGTTTTATTATCGAACCTAGGTAGAAGATAACAGTATGTTCACGTGCGTAAAAACTTTAAATGTCACTTTGCTTGGCTAAAAATGAGTGAATGTTAAAAAATTGAATCGGATTAAACGCGACAGAGTTTAATTAATAAGGTTTTTTAACGGGTTTATCGAGTGATTATTATGCGTTTGGGTTGAACTTTTGAGACTTAACTGTCCTAGAAACAAGGTATTAATTTAAAACCGGATTAATTGAGTGAATTATAGGCTGTAACAAAAAGAAAAAAAAAAAGGTAAACCTGACTATTCATATTCAGTTATAAGTAACATTCTGTATTTTAATATGTCTTTCAGAAAAAGATAGAGTTTTTTCCAAACACAAAACTTTAACAATGTTATTGTTTCTTGTAAGGTAAGCGTTTTCTTTCCAAAGTATGCAATTCGATGTTGTGTAAATATAGGACATACACTGATGAGGTGAAAATAAATCTTCTTTAGCTTTGAGATTACACAATAACCAAAACTGGTTAAAGCTGTTGTTATATGGGGTTCCATTAAGGCCAAGTACTTCACATCTTGTCTTGAATATCAAAGATATTTGCTTATAAGTGTCCGCGTCGTTAAAGTTCAGTTTCAATTGAGAATAAAGAATTCTGCTTTCAGATTTCCGAGCTTCTTTGATGAATGTCACTCTTACAAAAGTTTCGTAGGATTGAATAGTTTTGTAGAGCCGTTCTTTAAAGAGCAGCAGGTTACTGTGATCCAGTTCCAACGATTCTCCACAAGAATTTCCTAAGTCTTTCGACTTCGCCACCCACCAATCCGCGTTTCTCAGTTCGTACAGAGCCATTTGTTTGGTCAATCGATTGTCTTGATGAGCTAGAACCCTTACGATATAGTCTGCATGCAACTTGAGATTGTGTGTGAAAATTTTAGATAGACCCGTTTCGAGATATAGGGCATAGTTTGGGGTTTTTATTGGGAGATTGAACAGCTTCTTTAAAAAGCACCTATGAAACTTTTCTATTCAATCAAAAATCATTTATTCCCCAAACTTGGGCAGCTGATAGTGGAATATGCTGATTCGAAAAGATATTTTTCCATGACATGCTAAGGAGGCTTTGCGATGAAGAAGACTTCATTAGCCGTGTTTTATTATCTTCTATCGGGATCCGGATCTCTATCTGCATTAACTTTTAACACGTGTTACAAAAACAATTTTGAAAATTTCCCAGTATTTTGTTTGTGTATTACGTGTTAAAAGTAAATCCAGATCCAGATCCGGATCCCGATAGAAGATAATAAAACACGGCTATTATAGTCCATGTTTTTGTTAAGATTCACTCCTAGGTGTTTGTACATGCTTACCACCTCCAGAACATTTCCATTGTAAGTCCATGTATATGTACTCCGATGCTGGGTATATCTAGAGAACATCATTACTTTGGACTTGTTAGTGTTAATTGTAAGTCCCCAGTTAACGCAGTAGTCAAAGAGTCGATTTATCATCAATTGTAAGTTTTCGGGGGTTTCCGAGAGAATCACTAAATCGTCGGCATACAAAAGAACATTAATGATCAGATCAGCAATTCGAACACCTCCAGGTAGACAAGTTTCAACATCATTGATGAAAAGTGCAAAAAGAAGAGCGCTCAGAAGGCACCCTTGTTTAACTCCGGTGTCCTTTTCAAACCAGTTTGAGACTGTGGATCCGTCCCATACAGTCGCTTTTGATTGGGTATACATTTCTTTTATTACATGAATGAACTTCGTTGACATACCTAGTTGGAAAAGCTTATAAAAAAGAGCATTTCGGTTAACAAGATGAAAAGCAGATTTAAAGTCAACAAAGAACGCATATGTCTTCTTGTTCCTGGCTTGTAACGCTTTGACTATCGACGTTAAGGTAAAGATGTGGTCTACAGTTGAAAAGTTTTTCCTGAAACCAGCTTGAGATTTTGAAATTATATCATTAGTTTCAGTGCACTTTTCAAGTCTGTTGGCAAGTACACCACAAAATAGCTTAGCAATCACGTTCATAAACATTCTGTGTGCCACCTTTTTTACGGATCGGAAATATTACTGCCTTCTTGAAAGATGTGGGCACTTCTTTCTTATGTAAAATTTCATTGAAGAGAGATTTGAGTCTCGTAATAAGTTCTTCTGTACCGTTTTTAAAAAATTCATAAGTAACACCAACTTCTCCAGGCGCCTTTTCAGTTTTTGCTTTAAGAATGACATCGTTTATTTCGGCAAATGTGATTTCGCAATCCAGTATTTCATCAGAGAAAAAAGGTTCAGCATAAAAAAAAATTACGTCTGATTTGGAACGTTAATCCTAGACCTATTGTATAATTTGAGCCGTTTATCTTTTTCGTGATTTTCCAAAACTCTTTTGAATCCTTCGCTTGACCAAGTGAATAGGCTTGTTATATACCGTGTTTTTTCTTCAATATACCATTTTTTTAAGTTTGGACAGTTGGAATTTTGGACTGCATTGAAAAGGAAGAATACCTCTTTCGCTCTTTCATGCATTCTTTGTCGAAACATTTATTTTTGTATTTTTTTTTGTCCGTTCGGTAAAGGGATAATTGTAGAGTTTTGTATGCATGCAATAAGTTGGTTTGAATATAATTCAGTTGAATCGAATGTATCATTAAGAAGAGAGAGGTTGTTGTCTAGTTTGTATTGGTACGCGTTGAGTTCCTGTTGTTTCCATTTAAATCTGGGGATAAGTTGTAGGTTCTTTACCGTTGATATAGCATAATTAGCATTTGTTGCAATTTATAAAAAACGGTACAATGAACATTTCGCTTTTTTGTAACAGTTTTACGACAGTTGTTCCTTCGACTTCTTTATAACAGGTGATTTTTTAAGAGGTTTAGAACTTTTTTTAAAAAAAAACACAAAAAATTCGAAAAAATTAATGAAATATTTATTTGAATCGATAGTTTGAACCTTGCAATTTAATGTTTAAAGATAATTTCATGCAAATGTTGACCGCGGCTGCGTCTCAGGTAGCCCATCCGCTGAGTCCAATTTTGGCATACTCTTTCACACATATCGGCCGGTATCTCACGAATGAATGCATGGATGTTGGCTTCCAGTGCGTCAATCGAAGCGGGCTTGTCCCTATAGACATTAGCCTTGACATACCTCCACAAAACATAATCTAATGGTGTCAAATCGCACGATCTAGGCGGCCAATTGACCGGCCCGAAACGTGAAATTAACTGTTCACCAAACTCGCCTCGCAATTGCGCCATTGTTTCGCGTGCTGTGTGGCATGTGGCACCGTCTTGTTGAAACCACATATCATGCAAGTCAAGAACTTCCATTTCGGGCAAAAAAAAGTTTGTTATCATCGCTCGGTAGCGTTCACCATTGACAGTAACGCTTCGATTCGCCCAATATGGCCCAATAATGCCGCCGGCCCATAAACCGCACCAAACAGTGGCTTTTTCGGGATGCATTGGTAGCTGTTGCAATGCTTCTGGCTGATCTTCACTCCAAATGCGGCAATTTTGCTTATTTACGTACCCATTCAACCAAAAATGAGCCTCATCGCTGAACACAAGCAGCGCGCGATGAACATTTCGAACCGAGCACGAATTTTGATAGTAAAATTCAATAATTTGCAAGCGTTTTTCATTTGTAAGACGATCCATGGTTAAATTGCAAACCAAACTGAAGCTGTTTGACAGTAACACAAGGTACTAGACACACGTCAGCTGTCAAAACCAGTGTTGCCAAAACCAAACCAGCTAAAAAATCACCCGTTAATTAAGATACAAGATTCCACCGCTTGCACGTCCCTTAGTAAATGTTTTGACTGCTGGATTATATGATAATTTATATTCTTTGAAATACTTAGTGAACTTACTCATATTTTCAGAAATAACTTGTGTTTCATATAAAAAGAAAACATCAAAATCATTTATATACTTAAAAAAATCTACAAATAAAAGTTTATTATTAAGCCCTGATACATTACATATAAGATAAAATTTTAAAAGAAATAATAGGTATTGAGCTGACGGCATCACAATTTCAGTTTTGAGCAAAAGTACTAACGCTTGAAATTTTTTGTCGAAGTGGCATCAGTGGTGTAGCAGCATCAGCTGGATTAGACCATTTATTATGACGTATATTTGATAGCTTCATTTTTTTGACACTTTCGAAATTAAGTTGTCCAAACACTCAACAGGTGTTGTTCTCCATCATCATTTTTATATTTAAGTGTATTGTTTTCGTTCAAATAAAATGTTTTATCAAATATTAATAAAGAGTTATGTTTAACGAGTACTTGTTATGTTGGATTTTTTGTTTTGATTATTCTTCTGTAGCTAAGCAATTTTCGTCGTTTGTGCATTTTTCGTTAAGTCACGTTGTATATATTGTAATGTTCTATCTAGGTTCTATAATAAAACTTATTTCCTTTAAATAATAACGTCCACTTGTTTACTTTACAAAACAAACACAATAGTCTCAACTAGTACCTACTAGAATATTCGAGTATATTTCTTTGTGGAAATATCCATTCCAGTGCTGACAAGAATTTATATTCAGCCGAACAACAAGATGGGGTAGCTTTTCAGAAAGATGTAATAGCTATAATAGTAGACACACAATCCTTATATTTAGATTATAGTAAAGTTCATTGTCGTGTAAGATCGACTTTTAGGCGTTTTTACATTAGTTGTTGATTAATTAGCAAAGGGTAAAGATGTTCTTTTTGCTTCAAAAGTAGTTAGGGTGTAATTGAATCGTTACAATATACACCTGAACCTTTAAGCTTAGAAGAATTTTGTAACATTTTCATTGCTTTCTGGTTGGACCCGACATTTAACTTAAATTTGATGGTGTTTTCTTTTTCAGTGATTTTTGATGTTTCTGTGATCTGATGTGATTCACCGAGCAAAAGTTTTGCAATTGAGTCGATTTTTATTTTCGGATCATCTTTTCCATTTGGCATCGTGAGAATGATGTTTTTTCCCTTCACCTCCCTGCATTGTGCCTCCAATTCCTTATGACTTATCGAAGTACGGCACATAGCTCAACAGGACATACACCATCTGAGATTCTGATCGGAACAACAATACGGCTTCCAAATGAAGTGAAATTTGGATGCTACACACTTGAGTCGCAAAGAACAGAGGAGTATGTGGATAACCTGAAAGAAAGACTGAATAACATTCACCAACGAACAAGGGAAAACAAGATATGACGCACGAGCAACATCGACAGGATTTCAAGAAGGAGACCTTGTGTGGTTTTATAATCCCCCTCGACAAAAAAGGCTGTCACCAAAACTTCATCAACACTGGGAAGGCCCTCACACTGTTATCAAAAGAATTAATGATGTGGTTTACCGTATACGGCGAAGGGTAAGCAGTTCATTGTGACCGTTTTTATCGTTATAATGGTGAAAGTAGTGATGGAATTGTTCGGGACGAACAGTCCTAAGAGGGGGGCAATGTAACGATTCAGTTACGCCCTAACTACTTTTGAAGCAAAATAATATCCTTATGCGAGAAACAGATTGGCACAGCAATTTTGACAACCGCATCACTCATTTTAGAGCTAGTGGTTTTAAATGGCTTTCAATAAATTAGCACAGCAACATCGACATCGACATCAACGATAGACCTAAACCCTAAATTCGATGTCGCTGTGCAAATGATGCCAACTTTAAAGCGAAGTTTTTCAGGTTTATCAACACTAAAAAATGAAAATGTGACAAATTTTATATATGTTTTTATGCTGTCAAAAGCGCTGTTCACGTTGGTAATCTATTTTACATGACTTTTGATGTCAAAGTTTTCGTTGCTGCCAAAGTTGCTGTTGAAGTTGCTGTGCCAATCTGTTTCTCGCTTTAACGTATGCCTTTACTAATTTATCAACAACTATTGCAAAAACGCCTAAAAGTAGATCTTACAAGATGATGTACCGAACTAAAAACTGTAAGGATTGTGTATCTTCTATTATTAGCCGTGTTTTATTATCTTCTATCGGGATCCGGATCAGGATCTGGATTAACTTTTAACATGTGCTACAAAAACAATTTTGAAAATTTCCCAGTATTTTGTTTGTGTACTACGTGTTAAAAGTAACAATAGCTGTGTTTTATTATCTTCTATCGGGATCCGGATCTGGATCTGGATTAACTTTTAACACGTGTTACAAAAACAATTTTGAAAATTTCCCAGTATTTTGTTTGTGTATTACGTGTTAAAAGTTAATCCAGATACAGATCCGGATCCCGATAGAAGATAGTAAAACACGGCTATTATCGACTAAATAGCTAAACCCCAATTCCAGTTGCATAATATTGGAAATCGAGGGTTCTAGAAGGAAATACTGGAATGTTCTAGTTAATGCTTTGAAACTAGAACCATTTAATTTCCTATGTTTTCGAGCGAACACGACAGTTAAATTTTGAATGTGATAACTTAAAGTAAGAAGTAAAAGTGTATCCGGAAGTGAATTTCAAATTGCACACTATTGTGATTGGAGAATAATAAAACGATTTGAAGTTTAATGAAGTGTGTTTATTTTGTAAAGTAAATAAGTGGACGTTATTATTTAAAGGAAATAAGTTTTATTATCGAACCTAGGTAGAACATTCCAATATATTTTAAAATAAAATCAACATTGAGTATCATTCAGAAGAACCCCGTATTCACGTCTTGCTTTCAACGGTAAAAAACTATATTGTCGAACTTTGTTAAAAACAAATTTATTGATGACACTTCTCTAACATGCCTCCTCCTCTGGGCACGAACAATGCTCGGTTTATGAACATGTCTAGAAAAAATCCAATGAAGGCACAAAACTTCATGTTCGTACAGCAACATGTCGACGAAAACTGCTTTTTGAACACGACATGACCGCTATTCAAAGCTTGGGCATGAGATTTGACGTTTCACGTGTGTGAGAGTTTTTTTCTGGTTCTCGCCGAATGTGGTGGTAAATGTTGAAGGAAAAAGGTAGAAGTAGTGGTGAATGGAATTTCTGTATGTTTCCCTGTATGTGAAACGACATGACATAATTTGCCCAGCGGAGAAAAGCTCGCTGATTGTTGATTAGATTGCGGTTGTGATGTTGGGCATCTGAATGCCCTGTGTACACGGGGTGTAAACTCGATTGATTTTTGCAACGCAAATTGCTTTTTAGACTCATAAGAAATCTACCTTGGGTCGCAAGCTTACACTTTGGTAATAAGTGGGGAATTATCAGGTGACGTTATATAAAAAACGTAAAAACAAAGTGTAAACATATTGTATTTAGGTGGCAGTACCACTGACTTTAGGTACTTTTTGTCATGATTTGGCTATTTAAATAATTTTTGGCTCAAAAATTCCACAAAAGGACCACTACGAGAGCCTGTTCCACTCGATGTTAATTTAAATATAGAGATTATATAAAATGGACGAGACTAGAGACATGCCAATTTATAACAGTTATAACAGATTTTCGCTCTTAAAAATGGGCGTGCGTTAACGCGCTTCGCGCGACTTGAAAAAAAAACTCTTGGTGCCTGAGCCCTGGCACTGCGGGGCCACATAAACAATACTTTTATTAACCAAAACTGTTATAATTGGCATGGCTAGAGTCACTTCTTTTAAAAATAACGCTTAGTATTTTCCATTTCCCATAATTTGAAGTGTACCTAACTTTCTCGACGGAGGTCGAATGAACCTCCTCTGTCCCCTTGCCTTCAATTGCCACCACACATATCTACCAATGGACCGACGGTTCGGATTTTTTTAAGGCTTCTTCATAATGTTTAGTTGTAGGTATAAGCTGATTTTTGATTAAAACTTTTTTCACACGAATAGAGTTAGGAATTTGTTTTATAGGCGAAATTTAATGTTTCTTTCAAAAGATTTTTCGCCGTAGCCTTAATAAAACTTATATACAAATTTCACACATTCAATATAAATAGTATTGAACCAATGCCTGACCCAATTCGATTACGCTTATCGTGTATCACAACATTCATAACTCATAACCAGGTATGTGTGGCTATGATTAAACGAGAGGTAAAATCTGAAAATTCCCTTGGCATGCATGTCCGAACAATCAGAATACTATATACCTATTAAAAAATACCCATTGAACCGGTCATATATTTAATCCTGTGGATTAATTTATATTAACACTACATTCAATATTACATCTATAGGTAGGTACTATCGTTCGCATAGAACTGAGTACTTTGTTGTATTTAATAAACGTTAAGAGGCTGTAAGTTTTCAATTCAGCTCCTACAAAGATACATATTAATCCCTGACGATTTTTCGTTTGAGTGAATATGAAGATAAATAAAAAACTATGCCGCCCTCTCCGATCGAAACCCCATCATGGTGAGCTCCCTTGCATGTGGATTAATCCATTATTATTCCAAAATGCTGAAAGAAATAGTAATTATTCATTTTAGAAATTGCACTCAAATTGTTGGTATTCTCATAACAAGTCTATAGTTTTTCACAAAATCCCCTAAAACCTGGTGGCGCGGCAGATGGGGTAGGAAGAAAATTATTAAAATTAAATCAGCCAACCTGGAACAACCACCAACAGATCCTTCCTCGCACTCAATACCAAGCCGTCCTAATGCAAACTCAGGGACTTGAAATATGTTTCCACAATTATTAGTCCATTAAAAACAAAGCATTATAATGGTTCCGCTTTTATGGACACCCGCAGCTCCTAGTTCCATCTTCCATGGTTAACTATGGCAAACACCGCACATTCTGCAAAAAAGTAATATTAAAAATACAAAAACAAAACTCTATACATACATATCAATCTACATATATGTATATAGTAACAATATGTATGTTATGCAGGATATAAATTTTATACGGAAAAAGTATCTACATAAATATAAAAAGCTGAAAAAAAATATCTTCATTTACAGCATCAAAAATTAAGTTGTTTGCTCTAGTTACGTGATTTAACTTAATGCAATTTTTTTTATTTTGCTGTAGGTTTTAGTTAGTGCAACACTCCCAGTCCTGTGATGGGGCGACATTATCACCCCAATTGGACTGCATCCCTTACAATAATAATTATTTCATGCACGAGCGTTGGGGTGCTCCAGTGCGGCTTTTAATGAAACGAACGATATAATAAGTTTTAACTAATGGAAAAACCAACCTCAAGTACGCAGCATCTAACATGCCACTTTCCGCATACGTTACGAAAGTACACATAGTTACATACGTGCTTCCTCCTTTTTTTCATAATTTTAAGTTTTTTTTTGTATATTAAATCTTTGAGGCGAGGAGGAATAAATTCTGGCCAACCGGCTGTAGTAACACAGGGTGATTCGAATAAATTTGAAGAACAATCGTATAATCATTTTTAACTTGTTGCATAGCATAGTTGCATAGTTTAAGGAAGGGGCTCTACATAGAGATATCAATTTATACTGTAACGATTTAATTATTACCTAACTACTTTTGAACCAAAAGAAAATACTAAATGTATGCATTTACTTGCTAATCAACGACTAATGTAGATCTTACAAGATAACCTTCTTTTATAAAAATTGGCTGTGAACTGTGTGGATTGTGGATTATTTATAGCGCCATCTTTGTGTGATATAGCTAAACACCAATTCCAGTCCTTCAACTGTCCACAACTGGAATGGATACTACTAGAAACATATACTATTAGGTATGTTCTGGTGGTAGGATAAAGTACGAGGTAAAAGTGTAACCGAAAGTGATTTTTAAATTGCATACAACCCTTTCACCTTGTATAACAGTTATAAAAGTTGTAATTCTGGTTTTATGCCTTCTTAAATCATAAGCGGATATGTATGTCGCTGCTAAATAAGCGGAATTGTTGTTGTATGTTACATGTTGTATGTTACATGAACATTATTTTTTTCAGCGGATATACTATCGTTGCGAGACAAGACCTCGAAGAATATCTTTTGTATTTAAAAATTAGCCCTCATATCAGCCGTTCAGATTGGGCAATACATTTAAGGTCAACTCTATTCCTGGCGACAACACGCAGACAATGCCTGATTGTCAACGAGATGTCGCACCGCCAAATTTATGGGGGCTCACAAGACACAAGAATTTGTAAAGTTTGTTGTTATTCGACAACATTTTCGTTATTGTCAGACAATCTTCACAACACAAGAAACTTCACAAAAAACTCACCACAGGATGTTGAATGTTGTATTGTCACAGGGCACGTTCAAACATATGTCATATATAAGAAAAGAGAAATAGTTAGAAAGACACGAGGTAGTTTTTAAAATCAATAGTGCTGATTTTAAAAAACTCGACTGGTATGCCGTCTAGGCCAGGAGCCTTGCTGTTTTTCATTTTTTGGAGCGTTACTTCCAATTCGGGCAATGAGAATTCTAAATCCAGCTCGTTGACTCTAGTATCAGGTAGCGCGTAATCAAAGGTATGACGGTCTTCATCAGCTGAGAGTAGAGTTTTAAAATGAGCTGCTAACGTCTCAGCTTCTAAAGAGAACTTCATACCCTGATTGCGCCCACCAAGTTCGCGCACCGTCTCCCAAAATATCTTTGAGTTTGTGCAGTTTTCCAATTTCTTAGACACGTTTTTTAAATAGGTGATTTTCTTAACTGAGCACATTTTTTTAAAATCGTTATTAACGCGAAGATAGATGTTTTTGAAAACTTGAGAATTGGTCGTTCTAAACAGTTTTAAGTAAACAAACGAAAGTTTACGGAGATTTCTACAATCCTTATCAAACCATAAATTTTTAGCTACAAAAGTGTGTGTACTCTTCAACGCAAAAGGGGCTGCGGTCTTTATAACCCGTTCTATACTTTCACACACCACTTCAGACGAGACTGCGGATTGTTGAGGCAGAGATAGTAAGTGCCGAGAAAGGAGGCTTCTATAGAGGGTTGCTGGTTTAACTCCGTTAGATGAATTTTAATTACAATTGGAAAATGAGCCGAATAGTTGACTAGTGCAACTTCAAAGTCATCGATAATGTTTAGCCAGTCCCCTGAAATCGCAGCAAAGTCAATCATGGATTGTCCCTGACCACCGTTTATGTTTATTGTCAATTGTTGTGGGTAGAAATATATTTATCTTGCTTGTCTGTTATGATGTTGAATTGCTGCGTTGTATAATGTATTCGTTTTGATAGTTGATTTGTCGTTTAGTATTTTGTCTTGTTCAGTCTTATATGCTTTGCAAATTTCATACTCCTCTAAAGCGTCCAATTTTGTCCCTTTCTTACATACGTGTAAGGGTATTAGAATTGTTTCAAAGTCAGTGTAGTTATGGTTAAGATCCATTAAGTGCTGTGAGTACGTTGATCTCGTGAGTGAAAATTACAAGTGTATACACGAATTGACTTTTCACTACGTATTGAAAAGTCACGATCTAAACAGGGTCTTACAGAACGTAGGCCCTGAACCAGGGCTACCAATGTCCTTCCTATGAACTAGATGTACTTCATTTATTTTTTGATGTGTAAACATCTATGCTGGCGGTAGAGTGAAAAAAAAACGTGAACGTTCGTGTGCAACGTTACGTCGTGCAACGTTACGGTGTGCAACGTTACGATCTGCATACTAGGATGGCTGCGTTCAGTGAAAAAAATCTTAAGATCCCCTTCAAGCAAAAACAAGTCCGTTTTGGATCCGCGCACGTTGATGTTTACACATATTAAGCGTGAGTCCCGGCACTCACAATTTTTTTTTTGTATGGATCTGCTATGTAGCAACTTATTTCTACTTCGTTTAACTCATTTTTATAAAACGATCAAAATTTAATTTAATATGTGTTAATTATTGGAAATCGAAAAAGTCACTTCCTTGATCTGAATGCACTCATGGCAAAAATCTACTACAATATAAAAACAAAAAAAAAGTACCGCTTCTTCTCTTTTACTTATCAGAGAGTTTAATACGATATTTTTGTGAATTTAACAGATTTTTTAAATAAAACGACTCATAAAATTAAGAGGAACTGGACGAAAAAAAACAGGTCAGTACTACATAATCTACATATTAAATGCAACAACAAATTAATCCACTATGGGCTTAGCTAAGCCCAGATAATTTTCGGGGCTTAACTTAAGCGCGGAGAAAACTGTACTTTTGTATAGGTACTTGATGTGTGTTGTTTGTATGGAAACGTCGATTTTTGTCTGCAAAGGCGTCGCTAATCTCCGATGTCATTTTTTAACCCATTAAGTTTGGACAAAAAACCAAGCCTGTTTTATTGCTCTGAACGCATTCATTAAAAAATCGAATTTCGTTTGTTTCTTTAAGCATACATTCTCTAGCATACATGTCTAGCCAGTATATACCTATTGGATGTGGCATCAGAGTTAACTAAAGGGTTTTTCAATTGTTACGGGTAGTTTTGGCGGCCATGTTGCTTTGGTGACATCTGTCAAATTGATTGGTAATTATTCAGTTACTGATGCCAAATTACCTGGAAAGTTACACAATTGAACAGCACCTCCAAATAGGGGGGTTCACATTCAACGACATGTTCATCAACACATGTGTTTATGTCAGATTTTTGTAATGTGAACACCAGTCGAACGACCGTCGATCGACTTACCGTGTAGTTCAATTTTTTTTGATAATTTGCTCTGTCGGACGACCGCTGTAGTAAATGTGAACTCCAGTCGAACAACCGATGATTTCAATTTTACATCTTTTTTTCTATTTTTTAAGTAAGATTTGAAGAAAATGGTTTACAATCGAAGTAAACAACAAAAGGAAAGTGGAAAAAATAAAATGGATGCGGTAGAATTGGTGCAAATAACGAAATTCGCAGCATGTTGGCTCTCTAAAAATTTTCTTGAAAATGATGTCGGTAAGATAGTCGTTGAATGTGAACGCTAGCAAAACGACTTAGGTCGAACGACACGTCGTTGAATGTGAACCCCCCTAATGATAAGTCTTTGATTTCAAAATCTTTTGGGGCAACAATATGTGCGTCGCGCCCATTTTTCGGTTTACATGGTTGTCTTTCCAAGTCGATTGTCCAAAGTTTGGTGGTCAAATTTGAGTCGATCGATCAGTGAACAATCAGCGAACGAACTTGCGGCAAGATTAACCGAAAACATCGTCGCTGTCTGTTAGACTCCGTGTCCGTAGTTCTTCGAAAACGACGATGTCATTGCCATCAGCACCTACGGTTAGCGTTACCGATCGATGATAACCAATTTTAGCTAGCTCCAATTGAATATGGATGTGAACGGTATTTTTTGACAAAAATCTCCTCCCCTCATCAAAGGACCAATAGTTTTACAAATATACCTACCTACGTTATTCACATATCTTGCTGAATGCCTTCATTCCAAAATCTGTTTTTCTTTCATCGTTTTAGGGGCGTTCAATGTTGAGAAATGTTTAAGAAGCATGCCTCAATTTTGAGGATGTAAACGCTCCATTACGAGGCTTATCAAGAATTCATATTTTTCTTGTATGGCAAGAATATTTGAGAATGTGAAGTCGTGTTTGCCAAGCCTGATTACACGATTTCTTTTTACTTGCTCTATAGGGCAAGTATTGGTTTCGTGTACAAAAAAAATTTGAGGTTATAATCAAAACTAACACTACGATAATCGAGAAGTCCGAAAAAGTGGGTTTCGCCATACTGTCCGTCGGTCTGTGCGTGTCGGTGCGTCCACTGTAATTTGGGCTAGAGCCTAAACGGGTGGACCGATTTGCATGAAATTTGGTACAGAGCATTTTTATGTGATTCTCTAGAGGGAAAATTCGAATTTTGGTTTTAGCTCATCTAGAACGGGTAGCTGCCATACAAATATTTTGGTTTCTTCAAATTTTCTCGAAAACGGCTCTAACGATTTTGATTAAACTTCGAACCCGTAATAACCAAGTCAATTGTAAGAAAACGGTTAAATCAATTTTTTTATAATTTTGCAATCTGATGCTCCTCAATAATTGAAACAATAATGCATTTAAAAATTTTTAAAAACATTATTTTATAAACAAAAAAAAATCAAACGAAAAATCAATTTCTTAGTGCTTTTGACTCTTTTAATATTTACTCGTTAAATATATACATCATGCATCTTAAATGCAGAAACAGAAACAGAATTTATTTGCCTAGGAACACGGCTTAATTATGAGATACACATTTTCGTTAGGTATCTATAGTTTCTAGTAGATACTCTTTGATTCATGGGTACACCCTGTTTTTTGGTTAGCGCTAGATTAAAAAGGCCAAAGAAGCGAATGAAGTAGTAGATGGAGTGGTTGTGGAGCGTTGGTGAAAAAACTCCAAGCATAGCCATCACCATCATCAGGAGGATGAAAATAAAAGAGGAACTTATTAAAATGTACGCCGTCACAGATACCTACGTGCTTCGGATTCTTTTCTGTAGAGATAAGCAATCTGAAGGAAAATCATGAAAGTATTTGGGCAGAAAAAATTACTCACTTTACAGTAAAGTTGCAAGCTAATCCATGTGTGTGGTTTAATTCGGAACTCTGGGACTGGGTTCGCGTTTTCATAAAAATGTGAAACATTCGGTTGCAAGCTGGCTGGTAGATAGTACGTTTCAATCACGATCTCAGCATGTGTTCACACGAAGAGGATTGATGTCTTCCGTAAGTAGGATGGCTATGTCCATCTGTACGTATATATCCATGTACATACATAATATTGTAGAGAAAAGCGAAGTGCATGGGGTTTGCTATCAGAGATGAATATGTATAGTAACAGCACATCATGTTTTTAAATTTTACTTGACATAAACTTGGCGATAAACAAATCTTTGTTGTATAAATATTTAATTTATTTATTTCAATTGAATCTTTTACAATATGGGCTTTTAAGCGTATGACATTATGTAATGTATGTATCTACCGACAAATTAGTGAATGAAATTTACCCGATTTGCTATTCCAGCATAGTTGAGGTAGGATTACAAATGAAATAGCATTTATATTTTTAAACTTTGAATTAAGCTGATTTTATTGTTTTGTTTAAGGTTAAGTATAAGTAAATATAAATAACCAAACTGTATCAATTTGTTTTCTTTTTATTTTTGGTTCAGGTTCATCTTCTGATGAATCGAATTCGCATCATACAGATAATATAATTTTTCTTCAAAAAATCAATGTTTTTTTGTAAATATTCAGCAAATTTTATATATGTATAATAATCTAAAACCGATCCAACGATTTTCAATTTTTTTTAGCATAAATTAATATTTTCTTTAAGAATTCAGGCGGGAGTGTTCTTTATGTTGAGCTCGAAACTTTTTTAGGGCTTGTTATAATAAATTTTTCGTGTTCGAAAAAAAAAGAACAAGAACAAGCCTAAAATGCGGTAAGACTTAATTTTAAACAGAACTCTGAAAAGCAGATTTTTGTAAAGCTTTTTCACCCAGCCAGAATTTTGACCCCGAACCAATTTATTGTACATTGCTTAACATTTTTCAAATTCGGGGGTTACTTTCTAGAGTGAAATAGAGAAAAAAGAAGTAGATTTGGCCTTTATTTTTATAAAATTGAAGTAGGTTGAAACAGACATTATAAAAATGAATTTGATTCCCATATTTCGGTGATGGTGCGAAGTATGAAGTAGATTTTAAACATTAAAAAAAAAGAAGTAGATCTACTACAATCGAAGTAAAGTGGTACCACTGGTTGATGGTTGGCGATGGACCAAACTGGTTTTACTCGGTGTGTAGTACACATTGTGTACACAGGTGTATTTGCTGAATACACGATTCTTATGACGTGTGTCAAGTTAGCACTACACTTTTAGAAATTAAGTAAACTAAGTACACAGTTAATTGTAGCTTTTTAGTAGTAAATTAGTTGTGGAAAAAACAAAATTTGTAGCTCTACTATTTAATAAAAAAATGAAAAACTTGATATCAAGTTACAACAAAAAAGCTACAATTAATGCCATCTTTAGATTTTCTAATTTCCTTTTCTAATGCCTGGACTGAGAGTGTCAAGTTAGCACTACCTACCTAGTTTTTGTTTGAAAACTTCGTCAACAAAAATTTTAGAATTTGTTTCTCTCCACAACTAATTTACTACAAAAAAGCTACAATTAATTGTGTACTTTGTTTTTTAAATTTCCTAAAGTGTTATCAAGTTAGCACTACATACCATGTTTTTTTTAATACAAGGATTCTTATGGCAACAAAATTTTTAGAATTTTTTTCTTTCCACAACAAATTTACAACAAAAAAACTACAATTAACTGTGTTATTAGTTGTTTTATTTTCTGAAAGTGTAATGCTAACTTGATATCAAGTTAGCACTACATAACATTTTTTTATTAAATAGTAGAGCTACAAATTTTTTTTTCCACAACTAATTTATTACTAAAAAGCTACAATTAACTGTGTACTTAGTTTATTTAATTTCTAAAAGTGTAGTGCTAACTTGACACACGTATTCTTATGTTTTGGTTTCAATAAGTGATTCGTTTGTTATGTCTTGCAAGATTTGAATGCAATGAAAGGTTGTATTTTAAAATATATAGGGGCATATTCATAGTCACTTTTAAACTCCAGTTTATCTTAGACCTGGGTTTATCCTATCTAAATAACATTGAATAAACCACAGTCTAAGATAAACTGGAGTTTAAAAGTGACTATGTGTTTTTAAAGTAGTGGCTGTTTGTATGCGTGAATCGTGACCAGCGAAGGGCAAAAATTAAACGCAATAATTTTGCTGCTTTTAGACGAGAGCGATTTTTAAGCTTCGTTTCAATTTTGGTTTCCTTTCTAATCTCAAACACCTTTTAAACGCTTAACTTTGTGCTTTAACTTTGTGCATTTGAAAAAGTATCATCTCTCTGCACTTTTTACTCCATTTGATTAAGCGAAGTTATCTGTAATTTTTTCTACACCGGCCACCACATACGTGCCTAAAAATCGCAAAAAGAAATTGCATCGTTTACAAGTAGTCTTTGTCGAAGACCCAAGGGAATTGGACGAACAAAACGAGGTCTGGGCTAAAAAACTTCCAAGTTAAATGCAACAGAAACTAATTCCCTACGGCTTCAACTTCACCCATAGGGCCATAGGATTTTCGGGGCTTAACTGTGTTATATTACGTTTTCACCATTCACTAAACAGCGATTTAAGTGGATTGACCATAAATTCTCTTCAAATCTCCAAGATTTACCATACAAATTTAAATATCCTCAAATGAATATTTAAAATAAATCTCATTGAAATCTGCTTGCATAGCAGGAGATTTTCAAATCAAACAATCCTAATTTTGTGGAACCGACCCATTTAAACGTCAGTTTTTGCATTGACAATAAAAAAAAACTATCAAATATTATTTATTTCAACTGCGCGCGTTGGCTGAATATGGACAAAAATGTAAGTATTTACAATATATGTTATATATTTATAAAAGTATTTCACTAAACAAAACAAATTCCAGATAATTGAACAACCAAAACAAAAAAAAAAACAACGGAAAACCTGGGCACTGGAAGATGAGGAGCTTCTCATTGAAGTGTGGAATGTTGGGACAATAGATTTAAGTTACCTTTACTCATTATGAAGAAATAGTTTATTGAAAATAAATTATTTTATTGCTCAAAAATTGTTTTTTTCATTTTCCCAAACGTTTTCCAATTAAATTAGTTTTACTCTTGTCAAATTGACAATTGAATGACAATTCAGACTTCAAACGTCAAATTAATCTCTTTTTTGTGGTTAAAACCCTTCAAGATTAATTTTAAATCTGCTAGCTTAAATCCCGGATTATCTCTTGGTGAAAATGATTATTACCGGCGCGATGTTTAATTTTGATGTCAATAGTTTATATAGAAACGTCAAAACATTTTTGAAGTATCAAATCAAACAATACCTCTGTTCGTTTACTTCCCAAAACTGCTGGATTCAACCTAATTTTTATTTAGCTATAACAAATGCATTTTTTATTGTGTTTTAATTAAATTTTTGTTTTTATTTCAGAATTCAGATTGACTTATTTTTATTTGTGCGAAAGATAATTATGCTGAACTACACTTAACTCACTTTTGTACAAAAATCAAACAAAATTTTTTGTCGTTTTTCAATTCGCTACTCAATTCTCTAATTTTGCAAACGTAAAAGTTAAGGCTTAAAGGCTTAACCACATTCAACTCAGTTTTGTACAAAAATGAACCAAATGTTTTGTCCTTTTTCAACGCACTGCTAACTTCTTTCTCAAATTTTGCAAAAGTAAAAGTTAAAAGTTCCCAATTTCTACTTTTGCCAGGCGCCTATACCAAACTTTTTTTGTTTAACAGTACCTTGGGTGGCCCGCTGGGTGGGTTCTAAGGATTTTTACTCCCTTTTTCGGGGACACACCCGCTCACGCAACTCCGTTGCTCCGCTTAGGGCATAGAGTACCTATATTACCTAGAGAACCGACCGGTAACCCTCTTGCCTTAAACACCCGCAAATTTTATTTGAGGTGAGTAAGAGAAAACTCTCTTATTTTACACTTTTTTCCTTAACCGTGAAACCGTGTGAATGGTGGATATAAAACAAATTGGCGACATTAGTTCAAAAAGGTACGTGTCTACGGTTTAATTGTGAACAAAGTGGTGGCATTAGCTCAAAAAGGTGCGTGTCTACAATTTGCACACTTAAATCGTAGACACGTACCTTTTTGAGGTAAAAAACTAGAGTGCGCTTCCAATTTTCGGTAGGTGTTTTTGTTGTTTTTAACATAAATATTCAAAAATATTATTAAATTTATTACCCGGGAGCATAAATGACCGATATTCTTCATAGTTTATGTTGGCAAAGGGTTAAAAAAAAGAAATTTGACTACGAAATTAATTCATTTCTGAATTTTTGAATTTCACTGATTTTTGTTTTAAATACCCGGGCGGTCTTATTCACCTTAATGAGCAAATTGAGCAAAGTCCTTTCAATTGAAGCGAAGTTGGCTCGGTCCCATTTAAAATGCATGGTACAAAAACTCCATACAAAAATTAATGGACCTTTTCCTCTCAGTACAGCTTGTAGGGTGGAAAAGAACGACCGCCTAGGTCGGTTCTCTAGGTAATATAGGTACTCTATGGCTAAGGGTATGTTCTGTCGCCAGGCAGGCGTATATACCAACAGTTTTCTTGTTTAACAGCAGGTACCTTGGGTGGAATCACCCTGTGCTGTAAATATTTGTTTCGTTTATAATTCTGCCTCAGCTATAATCTGTGTCATTTTCATCTAAATCGCTCAAAGAATAAGAAAGTGACATTTTTTGGAACCAACCTGTGCTGTAAATATTTTTTTCGTTTATAATTCTGCCTCAGCTATAATCTGTGTCAACTTCTCTTCAAAATTACGAAAAAGTACTTTTTCGACAAATCCCGCCAAACAGTACCTACTAGGGCATTGGCGGGATTCTTGCGGCGGGATTTTTGTTCATAATGAGTATTTTTGATGAAGGTTTTTATAATACAAATTCTATATACTACTGAAATACATCAGCCAAGTAGAAGACTTAGCACTATTTAATTGGACTTGTTGAATTATTGATTCAAAATAGCTTTTATCGGCCTTTAGTCCATAAAAATTGGCGTTTCGTCCCGGCGATCTCACTTGGACTCATCAGTTGACTAGTGAGTGCCTTGTCAATACGCAATTTTTTTTAAGTTCAGTTCAACTTACATGAACTTTTTGACAAAAATCCAATGTGAACTATATCCAACAAGATTAAAGTTCTTAATCATTAAGCTGGAAATTTTGCCCAGGGCCAGGCTTTGGTTTTATATGAAGGTTTTTATAATACAAATTCTATATACTACTGAAATACATCAGCCAAGTAGAAGACTTAGCACTATTTAATTGGACTTGTTGAATTATTGATTCAAAATAGCTTTTATCGGCCTTTAGTCCATAAAAATTGGCGTTTCGTCCCGGCGATCTCACTTGGACTCATCAGTTGACTAGTGAGTGCCTTGTCAATACGCAATTTTTATTAAGTTCAGTTCAACTTACATGAACTTTTTGACAAAAATCCAATGTGAACTATATCCAACAAGATTAAAATTCTTAATCATTAAGCTGGAAATTTTGCCCAGGGCCAGGCTTTGTTTTTATATGAAGGTTTTTATAATACAAATTCTATATACTACTGAAATACATCAGCCAAGTAGAAGACTTAGCACTATTTAATTGGACTTGTTGAATTATTGATTCAAAATAGCTTTTATCGGCCTTTAGTCCATAAAAGCGGGATTTTGATGGGCGGGATTATTTGGCGGGATTTCGACTTGCGGGATTTTGATGGGCGGGATTTTGAGCTTTTCCCAAAAAATAGGAATATACTGTAACGATTTAATAATTACTACACTACTTTGAATTTGAAACAAAAGAAAATCCTCTAAATGTTTGGAGTGCCATCTCTCTGAAAAGCTTAACACCAAACCTTAAACCTTTTGCAGCGCCATCTTGTGATTCAGCTGAGTATGAATTCCAGTGTTCCATCTGTCAGCGACTGGAAATTAAACTACTAGAAGGAGATGTTTTTGAATTCGTTAGCGTAAAGTAAGAAGTAAAAGCGTATCTGGAAGTGAATTTTAAATTGCATACTATTGTGATTGGAGAATAATAAAAACGAAGTGAAATAAAGTTTGTTTATTTTGTAAATTAAATAAGTGGACGTTATTATTGAAAGGAAATAAGTTTTAATATCGAACCTAGGTAGAACATTACAATACATTACATCAACTGAGTATCTGATAGTTTTTAAAAAGCGAACTTTGTATTTACAAACTAAAAAAAATCAGTTATTTTGGTTTGTGTTACCTTATGGAATCTGATTTTATTCATTTTTTCTTCAAGACGATCGATTTCACCATCATCTATGTACTATGTTGTTGCATGCAATAGAAGGAAGAGCTAGATGAAAAGAAGCTTTTGTCTTTTTCTGCTGATTACAATTGTGTACTTAATAAATAAATAAATAAAATAATATATAATAATAAATAAATAAAAGCAAACAAAATAAAGGGCAATTAAGTACGGAAGGTAGTAAAGCGAATGGTACTTATTAGGACTCTTGGATTCAAAAAGAAAATTTACTTGTGCGATAGGCACTTATCCGGGTTTTACTGTGTCATTTAACCCCTTCTTCATATGAACTGTTAATAAAAATCATGAAGCAATGATCGAATTCTATTAACCTTGAAACTTTCCACAACTCAATTAAACAATTTATTTCATCAAAGAATTACCGTAGGCAATTTTTGTGTTTATTATTCTCTTTTACATTTATTTAATGCAATATCCATTTATTTATCACTCAACCAACTACCTCAACTACCAAATATATACATAATAAATATGGTTTTATCCATGTCCTCGATGGGTTGGAAAATCCCTCCAGATTAGATTAGTATTAAAAGCGTTTATTTCACACGGCTTCTACAGCTGCAGCAAAAATCCATTTTTCAAAGAGCACTTTACATTCACTAATCAAAAGCATTTGATTGCATTTAAAATGTAGGTACCTAAAGGACTCTTCATTAGATTGCTTAAAACTCCCACCACAAGAACAAGGAACAACTATAACAGGAGAGAAACAAATGAAATGAATAGAATTTCCTGACCTACTTTATTTTACTACTGCCCTTGCGGAATCACTCTTCTTTGACTCAAAGCGCTCTTGAAATGTAGCCACAAACCCTTTATCTACATATGTCTGACAATTAAACGTAAGTTGCAGCTTTTAAATTCGGTTTCAGTTTCCTTTGTTTTTTCTAGCAGATACCATGACACCTTGCTAATCTTAAACGATTTAGCCTCAAGCTTTGGGTATCCTTTGTTTGTAAAACTCAACAGACGACGAGGACGATGAGATGATGGGGCGACCATGACAAAAAAAAATGCTCCACACCTTTTTATAGATGTTTTCCAAAACGATTTGTTCGCTTTTATGACGTTAAATGTGCAGTTTAAAGTTTCTAACCTCTAAAATCAATCAAGCCTTCAATACTCAAAATCAAAAGAGACTGTTCTTTGGAAAGTGACAGCTATTCACCCAGTCTTACAATTTTTTCACATGGATTGCATTTTATTTTATTTTTACTTACAAAATCAATTTCATTTATAAAAGTTTTCCAAAGGAAATGCACACGTTTTTTTAATGGACGAGACTATGCCAATTTATAACAGTTATAACAGTTTTTCGCCATTAAAAGTGGGCGTGCGTTAAGGCGCTTGGTGCGACTTGAAAAAAAACTCTGGGTACTTAAAGTATGCCCACCGGCGGAGGGCCCTGGCCCTGCGGGGCCGAGTAAACAGTACTTTTATCAATCAAAACTGTTATAAATAATTGGCATGTCTAGTCACTTCCTTTTTAAATGTCTAGTTTCACAACTGTGAAGCCCTCATTTTTGGAAATTTTGTTTTCTGTGCAGGTGATCCGGATGAACCAGGCAAATTACGCTTTTAACAAAGGCCTTCAGACTTTTTCAAATGTAGAAATGGCACACACATAATACTTTGCCGCCCTACACTCTTCGTACCAATACGTTGAGGATTTATGATTTGAAAATGAGAAATTCCGTAAAAATCGCAACGAAATCTTTGCAATGATGCGAGCTTTTTAGCCGCCAGTTATAGCTTTCATTGAAAACCATCATTGAAGCACAAATCAGTGAAACGGTGAAATTTATTTTTTACAAGACGGTTATAGCAATCATTAAAACTGGGCTGTCATTGAAAAGAAAAAAATACAAACATTTTACTTGTGTTGTTTATTTACTTAAAACTAAAATTCAAAATAAACAAATGTAATGATAACAAACAAATAACACTCCCATTAAATTAAATATCCACCTGTCAGTACCTACTGCGCACAAAAATTCACATCAAAACAAACAGTTTTGAGGTAAGAGTTTATCATTGACGGTGTTCACATTGTACTGACTCATCCGATTTTTTTGTACGTGAATCCAACTTGTTTTGTTCCAGCGCAAACTAATGTGAACACAACGGACTTACTTTGACGTTTAGCAGTCGTTAAAACAAAACAAAAATCTGTGCAGTTTGAGGGATTTATTACAAATTTTTCACTTACAAAATGTAAATCTTCTTAAATAAACATGTTCCCAAATAAAAAAAATTGGATTCTCTAAGATTTAAGTGCCAAAGATAAATCACAGATAGAGAAAATAGATGTCACAAAAGAAGACGTCAAAAAAAATCCACTAATTTTAAAAAAAAATTAAAAAAATCCTGGGGTGGAATCGGCTAATGTGATCGGTGATTGTCACATTTATGATAATCAAATATGATCAAATTAATTTTTCCGCCTGCGCAAAGTGATCACCAAAAATTATTCAAAACTTGGCATTACTTTGAGAGACAAGTACTGACAGTTGTCATAAATACGATTGTTTGATTTATTTATGGGGTAAATTTTATTTTCAAGAGGCACAATTTTGTTTCAAATTGCTTGAGAATTGAGGAAGTCATCTCACACACCGTGCTTTGACCTATTGGAGCTGACCAGTGCGCACCAACTTGCCTTTGGTAGCCACAACCCCCAGAAAATTCAAAATTAGTACCAGCTGGAGGATAGGAGGAATGTGGGTTGACCCCACCCGAGCTGGCAAATCCAAAAGCCGAAGAATATACATAAATGGATGATGTATCTTTCGTCATCCTAAAGTTTTTTTTTTTAAGAACCTATTGATTTTGTAATTTCCAATTATAAAAAGGTGGAATTAGTGTGTGTGTACTTAGGTACTTTGGATCTGGTAGGACGAAAATATCAAATTTGTTTCTTAGGCCGAACATAGCTATTATGTATGCGATTTTCATTTTCCACATTTTCAGGTCTTAAAAATTATTGCATTGTTTCAAATAAATTAATTTTTCTTGAAACCTTGTCAATTTTACATGAAAATGACACCAAAATAGCTATCACAAGAAAAAGTCACAAAAATATGATTGTCACATGTGACAATCACATTACGCAGACCGAATTTGTTTATTGTGACTGTCAATTATCACAAATCACCTTAGCCGATTCCACCCCTGCCTTTCCTGGCCATCTCTTTCTCACCATGAAGTGAAAGTGAGCATAAGCACAGAGACGTTAAAAAAAATGTGAAGAGTCATGTCGTTTTCCATTGGACGTTCCGAAGCATCCGGACCTCTTCTGAAACCATTCCATTGGCAAAAATAACAGTCAACTAACGCTTCTGAGAAGATAATTTCGCTTCTCGATTTGAAATCAGAAATTCAGAATACGCTCAAGAAGCCCTAATACCACAGATTAGCCAAATGAAGATGAGAATGTTTCGTACGTTTCACCCTCACATTTTTGTATTTGTAATTTCTTCCCGCGTCGATGAAGAGATGTGAATTGCAAAATGGCTGCCGGGGATTCTCATCTTCATGTGGCTAATCTGTGACTTATACATTAAGCTCTAACGTCAGAAGAAACTCACTCAAATGCCGACGCCATTATACTTTTTTGATCAAAAATTGTCAGTGCACCGAAGATAGGACGTTTGCCTCTCAGTCTGGTTACATTGGCTTGCATAAACCTGTCCCTCTTTAAAGCTCTCACAGGGCTTCCGTAGTTTGAAGGTAGGTCTTGCTTAAGTTCGCGAAAGTTGTATCGAAATTTAGCAGAACGCCTATTATGGTTAACAATATATAAGAGTGTGTATTCGCTTGGTTGCTTACGTTGAGTTAAGTCTATTATGGTTCGGCCTTAAAAGTTCTATAGTAAAAAGCTCTTGAATTTGCTTACAATTGGGAAAGGTAACTCTGTTTGGATGAGCAAAATTTCAATACAGACATCGTAGATGACGACGACGAGCGCACGATCGTTCATCGTCAGTGGTCACTATCCCTTCGCCTTCAGCAGTGGGATACAGCGGTCATGGTTAGGGTGTACGACTTTTTTCGAAGAATTACAACAAATCTTATAACTTATACGTAAGTCAGTGGCAATAGAGTATATGCAGCTAACGCTAACGTAGCGCCGCCCGCTGATCACATGTTGAACCCTGTGGAACTTGTTTGGTAAAGGGGACAGGGGGTTGAGCACTGTCAGATAATGAAAGAAATAGAAATAAAAAATAAGATTGAAGAAATAATAGATGAACGGGAATACTGTATACCAAATTTATGAGAGTTCGAGGGAGAAAAAAAAAACTCAATTTTGTATAGAATAATAATAACATGAAGGAAATAGGAATAATAGTAAAAGGAGAATTCAAGGGATACTAGATATTTTGTGCTTTCTTATATGTACATATGTATATATGAACTGATGTGTATTGTTTTTTGCTAACGTTGAAATTTGTGGGATATTAAAAATATGAATGGAGGTATGAATGAATGTGTTTTTTTTTGGAGGTTTTTGAAATATCAAATTATCATTGCATATATATGTATTTATATTCCTATTGTAGGTACTGATATTTTGTGTTTTATAATGTAGATATGTAGGTATATTTATATGAACTGTGTATTGTTTTTTTTTGCTAACGTTGAAATTTGAGGGATATCAAAAAAATATGAATGGAGGAATGAATGAATGTGGTATTGTTTTTGGAGGTACCTGTATTTTGTAAAAAATATTTTCATATAATTTTTTAAAGAAATATAATTTGGAAAGTAGGTAGGTATGTACGCAAATTTCAAGTAGGTACCTATTTATTAAAATCGTATAATTATAAACCCTTTTTTTCGAAATACTGAAGAGCGTGTAGGTTGGGACGAGACAAGAAAAAAATATGCACGAATGGGTCGCACGAACTTGCTCTTATGTGCGATCACATTGTGGTTCTTTAGTCTGAAATAAATTAGCTATGGTAGTCTATATTTTATCCATCTGCCAAAACTTAGTTAAGTTGCCGTATTATGTGAGTATACTAAAATTAACAATATAGCCCAGTGTTGCACATATGCAATAGGCATGAAAGGAAACTATATTATTGATTAAAAATAGCTTTTAACGGCCTTTAGTCCATAAAAATAATTCAATAAGTCCAATTAAATAGTGCTAAGTCTTCTACTTGGCTGATGTATTTCAGTAGTATATAGAATTTGTATAATAAACCCTTCATATGGAAATTATATTATTTAAACTGGTAAATTGTTTTAAATCAACAAAATTAGAAAGAAATGGATTAAAATACTTTGAATCTGTTTTAACCCAACGCGATGTACACCATCTAATTTCTTATATAAATCTTAATTTATGAGAAAAAAAATTTGAAAATCGTAGGAGCGGTTTTAAATGGTAGATAATACTAATTTCAACACACACACAAAATTTTTAGGAAAATCGTAGGACTCGTTTTTGAGAAAAAATATTTTTCTTAGCTGTTTTTAAACATTTGTATGGGAGGCACCGTTATTTTTAGGTATGTATAAGGATAATTTTTGTCAAAAATCTTCTGGATAAAGTTAAAAAACTGTTTTTTACCAAGTTTTATAAAAATCTACATAGTCGTTTTTGAAATATTGAGTTTTCAATAAAAAATTTCAAACTTTTTTTAAAAATCCAAAAAATATTTTTTTGTAAATTTTGGTACAAAATATTATTAAGAATATGTCAATTATTCTTCATAAAAAATTGATTAGAATCAGTTGAACCGTTTTTGAGAAAAGCGAAAATCAAAAAAAAATGGTTCCTTGGGAAGTACCATTAATAACCATTTTTCGGAACCATTTTTTTATTAAACGGCAACTTATAACTATTTAAATTTATTGAGATCTTAAAAAAAAAATCTGTAGCGCCGATTTTGAGAAAAATAAGTTTTTCCTTTTTGGCCAAGACAGCTACTGGTAGTTATGGTCCTAAAGAAAAGAGAAAAAAACGGGTGCGGAAATGTCCAAAAAACGCTAGGTACCAAGTTTAAAGAAAATTGACCCATCCGTTTAGGCTGTAGTTGAACAGACAGACGTACGTTTTTGCGAGACCCACTTTTTTCGTCTTCGCTATCATCGTTATCTGGAGTTCCAAAATCTCAATGAGCTCAAGGAAATCGTATTATTTGTGCACGGTTCCTTGTGAATTTTATTTTTGCCGTATGATAATTTGCCCTCTCGTATGACCATAAAATAGCAAAATGTATGATAATGCATCCACAAGAATATGGCAACGCACTGTCTTGAGTTAAATCACCAAATTTGATGAGCTAATTCGTTTTTAACCTTTATCTCGCACTGAAAAACTGGAGCTTTAAGTCATAAATCTATTTTTTAATTTTTTACTAAATCTCAATACTTAGGAAATTAAAAAAACTAATTTTTTCCAAGTCATTCAATATTTTTTTCAAAAGTTGGGGTACGTATTAATTTTTTTATAATTTTTACAAAATTTTCTACATAAAAACATTTTTTTTTCGAATTAGACTTCAAAATTCGGATACCTAACTACTAATTTTTTTTTTCACTTTTAAGGAAAAAACATTTTTTTTTGAAATAACATTTTTTTCAATTGGCATACCTTCGACCAATGTTTTTAAAATTTTTACAAAACTTTCCAAATGAAACCTATTTTTTTCGAAAAAAAATCCCTATTTGATTTGAAAAAAAAAACAAAATGGGTAAACCTAAACTAAATTTTTCCAAAACTTTCTACATAAAAATAATTTGAAAAAAGAAATCGTTTTTTTTACATGTTTAGAACATTTAATACCTAGCTGAATACCTACCTATATACCTATACATATACCTATACCTACTTGCCTACATAACGTACCTACAAATTATAAAAAAGGCCATTGTGGTAGGTTCTAAATTCATTATAATAATTATTATTTTTGTGCTTACAAAGTTCTATTTTTATGACATTTTGAAGAACAAAAATAATCTATATCTTACTATAAATACCTACCTACCTGTTAGCTATTTAAATTTCTATGCAGCTAATGCGAAATATAGCAACGTTGTGTATTCCACTCAGATATAGTGAAATTTAACAACGTTGTTTCTATAATGTAAATTTTCACAACAAATTGAAAATCTAACTTCCATCCACTTTCATTGTGTGACTGTCTCAAAATCGAAAGACAAAATTTTCAATGATCAACAAGTTACTTATGGTCCAGTCAAACCGCCATCGCCTTGACCTTTCGCGCAGAGGCAACGTCTTTTTCCTTTTTATCTTCAAAAGTTGAAAGCGTGTGACAGCCAATTTTTTTTGCTGCTCAAGAAGACTAGACTTGATATGGGTAAACGAAAATCGTTATCTGATCAAAAATTGAAGCTTACAAGGAGTCAAGGCTGTCAATAAGTGCAATATCAAAAAAATCGGTACAAGTCGTAAAAAATATAATGTATTATCTGCATCTCTATGCAATAAGTCGGGATATGGTACAAGAAAATAAAGGTGGTAATAAGAGAGTAATTTTGAATGCTGATAAGAGTAAGAGAGTTTTTTTGGAAGAAGCATCGAAGTCTCATAACTTTATCTACAATTCAAAGAGTGATAAGGGTTTATCCACATTTAAAAAGTCAAAATTTAAAGAAAAACCTCTATTTGAATTTGGCTTGAAAGGAAATACGCTTGAATTTTGCACGAGTGCACATGACATGGAATTCTGATTGGCACTCCGTGGTCCTTACGGATGAAAAAAAGTTTAATTTGGAAGGTCCAGACGGATACAATTACAACTTCCATGATCTTCGCAACCAGGAACACCTACACCAGTTGGATCGCCTTCATAGTCGGGTGCAGGGCGTGATGGTGTGGGGTGCCATCGCCTACTATGGTACGTGAGGGTTAAAATTTTAGACAGAAAATATGAATGCAAACACGCTTACAAGAAAAACAATGATATAATTTATTTTTTTTACAACACCGATTCTCAGTTTTCTAAGGAAATACATGCATTTCTGAAATCTCAAAGAAAATATAACTTTAAGGCTTTCGCGGTTGTTAACACATGCCATTGTATAGTTTTTCGGATTAGACGCGTTATAAATATTTAAATATTAAGTGAGTTCAATTCAGTACTCACCCCTGTTGTTGTTCATTGGCAAGTTTGGAGTAAACCGTGCTCACTGTATCCCTGTTAGTATGCAGCGGTAATTGGATCGACCGTGAAAAATTAATTATGTGATCCCACGTTCGAGACAGCTTGAAACTGTCATCCCGATTGAAATTGTGGTGTCGTTTAATTTCAATCGCTTCGCGAACCAGGCGAGGAATGTAATGAGGCTCGTAAGCTAGAACCTTAGCTTGATCCAAATGGATCCAGTGTTTTCATCTGGATGGTATATGCTTACATATGGCGGACTTTTCTCTTTGCTTTTTTCTTACTGCGCTGATATGTTCTTTCAGACGTGTAGCAATGCTCCTCTGAGTCTGTCGTACATATGATGACCCACAGCTCTAGGTCACCGCATACACTCCAATTGTTTGGAGGGGGAATTGATTTTTGGTGACTGCAGGTAGCTTGTCACTTTTTGGGTGGTAAAACTATGAATTTTGTTCCATTCCGCTTAAAGAGTTTCCCTACCCTGTCTGTTACACCTCTTACATACGGCAGGAAAGCTTTTTTGTCCAATTGGCTCTCTTCCTCTTCCAGTGGAAAAATTGGCTTTCACGATCTTTGCTTTTTGGTAAAGCCATTCGCTTTTAAGATCTGGTCCAATTTAATGTCGTTTTCGTTTCGATTTCGGAACTGTTCCATTCCTATCAAAAATGGGAAATTTGGAGTAAAAGGAGTGAAAAAGGGGTAGCTCCGAACGTCCACTCGAAAACGACATAAGTATCTCAACCACACTTTTGGTTTTTCTTTTGAGCTGTTCAGGGCCTTTTTCTCAAAATTCTCCATCCATAGATCTGCAATTAAGGGAGCCAAAGGCAAGCCCATAGCAACGCCATCTTTTTTCAAACAGAACAGTTTGTTGAAACAGAAATATCCTGAGGATAGACAAAGAAAAGTCATAAATGTCAGTTTAGCTGCGAATTTTCTTGTTCTTTTTTTTCAAATAAAGTGAATTTATAATTTTGTTGTTTAAAAATTAAAGTTTTTTTTTCTGAAAGACATTTTTTATAACAAAATTCTGTTCCTTATATCCGTGTTTTTCTTATAAGAAATTTTTTTCTCAGATAATATCCGTGTTTAGGATATAAGAAACACACGCTTATTATAAACAAAAATTGTGGCATTTTGGAGTTTCTTATAAGCGTCATTTACTGTATAGGAAAAATATGCAATTCACTGCCAATCAAATCTATGTGGTCATTCTCAACAAGGGAGCAATTAATGATCAACACGATATGTCTGTTTGTTAACTTGCAACTTCTTGCTACTTTTTGGCTAAATTTGTATGGGATTCGACAGCAAGTTGTGGTAAGTCGTAGACGTGTTTCTAGTTACCAAACAGAAATACTATTAAATTAAATAAAATAATGCTTAAAAAAACTAGATGTATAAGTTTGGAAAGATGTTAGTGGCTTAAAAGCTTAACAAAAATGAAAAAAAGAAATGCACGACTGGGTGGCATGAGCTTGCTCTCATATGCGATCACACACATTTGTATGGGTGGTACCGATATTTTTGGTTATTACAATAATTTTTGTTAAAAATCTTCTAGTTAAAGTTAAAAAGTTGCTTTTGCAGTTCAAAAAAAAATCGGCTTATACGTTTTCGAAATATTTAGCTTAAAAAAATTGAAACTTTTTTTTAAAATCCAAAAAATATTTTATTTTTTAAATTTTGGTACACAATATTATTTGGAATATTATTATTATTATTTATTAATCTTTACATAAATGTATAGAATAACACTTAAGAGCTAATAGCTGCCAGGGCTTCTAGCTAAGGTATTTAGAATGTATAAATTTCAGTTGAACCATAAGTTATAAAATTTATTGATTTTTTTTTTTAACTCTGTAGCCGATTTTGAGAAGAATATGATTTTCCTTTTTGGCTGAAACATTTTGTATGTCAGGTACCGTTATTTTTGGTAATAATGCTCCAAAAACGCTAGGTACCAAGTTTTAAGAAAATCAACCCATCCTTTTAGGCTGTAGCCGAACAGACATACAGACAGACGAACGTTTTTGCGAGACCCATCATCGAAATTTAAAGTTTGATCAAAATCTCGAGGTCGACTTTTTGTACGAAGTGTATTTCATTGTCAAAGTGTAAATTGTTGTTTACTTAAAAAATAAATTAATGGTACTCTATACTATTTGCTTTTACATTTTTCTCTCTCGCTTAAATATAGTGGCGCAAAATTTTAAACATTTAAAACCTGCTCTAAATCATTTTTAAATTCGACGCCGACTCTAAAAATGAGTTTTAGAATGAGAGTCGACGCTTTGATAATTTTAAACGGTATAAAGTATACTATTTATAACGCTAAAGCAATAGTCTAACTTTAAAAGCAGCAAAATGCTTCTCTATCTTTTTTAAAGTACACTTTATCCATTCAACGTTTGTAATTTCATAAGAAAAATTTAAAGAAAAATGTTTGATGAAGATTTTAAGCATGTAAATCAACAATCACGAAAACTGTCTTAGCTTTAATTTGTGGTGCATGTACCCAGTAACCATTACCACGACAAAACAACACCATCTCCACCCCCCGATTGAATAGACTACGACACCAAACAATATACAATACAAACTTGTATTCGGTCGACTGCCCCATCAAAAACAAAAAAAAATGTGGTACATAGTGTTGGACTACCATATCGCGGCAAATCATTTTCAGCTCACAAAATCGCCCGTCATCTTAGCTGGAAAGGTGAAATAGCTAAAGGGTAGTTAAAAAAAGAAAAAAAAATTACAAACAAATTTAATTTTCAAAGGGGGCACCCGGATTTGAACCGGGGACCTGCAGTCAAATGCTCTACCACAAATCATAACAAAACCTTATAAATGCGTTAAAAACCTTACAAATGCGCTTAAAACACTTGATTAGTTAGAAGAGTTGTTTAAAGTGTTTAAAATTAAGAAAAGGTCAGACAAGGGCTCGCAACTAAACGACTGCGATAACTAGAGTTGGTTTCATTCCTTAAACGAGGACTGTTTAAAAATCTCCGCCAGTCTCTTTAATGTAAACCTTCCATCACTGATACATAATTTATATCTGCTCCTCGACTCTTTAAAGACCGCTCAAAATTTACAACAAATTTCGTGTTTGCTGATTTATTATAATGATGATTCAACTTTAATCATTAAGATGATTTAGAAGTCAAAAAATTGCGGTTTTGTGCTACCGTCTATCCCGTGCCCGTCTATACGTTTGTGCGCCTTCGTGTCTGTACTCTGTAAGTCCATTGCACAACGAGTAGATGGCACTTGCATCGTTTTGTTTAAAATTTTGTCAGCGCCAGAGCAGTTTGATGTTATTCAGTAAAATATCATTATAGCAAGATGAGCTTAGGGTCCAACTATAGTATCTAAGCATAAGGCACAAGCTAGCTTAAGCGCGCATAAACAAACAAAAACAAGCAAATATATGTACATAAATTCAAAACAGCTGAGTAAACTATGGAATGTGTTTTATGTTTTTGGTTTTTCAAATTCACTTATGCCCGAGCAAATTTATCGCTCTTCGTTATGTTTGTTTGAGTGAGCGAAGCTAGGCGAGTCGGAGCTGGGCAATCTCCATCATGGTTAGTGAATATTGAATAGGAATAATGCTTGCTTATCTTATACCCACTATAATAGTTGGGAGCGGAAAAAAGAACATAGGAGTCAACATGCCTATATTTCAGAGTTTTCAGCTTTTTTGATGTTTTGAACAAATTGTGTGTGAATCATTTTGAGAATTTTGAACGGTGTGGAAAAAAAAATTTTATGAGTGCCGGGACTCACGGTTAGTATGTGTAAAATTCAAAGTGCGCGGATCCAAAACGGACTTGTCTTTGCTTGAAGGGGATCTTAAGATTTTTTCACTGAACGCACCGTTGCACACGTAACGTTGCACGACGTAACGTTGCACACGAACGTTCACGTTTTTGTCCACCCTACCGCCAGCATAGATGTTTACACCACACATTAGCCACATGAAGATTGGAATCCCCCGCAGCCATTTTAATTTGCCAACAAGCTTGAATTGTCAGATATCAGATAAAAAATGAGAATGTGTGCATAAAAACATCACACATAGGCAGTAGGGATCTTCAGACACCGGTCAAATTGTTGTTGCAATTCACATCTATTCATCGACGCGGGAAGAAATTACAAATACAACAATGTAAACAAATGGGCTTTGGAGGGTGAAACGTACGAAACATTCTCATCTTCATATGGCTAATCTGTGGTTTACACATCAATAAGGCCGCGGATGGTTTTGTAGGGTGACCTTATTTCATTATTTGATTTTAAACATTAAATAAGGCCGCGTCTGTGAAATGAAATAAGACCACATTGTCTAATTTAATTTTTCATTTGTGCCCTTACTTCATCACAAGATCGCGGTCTTAGGCCGTGTGTGAATTGGATTAAAATCGCGTTGAATTTTATCTAATGTTTAATTTTTGAAACTAATGAGGTGAATCTGTATACGTGGAAACGTCAAATCTCGGTTAAAATTTAATCTAATTAATGTCGTTTTCGTTTGGATGCTCGGAGTACTCCTTTTGCACTCCTACTACTACGAAAGTCTTCGATTGGCTGTTCCGAGTAATGTTTTCGGAGTGTTCATTGTACATTGGAGTAGACGAGGAACACACACATACATATAAAGTTTTTCGTTTGATTAATTGTCAAAAGTGATGAACACTTGAAGAAGCCATTTTGTTAAATGGCGGCTTTAGGTAGTATGTTTGTAAAATGATGAAAGTCGGTGTTTTCATATTCGATTAAAATTAAAAAGGAGTAGAATATACCGAAAATCCAATCGAAAACGATATAAGCAAGCACATGCAATTTTCTCCTCATCCATATTTCAGAAGATTAAAGCTACAATATTGACTGAGAATTATTATTTGACTTACCACCGATGGCCTTAGAAGTTATACATAGCAAATAACTCGCGACAGCAGCGTTCAACTTAAGTTCTGCCCGCTCCGGTTTTCCAATAAGAGGTGTTATTTTGAATAGCCCGCTATTTCGGTAGCTGTCACTTTTGAAGCTGTCATTTTTTGACATTTGACAAGTAGAAACTACGCCATTAATAAAAATGGAACGATACACGCTTCAACAACGCATTGAAATTATTAAAATTCACTATAGAAATGGTGAAAATTTGGCAGAGACGGTTCGTAAAACTAAAACATTTTTGGGTCGTCGTGAAGCACCTTGTCGGACCGCAATACAGAAATTGGTGGACAAATTCGAGCTGTTGGGACAAGTTAGTGATGTGAAGAATAAAACCAACAACTGAGAATATTGCTGTTGTAGCCCAAAGTGTTGAAGAAAACCCAGGTTTGTCCATTCCTCGTCGTTCTTTGGAATTAGGCATTCCCGAAACGTCATTACACCGTATTTTGTATAAAGACCTGGGTCTTAAGGCTTATAAAGTTCAGTTAACACAAGAACTCAAGTCGGCTGATCATCAACAACGTCGTGTCTTTGCTGATTGGGTCCTTGAAATGCATGAAAATGATCCGGAATTTCATCGAAAAATCATCTTGACTGATGAGGCCCATTTCCACCTCGGAGGCTACGTCAACAAGCAAAACTGTTGCATCTGGGGCTCGGAAAACCCAAGAGAAAAGCCTCTCCATTCTCAACGCGTGACTGTTTGGTGCGGTTTGTGGTCCGGCGGGGTCATTGGACCTTACTTTTTCGAAAATGAGGCTGGAGCAACAGTTACGGTCAATGGATTGCGCTATCGAGAGACGATTAATGATTTTTTATGGCCGGAATTGGATGGTATTGATCTGGACAACGTTTACTTTCAACAAGACGGCGCCACGTGCCACACAAGCAATGAAACCATCGATCTTTTACGGGAAAAGTTTCCAGACCGTGTTATCTCTCGAAGAGGTGGTCACAATTGGCCACCGAGATCTTGTGATTTAACACCTTGCGACTTCTTCCTTTGGGGCCACGTGAAAGATAAGGTCTACGCCAACAGCCCAGCGTCTATTCAAGACCTCAAAGATGGAATTCGTGAGGCTATCGAGGACATAGGGCAGCCACTTTGCGATTTGGTTATGGAAAACTTCATGAAAATGATATGGTCCTGTAAGCGTGGTCGTGGCGGCCATTTGGCTAATGTTGTGTTCCATTATTAACGGCATACCTTCCTCTTTATAATGAAATAAACATCCGATCATTTATCTCAAAAAATGCCATTTTTCTTTGAATATCAAAATAACACCTCTTATTGGAAAACCCTTTAGGTTCTACGGTAGGGAGTCCATAAAGTGTTTGGAAAAAATAGAAGACATTTTCAAGCTGTTCATATTTCAGTGTGTAAACGCTTTATTTTAGTTTTATTCTATTCGCTTAATTCAAGCTAGTTACAACAATAATTAAATAAATAAATTAAGAATAAACTTATTCTAGCTAAATCTAATGAAATTGGGGAATTAAGGGAAATTGGTGTATAAGTTCAATCAAAGGGAGGAGTAATTGTGATTAAAATCAAGGATATGCTGTGCGCTGTTGGCTAAGCGTAACATTCTAGTGATTAAATGGACATAGTTGTTGCGGGGAATAGGAAGGTGGAAGAAAGGAATGAATCTAAGGTTACGTGGATTAGTGTCAAGGAAAATCTGTTCTAAAATTGCTGGTGAATCGATGGCACCAGTGATTATTTGATGGATGAATATTACATTCGCGACTGCACGACGTTAAGCAAGGGTGTTTAAGTTTATTAATTGAAAACGGTCTTCGTAATGGGGTAAACAAAATGGATCGGACCAAGGAAGATTGCTTAGAGCGAAACGAAGAAATCTCCGCTATTCTAAGTGATTGCCTGCATTGATGGGGTGACCAAACCTGACTGGCATACTCAAGAATAGGTCTTACATATGTGGTGAAGAGAGATTCGGTAACGTTGGGGATTTGAGAATTCTTTAGACCAAAGCTTTATAAAGCCAAGAGAAGAATTCGCTTTTGCAACAATATGATCGATGTGGGAAAGGAAATTTAGTTCTTTATCACAAATCATGCCAAGATCACGAATAAATGAAATGAACATGTACAGGGATATTGCAAAAGTGATAGGTTCGAGGGAGTGAGGGCAGGCGTTTACGAGAAAACGTCATAGATTGACATTTACTTACATTGAGTTCTAGAAAAAAATGTGTATACCAAGTAAGAAAAGAATTGAGGTCTTGTTGAAGCAGCGAAGAATCCAAAGATGACTATAGTATTTTCATAATTTTCATATCATCGGCATATATAGAAATGTCCGAGAAGGAAATGATGTTCTCAGTATCGTTTATGGCAAGGATAAAAGAAGTGGGCCAAGATGACTACCTTGAGGGACACCTGAGGTTGCAAAAATTGGATCGGACACAGAACATCTAAACACTGCATTATAAAGGCGGTTCTCCAAATAGGATCTGACCCGACGATAATATTTTATTTCAGTCTTGCTGCCTTTTTTATGGATATGGAAAATAAATGAGTTTTTCCATAACGTAGGGGAAACTGCTTGCGAAAGTGAGAGTTGAAAAAGATTTGTGAGGGGTTCACATAGTGCCTTGGCACACTCTTGAAGAAAAATGGCTGGGATGCCATCTGGACCAGGACAAAAATCATCATTAAGTAAGTCTAATTTTTTACGAACCGATGATAGACTAACATCAAGAGAAACGAGTGAGATATGTGGAGATGTGGTCTTAAAAAATCAGGGTCAGGATTATTGACAGTAACGCTGTAAGATTTATAATAACTTGGGGATCAGAAGATGTTTTATTGGAGAAATTTAAAGTAGAAAGAACACCATCGGATTTTCTTTTAATATTTATAAATTGGTGAAACCGCTTTGGTTCGGTAATATGACCAGTCTGAATTGTGTCGATATAGTCACGGTAAAGGGATTCAGAAAGAAAAGTAAAATTGGAGAAAGCTTGTTGATAATGCGAGTAATATAAGGGATGACGGGATTTTAAGTAGATTTTCCATAACTTATTCCTTAGATTACGAAGACCACGTAACTTCTTAGTGTACCAGGGAAGGGATGATACATAACTCCTTTGAGGCATGTAAGGGACATTGGATTAGACAATCAAAGATAGCAGTATAGAAAAAAAGAGCAATGTCGATGGGGTTGAAGGAGTTCTTAAAAAGGTTGAAGTCAATATTGCTTAAAAGGATATTAAGTTGATGACAGTCGGCCTTACGAAAGTTGAAAAAAAAGAGATTTCAGAATCAATGGTTGGAATACCTTGATCCTAAGTAAATATAAGAGACATAAGGGAGGGTGAGAAGGGTCAAGGGTGGAAATAAGAAGGGGGCTTTCGCTAACAACTGAATACAATACAAACAATACAAAAGTATATTACTGAAAAGTGAGTCAGATTAATATTTTTCAGGCACCAACATTTAGGAAGAAGAAAAATGAGTTCATAAATAAAGAGTAAAAACAAAGAATTTGATGAAAAAAGAGAGAATAAGAAAGATCGAAGTCAAAAAAGAGAACATATTCTCTTTAAACGAGATGTTCTGGAATCCTTAGTCTACGGTCTACCATCAGAAGTTCAAGTCTAGGCATAAAGTATGTATTGTATATCTATAGTAATTTTTTGTCTTGGGGTAAGTAAATTGGAGCCAGTTACAATTAGTTTCGGAAACTTTGCATCGATAACAAAAGCCAACGTAACTGACGGTTATAGTAAGCAAACGCGAATAGAGATTGAGACGGTAAAATCAACATCACTGACGATGGAGACAAAACCCCTTTCTATGATTTTGTTTGCTTATGTGAAGATTTTCTATATTAATTTGAGAGAGTGAATATCGATTTGAAATTTTAATGATTAAATGAATTGTGGATGGTATTTTCCTTCAAAGTGGCATTTGATTGATTTACTGCGCACAAGCTCTCTCGATCTCAAGGCGGGTGTTGCAAAGTTTGAGTGCTGTTGATTTTGACGCTCCCAGTTATATTTCTCATTCTCATTGAAGATTATGCGCCGAACAGAACAGATGAGCCAACGATGCAAGGAGATGATGACAATGAAATATGTAGTTATTTTGCCACTCATTTTAATTGAGGATATGGAACGGAACAGAACAAAATTGTTACTGCTTTTCAAAGTATCATTAGCCACGTGGTCTTATGGTTAACAACAATGTTCTACGGAATTGTGATATCGGAATACGAATTGCAATTTTTTGAGGAACTAATTACTGCGGCCCCATCACAACAATACGTGGTATATGTTTGAATATAAACGAATGTATACAACACAGGTATTATCGAAATGAAAACATTGTGTGGGTTTTGTTATGGTTTTGAATTCATACTAGATATGCTTTAGATTAGAAGGAATGTAGGTAATTTGTGAATTGTGATGCGTCATGACTCATGAGTCATGACAATAATTGTGCAGTTTTGAAAATACGAGTAAGAATAAACTATTTTAATCGCGGTAGGTAATTTATGAGCAGTAGCAAATCAAAACACAACTTAGGATTTTTGTTCAGTGCTCCTACGGCGCTCGTTGATGGTGATGACGAAAGCACCGTTTCTATGGTTGTGACAAAAATATCATTTTTCATTGTCTGTTTACTCAATGCGTTCCTCATATTGTGATTGTCTAATTTAATTAAAAGTTTTGGGGAGAGTAGGACAAGTTTGTTGTTGCAAAAGATTACCGTAAATATTCTGGGAGGAAGAAATACTACAAGCACATTGGAGATGGCAGGAGAGGCATTTCGAAGCTCCATAGTGTTACTTGTTCATCAACAGTATTATTGTAGAAGACTCAATTTTGGGGTGCCTATTGATTTAGGTGTTGAGTTGTTTTGAAGTCTCGCTATAAACAAGAAAACAACGTGTTATGATAACTCAGCTTTGCCTTGTCCTCCACCGCTTGACTATGCTCACCGAGGACTACAGCAGAAGCTGAATGGGAGACCAAACAAACGAATGTGAGTGAAAAGCGGAATAATGAAAAACCGCCGTCTATATTATTATTGAACAAAAAAAAAACAAGTTTATTTTATTTACTCAAAATTTGATTGATTATAATAATTTAAATACATAAAAAAAATATGGCGTGTATTTGAATAGCAAACACGGTAGTAGGTATAAGTTGTAATAACTATAGAGACAGTGGATTACCCGACCGTCGTGGGTAGAAATTAAAACTTAGAAAATGAGATTTCTCTAACTGACCGTTTATTCTGTTTAAATAATCTCCTTGTGTGTTGCCTTGCAATGACAGTGGAAAGGACCCTACCGTCGCATGAGAAGCACCAAACAAGAATGATCATACATTGAATTAACTCCGCCTTTTATATAATTCTCGTCTGAGCTTTTACAATACATTTTCTGTATTTTTTATGTTGTTTTTTCTTTAGGCACAACTTTTTCTGTATCTATTTTTTTTTTTGGGTATGCATCGCAGCTGGAGCTTTTGGGATATTGTATTCGTAGTTTTTATTAGTATCTCTCAGCTTGAGCATTTACAATTGATGTTGAAAAAGAAAAACAAAAAAGCTTTACAAATACATACATTTATTGTTTTTTAACAGAGTTGCCACAATGTTTTTTTCTTTTATTTACATGAGATTATTAGATTATGAGATTAGTTAATAATAAGAAAATAAATGTGCTTAAGTGTACAAAAATAAACTAAATAATTTATTATAATTATGTGAGTGTTACAGTATTGCTTTAGTCTTTGCATTAAGAGTTTATTGATAAGTGATTATAGTAAAAAATCTTCTTCCAATTTGTACATAAAACAATATTTAGTGCATTTTCTCCTGGACCCAATTCAGCAAGTATCTATGAATAAAGGGGTTCGCATTCTCAAATATGTTTGACAAACATCGTTTGATTGAATCGAATTTGAAAATGTGAAAATCAAACGGATTGTCAAACATGCTGGATTAATATAAAAATATTTCGATATTTTGCTGGCTTGACAAGAATATTTGAGAATTTGAAATGAACGCATTCTTTCTTGTCAAACCAGGAGGAATTTTCATTTTAAAAATATTTACAACTACAATGCATTCACTAATGTAGTTTCTACGTAGTAGTCAAAATTCAACTATAGCTTTTGGAATGCAAACTTGCACTACAAAGCTAGTCAATGCTAAACTGTCATATTAATGACAGATGTAGGGATATGAAATAAGAAACATTTTTGTTTTGAGAACTTTAAATAAACTTTTTTTTCAGTTTAAATTAATCAAAATATAGATTTTCATATTGCACCATAAATTTCATTTTGAAAATATCTTCCATCAAAAATTAAACTTGTATTTTTATCGAACAGCTGATTGTGAAATGTCAAAATTATTATTCACTAACAGCGGTATTTATAATCTCATTCTAAAGCCTTGCCAACTTTAGCACACCATCCAACCACAAAATCTTATTTATAAACATTTCCATTTGTTCATCTTAGACACCGAAACTGGTGTTCTAAACCTATTCTAAAAAGGGAACGTGCAATGTCTACAAAGTCAATCCAAAATTATTGTAATGTGTGTTGAAAGTACCTAGTGACATTTGATTGACAATTGGATTTAAAAAACTAAAAAAAATTTCCAAATTAAAAATGCCTTTTGCTGCAATTGATTTTTTTAACAATATTAACATGATAAATTCCTTTAATTTCAAATCTCAGACCTTTTTCTCTTTGATTGATTTTGCATTTTAATCTTTGATTTGGATGCTTGAATTGAAAATGTTTGTAATAGTTGAAACAGCTGTTTTACAAAGTTCACTCAAATTCATTAGTTCATTCCAGATTAAAATATTACAGATATGTCAGAGAATATATGAGGACGTATTTCGATAACAACCCTGGATAGTTAGACAACTTATAGAATCCGTTTATAAATAGGCAGATGGCTAAAATATTTAGCCAATGACCATCTGAACAACTGTCTGAGAGTATTCTAAAAAAATCTAATAAATACGACTTCAACTTAATAACCGAAATTTGTACGGAGGAAGTTGGAGGGGAAATTTCAACTAATTTTTTAGTTGTATATTGTATTTAGCCAATCAGAGTGAATTGACTACGTAGAAACTACATTAGTGAATGCGCCCATTCATCAAGCGAACAAATGTTATAACTGTTATAAATTGGCATGTCTCTATTCTCGTCCTTTTGAAATAGTATGTACAGCTATCAGTACATAACCTGAGTGCATGTGAAGGGCCGACCCATAGAATTAGAATCCGTTGCATATGTTGCGTCTATCTATGTAACGTAAGCAACGCCAAAATAGCGAAGAAAGAAAAACCGGTGAATTCTAATTCTAATTCTATTGTGCGTTGTTAATTATTGAACACAAATTGGACAAAAAAAAGCTTTCGCAAGTGAAAACTTTTCAATAACAATTTTCTTTAAAAATATACCTATGTATGTGCAAATAGATGTTCAAACAAATAAAATGCACCAACAAATTGACAGCGTATAAGCTGGCTAATATCTTTTATTTATTAATTTAATTCTATTGGTAAAACATTTTTCTCACAACAAAAACAATCTTAATAGTTTTGTAAATAATTTCTTGACGTTTTGCGTCAATTGCAGCTATAAAGTAACACAATCACACCAAAAAATCTATTCTTTTACGAAATACGAATTCCTTTCAATTGACAGAAAAAATTCGATTCTGTTCGAAGTGGGATAAAGCTTTGTATACCATAGAGTCTATACAAAGGATAAAGTACAGAGACGTCAAAAAAAAGTCCAATTCCAATGTCAACACCGTTCTTTGACAAGGTTTTAAGTAAGTATTTTAACTTTGGCAGATAAGGAAACGTGCCATGACTCACGTCTATTGTGTTCAGCCACTTTAACAAAAAAAGAAATATTATACAGTTATACGTACGTACATTCACGACCATCGGTTATTTTCGAGTTTCAATGGGTATGTTCAAAACTTTTAATAAAAGGGGCAACTAGTTATCAAGTGCTTACCTTAGAGGATATATAATATGGAGTGCTCATTGCTATCCCTAATGCATTGTAGTGCCTGGGCCAGGATAGGGGGCGCTATTTCACCTTCGGTTTGGAAAAAGTCTTAGAAGATCGTGCAGCTGCTATCAATATTGTAAGTCATAATTTGCTTATTTTCTTTCTAAATTGTTGTACTTTGAAGTAACTCTTGAAATTAATAAGTGTTTGTTTATTATTTTAAAGATTTCAATATCTTCTTTTTAGTTTTTTTCTCCAATGTGCAGAAAATTCAGTGACCGAAACTTGAACAGCGACCCCTATGAAAGCTCCGCATTTGAATAAAAACAAGCACTCCATATTATATATCCTCTAAGGTGCTAACCTTACCTTATAAGGAAAACTTTGTGGTAACAAATTGATCGTGAAAATTTATAATCAATTTAAGTACCTATATTCGATTGTCTTTTGTCATTATTTGTTTTGTTTCTACGATTGTTTGATATTGTATTTCACTCTATCTCAATTTATTGAAACATAGGATAAAAAACAACGGATGAGAGGTTTATTTTAAAGTAGCGCCAAGGCGTAAATTACATGCTTCTAATCAATAGTTTTTATAGAAACTCCATTTTTTTTTCTGTGATGGCGTCGATAATCCCCCATGCCGTTTTTTTTCAACCAAATCCCTTCTGGGCTTGCAAAAAAAAAACACGGCATTATGCTATTTGCGAAACTAATAGAAAACTATCGAAGACCGAAATTTCAATGTATAAATCCTAACTTATCACGTTATTTATTTTATTACTGACTTTTCTGTGATTCTCTGTCCCAGAAATTTCTTCGGAGAGAAAATCACAGTTCAGCAAAATGTCATTATGAGAGTAAAAGAATTGAAGGCCAAACATGGTGTCATTCACGGCAATACGAAATACTACTATTATACACCAGCGTTCGGACTTTACTGCGAAAGCAGTAGATTTACTTCACTCTTTCATAGATTATCAAATCTACTACGCTTTGCTAACAATCTAGCTACTTCTATTTTCGATTTCGATTCTTTTTGCTCGAAAGTGGAAATGTCAAGAACGAAACCAACCTTTAGAGATGCCTGTGTCATTGTCATTTCAGATTGCTTTGACAGATTAAGCACAATTTGTTCGAAAACAGGGATCTCTAAGACGGTTTTCACATTGGACTCACTCCGCGCGACTCATATTGACATTTCATTGTTTTACCTCACTCCAACTCATGATGAGAAAGAGAGAGTCTAGTGAGGCAGGATTTTTTCAAAAAAATTAAAAATCCTGCCTCACTTTCTCATATAGTTGTGTAGAGTGAGATAAAAGAGAAAGATGTCAAAATGAGTCGCGCGGAGTGAGTCCAATGTGAACACCGTCTAAAGTATGTTTTTGATTTGCATTTTTCCACTTTTTGCCACTCTTTTGCAAAAAGTGTTGAATGTAGTAGCCTTTAATTTAAATTAAAATTCTACTTCGAAAATTTTGGTTTCACTGCGATTTTTATTTCGATCTACTTCGAAATGCGATTCCTGAAGTCCGAACCCTGTTATACACGACTCCTTTTCAGTCATTAATTTTTTTGAACGATGAAACGGAAAGCAAGCTGCATGTGAGTTGTAGGCCAAATTTTGGCGACTCATTTTTGACATTCCCTATTGTATTCCAAGTCGCTTCATTTATTTCTGTTGTTTGTAGAGCGCTTTTATACCTGTATGGTTGTTAATATATATACATATATTTAAATAGAGAGCATGGAAAATTTTAATAACCAATCAAACTAAAGGGAAATGCCAAATTTGAATCAAGATTTAAAAATCATTGTGTAACAGCGCACTACTCACAGGATGAATTTTCAAAGAAAAATTTAAAGAAGTTTCACCACGCGAAAGTCCTAGTGTAATGTGTAATAGCAGACTTAGCACTATTTTTCTCAACACATCCCGATATCGCAATCGCATCTATCATCCGCCATTTTCATGGTGAAAAGCTGGTGAGTTGAAAAATTTGTAAAGATGGCTGCGTTATTTGCACATAAAAAATGGTTGATCTAGAAAAACAGAACAATCCCACCCCATTACATTGTTGTTGCAATTCACATCTATTCATGGACACAAAAACGAAATTACAAAAACAACAATGTAAACAAATGGGTTTTGGAGGCTGAAACGTACGAAACATTCTCATCTTCATGTGGAGTATTTTAAGTGGTTTTAAGCAATTCCTAAAAATTTAAATATTACCTTGAATTTTGGCCCGACAGGGATGTATTTTTTAGGGGGAAGTGAACTGGGTGAAATTCAGTCTCATATAATATACCTAAATTTCTTTATAACTACTATATGTTTTTATGTATTTTTTTTTAATGTGAGCATAAAAATTGTATAGCTTAGGCGATTCTAGACAATATTTTTTTTCGTCAAAGCAATAGATTTTGAGAAAAACTTGTGCAAACCTTACAATTTATCAGTTTATGATTACCAGTCTTTGATATGTCATTCACAACAATTGCCGTTATATAAACCACAAAATCAAAACCCTGGTCAAATCAACTCGCCACTAACATTCATAGTGAAAGTCTATTTTTCATGATGATAAACCTACGTTTGTTGTTTTCAAATAATAGCAAATATGTACATATTTCACATTTCAACTTATTTTTTGAACTGATGCCGATGCCCCGATTAACACCGATTTCTGATGTGATAATTCCCCGATTTCAAAAAAAAAATATTTAATGGCAGCACTGCCTCAGACTATTATTTTGTAAAGGGTTTTCCAATAAGAGGTGTTATTTTGAATAGCCCGCTATTTCGGTAGCTGTCACTTTTGAAGCTGTCATTTTTTTTACATTTGACAAGTAGAAACTACGCCATTAATAAAAATGGAACGATACACGCTTCAACAACGCATTGAAATTATTAAAATTCACTATAAAAATGGTGAAAATTCTGCAGAGACGGTTCGTAAAACTAAAACATTTTTGGGTCGTCGTGAAGCACCTTGTCGGACCGCAATACAGAAATTGGTGGACAAATTCGAGCTGTTGGGACAAGTTAGTGATGTGAAGAATAAAATCCGTGCACGTCGCTCAAGAACAACTGAGAATATTGCTGTTGTAGCCCAAAGTGTTGAAGAAAACCCAGGTTTGTCCATTCCTCGTCGTTCTTTGGAATTAGGCATTCCACAAACGTCATTACACCGTATTTTGCATAAAGACTTGGGTCTTAAGGCTTATAAAGTTCAGTTAACACAAGAACTCAAGCCGGCTGATCATCAACAGCGTCGTGAAAAATCATCTTGACTGATGAGGCCCATTTCCACCTCGGAGGCTACGTCAACAAGCAAAACTGTCGCATCTGGGGCTCGGAAAACCCAAGAGTTATTGTTGAAAAGCCTCTCCATCCTCAACGCGTGACTGTTTGGTGCGGTTTATGGTCATTGGACCTTACTTTTTCGAAAATGAGGCTGGAGCAACAGTTACGGTCAATGGATTGCGCTATCGAGAGATGATTAATGATTTTTTATGGCCGGAATTGGATGGTATTGATCTGGACAACGTTTACTTTCAACAAGACGGCGCTACGTGCCACACAAGCAATGAAACCATCGATCTTTTACGGGAAAAGTTTCCGGACCGTGTTATCTCTCGAAGAGGTGATCACAATTGGCCACCGAGATCTTGTGATTTAACACCTTGCGACTTCTTCCTTTGGAGCCACGTGAAAGATAAGGTCTACGCCAACAGCCCAGCGTCGATTCAAGACCTCAAAGATGGAATTCGTGAGGCTATCGAGGACATAGGGCAGCCACTTTGCGATTTGGTTATGGAAAATTTCATGAAAAGGATATGGTCCTGTAAGCGTGGTCGTGGCAGCTCTTTGGCTGATTTTGTGTTCCATTATTAACGGCATACCTTCCACTTTATAATGAAATAAACATCCAATCATTTATTTCAAAAAATGCCATTTTTCTTTGAATATCAAAATAACACCTCTTATTGGAAAACCCTTTATATACTAAATTTCTTCTTATACTTTCATGTTTGGCATCACGGTCAAATACTTACATTATACATTGAAAAATCTCAAAGGTGTTTCCCCCCATTAACACCCAAATAAGCTGCAATTTATAAATCCTCCATCCGAATTATTATTTAGCAAATCGATGTTGCTCTAGACATATTAACATTCTTTTCTTGGCAATGCCAAGAGGTTACCATAAAACGGTGCCCACTGCCCATTATTAGTTCGCAATCAATTCTCGCTCATAAAATGAGTTCCGGTGACCTCCTCCCGATGTATATTATAAAGAGATGGCCACTATATGTGCTACATAACATATCTAGCATCCCAGAATTATGTCTTCGAAAAAATTTCCCAAAATATTGTTGAAGGAAAATATAAACATGGTTTAAACGGGGGCGGATAAGCCAGCAGCATAAAAATGAAGACATAATAATGCACATAATATGCTTTCAAAACAGGGCCGGATTAATTTTATTTGGGGATATTTAAAATAAATTAGAGTTAGGTACCTACAGTCGACTCCGCCTATATGCACTTAGACTTTCGGTTATATGCAACAAGAAATTTATCACGGTTTTTTTTTCAGGGCTTTTTCACACAAATTGGTAGGGATAACTGCACTCCGCTTATTTATAAACTCCCTATAATTGAAACATTTTACTTTCCCCAAAATATTTATTTCGCTCTGACACAACTCCGCTCAAGTGAAACCCTAATTTTTTGAAGTTTGAACACATCTAAAAATGACATTCATTCCATTCTCCTTTCAACTGTCACAATTATTAAAGCTGTTTTGTTTGTTGTTCGAGGTTATTTATGTTTTATTTTTCTATCTTTGGAAATTTTACACATGACATCGTTTAAAGGGGAAATAAAGTTCGAGTTATACGAAGTTTGGTTAAGTGCAACGAAGTTGCATATTTCCGAGGTTGGTTTATATGAAAACTCCGCTTAATTGCATCAAATTTTATGCATTTTTTCTGCTGCAAATATGCGGAGTCGACTGTACTTTTATAGAGGATGATTCGCTCTCTTCTAATTGGTTGTTGCCCAGATGCCTATGTCTTTCCTGCATAAGTGCTACACATTTACCCAATATATGTCGGGCGTCTTTTCATGGGCGTTGCAGAACCTGCACGTGGCACAGCTCACAAGGCCAAAATGTGTGCTTAGCTTGCAGTGGACAGTGAGGAGACCTTTTATTCTTCTGAGTTTTTTATTCCTACTTACGCTGAAGCGGGAGAGAAATTTTGTCTGCTTATAGCTTCCAAGTAGGAGTTGGCTTGTTTTAGCTTTGGGAGTGCATTCCATATTTTTAGTCTTGTTTCCTTCTCTTTTTCTTTGATTTTGCTCTTAATCACGTTTTTTCTTATTCCGCTGTTGGGTTCTTGCCCATTAGGGGTATTGTTGTTACCGTGGCCCGGTACCCGATGAAACGTGACTTATTATTCTTGCCCAGTTCGTTAAGCCTGCCCATACCAGTTTACTGATGGCATATGAGGTTAGTGTTTTGAGTGCGGCCTGTCTATCTGACATGATGGCAATGTTTTTTACAGTTTCTTTCAAGGTTAAATTCCGTAAAATTTACTCTTGAATTTATGTACTTCTGCCTGGAAGATTTTATTAAACTGTCCCATCGGGAAGGAGAGAAAAATGCCCTCTACTCCCCCTTGATTGAAAAGATTGGAAAGTGTTTAGCGCCCAATCGATTCTATTGCCTGAACAGATAGTTGAGGCTATCTTCCAGCTTTCCCGCTTTGGTGCCCCTTATTGGACGCCCACTTTGAGTGGCGAACAACTGTGGGCGTGCGTTAACGCACTTAATGGAATTTGAAAAAAAAATCTATGGGTGTCCCAAGTATGCCCTCGGGCGAAGGGCCACATGAACAATACTCTTATAAACCAAAATTGTTATAATAATTGGCATGTCGAGAGCCACTTCTTAAAATCAAACCAAAAGATGAAGCAAGAAATGTATGACATAGTTAAGTCGCTACATTTATTGTGTTCAAGGGGTAAAGCATTCCTGGTGAATGAAATTTCAAAGTTGTTTATTCGAGTCTATAAAGAATGACGATCTCAAACAGTGCCAAATATCTATAGAAATAGAGCGCGAGTCACTTGCCTTAAAATTGCCTACAAGTTGTTCTTCTATCACCCGTGAAGACACTTTTCAATAATCTGATAAGTCCATAGGCAAGGAAAATCTATCATCCACCGATTATTCACACTACGACATTGGCAGATCTTGGGAACACCATAATATAGTTGAAAATATTTCTATCGAACAAGGAAAGTGTCCCTTTACAGACACTAATCATCCCGTAACTGCTGTATGTTCATGGTGCAGAGCAACGTTCTAGCTGGCCAAAGCTTGGGATCTGAAAGCTTTAAGGTTTTTTTTTGAGAGACAAACTCTTCAGGTCATTATTGGTCCCATTTGAATAGATGTAATGGTGAGTAAAGGAGAAGATGTAACAACGAACTGTATTGTCTGGACAGCGACATCAGGCTTCCTAATAGTGTAAAACTCCAACCACCGAGATGGTTGCATGTAGAGCGGATGGACACCAATGTTATTGCACCTTCGATCTGAATTAACTTGATGTGTGATACTATTGAGCTACCTGGAGAAGCTTGTTGTTGGAGCCCTATGTCCACTCCCGGCTATAGATGATTAATCAGCGTTTCTACGATCCTTGAGAGAGAGGACCTAAGTATTTTTTAGTGTGAGGTTAAAGTCAAACCGGATTTAACTCATCAAATTTGATGAGTTAACTCAGGGTTAACTGAACAGTTACTTTTGGTGTTTTTTTTTCACCGAGTTTGTTTAAGCATTCTCCACCAAAAAACTGCTTCCTCAGTTAACTGTGGATTAATTTACTTCTAGAGTTAGCTAACTCTGGTTTAACTCACCACTGAAAAACTGGCGCGAAGGGGGTTAAGAAGATTCGTCTGTGTTTTTTTTAAGCAAATACTATTTTCCATCCACGGGCTACAACAAAAGTTGTATCGAAAAGGACTTCCTTATTTGGGAAAATTGTAGCAACATAACTATAGTTTGCTTCCTTAATCCTTCTCATGCGCTAAACCCGGACCTGTTTTGCATTACATCGAATTGCGTTCGGAAACAAATCAACTTTATCGAGCGTAAAACGTTACTCGTTTATCTCCCTCATCCCCGACATCATCGTTCCGCAATAATTTCTTTAGGGGCTATTGAATTTTCAGTAGCGGATATTTGGTTGTGGGACTGGTAAGTAGGTATATCAATACATACAAAATTCTACTCCTACACGCCCAAGGATTTGTGTACCCCAAACACGAACAAAGACAGATAGGTACATAGGTACATATTAACTAGACCATCCTCGATATGTTTGTTCCATTCCCATCCCCATCACAAAATTTATATTATAAAGATGTCTATCGCAATGAGGTCATAATCGTAAAATCATTCATAGTTTGGCTCCTCACTAAATGTCAGGGTGACCAATGGAGGAGGGTATAACATTATGGTCTTAATCGTAGTCGTGATGTCCTCGTCTTCCTTGTGCCTTGTAGGTCGGCCGCGCGCCGCGGCCCCCTCCAGTTGGACAGTTAGTGAAATGGAAACTATTGTGAGCATATTTTCAAGGACTCACACATGAGTATAAGAAGAACAAACGCATGAGAAACACTATGGGATATGGTGTGTGAGTGTAATGTAAGTATAACACATCGAGAAGTTACAACATAAAAAGGGACAGAATTCCCAATCGATATTCAATTTAAAACTGAATTTCGTTTGCTGTTAGGGGAGTGAGTTAAGTGCGGGTGGTGGGTATGTGGAGCGTATCATATTCTACGTATCAACATACAAACGAAATGAATACTTCCTAGTCATTTAAAGTTTTGTAATATTGCTGCGTTTGAAAAATGTTTCAAATGAAAAGTTTTTAAATTAAAGCTCTTCGCGATTTAGTTAAATGTAGGCACCTATATTATGTCTGTATATTGTTTTGTTTTTCCTTTTTTTTTTTAATATTACGGAAGCTGTATTGTTTTTCACTTTATGTGATTCTAAATAAGGTCAAGGCTTTTCCTTTACATGCATGCATGCATAAAAAATAATAACATAATGCGCGATTGGCAAGGGTTTAGCAAACAGAAAAGCTGATAGATTTTGTTTGTATTTTTACTCGTATAAGCCTTTTAGTTTTGCATTTTGAACATGTGAAGGATTCTAACTTCACATATTAATTTCGTTAGAAGAAGGGATTTGCACTAAACCTTTGCATCCCAAGCAACCTAAGAGAAATAACTTCTCACCAGGTGGAATCAGCGGTGGCGCCTTCAGTCCCAGTCAGACTAAATTATTTATCTTTCATCAGCCCGTTAATATATTCTGAGCTAAAGCTTATAAGGATCGTTTCTCCCAGCTTTCCGTCCTTGAAATTATTCTGATCTTAGAATCTGATCTTCAAGATTGATGACCGTGTCTTCAGGATGCGGAGTCATCCCATAAGTTATCTGGTTGCGAAATAACAAAACCCTTGAATACGAACGGATTAAATGCTGACTAACCAAGCAACAAAAATAGGGGTGACGAAACGAATGTTAAGTCGCTTAATAGACCGTGTGCATGGGGAACAATCACCAAAGGGCCTAGACTGCTGCAGTCATCGCCGCTATCGAAGAAATGTAATGAGATGGGCCGGGCAGAAGAACTGTCAAAAAAACAGCGATTTAAACTATGGCGGCTGTTACAGAAAACAACATCAGAGTCTATTTGGAAGTGAATTAATAGTTGGAGGAAGGGTTAGTAAAGAAGTCTGGAGATTCAAGGCTGAATTCGCCACACATAATACAAATATGATGGCCCATACATCAGTGACGTAGCAATTACATTAATAAAGTCCTAGGCGATTTTAACGAAGTTAAGACTTCTTTGACGATACAATCGGAAAGTGCAACCTACACGAATCCACCTCCGATAATAGATTCAGACTGATCGACTTTGCTATGAGGCCAGACATTGTATAGGGACTGCGTAACCCATAACTTCAAACCCATAAAGGGACTTGGAATTCTGCAGGTCAATCAACTGTCAACCAGTGCCTACGTTCTGTAACTCTCGCATAGAGAAAATCAGTCGAGAAACGATGAAAATTGAAACAAATCGTATGAGTTTTGTTCCATTTTTCATCGTTTCTCGACCACTTTTAACCATGCGAGAGTTACAGAACGTTGGCACAGGCTGACTACATTGCGAACGACGCAAGACACTCCTCCAGTACCATGGATGTCTGAACGTTCCGAGGAGCAAGCATTGTGCCGGTCCACTTTACCTCGTTGTAGCCAAGCTATAGAGATGCGGATATCCGAACCATGGTAAAAACATAAATACTGCGAGAAAGTTCGAAGCACGGCTACAACGGCAGGTTATCTCTAGGTCCTTTTTGATCGAGTCTTTTGTAACCTAATGAGAAGGCCTATGCCACCAACATCTAGTATTTAGAACTAGTGGCAGCATTGCGAAGAAGGCATGAGAGATGGTGGGTCTTACACGGCAATAACAACAAAACCCTTGGTTTGAAAATAAATGCCGAGCACATGTAGCTTAACAAGAGGCATTGCAAAGCGGTGCCACTGCGAAGACTTTGCAAGCTATACGTACAGAAAAGGAGCAAGAAATACCGGCTGCACAGAAGCAAAACTGAATAAGCATGAAAAGCGTGTTATCGAGAGAATGGGGGAACGAATAGATCCCCAACCGAAGCCTGCAATGATGATAAAGGGAGCGATGATGAATCGAATTTCGCTGTCAGGTAGATTGAACCGTTCGACGACTACGTCTACTAACAATTCCATCCATTCTATTCTGGAAGAGGTGAAAATAGCCATAGATAGATAAGCTGAAGTCCCATAAAGCTATTATAGAGCTGATGGCCCTGTTGTTGAGCTGTTCAAAGCAGCAGCGGTATTATTTGAACACGTGAAGCTGTTCGTCAACAACTTGATAGTTCCATATCAGGCCAGGAAAATCCATCATCCACCAAATATGTATTCAGCACATTACAACAGAGGGCAGATTTTGAAAATAACACATAAACTTCAAATTGACACCCACCACTTCTCCATCGATTTCAAAGCAGCGAGAACGCGGTAAAAAACCTTGCCGATAATTTATCATTTCACACAACGATGAGATCAAACGAAGAATATCTGTGGCCAATTGATTCTTCTTTGGGCTAATAAGGCAATTGAAAGCAAACTCTTCTCTCCAGCCACTAACTTGTCATTTAATAAGACGCATCTCGGTCCTACAGCATAGTGCAGAGTTATAGAACTTGTTGAATGTGGTTGAGAACGGGGAGTGGAGGAAAAGATAAAACAATGAATTGTAAGAGCTCTACAGCGACAGCGACCAATGCTAAAAATGTTAAAAACCAACGATTGGGGTCGTTGGGTCACTTAGAGCGAATGAAAAGATGAACATCCTTGCTATGACCAGAACAGAATCTGCCCGAAGAGATGGCGCAGAAGAGAAAAATCGCAACTCAGCTGTGCGGATATATGTGAATCTATCTGGAGACAGGTACCTAAGGAAGGGACTAAGCTGGCTGAAAGAAGCTTGTTGGTTGAGGCCCTGGACCACTGTCGACTGTAGCGCCCTCCTTTGATGCTGGTTTGATGAAACCCAGGACATTAATGACCTCTTCATTGATGACTTGTTATGATTGTTGGTGCTGATGAAATAATCAACGAGGGCTACGTGATCGCCAAAGCCTGATTTGCTGGTCTCCAGATAATTTTTCATAACTTAGCCATCATTCTTATTTAAAACGTCGATTTTTCCCAACCAAAACCTTATAAAACAAATTATAAAACAACTTAATAAACCCTTAATTTGTTGAGTGACGCAACAACAATGAACACACGCATCGATTTGAATTAAATAAACAAATTTAGGCAAAGCTTTTCAAAAACTTTGTATATAGGTGTATAGATTTATGTACCTATACTTTTTATTGCCAAACTAAAATTTACATTCTATGAAAAGGGATATCCGGCAAAAGTCATCTAAAGTTTAAAGTTAATATTTTCACTCAAACAAACACCTCGAAGAGATTCCCCATCTTACTAAAGCTTACCTTTACCTTTCGAAACACTTAAAAGTAAACTCTTATAAAACCAATGAACCAAAATGTAGGTCAGTGCCAATCCTATCACAGTGACATCGAAAACAAATTCAATAAGTTGATTGAAGTAAAAGTACCTACTCTCTGTTCAGTTAGTTTCGTTTACCTTTTTCTTTATAATTTTGATAAAATTAAGAAAAAAAGTGTTCAATTGGAAAATAAAAAAATAATAAAAGAAAAAGGTTTAAGGACATTTTTGCTTGGGTAAACGTGCCATGTACATGTATATACTTCAATACTCAGTTTTCTGATATAATGGATTTAACTTGATGGTTCGATTTCGACTATGGTTCATTTTTATTGACTTATAATATAATATTTGTCTGTGATTTCTAAAAATATTTCACCGATTGAATTTACAATTTTGTATGCATTAGGTACATGATGTATGTATAATTTTAAAGGTAATTTTTATAAGTGTTTTATTACTTTATGCGCGACTAGCGTTCGTTTTCATTTTATCTTTAATTTTTGGCAAAAATAACATATAACAAGTTAGATGTAACTTAATTAGGTATTAGTTTATCACTCTTATACTTAAGTGAATTAGCTAATTGACATCAATTTTATTTCATTGATCAGATTTCCCACTTAACTCAGAATATGGATAATTTTTGTTTACTTTGGGTTTATTAATAAAGTTTAGTCACCAACGGATGGCTATAATGTCCACGGAGCTTATTTCTGCATAAACGGACTTAAAGTCCATGTGAATTATGTCGAGAAATACTGTCCAATCTAAAACAGTCATTTGGTCAATGGAGATTATGACCAGAATAATTTTCCACGTAAACATTGTGTACGTTTGAAAAAGACATACCGTCCGTTTGGAACTTATTTCCCTTCAAAAAAGACATAAGGAGTTTCACCCGAAATATTTTTGTTCCTCCGGATTTTAAAAAGCTATCCGGAGTTTCGCCCGAATAAGATTTCACTTCGAATTTAGAACTGACAGTTCGAATAATGTGTATGTTCAGAAAACTGAGCTCACAATAAATGTTCCCCATCTCTGTTACGGAAACAGAGAATGAAATCTAAACCTAGGTTTTTTCTTGAATATTAAAATGAATAAGGTGTTGCAATTTCTTGCTAAAACTGTGGCCAATGCGAGTGCCATGATACGATTCTTAATCCTTCTCCAAGCGATTTATTTGAAAAAAAAAAATTTCTGAGTAACCGGATATACCAAAATACCCTCTCTGTTTTAAAGTATGGGTACTATTCGTGTTCAGAAAATGAACAAACCTAAGTATCTGAATTTTTCTTTTGACAGTTGTTGGAAGGATTAAATCAAGTGAAAGTAATTCAAGTGAAATTTAAAACATTAAAGATTAAAATTTTAAAATGCAAAGCATAGACATGCATGTCCTATTGCTTGAGGAAGAGGAAGGACAAGAGACAACAGTGCGTCGGACTGTTCGGAGGCAGTTAAGAGATCACTCCAATCCGTTAGAGTTATCTGAACCATTGTAAGAATGAAATTTCATTTTCAACTACATTAAATCTCTAATTATAAATAATTTTCAGATTTCAACAGCTCTATAGAATAAACAAGCCAGCATTTAAGTATTTGCTAGAGGTCTTTAATACCGCATTGCCCTTTAAAATAAAAACCTTTGGAATTCCACCCATCGTTAAACTTGCCGCTTGTTTGCGGTTTTTTTTCAGAGGGTGGATACCAAAAAGGTGTTGGTAACAATTCCCAAGTAGGATTAGCAAAGTCATCCATGAGTGCCTTACTTTCCGAAGTTCTGGATATATTTGCAGAAGAACTTTGCGCAAACTGGATTACTTGGCCAACATCAGATGAACAAAGGCAAACAAGCTAATATTTTTTTTTTTCAAAATACAAGCTTCCGGGAGTTTTTGGATGCATCGATCGTACCCATGTCAGTATAATTTCACCGGTACATAATAAAAAATGTATTTTATAATCGCAAAGGAAGAAGCAGCTTAAATGTTTTGCTGGTAAAAAGACTTTTTTTTATGACTTTTTTTTATAACTTCATAGGTAATGACAAATTGTTTTACAGGTATATGACCATCAACTGAGGATCCGATTCATAGATGCTACGCATCCAGGATCTTGTCACTATTCCTTTACATGAAACCTAAGTGATCTAAGATCCAAAATGCAGAATGATTATTTGCAGAATGACAAAAACGTATGGCTGTTAGGTTGTTATTTAAAACTTAACTATTTTAAAAATTTAATTCGATGTTTTTGCTAGGAGAAGCTGGTTATCCCTTGGAGCCATGGATTTAAACTCCGTTCAGAACTCCTGAGAGTGGTTCTGTAGCGGAAAAATTTAAAGAAGATCATTCACGGGGCCGAAATATCATAGAAAGGACCAACGGTGTTCTAAAGAAACGATGGAGATGCGTTTTAGGTGCAAGGGAATCGCACTATTCGCCCAAGAAAGCAATCAAAATCGTAAATGTTTGTTCAGCACTCCATAACATTTGCATTAGCTATAAAAGTGACATACCTCTTGTAAGTGAAGAGCTTTTAAACGAAGTTGAGAATATTCAAGGTACCGAGTCAAGTTCTAGCTACCTAACTGCAGGGCAGCGCATTCGTAATAACATTGCAAACACACTTTAATAAAAAATTAAACAACTAAGTTAAAAATTATATGAAATTTTTGTGTTTATATAACTTTTTATTTAAAACTAGGTTAAAAATCAAGACTTTTGGTTTCAATATTCACAGGTTTTCTTTGTAAAAAAATAAACAAAAAAATAAAGTTTAACATAAAATAAAATTAATTCTATACTCATAACAAAACAAACAAAAAGTAAGTAATCCACCTAACACATAAAAAAAAACACTTTAGAAACAAACATTCACATATTTTCTTTTTCTTGCATATGTTTGATTTTCAGGTCTTCCAGCTCAATTATTTTTCAATTTTAGATTCAATCTCTGCTTTTCGTAACTTCTCCATTTCATGATTGTGTCGCTTCTGTTCTTTTATTTTCTCTTTTTGTTGATGCTGAATGCTATCTCTAGTGATCGGTACAACTTCTTCATACTGGTTTCCTTTTGATTATTGTGCTCTTTCTCTTTCATCACTCCGACAGCTTCATCAACCTTCGCACAAAGTGCTTTTTGGACTTCCAGTTCGTCCATAATGGCTGATTTCCAATGCCGCGTTCGCGTTAGTGATGCGTTCGTATACGTTTACAAGCATTACGGACGCGTCGACATGACAGATGACTTTAAGAGAATCAGCTGATTAAAAAGATTGGCAGTGTCATTCTGCAAATCAAATGTTAAGGTTTTTAAATTTAAAATGAACAACAATAAATCAGTTGTCGAGAGTAGAAATAGTTGCTAAAGCAGTCTTTGCTGCTGTTTCGGCCTATGAAGACGTTTAAGAAGAAAAACCAAAACGGCGTTGGTAGGTTCCGAAATTCCATCTTAGAATAGATGAAGGATTATTTGCCTTTAATTTTTATAAAATGAAAGCAAAAGACCCGGAACATTTTTTTTTCAAAACAACAAGGATGTGTCGCAACCCTCCTAGTCATGCTCCTTCACTAAAATAATACATTTCTCTTCAAAAGAAATCTTATAAAACAATTTTTATTCTATAACTTCAAATTTATGTACAAATATTTCAAAATCTAATTTTTTTGAACAGACACAAGATACATATTAACTAACATTACTGTCAAAACGCACGCAGAAGTAGATATTTTTCAACTTTTGCGTTGAGGTCGCTTATGTTACGTTGGTTTGTGTACCTGCTAATAGATGCCAAATCGTAACATTATTGTCCAACGCTTCATTGTAAACACTATACATAAATTTCTGTGTCTGAACTTTCGCGTTAACGGAAGAATCTTTCAAAGCGACGCCCAACGCGGCATTGGAAATCAGCCATAAGAACTTGCTGCGCGTTTACTTTGGCAATTCTCTTTTTATTCCATTCTTCAGTTGTTTTATTTAGAGCGAGAGCACTGTTTTCAATTATTTGAGAAGGAGCAGGTGGTGGAGCTGAAACACTGGCGATCCCTTCGATTTCTTCCGTCTGTACCTCTTCATATACAATTTCATCGGATTCATAAAATGCTTCCGATTGGTACGTTTCTGTGTTCTCATTTTGTTTGTTCCTAGGCTGATGCAGTCCGAACGAAGAGGAGGCAACGACACCATCGACTGCCGTCTTCATACCAACGTGTTGGAATATTTCTTTTTCAGAGGGAGAGAACTTCTTGGTTTTGTTGGGTCCACCACCTGTTCCTTTTTCATAAATTCTGTTTTGAGAAGCTTTCTTCCGCACGTAACGTTTTTGGTCGGTCCACACCTGATAAGTATTTATTTTGTATACGAACACAACAAATAAAATTAATTCCTTACCTTTTTCCATTCAAAATAGCTTTTAATGGGAGGCCCAGCGCTATTCAACTCCAGCGTTAGCTGCTTCCAAAATGCCGTAGTTTTAGTTTTATTTTCTTTCACGAAATCCCTCGCAATGTCTGAGTTTCTTTGCATTTTCAGCAAGAGCATTTCACTTTGTTTAAAGTTTATTGATTTGCCCCTGAAAATAAAACAAAAATTAATACATTTATGTATTATGTACAAACCATAACGCAAACATTTACATCTCTTGAACACCGTCGAAATGTTTCATGTCTATCATTATTTTACCGCTATTTCTATAACCAGTGTTCCAGTGAAATAGCTAGTTGCATTCCTCCCCTTAAACAATTCAACCGTAATACTCGCGCTTCTAGGAATGCTCATCAGTTTACCCTTGAGCCCAACTTCGGACGTACTGTTAAGTACAGAGATTCTTTCCTAAGTCGTACTACACGAATGTGGAATGCTCTACCCAGCCCAGTTTTCCCCTCCCATTGTGATCTTCAGACATTTTAAACCAATGTGCATCGGTATCTCCTTTTCAATTCCCTCCAATCTACCTAATCGCTCGTGCTGTGTATATCATATTAAGGGTAGTCACAACCCCTTTAGTGCTCGCTAAATATAAAAAATAGGAAGTGCCTTAATGCAAATATGAAGACATACATGCTTCATGGTATACTCATTCAATTTTTGGCATAAATCCATCCCGCTCTACTTTTCTTCAAATTTGCAGATGCAGAGCAGATACATTTAAATCCATCATTAAGCTCCATCATGACGTAACGTTTCTGGTCTCTCGATTTTTCATCGATACTTATATACATAAACAGTAAAACGTTTAGTTGCATTTCTCCCCTAAAACAATTCAACCGTAATACTCGCACTTCTGGGAATGCCCATCAGTTTACCCTTAAGACCTATTTCGGAAGTACTACCAAGTACACAGACTCTTTCCTTAGCCCCACTCCTACCTATTTTTCCCTTCCCATTTTGATGCTAAGATACATACATAATTCAAAACCAATCCACATCGTTATCTCCAATCAAATCATCGCACCTATGTATTTAATCAAATTAAGGATAGTCCATAACATCCTATGACCACGTAAATTATAAAAAAAAAATTAGATGTTTTCGTTGAGTTAATGATAATAAATAATCAAGTTAATAGAAGATTATATTATAAATGTCACTTTGACATCAAATGTTGAAATCTGTATTATTTGGTTTTTGTACGAACTGTCACTCTGGCAGGTGTGTTCAGCTGCAACTTACTATATGGGCGTTTTTCTTTTTTAGTTCAAAGTAGAGCTCTGAACAGAATCTGAACATGCTCTGAGGGTTCTCTGAACTGAGCGTGCTCTGCTCTGAGAGTTTAGATTTATTCAAAGAAATACGCTGCACCAGCTGTCAGCTGTGTCTATCCACAAAAAAGCAGACATCAAGTAACAAGTAATTAAAAAATTAAAGTTTATCAGCATTTTCGTCATTCCAGAGGTCCATTTCAAGTCTGTAATAAATGTAAACGATTGAAAACAATAATTTTATTATTATTAGTGAATTTATTAAATTATTTTACCTTCTTTTGCAGATCGACTATTCTCGTCCGCCATTTTTACTGTTTTGGTGTTTTCTTTTTTCACTTGTCAAATTTGTGTTCAGTTTTCAACTCGGTCTGCTCTATCAATTTATTTTGAACTCATAGAGCACGCTCTGAAAATGCTCTGAAAATGCTCAGAGCGAAAAAAGAACACGATTCTTCTTTTGATAGTTAAGGCTCTGCTCTTAACTAAAAAAAGAAAAACGCCCTATAAAGCGTGGAAAGGCAGGTAGGTTATTTGCTGACAAAAACAGACTTTTTTTCTTGCAAAACTGACACCTTAGGTATTTAATTATTATTTATTTATCAGTGCCGAAAAACACACCTATCAAAATAATTATCTGCTTACCATGCTGAAATTATTGTTAGCAAATTTCACAACCATTAATCCTATTTCATTCCACTAAATTGAATAATTTTATGGCTGACATTTCAATCAGGGCCGTGTAATAAATTTACTGTTTCGCACAGACATTACAGTTTTGTTTGCAGATGACTGACTTTCTTTACATTCATTGAGAAAACGTTTAATTTGCCATAAACATGCTAAAGCGTCCTTTATTATTTGGATTTAACCGTTATCTTCAATCTCTTGCATACGATTGTATGAACGTATTCATTCACCTCTTCTACCAGCTACATAGCACAATCGATGAATTTACCGTCAAAAGGAAAAGTCAGTAGCATCCTCTGCACGGAACCATCCAGCTCCAGCTCCAGCTTCAGCCAGACATCATTAAAATTGATTGATCTTCTTTTTATGCGGCGAACATTTGTATTGCGTCAACTTAAAACTCCCAGGGTAAGTTGGGTTTTCTTGGTGCTGGCTCTCGGCTCCCGACCCCACCATGCATCGATTAGATCAATCAAGTATCAAGCGTAGCACGGTGTTTGCCTTCCGACACATCACACATTTCACATTTATGACCATCATCGCCAGAGAAAAGAGCAGAGATTTACTCCCAAAAAAAAAAATAACATCATAACCACAAGCACAATCAACCACCATAACCAAAATATACCCTTTTCAACTCATAAAGCATTTGTCCACCTTTGTCCTTTTCGTCCTATTTTTGTGAATTGCTTTCTTGTAATCCGAATCTGTCAAACACTTTGTCGTGTTTTTGTTTTTTTTTTTTGTATTCTATAGGACTAAAATATTTTATCAATGCCAAAGTTATTGACATTGGTGAAGGGAGGGAGAGAGCAAAGGATATCTTGTATCTATTGAAGGAAAAATTCATAATGTATTTGCTTTTCCTGGCTGCGCTGGGTGCTTTTCGAAAAAAATCAATGTTGACAGAATCTCCAAAATCTAGACAGAGATTGTAATTACATTTTCCAAAAACAGGATGATGAAGCGGAATGAACGAAGTCGTATATGGTTTGCGTTTGGGTCCTTTTTTGAATCAATCATTTAGAAAGGACGAACAAAAAAAAAAAAAAAACAGGTCAAATCGGTATTTTTTTTTTCTCTAGTTAAACAGCAACGAATTGAAGGAGGCTTGTCGGCACAGCTTTTTAATATGAATTGCACGAATAAGGGAGAGCAAAAAAGTTTATAAACAAAAAGGTCTGCGGGGATAATATCTTTTGTAAATTACCAAAGTCAAATGGGTTGGTTGTGGAGTTTTATGTGAATTTTTGTTCTTTAAACAAAAATTTAAATTTATCATCTACTATAGAAACAATATGCTGCCCACTTAAAAAAACACAAATCAGAGTTTTGATGGATATAAAATGAATCTAATATTTTATTTGTAAAGTTAATGTGTAAAGACTTTTTATAGCTGGTCAAACACGAAAAAGTCAAATGGATCGGCCAAGCCAAATTGCATCGTGTGATTAGACTCGCCCGAGTCATTTGGATTTCCAGCAAGTAAAGAAAAGAAAGACGGAGAGGCAACACAGTAGACGAAGACATCGAACAAAATGGCATGCACAAGTGAAAGGGGACCTGAACCAAATGTTTAACTGAACACTGAAGATAAGGTGTTTTTTTTTGCAAGCCTGGAGGAAATTGGTAAACAAAAACGACTTCAGGGATAAACGACGACATCACAGAATAAAAATGGAGTTTCCATACAAACTATCGATAACAAGTATGTAGTTCATGCCGGTAACACAGTTTTTTTCCGTGCTTTAGTTAAGCCCCGAGAATACTCTGCGCTAAGCCTATAATAAGCTAAGGAATGAGCTTACTGGATAGGCCTATTAGTTGAGACCACTGCTTAAAAGTGTTGATGTTCTTTGCCTACACGCTCTGTTTCTCTGGAATAGATAAAACTCGTCGAAAAGTGGAACGAAACTTTTATGCATATCTTTTTCTTCAACTACTTTATGTTTGCCTTTCCAGGTAGCTCGGTCCCTAGGTTAAAGTCGTTCTCCACTTGTGCGCGCCACCTATATGTTGCGCACACTACATATCTGGGGAAGAAGCGAAGACTCCTTGGACTCGTGCATCCCTGTCCATACCCTCCACGTGTCCCAGCTATTTCAGTCGACTTTAGACCAGGTTGACATATCGCTGCATAGCCCGGAAAGTCTGTCGATGAATCTTCTCTTCTTTCCACATTCTATCGATTCACAGCGGGACCAGCTAAGCCCATTTCACAACCTGCGCTTCAATAATTGTAAATGAAATGTCAATATTTGTAATGCCAATATCATCAGCATGATCAAGAAGTTGAAGGGAGTTTTGTAAATTGTACCTCCGTTATTAACTTGTGAGTTGCAATTTGGGGCAACAGAAATGTTGGCTATCCTCATACGAATTCAATTAAATGTTCTGTCTAACAGCAAAATGTTGCTCACCTTCACCGTTTAGCAGTCTAGAAAATTGTTTCATCCCAGAATCTCAGCACTAACTCTGTATCTAAATACAGGGTCTTCCAATAGGGACTTCCGAACTTTGACAGTTTATAAGGGCCATATTGTTGAAGCTACATCTCTCAAATTGGCTGTCATTTATTCAGCTGGTTTTGACAAATCACCGTGGATGGAGGATAGCGTTCAACAACAAGTGCAAATGATAAAATTGTTATATCATAATGGGTGTTCTGTTCGGGCAACGTTCCGCGGTCATCTTCAGCGACGAGGCCTATTTCTGGATGAATGGGTACGTCAACAAACAAAATTGTCGAATTTGGGCTTTGATGTGAACTGGCCACCGAGATCGTGCGATTTGACCCCATTAGACTTTTCCTTTTCTGTTTTGTGAAGTTGCAGGTCTATGCTAATAAGCCACAGCGGTCAAATTCAACCTGGGGCCGAATTACCGCATCAGTTATCGAGAAATACGTGACTGAATTAAGTGAGTTTGGCATTACCGCTCACGTTATGGAGTCATCATCCCCATAGGTTTTACTCGTTCATTCGATCACTGACGGCACTCACTCGATCAGTCACTGATGCGGTAATTTGGCCCCTGATTTATGCGCCAAAATCGTGGAAAATTGGACATTTAGGATGCGCGTAACGCAGAGAAACCCCGGCGGACATTTTAACGATGTTATATTCCATACATAATGACATCGATAGGCATTTCAAACGAATACAAAAATATCGGTTATATCTCACTAAAACTTTTTTTTAATTCAAAGATAGAAAGCGCTTAATGCAAGACCCTGTACTACTATAGTTCCACTCTCATCTTGGCAGCATATTTTTACTGATGGTTCTAAGATGGTGTTGTGGGGTTGGTTCAGGATTCTTTCAATATCTCTAGATCTCTTCGGCTACACAACTTTGCTAATGTTTTTCAAGCTAAATAACTGGTGATAAGGGAAGCATACAAGATAATCAAACGAGACCCTAGCCAAAACCAAAATTCCACTATCCTGATAGACATTGATTCAGCTATATCATCCTCTAGTTGATTCAGCATTCAGCAATGACGCGATGAGCTCGAAAGAGCTCAGGATCTCCCTTATCTGGATTCCGGGACAATGTGGCATTGAGGAAAACGATCGGGCTGACGACCTGGAAAGAGGCAAGGTTAAGCCCTTCATAGCTCACTTACGGAAAGAGTCAACATTCTACTTGGAGTTATGAAGGCAATATATTCTCAATCTTTTTAACTGGATGAAATCGTAGGTGGCGCAGTTTAACAAACGGCATTATATCTAGAAAGATTCGGCCCACTTATAATAAATATAATATTTAGACCCAGCCAAGACAAAGCCAGGATTGTTGCTGCCTGTTCTGGTCACTGGCCAATCGGAGAGTATGCGTTTTTTTTTCGTTCAGAGCAGATCACTAAGCAGGGCCTGAGCGAACCGAGTAAACTCTGAGTCAAGTATGATTAGAGCTCTCCGATTGAATTATGAAACACACGCCCACCTGACCACTGAACAATTTACATGAAGTTGGGTGCGCTCCGTTTTTCGGTCATTTTATTCGGAGCTTATGGAGCATACTCAAAAGAAACACAATTTCGAAGCTCTGAGCCAGCAGGAAAAGGAAACAGTTGTTCATTTTTTCTGCAATTGCCCTTCGGTAAGACATTCTTTGGCGATCTCAACGAACTTTCCGAACTGAAGATAAACAACTTGATCTTCTTGCTTAACGCGACGAAATGGCTCTATAAGACGAACTCTGGTCTCTGGTGGCTATTCCGTGTCCTTCGTCAGACCCTTAAGACCAAGAGTAAGTGTTCTACGGACTTATGAAGGTAGTTCAGGGTTCATAGTGGCCGGAGGAGCACACGATATTGATTATAGTATTGCAGTTGGTTTAGGTGCGGATGGTTGTCCAGTTGAGTGATTGTCCTTTTACCCGCTTCTGATATATTGATGGCGGTCAGCCATCAGCCGAATAGGGGGAATAACATGTAGCATACGAAAACATGCACGTGCCGTAACTATTCGGACTGGTGGAAGTGTGATCATAGCCTCTTCGCGGCGGCCGCTAGAAACAAGCCTTTAAAAAGGTTTGGCTAATATGATCAGGCTGGTTCAACAGGTTGGCAACAGGTTAATTCCCTGTTCCGTAAAACTAGAAGAATTACGAGACCGACAACAAGCCTCGGAAACGGACTGATCTCACGACGACAACCCACGCAAAGAAAACGGAATAACGATTTACGAATTTTCTTATGGAACGTACGATCGCTCTATAGAGCTCGAGCTGCTCAGCAGCTAGCCGATGCCCTGTCAAAATATAAAGCTGACATAACAGCACTCCAAGAAATAAGATGGACAGGGAATGGTGTTCTACAGAAGAAAGATTATGACTTATACTACAGCTGTCATACAAAACACCATGTGCTCGGGGTAGGCTTCCTAGTCGGCGAAAAAATGAAGTCTGCCATCATCGGCTTTAACGCTATAAGCGAAAGGCTATGCACCCTTCGCGTGCGAGGCAAATTTAAGAACATCAGCCTCATTAACGTTCACGGACCTACGGAGGAGTCCTCAGACGAAGAAAAAGAGACTTACTACGAACAAGTCGAGAGGGCCCTCAATGCCTGTCCAAGGTATGACGTAAAAATCATCCTTGGGGATTTGAATGCAAAAATAGGTCGGGAGCCGGTATTCAGGCATTACGCAGGCACCCATAGTTTGCATGAGAACACTAATGACAATGGACTTCGAGTCTTAGAATTGGCAGCATCGAAAAACATGGTCGTTGCGAGTACCAGGTTCCCGCGTAAAGATATCTACAAAGCCACCTGGGTATCACCTGATGGAGTCACTCGTAACCAAATTGACCACGTGTTGATAGACCGTCGCCACTACTCGAACTTGATGACGGTACGAACGTACCGAGGTGCCAATATCGACTCGGATCACTATCTTGTTGGTATGTTTTTCCGAGGGCGGATTGCCTTGCGAAGACATATTGCATCCGCCGATCAGGTTCGAATCAACACGGCTGCTCTGCGCAATGAAAACACCAGTAACACATTTGGTAATGCGTTAGGACTCGCCCTAGAACTGGGTAGAGTAAGTCCTGGAGCCAGTATGCTGGGCGTAGATGAGAAGTGGACACGCCTTAAGAATACTGTCATTAGTACTGCCAACTCCATCTTAGGCAGCAGTCGTAGAAATCGGAACGACTGGTTTGATGATGAATGCAAGCTAGCGACTGAACGTAAGAATGTTGCGTACCGAGCAATGCAACAATCTCATAGAACGCGGGCACGCGAAGACGAATATAAAGAGCTCAGAAGAATTGAAAAACGGCTTCACAGACAGAAAAAATCAGCCTGGGAGAAGAACATAATCTGTGAAATAGAGAAAAGCCGAGAGCGAGGTCCGCACCAGGCGCGGAATTTCTACCAATCCGTCCGAAACATGACGCAGTACACACCACGCTGCACATACTGCAAGGACGGAGAGGGAAATCTGATCACCGATCCTCAAAGCATACTGGAGCGATGGGAAGTGTACTTCAATGAATTGCTAAATGGTCAGCTCACTGCAGAAGTGGAGGCTCCACTACTTCAAGAAGAGTACCCTATGTTGCCGCCACCAAGCATAGAAGAGGTTGAGAAGGCTATAGGCCGGCTAAAGAAAAACAAAGCCCCGGGAGCCGATGGTATACCAGCCGAACTATTTCAACACGGTGGGCCAGCTTTACGTCAAGCAATTCATGAGATTATAGTGCACGTGTGGGAGCATGAAGAAATTCCAGAAGACTGGCGAAAAGGTATAATTTGCCCCATACATAAGAAGGGAGATGTCACAACGTGCAGCAATTATAGAGGTATCACGTTGTTGAGTACCGCCTATAAGATACTCTCCTCTATCCTACAAGACCGGATAACCCCATACGCTAAAACCATCATCGGACAATATCAGTGTGGTTTCATTCCAGGCAAATCAACAACTGATCAGATCTTTACCCTTAGGCAGGCGATGGAAAAATGTCTAGAATTTAACATCCCAACATACCACCTGTTTATAGACTTTAAGGCCGCCTACGATAGCATAGCCAGGGTAGAACTTTACAAAGCCATGAGAGAATTCGGCATCCCAAATAAATTGACACGACTATGTAGGTTGACCATGACCAACGTAACAAGCCAAGTAAAAATAGCCGGATTGCTATCCAAACCAATCAACATCTTAAATGGACTCCGACAAGGGGATGGTTTGGCCTGCCTCCTCTTCAACCTGGCGTTGGAGAAAGCAATCCGTGACTCTAGCACGGCAACAAGAGGGACCATCGTCAACAGGTCCAGCCAGATACTGGCTTACGCAGACGACATCGACATCATCGGAAGAACTGAGCAAGCTGTACATGATTCCTTCATCCAGATCGAGCAGGCGGCACAAAATCTGGGGCTGCACATTAGTGAAGGTAAAACAAAGTACATGGTGGCGTCGAATGCGAGAGGAACAGTTGGTCAAACAATCAAGGTAGCGGAGCACGAATTTGAAGTGGTGCAATCCTTTAAATACCTTGGGTCAATAGTAGCAGCCGATAACAATATAGAAGAAGAAATACGCGGGCGGCTTCTCAAATCCAACAGAGCCTACTATAGTCTGTCAAAGCTCTTCAAATCCAGAAATCTCACCATAACTTCAAAACTGCTGCTGTACAGGACCATGGTCCTGCCAGTACTCACATATGGATCCGAGACTTGGGTGCTTAGCAAAAGGCACTCTGACCTCTTAGCCGCGTTCGAGAGAAAAGTCTTAAGGAGAATTGTTGGCCCCATATGTGAGGAAGGACGATTCCGGAGACGGTACAATCATGAATTGTACGCAATCTACCTTGAAGCAGATATCGTGACAAAAATTAAGCTCGGTAGACTCCGGTGGGCAGGGCACCTAGCTCACATGAGCGAAGAGGAACCTGCTCGGAAAGTTCTTTGTGGTACATTCTATGGTAGACGACAGCGTGGTAGACCATGCTTGCGCTGGAGAGATGGCGTAGACCAGGACGCCCGGAGCCTTGGGGTGCGCAACTGGATGGCGGCGGCTCGAGACCGGGATGGGTGGAGAGACTTGTTGAAGGAGGCCAGGACCGGACCCCGGTTGTCGAGCCGACGATGATGATGATGATCTTTATATGTCATATACAGTAAACCTCAACCTACATCACTACGTGTGGACATCCATTGATTTTAATCCAAGGATGAGGTCTGAGGGTTTCATGGGCAGATAAAGACCTTCATGGCAGAACTCACCTCGCATCCAAAACATGTTACTACGGCTATCCACCTGAGGGATCAAATCGTCTGTGTCTCTGAACCACCCAACAAATGGCCTATCCTGACATAAATGGAATGGCCGAGTTCAACGCACATATGAATATTCAGAATTCTGAATTTTTGAAGCTCTTGATTGGCCAGCTGTCAGAAGTCATCTGAATTTTCAGAACTTTTTCTGACAGCTGGCCAATCAAGAGCTTCAAAAATTCAGAATTCTGAATATTCAGATGTGCGTTGAACTCGGCCAATGATAATCCGCTTGATAGTACACATTCACAAGTCCCTCTGATCAAATCATTTCTCACGGATAGGTCACACAAATTATGGTATCAAAACAGCACACTCCAGTCCTAATTGGATCATTAAGCTAGGTTTTGCCCGTTGTCTCCAATTCTACTAATCTATTTTAAAACAGCAAAATCAACGAAAAAAAAAAACACGAGGGCTGCAAATCAAGTGCTATAGAGTGATTAAGGTACATGAAATCGAAGAAAATCAATAATTTTTTGTCCGATAAGCCAACCTCTCAAATTGTAAACACTCTGTCCCCATTTAGTCAGGATAAATAAATTATCAGCAATTCACACCTACATAAAAGAGATAAAATATAATCTTGTTGGGAATCACCTTTTGGGGGGAGGGAATTATTCTTAAATCATTCGGCCCTTTTTTGTTCGGAAAAAAAGATATAAAATAATAAAATCCCAACAGCAGCAAGTAGCAAGGGAGGAGGGAATAAGATATCAACTTTCACTTCTCAGCTTTTGCTGCGTGCTATTATATATGTATGTTTGTATACCTAGTGCCCTTAACTTATACGTAATATCATGCCTATACTTACCTTATTGTCTGTTTGGTCCATGATCTTTTATCTTCTGTGTGGGGCTATGTATAAATTCCTACCATGTTTGGGGCTCACATGTGTGTGTGTCTGTTAGTTTGATGTGAAGCTATAATTTTTGTGAGTATCATGAAATGACTTACTCTCACCACGCTATACTGTCACATTGTGACAGTTAACTTTTTTATTTGTTTTCTGTTTGATGGCATTAAACTTTTCATATTAAGGCAGATGCAGATAATTTGACAACAAAAAGCTATTTGACGCGACATATTGTTGTGAATTTTTGTTTGTTTGACAAACCGCTATCATTGATGATAAACAGGGAAGTCAAAATTACATTATGATGATAGATATAACACGAACAAAAATTGTTTTCGCAATTCTTTTTGTCTCTCAATTGTATTAATGTCTATACACCTACCTATCGTAACAGCCTAACTGGCTGAACACAATAGCGGCTAGTCATGTCATGGCTCGCGTCCTTGCCTGTCAAAGTTAAAATTCATAAAATCTCGTTAAAGTGAATACACAATGGAGACGCAGCCGCGAACGCTAATCTGGGAGTTAAATAAGTTTAAATAATCACGCGCGTGCCCTTAAAATTCTGCTCATCAAGTATCTACTGACTGTCCACACAAATATTTTGCTTTTTGCTCTTACAGGTTCTGAATATTTGATGTTTATAGTGAAATAGAAATCTGCTTACTTTGTTTGTTGATAAAACAAAGAAATGTCAAAATGAGTAGCGCGGAATGAGTCCAATGTGAACACCGTCTTACAAGGGAGAGATTATTCAAAATTTTAAAAAATATTTTCTTTTTTACCGAATTTTGACAGAAGTCCTTGAAATTGTTGTAAAAAAACATAATAAGAAAATCGGAGGAATACCCGCATAGGTTTAAACCCTTGACCTTGATTTGGATAAAAACTACTGTGATTACAAAATTTTGAAATTAGATTCAGAAGCTTTTTCTATTTCCATAATAATTACTGAAGCAATATAAATCAAACTTTTGAGTGTTATAAAGGGTTTTCAATAAGGGCGCCGGGTAGATGTTGAAATGACATAAAAGAACCTGTGCCTTTGCACGGATCCAAGTGGTTCAATTTTCAATGACTTTTCCACATAGATGCGGCTGAATTTGAGCGATGGGCTGGGTAATGTGGACCTTAAACGTTTCAGTCAATTGTGGTTTACTCGAATAGACCTGCGATTCATTAAACCCCACAAGAAATGGTCTTTCGGGTTCACATCGCATGACCATAGTGGCGAATTCACTTCACTTCTTTTCCATATAACCTTACCCTCAAATCGTTCATGCAGAATGTCCATTGTGGCATTCGCTGTGTGGCACTTAGCACCGTAAACATGTCGTTCACATCCATATTATACGATTGTAGCCAGCGAAAATTGGTTATCATCGATCGGTAGCGTAATCCGTTGATGCTGATGGCAAAAACATCGTACTTTTCAAAGAACTACGGACACAGAGTTTTACAGACAGAAGCGATGTTTTCGGTTGATCTTGCGTTTCGTTGACGCAAGGGCGATGGCTGATTGTTCACTGACCCGGTCGACTCGAATTTGGCCGCCAAACTTTGGATAATCGACTTGGAAGGACAACCATGTAAACCGTAAAATAGGTGCAACGCACGCATCGTTGCCCCAAAAAATTTTTTTATTTTATATTTTTAAGTTATCTCCTTTTTCTGTTGTTCTAGCATCAAGCTGAAATTTTTTCAAATAAGTTCTCTAGAAACAAAGGCACACGCACAACATGCGAAAAATCCACCCACTGCCACGCCTACTTTTTTTAAATTTTGAATTCCCTTCTTATTTTGTGTTCCTATAGGCAGCTGAAATTTTGTAAATAAGCTCTCCGCAAACTTAAGAACTAATTCTAATCTTACACCCACACTACCACGCCTACTTTTTTTTATATCTGGATGTTTTCATTGTTCTGTTACAAAGGAGTTATCATTCACTTAACCTCTTTTTGATCGGTGAATGCTACATGGCTAGCATGACCTCGAAGGTTTTTGATGATCTGAATTCGAATTCGTTCTCAGAACTGCTGAATTTGGCTCATGTTTTCGATACATAGCCTCATAAAAATTGGTGTCCCAACACCGCATTGTTGCTTTTACCCTTGAATCATTTAGTTTAAGAACTAGGGTAGATAGACACGGATCAACAGCTTTGTGTGTAGAATGGGTATTGATATTCAAAATTCTAAAATGTTTCATCATCTCTCAAATTCAGCCGGATCTATGCTGAAGAGTCATTGAAAATTGGACTACTCAGATCCGTGCCACCGTGCCACCATGCTGTCAATAGTCATATCCCATACATTCCATTCCATTCAAATAAAAAAAAGAATTTTGTTAATATCTCGCACACAGCTTGTTTTATTCTATTTCAAATCTACCCGCCCTTATTGAAACCCCCTTTAGATCTGTCAAAAGACCGATTTTGACAATTTTTTTCTCCCATGTCAGGGGTCAAAAAAATTTATTTTTTGTATTGGTACTACATATAGATTAAAGGACTTAAATTCTGTGCCAAATTCTCCATTGGCTAACTTCCTTTACAGTCCAAACTGGAATGAGCTCCAGAAGAACAGAAACTCCTTTTTATGTTATTAATTGACATTCTTATACAATTAATATAACTCAATGATCCCCTTGATCATATTTATTACAATTATTTCAAGTTATTTAGGACAAAGTGGTTTGCACCTCTAACACGGCCATCCTGCAATTTTCATCGCTCTCGATGAAATCTTGTATTCTGTATTCAGGCAATTCTTGGCCTGTCTTGTTTTTTAACAATAACGTTAAATGCTCAGATGTTAAGCTGTCAAACTTTATCTTTCCTTCAATATTTTTATATCATAAACAATTAATTCTATTATCTCAGAGGCAATCATCAGCTTGTCTACTTTAATAACAATACAAAATCAAGAAACAATTAGCTCAAAGGTTTAGCTCACAAGTGTAAACTTGTCTTATACCACGTTTCTACAACAAATTCCAGTATCAAGTAGCTCAGAGGCAAACAGCTTGTCTACTTTATTTTCAAACGACCTGCTATTAAATGAGCACAAAGCCTCAGTTCACTGGCAAAAAACTTGTCTCTTATTAATACTTTATTGAAAATATCTGAAACAATCAAAACTTATATTATTTTATACACTCCAATATTTATTTTATTTTATTTTTATATATTTTATTTAATAAAATATACCAACAATTAACATTATCCACTGCTATCTCAGTGATTGACACAATCTCAAAATATTCCGTCGCTTCATTTCGTAACAAGCGTATAAACTTTCAACCAAAGGAACAGATTCTCTGTATCAAAGTAAAATGGCAATTTTATAATACAAATTATACTCCTTCCCCCCTATTTTTTTAATCGATAAGTTCATCGGACCGATACAAATTACTAAACTGATTAATCATCTCATAGACCGGGATAGTTTGTTTTTTTTTTAACTATAACTAAACAACTTAATCTACATCATATATGCAACTGCCCATTAATTCTATAGGTACCCTTTACTTTCTTAGTCTTAGAGAACGGAAAAGGAAGTCGATGTTGTTTCAATCGATTGAAGTAGGAACTATGACAAGATTTCAGACTTATACGTATTTTCCAAAATGTCCACCCTCGACTTTTAAACTACATTCTTAAAATGAATTTCTTCTTGCCTGATACACCGTTATTTTAATGCTCGTTTCAGGTTTTTCCTCTTGAGACCAATCTTGGCACTTGGTCCTATTCTCTTCATTCGTATTTTTAACGATATGTTCATGGTCATATCAAACATATTCCGCTAACTCAATCTACGCCGAAGACACTAATTTTTTAAAAAATTCTTCGATACATGATTTTACTGTTTTAACAAAATCAATTAAAAGTTTCTCAGTTAAGTGCGTCGAAAATTGCTTTGAGGGTTATATTCTTCATAATCAATTCATTTCCCCTATGTGACCAAGCTCAACTTTCTGACGCAATCCTCCAACTCTCCTTGAATACTACTGGTAATGTCAAGTATTGTTTTCTCCTTATTTACTTATCCGCATCTCCGTCATTTTGTACGATGTTCCCTTAACGGTCTATCTTAAAACAATGCTCCCTCTCAAAACGCTTTTCAATCAATTAATTCAAATACGCTGAAAGATCGAAGAGAAATAACTGACATTTTATCCAATAAACGACTCTTTTAAGATTACGTTGACTCAAAAATTCTTAACAAAAGTATATTTTCAACACTTTTTTTAATCTACGAAATTCTCGTTTCTTCTATCTGACCATCTACCCGTGCCTCTTCGAAAAAATCTATAACTAATATTTGCTGCGTAGAATTAATTCGAACTATTAAGAATTAGCTTATTTTAAGCCGAATACAAAATATTACACATCGACCATCCTGAGAATGAGCAAATTATTTGTCTTTAAAATGTTACCTTGTTTTAAAATATTTTGTTGAAAATATTATTCAAAATCCAGGTCAAAGCAAACAATAAACTCTTACAAAATAAAAACTAAGCAATCGTATCTTCTCATCCAATCAATTCAACAAAGAGAACATCTCTTGCAGAAAAACCTCATTACGTATTAACAATTACTTAATACGTAATACTTTAATTAATTAAAAATTAATTAAATTTTTTCTTCAACTAAGGAATAACAATAATTTCAAAATATTTTTGAAGTCGACCTTGAAAAGAGTAGGACATACAAATTGGGATAACATTCCATTTTCCGAAACGCATGGTATTCCATTTATTTGTCAAATGCTATAGCTCCCTATTATTCGACTTAAATAAAAAAATTGTATTTACTTATCTGTTTATCTTGATTCCAAATTTTCGAGTTTAGTTTCTCTCAAAAAACCTTTTCTTCTTTCAGAATTACCTCTGCTTCTCTCCAGAAAACAACATACCATTTTTTTTTTAATTTGTCAACCGTCACTGAAGCTTCAATCCTTAGATTCTTTTCTTTCTGATTATCAGAATTTCCAATTATTGTATTTTGATTTTTCTAAAAACATTTTCCATTTCATTTTTCTTCAAAAATATCTTCAGTCTTCAGTGTTTCTATTCCATGTCTTTTATAACATTCAATCCCACTTCTGATATTAAAGGACTTAAATTCAGTGCCAAATTCTCCATTGGTTAACTTCCTTCACAGTCCAAACTGGAATGAACTCTTGAAGCACAGAAACTCCTTTTTATATTATTAATTGACATTCTCATACAATTAATATAACTCAATGATCCCCTCGATCATATTTATTACAATTATATCAAGTTATTTTGTACAAAGTGGTTTGCACCTCTAACATATATGTTCATTTTATACCCATTTTTTTGTCTGCCAAAACCTCGAGTTCGATTTTTTGTACGAATGCATAACTTGCCATATAGTTCCTATAAATCGCAAGTAAAAATTGAGATTTTTATGCAGATTTTAAGAGTTGGTAGCATTGAACATATTTGAACACAAATTTTGTAGCATAACTGCTGAAATCTCTTTAAATATTCAAGTTGAATATCATGTTTGGTTTCAATACCATCCATATCCACTTTGATGTTTGCAGCAAAACTTTTCATATCCATCGCAGCGCAGTAGATTTGTTTTCAAAACTCTTCTTCGGTTAAGATAAGATCAATTTTTAAACATGGATAATTCAATTCATTCTTTCCCAATTTTGTCTGAAGGTAAGGGCAAAAAAAAGTGGTTAATAAAAGCTTTTGGAAAAGGGAACAACTTAAAAATAGAAGGTGTAATTTCCATGCATCAATTAATCAAGTTTAAAGCATTTTTGTTTAGATATTTACCTGAGAAACTTCCAACAGTACCAGGTTGTACCTACTCAGAAGAACAAAAATCTTAAATGTACCAACATTTCCATTCAGGATATTCGTCGTGTTTATGAATCATTTTATGCAAATAAAGGAAACATCGCGCAGGATAATTTCATATTAAAATATACGTCGAAACACAAAGCCAATGAGGATAAGGCGGTCTGGTAATTTACCCTTAACTGCAATAATGGTATTTTGAAATATCTAATCTTAACTGTTATTTAGGAAATAAAGTATAATACGGGATACCTTTCAAAGGTATTTCAATTAGTTACTTTGTTAAGTCCGAGAAAGATGGCTAATTGCAAGTTTGTCAAACCGTTTTTTTTTTTCTTTTTCAAAGTCTGGGAGTATCGAAATTCAGAGTTCAAAATATTTTCAAAACGCATCTATCAGCTGGGGAAACACCCCAAGAAAAACGAAGGGGTGACACCAGATCGAGAAAATATCAACAAAAAAAAGGTGAAGTAGCAAATTTCATTACAAATTTGAACTGTGTGGAGTTCCATTACACAAGAGAAAACAGTATTCGGCAATATTACAAAAATGAAGCTGACAAAAGTCTTAAGATAAAATATCGCTTTTTCTGTGAAATTTTTCGACGAGACTTCAACCTTAGCTTTGACAGACCTGCGACGGATGCGTGTTCGAAGTGCATTGGACTAAAGTCTCTTATTAAATGTTCAGGAAACGAAAAAGTATTGACAATGGCAAAATATGCGGTGCATAAAAAGAAAGCTAAGGCTTTTTATGAAATGCTCCAAAAACCGTCTGAAGAAATCTTCAAGTTTTCATTTGATTGCAAAAAAAAATTAAGTTTTACCAAAAGTCCCTGATCAAACTGCCTATTTTTCATGGCAGCTCGATCAGTACAATCTGACAATTTGTGAAGGGACCTCAAAAAATAAACAAACATCCGACACTGTTAAAATTTTTACTTGGTCTGAAGATCAGCGGCTTAAATGTTCGAACGAAATTGCTTCAATTTTATTTGACTACCTAAAAAGGCCTGAATCTGGAAAGCTGTTCTAAAATTCAGATGTTTTCGGATGGCTGCCCTGGACAGAACAAGAATATAACTGTTATTGGGATGTTAGCTAAATGGCTTCTTGAGCTTTCGCCTCTGAAAATAGAATCCATCAAATTCGTTTTTCCAATCTTTGGCCATTCGTTCTTGCCATCTGACAGGGTTTTTGGTCCCATTGAAAAGAAAAATGGACACAATTACTCAGCCAGAAGAATACAAACAAATATTTTCTAAATATGGACAAGTTAAGACGGTTGGAGAAGAAGTTCCTATTTGCACTTTAAATCTTCGGTTGCCAGAAAAGTTAAGCCACCTGGTCAACTGCATTTTCCTTTTGTTTCTTCAAAACGCATCATATTTTAAAGCTTAATAAAAATATCGTGGTGAAAGGAGAAGTAAATTATAAATTTGATTCAGGCAGTTTTAAATCCATCACTAAAAAAGTAAAAAGCTCAAGACTAATCACACCAGATTTGCTTGATAATAAGGTCGCAGTTAAAGAAAAAAAAGCTAACGCCCAATTTCTTCACAGAAGTACTAAGCCAGCCTAGTACCCAGTCCAGCTAGACCAGGTACTAGCTCTGGTACTCGGTCCTAACGAAAAGTTAGTACCTATACATTTCTTCACATCACTAGTACCGGATCTAAATTCACCAAGCGGTACTAGGACTTAATACGTCTAAAACTGGTCTAATTCTGATTTTGACAATAATTTGGCATTTCAAATATTTTTTTGATGTTTATTTTGAATGAGCGATTTTTATTTTAAATTATTTTCGAATGAATTGTGTCAATTTTATAGTAGTATAGAGAGTGGGAAGATGCAGAATTGCAATGAAATCCTGCCGACATTTACAGGAGTGATCAGTGGTGAATCAGCTTCCAGATGAAGCACTTGATATCGGTAGAAGATTGTGTGTTACTTTTTGCGTGGAGTTTTTGATAATTTTCTGTTTACGTATGTGTGTGACAGGCTTGGAGTAATGTCCTTTATTGTGTCCATTTCATGTTCGGTTCATGCAATGCATTGGTCGTGTTCGGGGAAATATCCAGAGCTATCAGGATACGTTTTGTGTTTGTCTTTTTAATAGCTTGTCGAAACTGTCTTCAACACTATTAATCGTCTTAGATATGACGTTGTTTCTCGATATAATGTCTATAAACCGTGGCAATATGTACTTTTACGACTGCATTAACGTCCACTGTGCAGTTGAACGTAAAGTTGCAGTTGGTGTGGATTAAAAGTACTAAAGTAAAGGTGGGGTCAGTACGAAGTTAGCTTGCAAAACAAAAATTTTAAATTGCGACCAACAAAAATTAGATTCAGTCCCTACACTTATAAGGTCATTACAAAATACATACATTATATATGTACCTAGGTACCATAAGAAAATGAAAAATCCACAAAACCAATAAAATCCGAATTTATTGCCTATTTAATAAACTACAATTAAAAAACTATCGAAAATCAGCAACGAATTCATTGAAAAAATGAAAGAAATTACTCTGATTCAGGTATTAGCGCCACTAGACTGCCGATTTTAAAGTCCCAGCTAATACCGAGTCCTAAGGAGTACTCGGTACCAACTTGACAGAACTAGGGCTTATTACGGGTGATTTTTTAGCTGGTTTGGTTTTGGCAACACTGGTTTTGACAGCTGACGTATGTTTAGTACCTTGTGTCACTGTCAAACAGCTTCAGTTTGGTTTGCAATTTAACCATGGATCGTCTTACAAATGAACAACGCTTGCAAAATATTGAATTTTACTATCAAAATTCGTGCTCGGTTCGAAATGTTCATCGCGCGCTGCTTCCATTTTATGATCGGCATTCTCGACCTTCTGAGCAGTCTATTCGGAAGATTGTGACCAAATTTCGCACCAAATTTACTTTGTTGGACATTAAACCACCAACACGTTTACGTACTGTGCGTAGTGAAGAAAATATTGCGGCCGTATCAGCTAGTGTGACAGAAGACCGCGAAATGTCGATTCGGCGCCGTTCCCAGCAGTTAGGCCTTTGTTACAGCACTACGTGGAAATTTTTGCGGAAGGATTTGGGCGTAAAGCCTTTTAAGATACAGCTGGTGCAAGAACTAAAGCCAGCCGACCTACCACAACGCCGAATTTTTGGTGAATGGGCTCTTGGAAAGCTGGCCGAGGATCCGCTTTTTTATCGAAAAATTGTGTTCAGCGATGAGGCTCATTTTTGGTTGAATGGGTACGTAAATAAGCAAAATTTCCGCATTTGGAGTGAAGATCAGCCAGAAGCATTGCAACAGCTACCAATGCATCCCGAAAAAGCCACTGTTTGGTGCGGTTTATGGGCCGGCGGCATTATTGGGCCTATTTCTTCAAAGATGATGCGAATCGCAGCGTTACTGTCAATGGTGAACGCTACCGAGCGATGATAACAAACTTTTTTTTGCCCGAAATGGAAGTTCTTGACTTGCATGATATGTGGTTTCAACAAGACGGTGCCACATGCCACACAGCACGCGAAACAATGGCGCAATTGCGAGGCGAGTTTGGTGAACAGTTAATTTCACGTTTCGGGCCGGTCAATTGGCCGCCTAGATCGTGCGATTTGACACCATTAGATTATTTTTTGTGGGGGTATGTCAAGGCTAATGTCTATAGGGACAAGCCCGCTTCGATTGACGCACTGGAAGCCAACATCCATGCATTCATTCGTGAGATACCGGCCGATATGTGTGAAAGAGTATGCCAAAATTGGACTCAGCGGATGGGCTACCTGAGACGCAGCCGCGGTCAACATTTGCATGAAATTATCTTTAAACATTAAATTGCAAGGTTCAAACTATCGATTCGAATAAATATTTCATTAATTTTTTTCGAATTTTTTGTGTTTTTTTTTTTTAAAAGTTCTAAACCTCTTAAAAAATCACCGGTTACTTATGTGAAGAAATCATTTGGTACCGATTTGAGTACTAACGACTGGTATAGTAACCAGGTACTAGCTGATTTTGAGGAGTCAGCTAGTACCGAGACCTAACTAATACTCGGTACCAAATTGAAAGGACTAGGGACTAGAACTTGTGTGAAGAAATGAGTTGATACCGATTTGAGTACTAATTTTAGGACTAGTACTGGTACTAGCGTTAGGACTCTGTGAAGAAATTGGCCGTAAAAGACGTTGAAAAATTACTATTGAAACATTTTGGAAATGAGTGGAAGGAAATGGATGACCTGTTTTATTACAAAAATGTAATTTTTACTCATCAACAACACTGAGAAGAATTTCAAAACGATGAAGAGGTAATTCCACCAGAAGAACAAGAAGTTTTCACAATTTAAAAAAAAATATTCTTTCCCTTTTTTAACATAAAATTTGTGATGTGAATAAATACAAATCTTATATTTCCTTAAAACTATGGGCAATAATTATTGTTTAAAGTATATGGCAAGTTACGGATTAATAAAAAAAAAAATAGAACTCGAGATTTTAAACAAAGAAGAAAAAAACTGAGTCTCACAATTCTGTCGGATGGGTTGATTTGGTTTCAACATTTTATGTTCGAATTTTTTTCAAAAAGTAATAAAGCACACTTTTCGTGGTAGTGGTTGAATTTTCCTTAAACTTAACACATTCTAAGTAGTGTGTTTTCGACAGATTTTCAACAAGTTATTTAGCTTTACAACCCCTAACGTTATTGGTACATTTATCAAAACAGGCATAGAACCTAGGTAACAAAATCTTTCACGATTGAAATACTTGTCTTTGGGCAATTAAATAAAAGCCCTCCTGCATAGTTAAATCCTATTGACTCCGAATATATTCCTTCACAAATGTTCTAATGAGCAATGACTAAGAATATCTCTCTGTGGCGTTGTGGGGGGCAAATATTGATGACATCAGACAATGAGCACCGTCATCATCAGCACATAGTTACCTTATCATCATCATCATCATCACCATCCTCATCGTTACTCGTTCCATTTTGAATAACAGGAGCAGATTTACAGCAATCGCCTTCGAACTCAAAATGAAACACTTCTGTCAACAAAGACCAGAATTAGGTACCTTACCTACTAGCAACAACAGGCAGACCACGACGGACGTCAACGTACCTATACTTTGTGAGTTGCTCTTACCCAAACAGGTTTCCCTGTTAAGTCCAGTGAGGCATCACCTGTCTGACAGTATTTGTGTCACTATCGCTATGTACCTACATTATATTGAAGAAGCCTTGGGAAAGTCAGTTCGTTATAGAAGGATTTCCTATGATGTCGACTAAATGAGAAAATCTATGCAATTAAACCACTTTTGAGAGGATGGATAAGAGGAGAAAGTGTTTCGAGGAGGGAGGAAAACACTGACAGATGCTTTTGAACTTTGAAGGGACGACATCGACATAAGCATTATGAAAAGTGTTAATGTGCTAAAACAGGAGAACTTTAATTGCCAACTGTTCGATTTCCTCAAGTTATCCAATCGTAATGTGTTGTTGTAGTGTAGGATTAATTCTATATAAGTTAGTGTCAATTCATTGCTATTTTCAAAAATTTCGAGGTATTTCGTTAGAGTTATGGCGTATGGTGTGAAAGTGGTTCCAGGGGTCCATGCAACTATTAGCCGTGTTTTATTATCTTCTATCGGGATCCGGATCTGGATCTGAATTTACTTTTAACACGTAATACATAAACAAAATACTGGGAAATTTTCAAAATTGTTTTTGTAATACGTGTTAAAAGTTAATCCAGATCCATATCCGGATCCCGATAGATGATAATAAAACACAGCTATTGTATCTCTATTTTTATAAAAATAACAATTTAAATTTAATAACACTACTATTTATGCGGCTCCACACTTCCACAGGGCCTGGGTGCTCCACCAGTGGACATTCTTCGGGCACCCAAAGTTGTTTTTTTCAAGTTCAGCAAAGCGCGTTAACGCACGCCTACTTTAAATGGCGCTAAACTGTAATAACTATGTTATAAACTTGGATTTCTCTAGTCTCGTCCATATAAATAAGCTGTCCGTTTATGCTCGAAGAACTCAAAAACTAGACATCATAATTGAGCTCGAACTTACACAATGTATTCACTGTTAAGTATGAAGTGCGTCAGTAAAAAGTTTTCAGCTTTTCCGACAGATGGCGCACCAAACACAAAATTAAAAAATTGAAAATGTCAGAATGTCATTGACTTATTATAATTATATACACTGCCAGGAGCCAACTTCACGTTGACGCCACTTTAAGCTATGCGTTACAAGCGCTGAGTTCAGTCCTATCGGAAAATACAGATACCACTGTTTGACATTTGTATCGAGGATTTTTTTGAAGGATTTTTTTTCCATCTGATTTCATTTTTCATTGGGTACGTTCAGCAGAAGGGACTACATTTATGTAGTCAAGTGCTTTCATTGAACACAAATTTTACAAAGGAAACTAGTTATTTTTTGAGATGTCATTAATACCAAAATTGAAACTTTACTTCCAACCTTTACCTTCCGTCGATAGTGCAGATAGTATTTATAATAATATTTTTATCTGAAAAACACCTCACACAAATGAATTACGAATTGTATATTATAATTTCTTCAATACATGCATTCTGTCTTTCCGACATCCTTCACGTTGTGTGACGCTGAACGTGACTGAGATTTTTCACTTCTTGTCTAGGAGCAAATAAAATTTTCTTTCACTTAAATCGATAACCATTACCGCTGTTTGTTGATTTCATTGGTTGCTATTGTTAATTAGTTTCGCAATGATTCAACTTTGTTTTCAAACTTTTTTTAATTAATAACAACAAACTAATAAACAAACATCATCGAAAAGAATTCTGAAACTGAATTGCAAAATAAAAACAAACAATAAATGTCAAACCAGTGCTAAGGGTTATTTGAAAAAAAAAATCCCTTAACCAAATCCGAAAATTTCATTTTTTTTAAAAACAACTTCTCGCTTAATTTTCAAAACTGTTAATTCATATAAATTTTAGTCATGTCGAAGTTCATAAAATAAAATAAAATTAGTAGAAACTGGCAGATTTGAAAAGTAAATGAGTAGAGGTAGTATTTTGCTTTACACTTTTTGCTAAGAATATTGAATATATTTAGTAGGCGTGTTTTTTGCAAGTCCATATGGATTTGTCAAAAAAACGACATCGGGACTTCTTACTTACAGTACGTGAGTCCCGATAATTATCTGGACTTAGCTAAGTCCATATAGATTTAAGTTGTTGTTGTATTTACGTGTAAAACAATTATTTCCCATGTTGTTTTTTCGACAAATCCACATGGACTTGCAAAAAAAAAACGCCTAGTAGTTTTAAGTACACAGTTTAAGCGCGTTTTTATAGGGAATTCTAATCCTCTACAATTTCGGTTAAGATAAATTTTACTGATAAATTAAAAGTAAGGTTCGTTCCTTTACTCCAAATTTTTGGGCATTTTTGTACAATTTTATTGTTTTTTTATGAACTTTGCCAGAACTTTGGACTGAAATGCACAAAAATCAGAATTTTAAAATAAAGGAATTAACCTATGAATAAGTTATAATTAAAAAAATACGAACGTTTTCAAGAAAAATAAGATATCTAAAAAGCTGCTCGGAAGTTGCCTAGTAGGCGAGTCGTATTTATTAGATTTTTGACTAGTTAGACAGTTAGTTAGAAAACTTCAGACATTAAAAATGTTTTTTATAACTTGGACGGCCGTCTAAAGTAAGACGGCGTTTATAAATACGATTGTACTAATTTTTCCTTGAAATAATGTTTTAAAAATATCTTCCTTCACTACATCTCTTGAAATGGAGAAAATAAATTTCATTGAAAAATCTTTTATTTCGAATATGACTCTAAAATCAAAGGTTTTATAAAATAAATCAAAAAAGGATTTTTTTTCAGTGCTCCCCCAACACTGCGCCGATTGGTTACTTCCTATGACCATAGATGGCCTTACCTTCTATGAATGAAATTTCATTCTAAGGCGAAGTATGTAACAGATGGCGCTAAAAATAGTATTTATTATTGTCGGTAGGCCCGAACTTGTCGCTGATTTCGCTTTGGGAACTGGAACCATCATCTCCGCAGGTTATGTATGTAATTAACAACCAACTAGCAGTCCATATATAATAAGTCAATGCAGAATGTATTTAATATGAAAAAATCTGAAGTGCACGTACGTGAAAAGTTAAAAAAAAATCAATAGATGGCGCTGAATACTTAAATATCGAAATTAACTAAAGTCAAAACATATTAATTGTCCAATCAAGTTGTAATTTACACAAAATATTCCTTAAGAAGTACAAAATTCAATGAATCAAAGGTCTTCAAGTTTTATGGTAGATGGCGCTGAAAGTCAAAACATACAATTTAGACGAGCAAAAAACTCAAAAAATATCCTTCCGATTAACGTGAAACTCACACTAGATAATATTAAATACATATTTCTTATACAGTGAGAAGTTCTAAGGTTTTAAAAAAATTAAAGTCTTAAATTTCACACACCACGGTGTTGCTCAAGTTTGAATTTTAAAATTAAATTCTGCAACGAATGCAGTAAAGTCGGAAATACACTTAGAGTCTGATTACACGATTCTTTTTTTCGTTCGTTTCGTGATTCGTCTTTTTGACAGGTACGTACCGTCGTGATTACATGGTTCCTTTTTACATACGTGAGACGTCTTTCGTTATTCTGACTTTCAAATACTTTGCGATGGTCTTATGGGAAAATAAACAGTAGTATTGGTTAAAAACTTTATTTTATCACTTCTTGTTGAAATCTATATCCAATTCAACTATAAAAACACTTTAGCAGCTCGAAAATTAAAGTTTATAATTTCTTCGCACTATGCTTTGATTTTAGAGATGAGCGATTAAAATATTTTGTGTTAAATCGATGATTAAATTTGTCGATTTGTAAGATCCCGTTTATGCTGAAGCATAACATATAGATGCACATACACACAGACCGACCGACGGACGTTGTGGTTAAAACCAATTTTTTGGACTTCTATTCTATTTGAGGTGCAGATAATAATGTTTCCAAATAATTTAATACCGTCACAATTTTTTTTGTCAAATTTCCTTTAAAACATAAAAAAACATACTTTGACAAGTTAAGAATAATGTTTATTTATAGAAGGGAAGATCATACAGTTTGATAGACAACAGCAAATATTTTTGCGAAGTTGCTTTGATTGTATTTGATTTAAAGAACCCATTTTGTTTGCATGTTTGTATTTATTTTGTTGTCGATGTAATTTATCTAAAAATCGATACTGAAATATCGATGATTTTTCTCTGAACAACAATTTCTGCTAACATCGATTATCGCTCATCTCTATTAAGTTGTCAAACCATAAACGTCATTGTTCAACCGGAAAAAGTCTTGAAATTTTCGTTCCTGCTTTCGTTACTTGAATCCCCCTACATTTCTACACCCCTCACCATATCTGTCAAAATGACGAATAACGAAACGAACGAAAAAAAGACTCGTGTAATCACGCTCTTTAAAACGATTGTACCAACAGTTTGACAGAAATGTTTTTATATGGAACGGTCTGTATCCAAAGAACCAACGATGCGACGCCACGCCCGCCGGCTGGCTGACGTTTGCACCCAAATCGCATTATCGTATATTCTCTTCTGCATACACTTGGTATAGTTAGTTCGATATTCGATTTGAGTTCAAACCCAGCCGCGAAGCGTCAGTCGTTACGACGATTGTATCGTATATTGCTTGCTTTATTGTGCAGCGGAGCGCACTGGGTAACGGCTAGTCATAGTGAACTATATAAAAACACTGTCGAAACATTTATTACCACCTTTACTTTTTTTTTCAATAGAAGTCTACTTTAAAAGTGATTTTTAGTGCTAAAGTCGGCTCTTTGGTAATTTAGATCAAGATCAGAATGATTATTTATCTTTTAAAAATACATACATATACTTTGCCTTTTGCTTTGCACACTATAGTTTTTCAAAATTCTTAAATGTTTCATCAAATTTTTTAATGTTCAAAATATAGCAAATTATAAATTTTCTTTCACACTTCATTTACTATGAAATTTTTTGACATTCAGCAATAACTTTTAAACCAAATTATAGTTTCACATTTTATCAAAAATTTAAGACTTTAACCTTCAAGATCACACAACTAGAACTTAAGCTATAGGCTTCGAATATAGATTTTTTTCGATGAAATTTCTAGAAATCTCTCACTTAACTGGCTGAACACAACAGACGCGCGTTGAAAGCGCGTTCGAGTGCGCGTGATGATTAAAACTTATTTAACTCACAGAGTCGTGTTCGCGGCTGCGTTTTCATTGCATTCACTTTAACGAGAGCTTATGTATTTTAACTTTGATAGGTGCGAACGCGCGTTCAAACGCCCTTCTATTGTGTTCAGCCAGCAAGGCAGCAATAGACAAACAATACCAAACAAAGTAATTTGTTACGATTTGGATTGAGTTTTTTTGTTAATGATATTAAAAAAGAGAGCTTTAAGAAAATGTTCGTACCCATTTATCCAGAAATGAGCCCATTCGCTGAAGATAACCGTAAATGGGCGAAGCGAAGATAACGTTCCCCGAACAGAACACCCATTTTGATAAAACAATTTTGTTTTATCCGTCCATGGTGATTTGGCAAAATAAACTGTATAAATGACAGCCAATTTGACAGATGTAGCTTCAACAATATAACCGCTATTATTTGTCAAAATTCGGAAGTCCCTATTGGACTAGAGACATGCCAATTTATAACAGTTATAACAGTTTGTCACCATTAAAATTGGGAGTGCGTAAACGCTCTTCGCGCGACTTGGAAAATCTCCGGATGCCTGAAGTATATCCACCGGAAGAGGGCCCTGGCCCTGCGGGGACGCATAAACTGTACTTTATAAACCAAAACTGTTATAATTGGCATCACTAGAGTCACTTCCGTGTAGTATTTTTGAAGATGATGAGTAAATTACACCGTGGTGTATTGGTTAGTGAGTTGGACTGTTACGCAAGGTTTTGGTGTACTGCTTCTTTTGAGGAATTGCCAAATTTTCTCCAGTCATGAAAAAGTGCCTCTGAACTTTGCCGTTCATGGATTCGGCATAAAATTGACACGCCACACATGAACGGTTGAGAGTCATCATCAGTCACGCTGACGCGCTATAAATGTATTTATTTCTTTACAAAAAATGTTATAAGTTCGCCGTGATATTCTTAATCGATATTTGTACACTCAAAGTACTAACAATAAGTTAACAATAAGTTAGTTAACAAACCCAACTCAACTAATATTTTGATAATAATAAATGAGATGAAACGCAATAGATTTGATTAGAAATCCCTTTTTTTATATTTCCAGTTCTTTGCACGAATTCCTTTCCAAAAGAAGAAACTATGTACCTTGTATAAATCTGTAAAAGTATATCAAGGTATGGAACTATTAATCATAACTTCTCCTTAAGGGACTTCCAACTGTAAAAATCTTATCAATATAGCTATAGCTACATTTTCTTTAATAACCAGCAAGGTGCAGTGAAACTGAGCAAAATGCAATAAACGAACTGAAAACTTAAGTGCTTCACGATGTCCGTCATAATTCATGCTCCCCCATTGCTGAAAAATGATGTATACCTAGGTCCATCATGGGGATGGGATGGGATGAGATGGGTTGGGATTTGGTTCCGTTTATTTTTGAAATCGCCCAAAAGAACAACGGCAGTTGGGAGAAAAAAACTGAGCAAATTATTTGCACTTTCTGCATACTTGTATATACAATATGAGGACTCTTTTTGGTCCTTTTTTTGCAGATGGGTTAGCTAAGTAAATACACTTCAGCAAACCACAACTTATGCTTTAACTGTACTGTACGTTGGCTGCGATATCGTTTAGAAGTAGTTTAATTTGAAACTAAAAAAAATGGGGTAGTTTAAGTAGAACCTATATTATTAAGCTAAAATTAGCATTTTAAGTTTAAATAAATAAGAGTGCGAGGTTTTAATGAGGACTCATTAAGAAAACAGTGGGTTGCTTGCTTTTCTGTGTTAAGCTTTTTCAAAATAAAATTGGTGCATCTTAATTAATATGCATGTAATGTGGGTATTGATATGTCTCTGTTTGTAATAAAACTCATGAACTCATGAAAGTAAAACGGATCGAAAAGTGGCAAGGTGAATAATTTTCTTTTCATTAGTCGTGAATTATAGTTGTATTAGTTTCAATTTTGTCATGCGATGTTTTCTATGTTTTGGCTAAATTCGTGTTTTTTCACTACTTTTTGTTAAATTCACATAGAAACATAGCTAATTGTATGCAAACAAATCAGAAATCATGAATTTTGCACAAAAATAAATAAAAAAACATAGAATAAGGACATAGCACGACAAAATTAAAATTATCATAACTAATTAATGGCTAATGAACGGAAAATTTGAAGGCAATAGAACGTTTAATGGAGCAAGTTTTTTCCACTTCTTTGAAGGGTGTGCTTCGCTATCTTTATAGCAAATCAGCAGGAAAAAACATATAAAACATCGCACAATACCATTCAGTTTACGTAGTTTTTACCGGGTTTGAGGGGTCTTTTGCTAAGTTGACATCAATTAATCAAATCATATGAAAACATAGAAAACATCGCATGACAAATTAGCACAGCTAATTAACGGTAAATTACTAAGCAGTAAACCCTTCAATACATCAAGTTTGAAGCCCATTTCGGATGGGTGTTTCGCTAAGGTTGTATCAATTTAGAAAATCAGGGGGGTCATTGCGTAATTTTTAAAACGATAATCGTCTAAACTATAATCGTCTAAACGATAATCGTGCACGTTATCGTCATCAATTTGCTTCACGTAACACAATCACAATCGTCTTGTCAATCGTTTATTTATAAATCACAGTTTGAGAAGGATTGACTTTTCAATCATTGTCATAAATGACAATTCTGCAATTTATTTTTGTCAGTAACGCCCCAAAAAAGATCAATTTTTATTAAGAAAAAGTGAAGAAAAGTGCGGGCAAAACGTGAAGTCGCCTAAACAAATCGGTTATCCACCTATACTTCAAGCTACACATAATTTATTATAGGGTTTTCAATTGCAGCGGGCAGATTTTGACGGTGACATCTATTTAATCTTTTATTTATTATTTACTGATGCCAAATCACCATGGCAAGTTACACGATTGAACTACACGTCCAATTGAAAGAACTTTAATATAAAAATCTTTTACGCAACGATACGTGCGTTGCGCCCATTTTACGGTTTACATGGTTGTCCTTCCATGTCTATTATCCAAAGTTTATGATGCCCAAATTTGAGTCGACCAATTCAGTGGACAATCAGCCAACGCCTTTGCGTCAACGAAACCCAGGATCAACCGAAAAATTCTACCCGCCCTTATTGAAAAACCCTACATATGATAAAATGCATAAATTGCTTAAAAAAACAAAAAAGACGACACAAGACGATAGCTTAATAGGTATCGTTTAAATGCTAACAATTTAACGATCACGTTTTGACGATTTTTGAGTTAGGGAGAGCAAATTTTCGATCGTCAAGACGATATCTTTCAGTCGAGAGTGATTATTGCTTTTACGTGATTCAAAGCTGTCGTCAAAACGATATTTCGTGGCGATAATCGAATTACGTAATGACCCCCCAGAAGAAAAAAACATAGACAACATAGGCAAATGTTGCTTCGCGAATTTGACATTCATAGTTTTTTTTGAGATACAACTAGAATTCTTTTGCCATTAATTTACGTATTTAAACATACACTTATACAAATCTAAAGTATCTATAAATATTTCGGAAAATCATGTTAACTCGTATAGTTACCCATCATACTTCAACATCAAGGACGACACATTTATTAAACAAGAAGTAAATAATCTTATAGTTTAATGTTAATTTGATTTACTTGAATGTATAATCTTCTCGTTATTATTTTCAATTATAGTTTTTATTATGTAAAGTGTGCATCAGCAATTACACTATTGTAATTGTTGGCGGTTCGAAGGGTTCAATAGTTTGGTGAAATGCATAAAGGTAGAAGTTCAAACCACACAATTATGTGTGGTAGTGTACGAAGAACAATTGAACCAGTTACAGAGTATGAACAAGCTTTGATATGATTTCTGGCTACACCCATATAAATGTACGTTTTACGTTTAGCAAACCACGAAGCAACCTTTATATCAATAAAGCTGTTAATTTCCACACACAACCCACATTCCAGGTTCGGGCTTTGACTCGCACACATACATTTTCACTTAAAGTCCAGTCCCAGTGCCAAGGGCTTTCTGCTTTTCTGCTGGTTCTGCCTCCCCATATGACTTCCGCGCCATTCCATGCCAGCCAGTGTGTGGTGCAGGGGTTAGAAAATCAACACTTTTTTTTGCAAAAACTCACGAAACATATTACGACATGAAAATATTAACTACCTCCAATTATTTAAATGGCACATCCCAAACCCAACCTGGATGCTAGAGTGTGAATCCGGCACCAACGTTATATTCTGTAAAAATGCATGATTGTGTAGTAGATGTGTAGCATGATCTCACTTTAAAATTCTTTAGGTTTGAATGAATTAATGAATTAATTTATGTTTAAGGGCGCTGCGAACTGGAGTTCTAATGTGCCACCATCTAGGGCTGAAGGAGATTGCTCACTCTACACATATACAACTCCTCCTCGAAGTATTTGCAGTATTTTCAGATGGGGGCAATTATCGTTCTTCTATCTTCTGGTATTACGTTCCAGCTATTTGTGTCTTTGTTGCACTAGTGTATCTTACTTACTTTACCTTATGTGGAGCTTATTTTCCTCTAGGGACTACGGCCTTAAACAATAACCCTTTTCAGTCAGCTCGGTCCGTCTGTCGTTGTCGCAGGTCGACGTCGTTGCTTTTTGCCCGTAAAGCTCGTTGTAAAATCTTTTCCGCCTTCCTTCGAAACACACTTGATCGATCAAAAATCACCCAAAGAATCTTCTTTTCAAAGCAACAACCAAACAAATTTACATCCGTTCTGAACGAGGTCCATGCTTCAGCCCCATACAGCAGTACTGGGATGATCAAGATCTTGTCCTTGTGTATGATCTCCTTGATATCACTTTGCGGGGTAATACAGTAGAACGCAGGTAGACAAAGTCCTTAAATACTTCGAAGCAGTGTTACCTCTGAAAATTTTCATAAAGTGTCAAAAAAGGTGTCCGAGAGGAAAAAAGGTGTCCATTAGAACTTTCAATTAAAACACAAGATTAAATTGAAGTTTTAATGAACAAACAAATATTTCCGAAATTGCGTAAAAAGTTTTAAAAAAGTCTTAAGTTTCGTCACATTATTGCTTTAATAGTTTCTTAAGTTTCCAATTTTGAACCAAAACTGTTCTATATTTTTAATTTTAAAACAATTTTCAAAATCAACATCATTAGCTTTTAACTTCCAAGCTTTATACTCTTCCTCGAGATTATAAATTAATTTCTTAAATTCAGAAATTAAATCAAAAAAATTTAATTCTTTTTCCCAATTTTATAATTTCTGGGTCCAAGAATCGTTCAACAGATAATTTCTTAACATTAACATTAATCCTAGCTGTGACTTGATCACATAATTTTTGATAATATTTCAAAATATTGATTTTTATTAAAAGTACTTCATAGCCTTTAATTTGGGATTAAGAGTATGAAAGATAGAACAAGAAATAGATACGTATTTATGTGTGGTGTAGGTATTTTTATTTTTTGATTGATTGACAAAGGGTTCCGTTCAATTTTTCGAACAAATTGTTTTTTTTTTTCAAATAGTTTCCAAAGTGATTTTAAAAAAGTGCCCAAAATGGATGTATTTTTAAAAAAAGGTGTCCTGGTGTCCGGGTGCTGAAAAGGTGTCAAAATGACACTAAAGTGTCCCTGAAGGTAACCCTGCTTCGAAGTTGTACCGATTCATCATTGTTATGTTTTGCCCGAGAGCAAATGCACCAGTAACAGCTCGCTTTGATCTTCTCGTAATCTCAATATCGTCTGCAGAAGCAAGTATTTCAATGGACTTTTGAAAAAATTGTTCCTTTGTGCTTGAATTGGGTTTGACATACAATTGCTTAAAAAAAAGGGTTTTAATGGTGTTGATTTTTTCTGACTTTGACGGAGCAGCGCGATTTCTCCATCATCATCTTTAACTAGCAGCCAAGTTTGGCAGGGATACTGAGTTACGATATGGCTTTGTGTAATTCTTCCCTATTCAAAAAATAAAATAAAATTGGTAAAGCGATACCTACTATTATCACATTTAACTACTCATTTAGCCAAGAATGCTGATGTTAGTCCTTAGATTGCAGTATTCAGTGAAGAGGTCTGTTATTATCCTAAGTAAAGCATAAGCATAGACTTATGCAGGTGACAGAATTTGTAACGTTCTTGTATCATTGTAGGGATTTCCGTCCAGTGTGTCCCGGTCTCGGTAGCCAAAAGCATGTGACATTACTATTTTTGCCAAGTTCTTTGTGATTTAAAAACAAAAGTAAAGTCCAAAGATCAGTTATGTCTGTGTATAAGCAGAATATTTTGTATCAACTTCATCCACTGTACACTATTCCATCTGACACATACAGCCATTTCCCTGACAGCCCCTTCTGAGGTAATATATTACGCAGGTTGTCAAAATTGAAAGTGTCAGAAATTAAACATGGCGGCTCGAGTACCCCCAAAAACTGCTCGTGACATTATTAGGAACAACAACAAATATTAGCATTTTGACAAATGAAGAGACACTGGATTTTCACAGATGCGCAGAACTGAATTAAAATGAAAACGCTAATGATAATACCTTTAATATGTGTACTGTGTTAGAAGTGGACCAATAATTAACGGGTGATTTTTTAGCTGGTTTGGTTTTGGCAACACTGGTTTTGACAGCTGACGTGTGTTTAGTACCTTGTGTCACTGTCAAACAGCTTCAGTTTGGTTTGCAATTTAACCATGGATCGTCTTACAAATGAACAACGCTTGCAAATTATTGAATTTTACTATCAAAATTCGTGCTCGGTTCGAAATGTTCATCGCGCGCTGCTTGTGTTCAGCGATGAGGCTCATTTTTGGTTGAATGGGTACGTAAATAAGCAAAATTGCCGCATTTGGAGTGAAGATCAGCCAGAAGCATTGCAAGAGCTACCAATGCATCCCGAAAAAGCCACTGTTTGGTGCGGTTTATGGGCCGGCGGCATTATTGGGCCTATTTCTTCAAAGATGATGCGAATCGCAGCGTTACTGTCAATGGTGAACGCTACCGAGCGATGATAACAAACTTTTTTTTGCCCGAAATGGAAGTTCTTGACTTGCATGATATGTGGTTTCAACAAGACGGTGCCACATGCCACACAGCACGCGAAACAATAGCGCAATTGCGAGGCGAGTTTGGTGAACAGTTAATTTCACGTTTCGGGCCGGTCAATTGGCCGCCTAGATCGTGCGATTTGACACCATTAGATTATTTTTTGTGGGGGTATGTCAAGGCTAATGTCTATAGGGACAAGCCCGCTTCGATTGACGCACTGGAAGCCAACATCCATGCATTCATTCGTGAGATACCGGCCGATATGTGTGAAAGAGTATGCCAAAATTGGACTCAGCGGATGGGCTACCTGAGATGCAACCGCGGTCAACATTTGCATGAAATTATCTTTAAACATTAAATTGCAAGGTTCAAACTATCGATTCAAATAAATATTTCATTCATTTTTTCGATTTTTTTGTGTTTTTTTTTTAAAAAAGTTCTAAGCCTCTTAAAAAATCACCCGTTAGATTGGCTCCTCATTTCCCTTCAAGAAACCTAGTCCGTTTTGGATCCGTGCACAAAGTCAATAGCGTATGGGCGACTTTGCAAACAGATCCAAATATGGATGCTCAAATCTGCGTTGGGTGCTCAAATTAGTATGGAAATTAGAATCACGGCGGACCCACTTTTGTGCATCATGTGCATATTATGTATTGTGAAAAAGAGAGCTCGCCATACTCAGTGAAAGCTGGAACCAAAATGGATCCAAATCGAATAAAAAAAAAATCGCTTCTCCAATCGAGTTCTACATTACCTACAACAAACGAACAATACAACAAACGAACAAAGCTTTTTTCCATTTAAAGAAATATTTATTGATCAATTATAAAAGCAAATTTTTTTTTTTTATTTAGGTGGGGGCAAAACCCCCATTTATTCGGCTTTATACAAGCTTAATCTAACTTAAAACTAAGGACTTAATCTAACTTAAAAATTACGAAGCTTAAAGCTAAGATAGGGATGTATTGGGGGAAAGATTGAGTAAACGGAGTTTAAGACTGGAGTTGCTTAGGTTAAAGTCGAAAAAGTTTGCGTTCGAATTAGCACTTCGCAACACTCGAGTTAAAGGCTCGTTGGAGCCATATGAGGTGCGGTGGGTATGCAAGTAGAAGAGGCGAGGGTTTCTTAAATTTCGGGGGTTAGTGTTGAAAAAGATAAAATTGTAAAGAGTTTGGCAGTCGACAGAACCAGAAAGGAGACGGTGAATGAATAGAATGTCAGCTATTTCTCTTCGTTTCTCGAGTGAAATCAGGTTAATTAATTGTAAGCGATCACGGTAAGGTGGTAGGATTAAAGGATCGTTCCAAGGAAGGCTTCTAAGAGCAAATCGAAGGAATCGGCGTCGAATGCTCTCAATTCTTGATATATGAATATCTTAATAAGGCGACCATGCTTGACAACCGTATTCGAGAAGGGGTCGAACAAATGTTATGTACAGAGACCTTGTTGCATAGGGGTTGGAGAATTCTTTCGACCACCTTTTGACAAAGCCAAGAGCTGAGTTGGCTTTCAGAATTATGTCATCTTTATGTGCAAGGAAATTAAGTTCCTGGTCACATAGGAGGCCAAGATCGCTAATGGACTCTAAGAGGAGGAGATTTGATGCGTTTACGGGAAAAGATTGATTGGCATTTGTTAATATTAAGCTCGAAGCAATTTTTGAGACACCAGACTGAAAATTTATCGAGGTCTTGTTGTATAATCGTTGTGTAGCGTGACGACGAAATGGTCTTGAAAAACTTCGCATCGTCGGCATAAAGTGAGATAAGGGAATGTTTGATTACCATTTCGATATCGTTAATAGTAAGAATAAAAAGAAGGGGACCCAAATGGCTGCCTTGGGGAACGCCGGAGGTAGCAAGGAAAGAATTCGAAAGGGCCGATCTGAAGCGCACGCTGTAGTAACGGTTCTCTAAGTAAGAAGATATCCAATTCAAGAATAAAGGTTCAAAGCCGAGAGAAGACAATTTGAAGAGTATAAGTCTATGCGAAATTTTATCAAAGGCCTTACTGAAATCTGTGGAAATAACGTCGACTTCATTTCCATTCTCTAACACGGAGAGGGTAAAAGATACAAATTCGACAAGATTAGTGGTTGTAGATCTACATTTAAGGAAACCGTGTTGTCTGGGGGAAATGAGAGACTTACAGCGAAAGCTTATAAGTTCATACAAAATACTTTCAAAGATTTTAGGAATATATGAAAGTTTAGCGATGGGGCGATAGTTTTTGACATCAGATTTTGGACCGTTTTTGTAAATTGGGGTAACAAAAGAGGTTTTCCATATCTTAAGGAATTTTCCTTGAGATAGAGATAAACTAAAGATTTTTGAAAGGGATTGAGAAAGTGTTGAGGAGCATGGAGGAAATATGGCAGGGATACCGTCAGGGCCAGGAAGAAATTCATCGTTAAGTTGAGATAACTTATTTTGGATGAGATTAGGGTCGATGTAATCAGGAAGAAATCGACCAGGAGTAAAGTTCGGCAAATAATCAAAATACGCAGAATCAGGTACAAAAGAGTCGTCGGTAGAGGATTGCTTGAAAAAAGTGGCAAAGAAATTGGCAATATTTCTAGGTTCGTTTGCGGTTTCATTATTAAAGGAGAGGGAGGTAGGGTAGCTATCGGATTTTTTTTTATAGTTGACAAACTGATAAAAGGACTTCGGATCATTAATAAGGTTGACTTGCGTTTCAATTAAATAGCGTTGGTAAAGTAAGTTGAAAAGCTCGGTGAAGTGAAGATAAGTACCAAGGTAAATTGAGTAGTCAGTGGAAGATCGAGAGTGAAGAAAAGATTTTCATGCTTTATTTCTCTTGTTTCGCAATGATCGAAGTCTGTGATTATACCAGGGTGGGGAAGAATATGGTGTTTAACATCTTGAGAGGGGTACATGGAGAGAAATAGAATTAAATATTTCTCTGTAGAAAATGGTTGTTGCATCTTCAACTGAAAGGTTCTCAAAATTGAATTTATATCTGTTGAAATATGCATTGATTTGAGAGAATTGTGCTTTATGAAAATCGAAAGTACAAAGAGTCGGAGGGGAAGAAGTCTTAGTAGGAGAATAATAAAAGCATGTGAGGAAGAGAGAAGGATGGTAGTTATCGATGCTTGATAGAGTAAGGGGGCTAATTGAGACAGAGGAATTAATGGGGTCAGTTGTGAAGATGAGATCTATTTGCCTACCATATAATTAGGGATACCATTGATTTGACAGAGACTTGAATCTGTTAAACGATCAAGAAAGAGACACTCCTTAGCGGAGGTAGGATTGCAAGCAATATAATGTGATTCATCATCGGAAGAAATCCAATTGAGCTGTGGTAGGTTGAAATCGCTGCAAAGGAGGATGTCATCAAGGGGATCGCATATGGCGCTAATAGCTACTTCATACGAAGCAATGGGTTGTGACGGCAAAATATAACAGCATATGATATAAAGTGACTTGCGAGGTAGCTTTAATTTAATGGAAACATAGTCAATCTCCGAAGAAGATGAAATTACAACCAGCGATGAGTCGAATATGTTTTGGATAGCTATAAGAACTCCTCGACAAGGGGAATTTTCAGTAGATCGGTTGAGATCATCGCGATAAACATTAAAGGAAGATGGGAACAATTCCTGGTTGTTTATACTAGGAATCAGGATCAGAAACATTTAGTCGCACTAGGAGGAGGTGCAATGAACGACAAACATTAATATTTGTATTATTAATCGAAAATTTCTCCAGTTTTCATAAGAAACAAATTTTAAAAAAATATGCCTTCCTTATACGCCACTTACAATAATTAACTGAGAAAAGGTGCAGGGGAAACAAAATGCCTGTACACCCAAAGAATTTTTCTCTAGGTGTGAGTGAGACACTACGTTTAGCAATGATCAAATAAAGACCGACAAGGTTGGGTCCGTGAATTTACTTGAAGGGTCTGAATTCTTTCGGATCACTTCCGAGTAACATTCCAATTCAACGAAAACTTTCAAGTTACCATATATGAAGGGTATTTTTTGTAGACGTGTGGTTTTCAATCTGGCAATACTTTTTCGGAGTTGGTCTTTTTGACAGCTGTTTGGTTTGCCATTTCATAATTAATAAACTTACTCCTGAACAAGCAATTCGTGCAAATTTGTAACCAAAATAGTGGTTCGGTTCGCGCGACGCATTGCGCGCTGCGTCCAATATTCGGTCGACAATAATCGCATAAATTCAAGCTGCCATAGATTTGTTTCGCATAACGTTAACTCTAGTAGATAATGCACATCCTCAGAGACGCCGTACAGTGAGCAACGAAGACGCTATTGCTGCTGTGGAGCAGAGTATCGAAGAAGACCCGAATGAGTCCATCCGCCATGGCGCTCAACAATTGGAGCTATCGAAAATTGGAAATCATTTTTAAAACATAATGGCAAACCCTTATCTTTATAATAAAGCTAAATTCTTGGCCATAACATTAAATTATAAGCGTTTTATTTCTTCTTGAAAACCACACGTCTTAAAAAAAACACCCTTTATATACCGTCCAGATCCACCTCGAAGTAATATGGCGTTTTTTCCAGATTAATCGATTTATTTCTACATCGACGACGCGACGGTTTGAAAACCGAAGATCGGGTTGGTGAAGATAGACTAAATTCAAGTTTCTCATTCCGCTTAAAAAAAGTCCTTTCTTGTCCTTGGGTCAAAGCAAAGGTGACATTAAGTGTTGGATGCCGGTCTAAGTGTGTGATATGCTTAAGCAGGTTGCATACACTATAGCTTAACCGCTTGAAAACAATAGAATGCTGCAACTGGGACTGGAGCTGCAGCTGCAATAGTTGTCAAAAAACTTTTTTTTTACGTTCCCACAATGCAGAAGCACTGATATCTAAATATAACATGAGGGATTGGAGAGAGCTTGAAACTTATTTCAACCCCTATATAAACACTCATCGAGTTGAATGGGCTTGTTCGCGTCCATCAATTTTGAAATGTCAAAAATTCTGCACGCAAAAGATAAAAGTTGGTGAACTCTTGCAGCTGCGGCTGCATCTCCGTTCGCAGCTTCGTTGCGTTGTGTTCAAAACATTGAAATTATGTGTATTCAATACTTTGACAGCTAGTCCGGCTGCAGCTCCAGTTGCAGCTCCGGCTCCATTGTGTTCAGGCGGTAATAGGCAATCACGCAACGCACAAATTTGCAAAAGTTGTTTGGAAGAGACTACCTACGTTACCTCTTAACTCTCTTAAAATACAAATAAATAATTTGGTGGTGCGACAGCTTGTGGAGACCCAGGGCCTATACTAGTGACTTAAAACTTTCAACCATTCCTGAGTTCGTGTTATATGTTTGGAGGACCCACAATTTTCTGTGCAATCCGAACGACTAAGATGAGAGGTAGGAAAAGAGATATTCTTGGAGGATTTGTCAATTGTGGATTTAGCGAAATTTAGAAACCGAACCCAGACCTCCGGCATGACAGTCTTGAATGAATCAATCAATATTGGGGGTAAATGCACTGCGACCTAAGGATGTATTGTGCCCCCATATACTTATAGAGCTAGATGATCTAGCTCATTCTATAGCTGTTTCTCCAGATTTATACCTTTGAGGAATTTAAGTATCTGGAGCACTCTCAGAGGGGGAAATTCGCTCCCTTCTATCTGCTATTGTCGCAGGTTCTTCTTTCTTTGAAGTATAAGTGTATCACATTTGCCTAGTATTAGTATGTGGTCCAGCGTCTTCTCATAAGTGTTGCAGAATCTGCGTGTGGGACTGATTTCTAGGCCAAGAATACTTAGGTGTCTTATGAACCTGCAGTGCCTGCTGTAAGAAGACCCGTAATTACTCTAAGATTGTTTCTCTTCCTACTTATATAAGCTGATGCAGTTTTAGACACAATCTTGGTTATAATTCCTGAGAAATATTAAGTTTCGACTGCCTCAGCTTGGGGAGTTCTTTCCAGTTTTTCGATCTTTTGGCCTCCTCCTCTTTTTTGATTTTGCTTTTAATCATGTTTTTTCCTATTCCGCAAGGGGGTTGTTGTACCTATTTTTGCTAGGGAGTTTGCCTCCCCATTACTCTGGACCCCGACATGGCCAGGTTCCCAATGGAGTGAGACATTGTTATACTTGCCAAGTTCGTTTAGCCTGTTCAAACATTCCCACACCAGCTTAGAGCTGATGGCGTACAGGCTAAGTGCTTTAAGTGCGGCTTGACTTACACACTAACCATTACGCCACCGGCTACTTCTCCCCCTCATTCCCTTCCGAAAATAAAATTCTGCAGACGCTTCTTTCTTTGTGAAGGTAAGATGACAATGACAAACAAGGCAACCGTAAATATATTGGCCGCGTTCGGGTAACTTTCCAAAGCTTGTTGTTGTAATCCTTTGTTAGAAAACAGCTGATGCAACAACAAATCAAACCTTACTGAATTTTTTTGGAAAGGTAGGAAGGTAGATAAAGGCACTTATAATCGTAGTGTTTAGTTTTCTGGAAAAGGAATAAGAAGATAAAAGTTGTAGTTGTAGGTTCTTAACCAATAATAATCCTCAATTTAATCTTTCTTATCCACAGTATAGCAGAGATACCTACCTTACCTTTACTCTATACTGTGTCATTGCCGAAATGCCCTAATATGCGTTCTTACACCACTTGCTACATTGTCTGCTGGGAGATTATCGTATTTCATTGCTTAAAAAAACCCGTTCCCTGAGGTTTTATTTCTTATTTTTACCGAATATTGTCATTGCTCTCACGTGTGTAAGTTATTTAAAGACAACTTTCCCGTGGCCTGCTTTTGTATTCAGCCCTTAACACCAGCCGCGACCAAAGAAGGTGGGGACTGTCTTCTTTGTATATCAAACCGCTTTATGGCAAATTTTACTCCACATCAGCTATCAAGGTAATCAAATTCGTGCTAAGCCGTATATCATTTTGTTCACATTTTTTTTTATCAGTTATTTGATTTATGGAATCGCGTTCCCTTTGTTTTTTCTCTTTGTTTCCTTAACACTTCTTTCACCCAACAAAAAAAAGCAATTTGAGAAATAAAAATGAGTCTGTGCATTTTATTTCCCTTAATGTAAGGCAAAATTTTCGAAGCAATATTGCTCCATAACCATACCTTTAAGGCTTCATTCTTACAGATGAATATTTGCCTGAATGAGTTTATTCATAAACTATAATGTTCAGCTCCAGCTCCAGCTGAAGATGTGAGGCGACTTAAACCTGCAATTTTGTTGAAATAAGAAATAGTTAAAGGAAATGAAGAAAATATAAAACTGAAATTTGTTTGCATATACATACATTTGCATGATGATGATGATACCGTCATGATAACTGTATTTTTTGGTCGAAGAACAAAGGCATAAAATTGCTTCATAAATGTACCATAACGATTCTTTGGGAAAGTCTTATTGAAATTGCAATTTATTGATTGATTGAAGATGCATTATGAAATCATCTATCTAGACTTTCTTCGTCTGTCAATAATCTCGGTAACAACTGGTTCAATTTGTATGAAATTTTCAGAGTTTGTTCATATTAGTGCGAGCAAGCGGTTTACAAAGGTAAAGAATGAAATTTCAATAATTTTTCAATTATACATATATTATATCAATATCCTCAGGGCGGTGGTTAAGATCCGCTTAAAATGGCAGTTTTTGCAAATGTTTGCGCTGCCCTTCACAACTTTTGCATACATTATAATGTTGGAAAGGAAACTTTGGCATTAAATGATGAAGATTTGCCTAAAAACTTACCGAATAATCATCAAGTTATTAATGAAAACAGTAGGATGAAACAACTAGCCGCATATAATTTAATGTTATGACCAAGAATTTAGCTTTATTATAAAGATTAGGGTTTGCCATTATGTTTTTAAAACGATTTCGGGCAAGTTGCAGCCGCGGCTGGCACGAATAAATTCCAGCCGAGAGGCCCCATTGTCGACCACTTATTGCAGCAATTGGGGACGTATGTCAGCAATAACTCGCCGAATATTCTCTTACAAGGCGTCAATCGTCTCGGGCTTATCTGCGTAGACAAGCGACTTCACATAGCCCCACAAAAAATAGTGCAGTGGTGTTAAATCGTACGATCTTGGAGGCCACGCCACAGGTCCACGACGCGAGATAATGCGCTCGCTAACCAAAAGTTTCCTTCAATAAATTGATTGTTTGGTTGGCTGTATGGCATGTAACGCCGTCTTGTTGGAAACAAAGGTCGTCCACATCAACATCCTCCAATTTATTCACGAAAAAGTCATTAATCATGGCTCTATAGCGTTCCCCATTGACTTTAACATTATGCCCGGCTTCATTTTTGAAGAAATAAAGACCAATGAATCCCTCCCCCATAGAGCACACCAAACAGTGACTTTTTTAGGATGTAACGGCAGCGGCGTCTCAACAATGGCTTGTGGATTATGATCACTCCAAAAACGACAATTTTTCTTATTAAAGTACCCATTCAACCAAAAATGAGCTTCATTGCTGAACAAAATTTTCTTGTGAAAATCGGGATCGGTCACCATCTCGTTTTGGGCCCGATTGGGCACGATTTGCAAATGTTGTTCCGGAGTAAATCTATTCATTATGAAATGGCAAACCAAATTGAGCATTAATCAAATGACCACTGTCAAAAATACCAACTCCGAAAAAACTGTTGCTAGATTGAAAACCACACGTCTAAAAAAAACACCCTATGTATATATTATCTACAATTATTAAAAAGTGAGCATTTAAAAATTAATGAAAAATTGTTTTTTTTTGGATTTGAATTATATATTTTTTACTGTTATAATTTTTTTCAGCTAACCCCCAAGACCATCTACAGACGGTCTCCTATTTTCTTGACCCGGCGCTTTCAGGTAAAATTTTTTGAACAAACGAAAACAAACACAAATTGTTCGATGACAAATACCTTATTTAAATTCGCTATCCACAAAATTAATGAACAATTTAACTATCAATTGAAAAGTAATATATGTAATTAAAATAATTTGTCCACTATATCGAGATACAACCGCTGCGTAGCAATCTTCAACGTGGAAAGATTGAATATACTACTCAGCTGTCAAACTTGAGTCTGATAGCGCCATCTGTTTGCTATATTTTTTACATCAGCGATAAAATAATGTGATTGGCAATTGCGTAGTGTTTGTCATTCCTCATAGTCATAATCAATGTTTTCTCCTTTCCATACAAAATGGTTTTTCCCCCTAAAAGTATGCAATTTCATGTTTTCACGATTTTCCAACTTTAACAGGCGATATTTCCAATTTTCGGCTCCGTATTGTGTTTACCTGGTTCAATATCAATATGAAACCAACAAAAAATCTCCATCCAAAATTCCAAATCGGATGCAGTTCAGTCGAGTTATGCGCCAATTTCATTTGAATATATTTATATTTCGTTTATCATTAGATAAAACGCTAAAGTGATTGATCGTTGACGATAACAAGAGTGTTCGCCTAATAGAAGAATTCTCATTCTTCAAATAACGCTGAGGCTCACCCCTTTATAACCTATTTAAAATTTCGGCAACATTTTCATCTATTCAAAGTAACATTCCTATTCACATACAATATCAAATAGAGAGCGTAAAATCATATCAAAATGAATACATTTTGACAAAATCGAAACACAATTTCTTGGAAACACGCACCGGAATTTGTTTTACGATCAATATCTAAACCAATTGCTCAAAGATAGCTTCCTCTTAATAAGTTAAGTATTCGAGATGCTAACAACACACTGTAAATGTCATTCTATGCAGAGTGCGGGGATGAAATCCAAATCATCAATCAACTCGTTTAAAGCCAACAAATCCAAAACCATAGCTACATACATCTACCTGAATGGGGCCACAGGCACCAGGACAAGAAGTGTCGAGTTAGGTATCCAATATCAGCTTGGTGGTTGGTTTGGTCCTAAAACGGATATGCTTGAAGCAATAATGGAGATGGCGAGGGTTTTGCTATACTTTATTACAATTTACTTGGAAGTAAACGACTATAGTAGGTATATTTCCTGGTGAGGGATTGTGTCGGAACGGAAGTTTTTCTTCGCAGCTTGCGACTAGGTGTAGGTATAGAAGTAGTTATATGTACGTAAAGGTAAAGGAGGTATTTATAAGAACACTTGGGAAAGATTTTAAGAGAATTAATAACTAATCTTAAAGGATTCGCACATTAGTTATGCATGAGATTTGGAATTCAAGGTAATAAATTATTCGATCTTTCGATAATGGATTCCATTATTTCTTATTTCAGCAGGTATTCCTTATTTGTGTTTCAATTTCAATGAAATGATTCAGCCCCAAATGATTGTGGTGGTATAGTTCCCAAGAGATTCTTAAATTTACACACATACATTGGTATGTGCTTAATTTGTTAGTAAATGAACTGGAAATTTCAATCAAAGATGACACTAATCATATTCAGCCTTAAATATTTCACCTTAAAATATTTTTGTTCGCCCGAACAAAATTTTTTTCGCCTCCAAAAAAAAAAGTGAAAATGGCATTGCATTCCACCCGAAATGAATGTTCACAATAAGGGGAATTTTTCTATCATGAAATTTCGGATGAAACTCACAATAGGCGCGAAAAGTAAAATGTCAAATTTGTGGAATGTTGTTCGGGTGAAACTCACACTAAGGCTGATTAAAGACAAAAAAGGGACTCTTTGAGCTTCACGGAGTTACCAGCAGTGTTGTTCCATGTAGAAAAAAAATGTAGACTGCACGATTGTCTATGTATTGACAATTCAAAGTAGACAATTCGTCTACATTGACATGTAGACAATGTAGACAATCAATTTTATTTCTTAATCATATAAACAAAACAAATTTGTATTATTTGAGTCTTTTACACTGCATTTTGTATTTATTTAAACAAAAATAAAAAATCGTAAAAACTTATGTATTTCATATATACAATGAGAAGCCTTACTCATTTTCGTCTTCGACGTCTTCATCAAAACAATTACATTGATTGTCGAATTTTTTTGAACAACAACAACAACTTAAAGGTGCTACCACCAATTGTTTACGAATTAATTTATAATTCGTTTATTTTGCTAGACATACAGCTGTTTCAAGGGGTGCCAAGCCACCTATCATCAGTCTCCTCCAATTAGTGGTGCTGAGCTTTAATCCAATTTTATTATGAAAAACTTTCTACATGCCCATCATAGGGATCGAACCCACGATATCAGATTTGCTCAGTCTTAGAAGCCGTATGCACTACACATTCCGCCGCCTGAGACCACTGACGTCACATATCGAAAATGGGATGTTATTGTTTATCAAATGCATTTGGAGCATCAGCATTTTTCTAAGCGCCTTTAAGTATGCTGTCTTGTTCCGCCTCCATTTTTCTCCATACCTTGTTTCGATAGACTACAATTCGTAGTACGTATCAAAGGGGGAGAGGTTGGAAGATCGGTAACAGACCAGACTATTAAGTTATTATTATTATTTATTGCACTATTCATACTAGAATGTCAGTTTATTAGACTTGACCATTCTTTATTCCGTCAATTTCATTGAATTTTTTTTTTTTCTCTCTAGTCTCTTCAGTCTAATAAACCGACATTCTAGTAAGAATAGTACAATAAATAATAATAATACATTGATTATCCTCGATTCTAAGTGAATAATAAAGTTGAAGGAGTTTCTTCGATAGTTCAAAAATCAAGCGGTTTCTTTACATGGAATGAACATACGACCAACTTGAAAAAAAACTCTTTCGATTTGAGCGGAAGAGGCTGGAATAAGAATAAGTTTTTTTGCCCAATTTGCCAGATTTGGATGTTTTATAGAGGCCATATTCCAAAAAAAACAATTGGTTTTTTGAATATGTTTTTCATAAAGAATCTTAAAAAAGTTGATTTTTCTATTAAAAGAGTCCCAATCTTCAATTCCATCACTATTCAGATGCTTAAATAAAAACTGGCACACGATTTCTTTTTGACTAACCGTCAGCTTCCCATTGTCAAAATGAGGGTGTAAATAATAAGCTTAGAGAACATATTTGTTTAGAGCCATATCCACGCGCGATTTCAAAGATATTTCGCAGAAAAATCAACCGCTTGACACCTGTTTATTAAAGTGCAGACTGGATCAAGAAGCTCGATGTAACTCTTAATATCATCAATAAAGTTTTCATCAAACATCAACAAAGCTACATTCTGCTTTATTTTTTTGGTAGTTGATTCTGCTGCTACAATCTTCATTATATCATAATTGTTTACCAAGCATTTATATGAATCACGGTATGAACACCATCTGGTTTCACAGGGCAGTATAATTCTGGAGCCTCCACGATTAACTACCATTTTTTTAAAATTTACTTGTTTGAACTCTTTTAAGATCAAAGCAACCTTGGCATTAATATTTTTGTCAATTAAGTCTTTGGCTAAAAGATTTGCAATATCACTACTACAAGTGCTATGCCATATTAAATGCTCTGCATTTTTTCCTATTCTCTTCATAGTGCTGGTGTTGGCGTTGTAAGATACAACAGCGTAAACTTGAGTGGAGTAAATTTCTTTTGCAAGATCTACAGATTCTGAAAGTATGTTTGTTAGCTTTTCTGCAGTCACTGATTCTCCAGATAGGTCCCAGGCCTGAAGAAATGCTTGTTCGCCTTCAGCATTATGTAGCATTGAGACGACAGTCTTGTTGTTGCTGGAACTATTCTTGCAGCCGTCAATCAGCAAAACAGAATCCGAACTGATAGATGCCTTAATTGAAGAAACACATTTTATCATAGGCCTGATCCAAAATTGTTGTTGAACGTTTTTTTTTCGACCTGGAACCTTATCTGCATACGCAGGTCGAATTTTTTTTATGAAATTTTTAAAATGAATTGAATCAACAATAATTCTTAACGGAATGTTGCATCCAAAAACCAGTTTACCCAAAGCTTCATTCAACTCGTCTTCCTCTCTTTCCGTCAATCGGTCCATAAATTTAGGAACAGAGTTTGATGGGGTTGGACAACGTTTCGATCGTTGTATGTTCTTATTGAAAGTTGTTACAGGTGGGGGTGGGCCCAACGACAATGATGAGGAACTGCAACTGTTGGAACTCAATGAAAATGATGAGCTTGTTGAATTGTATTTCGCTTGAATCAGTATAGGTAAGAGTTGTTGGAGCATGAGTTGAACAACTGTTCAATGGGTCGGTTTTGTCAGCTGCTTCCTACAGAGAATGCCTCAGATTCAATTTGATCGATTTTAGTAAAATAAAAATACTCACACAGCTATTTAAAACATAAACATTATTGTTGTCAACATCGTTTGTGAGAGAGATAGACATCTAACAATTAACATTTGTAAGTTATAAATTTTATTCAAAAACACAATTTTTTACTACCATCTCAGAGTTTTGAATGCCGGAGCTCGAGCTAAGATCACTGTCATCAATTAAAACAATCATAGAAACATCACCGGATTCAGATGCCGCAGGTGATTGGGATGGTTTGCAGGCATTCCTTTCCCAATTGAATGTTAAAGCATATGGTCAATAAATAACTTTGGAAGACTTTGTTTATTATAGTAGGAATGAACGGGTTCATGGGTTGGATATTATGTATAGGGACCAAATTTACTTGTTAAAGTGTTGTTTTGCACGCGTTAAAAAAATTCCAAAAACCGATATCTCCGCTGAAATCTAAATTATTACGAGTATAAAAATTGACCATAACTCGGCTGAAAATCTCCGCTTTGCGTGGAGATTTTTTTTGTTGGATTCGTATTAAACCAGGTAAACATACTACGGAGCCGAAAATTATAAATCTCGGCAGGAAAATTATAACCCGAAATTGCATACTTTCAGGGGCGGATTGTGGCGATTTCTGAAAATTCCATTTCGAATGTGAAGGAGGAAATATCGATGCTAAATTTACGGAATATTGATGCAATCATTACGGAATGGACGATCGGCTAATTTTGTACCTGACGAAAATGGGATAGTCAACAGATGGCGCTTAGCTCTCAGACTTACATTTAATAGCCGAGCAGTGTATACTATCTTTCCAGATTGACGCATTATACGAAGCGGTTGTTTTTGTTTCTCGATATACATACAAGAAAACAAAAAAAAAAACAAAATTAAGCAATAAAATAATTCAATATTTTCTTTTAAAGGTTAACAAATAATTTTTTTTTTAATAAAAGCTATCACTAAACAATAAAAAAATAAGGACACCTTAACAGCCCATGTTTATAAGAAAATTAAAAATACTTCAGTACACTTTGTAAAAAAAATCACAAGATTTTTTAATTATAAAGGGTGATTCGCTTCAGGTGTAACAAAAAGCTAGAGCGTGTAGGTTGGGTCGAGAGAAGAAAAAAGTCGTATAGGAAGGGGGTCTCCCCCCTCCAGTTCAGCCTGTTTTAATTAAATCAGAAAAAAGTGATGAGCATTGAATATTTAAAACAAAAACAGTACCTAATAACGTAAAGCTTTGAACAAATTAGTTTGAACAAATTTTTTTCAATATTTATTTTAAAAATTTATTTTTCAAAATCTATTCTCTAATGGCCAGTTCCACCAAAATCCACTAAAACCAGTTTTTACTAAAATGCTTATAAAATTTATCGGCCTGATAAATTCATTGGGTTGCACCAATGACTTTCACTGATTTTTTTTAGCTAAATTGCTGTTTGCGAACCATCCCTGTATTTTGTCAGCTGATTTTTAAACTGAACGAAAAAGTTTCACTTGTGTAAGTAAGATAGCAATATGAGAGATGTCAAACACGAACCGTGTAGTTTTATTCGGAATAGATAAAAAAAAATATAGAAGATATCTACACAGATAAGGAAATAAATATGATGAGAACAAAGTCGAGACCAAATTCCAGAAAAGATGGGTGTTCCGAATGGCCAGGAAACTGAACGAATTGTTCTTGCAGAACTTGGAACATGTTATTTTTTCCAATACTCCATTATATTAAAAATCATCTGATTGTTAAATTTAAGGTGCTTGCAGCGAAGAAGATAAAAAGCGGTTTAGTTTAGTGTCACACCTATTTGCAGTGGCGTTAGGGAATTTTCTTCAGTGTCAGGCTTAGAAAAAGCAAATGTACGAATGTTCGATGAGTCAGCTTCCATCGAGTCTCGACTTCTGTCATCAACAAAAAGTGAAAGCAGTCGCGATGAGTCCATGGGTGAAAGCAGATGGAAGTCCAGATGCCACATTGTCCCACCGCAAGCGTCAGCTATTAAAGAATAAAGGTAGAACTAGAATAGGCGGGAGCTGTCGGAAGCTTATGTCAAATCCGACCGAAAAGTAGCTTTCCGAAACGTCAATTTCACAAGTAACCCATAATGCACTTAAATGGTTGAAAGAGAAAACAAATTAAATAATTGTTTGTTCACTGTCAATAAATAGCAGAGAGGCTTTTAATTATTTACTTTGCGAAACCACTAAAATTCGATGTGATAATTAAAATTAAACTAAAAATTTTACTTCACTCATTCATAAATCAGACAAAAAAGTCGAAATCCATCCACCAAACGCCAAATTCTTTTTAGTTTGCTTTCACCATTTTGATTTTTGCATCCATCCACTTACGAATGAGCGGTCGATGAGCGCTCTTCACGTCCGACGCAAAAGTTAACGAAAACTAAACGAACAGTACAAAATCGCAATTATGGGCACAAGATATAAATAATTTGTATTCGCTCGGTTTCGTACGACCACTTGCGTGGCCTTCCGACTATTCTAGTTCTACCTTAAGAACCAAGACGTTTGGTATCCAGTCAAAAACCACAATGAAGACACATCGCCCCCACCACAGATTAGCCACATGAAGATGAGAATCCCCGGCAGCCATTTTAATTTGCCTACAAGCTTGAACTGGCAGTTATCAGATAAAAAATGAGAATGTGTGTATACAAATCTCACACATACACAGTAGGGATCTTCACACACGTGGTTAAATTGTTGTTGCAATTCACATCTATTCATCGACGCGGGAATAAATTTCAAATACAACAATGTAAACAAATGGGTCTCGGAGGGTGAAACGTAAGAAACATTCTCATCTTCATATGGCTAATCTGTGGCCCCCACCACCGATATTTATTTCGAATTGTGGAGATGGTGACCAGTCGGTGACAATACCCCCCGATACCGATAAGCTGCTGTGCATCACCGCCAGAAATGACAACATTCACATATGATGTCAATGGAGGTAGAATGACGACGACAATTAACCTTCCATTTCTGGAGGCCAGCATACTGGTTCAGAAATCCTAATCGGCTCCAACCCTTCCAAATTTGCATTCACTATTGCCGCGATTTGCTAAACAAGCTGCGTTTTACAAGAGCCGACCACGACATTTGTCCGATCGTTCGCAGCGATCGTCCCTGGGGTCTGACAAACACTTTTCTGGTATGAGCAAATTGAAGCGGGTGTCTACCTGCGTCTTCGACAGTTAAATTTCGTTCGCGTATCTCAGCTTTTGGTAGAAGGCTGGGTAATTTAGAAGAAAGCCTGCTGCAGAGTCGTTTTGCACCAAAGATTGAAGTTGCTGGATTCCGAGTATTGTTTGGTGTGTTGGGAGCTTTCTGTCCCACACAACTAACTACATATATACCCCCAGCGGCCTATTTCTATGAACTGCATGAGGATGGGGAGGCTCTCAGCACACCATATGTGGTAAATTATTTTTTATTTTAATAACTTAAAACTTTTATTCTCACTTTCTGGTCTTTTTCTAGTGCGAAATACGTATGCTAAGAAAATGCTGTTAACATTTATACCAAGCAGCGAAACTGTACTAGCTACACCTTTGAATCCAATGGGCATGGGCACCATAGTGCCCATGTTAGTGATGCCACCGTGGCATCAGACTTTCATCCGTCAGCGTATACTAGCTGAAGAGCAGATTCAGATGAGTGAAATCGATACCTACATGTGTCGCCTAGGGTGAGTTACTGAGTTCCGCGTTGCATGGTTTTTATACGAGGTTTACCTCTGTGAAGAATTTCTTTTTCTGGAGACGATAAGGTTTCAAAATTTTCGGCAATATAGACCTGGTGTTTTTCGAAACTCGAATTCACTAGCGTTTGGTGTTCGAGATATCAAAAATGACCTTTAATCGGCTATATGGGTAAGGGGCCTATTAAAGCGATCAAGAAAACTCATCAGGGAAAATGTTCTTCTTTATAATTCAATGTGTTTACTTTAAATTTGAAAAATAAAAGGATACATACATACAAAGCAATGAGAAATCACTTGAAATATTTTTTCCACAATCAAAATTTGTTTGGGGCAAATATTTGTTATTTTTCCTCACGTAAATTCGTTTTCCGATGGCGTTTTTCTGTTTGAATACTTTATTATCTTTTATTCAACAAGTTTTCAGTTTCATATGGAAAGCGATATATGCAAAGATCAGCACACCATTTTCTTAGCAATTTTATCCTCCTCTTATTAAGCTGTGAAGTAAGGATCTGGACCCATTTTAGTTTCCTTTTCACCGATTAACCTTTGGTTTTTCAGCCTGTCATGTAGTGTTGAACGAAATAAATCATATTTAGCTGCAGCTTTTCGGAGACTTTTTTGGTTTGACCTTATATTCTCTAAGGCCTTTGAAATGTTTTCTGAGGTGAGAGGCACTTTTTCATGAAAAGCGATATATGTTTTCTCAATTCCTCGCAAGAGGCAGTACCCGTGAACAAAATATTTCTGTTCTTAAGTGGACATACATTATTATGTATAGATTGGAATTCGATCCCAAGGAATTCGGGTTGATGTTCCTACGCACTAACTAAATTTAATTCTAAATCTGCTTAGCACTCAACAACGGGATGCTTATCACCGCTAACTAAGCGGATGCAGGCTATGACTATCTTCTTGTCTGAAGTGTTCCAAGGCACGTAAATCTAAAAAAAATTGCATCTGTCAACGAATTGACATATCCTCTAATTGTATATCTCCTGTCATGCCTCTCATCTTAACCGGATTTGGGAGAAATTTATTGTAGGTCCTACCATTCCTGCAAAGAAACAACACACACACAGCAATAAATTGTTGAAACTTGATTGTTTTAAGCCCCTAGGCCCTGGCTCACCACGATGTGTCGCGTGACGAAAATTCTCGTGATAAACGATTTCCTTGTAAAACAGTTGATGCAGGCAGCAAGACACATTTGAATCTCATTTAGTTCGAGCTCAAGCGATTAAGCAAAATATCTAGAGAAACCTTATCAAAAACTAGAATGACTTTTCTTATATCTATGGCTTTATTCTTTCAACTCTCAAATAAATACCTGCCTTCGCAGCAAGCAATGGGTTCTTAATATCCATTTCAATTGGAATTTGAGTCTTTTCACAAGAATGGAATTTAAAATTTCTCAGCAACAAGGATAGCCCAACGCTAATTTGCATCTTTCCAAATCTCAATCCTATGCAATTCCTCGGTCCATCACCAAATGGCAACCAGGTCATGGGGTGTCGTTTTTGAACTTCTTCCGGACTAAAGCGTTCTGGATCGAATTTTTCCGGATTTGGATATATTTCGGGATCATTTTGAATAGCTTGCGTTTGTATTACTATCATCATTCCTTTTGGTATGACAAACTTTGGATTGCTTGTTGGATAATCGTTGCGGCATTTACGCATCAGTGTCAGAGTGACGGAGTATTTGCGCAGTGTCTCTGTCAATAATAATAAAAAAAAAATAATTATCAAAGTTTTTTATTGAGCTAGAAAAACAACCTTTAATAACTTTATCCATGTACGGCATTTCGTTCATATCTTCATATGTGAAGTGGCCATCGTGCTTATCTAAACGGGAATTAATTTCAGACCTGAGTTTGTCTTGGATAGCCTGGTTAAGAGCCAGTTCATACAATGCAAATCCCATGGTCGTAGAAGATGTGTCAAAACCAGCTACAAAGAAAATAAATGCCTGAGCTGCAATCTGCTCTACAGTCAGCCCACTGCCAGAGTTCTTCAATTCTATCATCAAATTCATAAAGTCATTGCGTTTGATTGAATTTTTCTCACGATAGTCTACAGTTTCCCTGACCACGCGCATAAAGAACTGATGAACTTCTTCGTGAATTAGACGCATTCCTAACTTTCTCGCCAAGTCCGGAAATGTCATCATAAGACCTTCAATCATTTGGTGGTGTCTTGGCTTTGAAAAAGATTTCACACCCACAACACGAAATTCTACATTTGGATCCTTCAGACTGTTGCACTCAATTCCAAAGGCACACGTTCCAATGACGTCAGTGGTGAACCGCGCCAAGACATCTTTGATTTCAACAACCGAATCTGTATCAATTAATTTGAACATCACTTGCAGCAGTTCATCACCAACTGTCACAATTGTTGGCAGCATGAACTTCATTTTTCCCGATGTAAATGTTGGCGAAAGCTTGTTGCGCATTGTTCGCCATTTCTCTCCTTCCAGGGAAAATAAATGACCCGAAAGGGGATCATCTCGTTCGTTGCAGTACATTCCACGATCGCTAAAGTTGTGGAAGTCTTTGATGAGAATATCTCTGGCTAAATCAAGATCCAAAATGAGAGCAACAGGATTTATAAAGAAATACATTCCAACGAATGGTCCGGTCCCCTTGTATTTTTGGTAGTATTCCTGTACTATATCCCTCAGATGGCGAGTTTTCATGAAGCCCTTAATATTGCCATATGGAATGGTAGGTTTATCGTGTGGAATTCCAAGGCGTTGCCAATAGTTAAAACGACGTTTGATAAAATAAATCAATAAAGCTATAATAGTTATTAAAAGACAAACAAATGTTGCAACAAAAACCATGATGAACTATCTCCGATAAATGTTCAAAGTCGACTTGAAGTATTTTCAGTAGTGTTGTTGATTAATTTATTAAAAAGCTCTATATATTGATTGTTTTCCTTCTATTAATCTTGGACTTTTAAGCTTTTGTCGTATAGTAAGTGGAAAGCTTTTCAAAAATATACTCAGTTAGGAATGTTGTATTAAATACTTTCAATATTCGTGAGAGCGGGCGAAAAGCTTTCCAGTCTTTACTGCGAGTGAGATAGCATACATAAAATAAATAAATCACTCAGCTGATCACTTTGCTTGGTTCGCGAGATGTATCGGCTTTTGAAGACGCTCGCTTTCGCCAGGTGCGGATCCAGGAATTCAGTTTGGGGGAGGGGGGGCAGTCAACCGAGAAAATTTATAGAATATACATACCTAAAATAAACATGCTGTATAACTACTCAGAATAAACTCAATAAAAAATGCAAATCTTTAGCAACAGTCGGAAGAAACACAAAATAATGATGAAAGAATACAAGATTACCCCCTTCTGTTCTTCACATTATTGTTGTAATTTTGACTACGCGTCGTGTTGCAATTCGAGACAAAAAAAGAATCAATTTTTGTTTAATTTGTATGAGAAAATGGGGGAACGAAAAATTATAGTTGATTAAATTTTATTTTAAAGTGAATTTTTTTTTTTTAAATTTACTGCCATTATTCTGCTGTAAATTGTTCTATTGGTAAGAGTAACCACGGTAAAAATACTTAAATAAGAATCGTTATGGTTTTGTTGGTCTCCAAGTTGTAGTTGTAATTAAATCTATACATGAATATTTAGAAATAAAAGAAATTTTATAATTTATAATTTTTGTTTTATTTAAACTAATATCACAATTTATTTCTGTTAATATTTCTACGCGTTTCGAAAACTAAATTTCCATCTTCAGGGAACTTTTATATAGCAAACCAAAATTATATAAAAGTTGCCTGAAGATGGAAATTTACTTTACGAAACGCGTAGCAATATTAACAGAAATAAGTTGTGATATTAGTTTAAATAAAACAAAAATTATAAATTATAAAATTTCTTTTATTTTTATATTTTCATATATACTCTTAAATAAGAAGGAAATATGTCTGATATTTTCACTTTTCCCCAACATTCTATTTTTTGTGTAGTTTTTTGGCGACTTAAATAATTTAAAACAATTTAATATAAATTTAAAAATAATTGTTGGTTATGTTTTTTTTTCTTTTAAAACGAAAAGCTTTTTTAAAATATTGAATTATTCGCACACAATAATATTTTCACGTAGAAGTGGCGTAATCTTGTATTCTTTGATTCATGCTCTTGTATAGTTCAAGTTTATTAGAATTTTAATGATATGAAGGATGTGTATTGAGTACTTACTAATAAATTAGAGAAAATGGTAAAGAAGAATGAAACTAGTTCTTTAAATTATTTTAACTACTCCCAAAAATTTTTTAAGCTCAAAATAAAAAATACCGCCTCCTGAATTCTTAAAAAAATATGAATTTATGCTAAAAATCCGAAAATTGAAATATGTATATAATAATTGCTGACCATTTACAAAATTCAGAAGGTGAACGTCAACCAAAAATTAAAAGAAAACAAATTCAAATAGATTGGTAATTTATATTTACTTATACGTTATACATTTTTCTTTGGAATGGTAAGTTTTTGAAGACAATAAAATTTCAAGGACTTATTCTGAGGGAAAAATGACCCCTATGCCACCCCCCCCCCTCCCTAGATCCTGCACTGGCTGTCGCTATCAATTTATTTGGAATGTCTGATGAGGTGACATCATTGAGAGTACTCCACTATCTCAAGGGGGTTATTAAATCACAAAGGTATAAGAAAGCTCGTAAGTCGCAGCTATTATTAATTGATAATAATTATATCTGGTTGTTGATTGTTTTTGACATCTAGTAGATGTATACATTTAAAATATACTGTACAATACCTATAGATAGTGACCAGATTTGGATGTGTAGATTTTTATTTTTATTTTGAATACTGGAACATTGGACATTGAAAAAGTTTAAGTTTTTTTTTGAGAAAATTACGATGTTGCCAAAACGATTAAATGAAAACACGAAATAAACAATGAATCTCAGCGTATAGGGTGAGAACGAGGAACTATGTACCCACATTTTTGGTGATAGCAATTACCATAGAAATTACAAAAAATGAAAAATACCATAAAACGGAATTTTTTGACATTCCTTTTATAACGGGTGATTTTTTAGCTGGTTTGGTTTTGGCAACACTGGTTTTGACAGCTGACGTGTGTTTAGTACCTTGTGTCACTGTCAAACAGCTTCAGTTTGGTTTGCAATTTAACCATGGATCGTCTTACAAATGAACAACGCTTGCAAATTATTGAATTTTACTATCAAAATTCGTGCTCGGTTCGAAATGTTCATCGCGCGCTGCTTGTGTTCAGCGATGAGGCTCATTTTTGGTTGAATGGGTACGTAAATAAGCAAAATTGCCGCATTTGGAGTGAAGATCGGCCAGAAGCATTGCAACAGCTACCAATGCATCCCGAAAAAGCCACTGTTTGGTGCGGTTTATGGGCCGGCGGCATTATTGGGCCTATTTCTTCAAAGATGATGCGAATCGCAGCGTTACTGTCAATGGTGAACGCTACCGAGCGATGATAACAAACTTTTTTTTGCCCGAAATGGAAGTTCTTGACTTGCGTGATATGTGGTTTCAACAAGACGGTGCCACATGCCACACAGCACGCGAAACAATGGCGCAATTGCTAGGCGAGTTTTGTGAACAGTTAATTTCACGTTTCGGGCCGGTCAATTGGCCGCCTAGATCGTGCGATTTGACACCATTAGATTATTTTTTGTGGGGGTATGTCAAGGCTAATGTCTATAGGGACAAGCCCGCTTCGATTGACGCACTGGAAGCCAACATCCATGCATTCATTCGTGAGATACCGGCCGATATGTGTGAAAGAGTATGACAAAATTGGACTCAGCGGATGGGCTACCTGAGACGCAGCCGCGGTCAACATTTGCATGAAATTATCTTTAAACATTAAATTGCAAGGTTCAAACTATCGATTCAAATAAATATTTCATTCATTTTTTCGAATTTTTTGTGTTTTTTTTTTTAAAAAAGTTCTAAACTTTTTAAAAAATCACCCAGTAAATAGGGTAACATAGGGTTTTAGCGGCGAAAAACTATATTCTACCTAAAGGGTGATAGCGAGTGGATTTTTCTTTTAATCAATCTATATAAATAAAAATGTAAATGTCGGTTTGCTCCTAATCGCTAATCTCTGAAAGTTCTTAACCGATTGCCTTAAAATTTTGGCACACCATTCCATCCGAATACGCGCGTGTTTACACATACTTTTTTCTTAAAAAAAAAACAACGGGATATGTTGGACATTAAAACAACACCCGCAAACGAGTTTTTAGAAAAAGATGACCAAATAATGAACAAAAATTTTAGTAACAATGAGTCACTGGATGTTTTAAAAATTCAAAATTTATTTGAAAATGAAGACGTTGAAGAAATGTCAGATGTTGTTTCTCTTTGCGAAAACAAAACTTAAAATATAGAAGAAAATTCAGAAGATGAATAAAATTTATTAAATTTTACCAAACATTTTAAAAATACTGATTTTAAAAGATTTTACTGATATGAAACGTGAAGTTATGAACCTCTCGCTCTTTCAACTTAATGCCCAGCGAAGCGGGCGGGTAACAGCTAGTAGATATTAAAAATTAAAGAAAGTTTTAGACTTCCAAAAAAGATCTATAAAATCCACAACTTAAAATATAAGCGCTTAAAATTCAAAAATGGAAAAAATAAATAATTGGACAATAATTAACCATTGATGATCAGGGTTACAATTAAATTGAGATAAATTTTATATTGCCGTAAAACTAATGAAAACAATAATTATTCATGTTGCCGGAATTTTTGATTGTATATCTTTTTGTTCAATATTTTTTTGTAGTAATTTATGGATAAATAATGTATAAATAAATAGTTAAAAAACAAATAAATCAAAAATATAATTAATTTATATCCCTGTTATGTAGACTGGAAATAAATACATATATCATACGTAACCTTTAAATCCTCCACATGATTGACAAAAAAGTTAATTTTAATAAGTTAAAAAACCATGACATGTTGAGAAATAGAGAGTAAAGTAGTTGTTCATCGTCATCCGACGAGCTTCAGTTGAGAATGGATTATTTTGTGCAAAGGTAATAAACCGATGGCACTTAAAAGCCTATAAAATTGGTTATAAACGCTCGTGACCGTAACTTGCTATGGTGATTTGGCATTATTATAACTGAATAAAAAACAGTAGATTTGTCAGATGTCACCAAAACAACATGGTCGCCACAAGCCACCAAAATCTAACCGCGGCAATTGCAAAAGCCGACTATGATTAGACGGTCAATGAAAATGGTCAACGCATTGATGGCTCTATGACGTCACCAAAAAAGTCATCAACACACTGCCAATGGACCGTCAACGTTGACCATGACAACGCATAACACATTGACGATCACACGAATGACGCTAGTCCGTCAATGTCACACGGGAGTCAACGCAGACTACGTTGACGTGGCAGAAAAGTATGCCACGTCAACGTTGAGATTATGGTCAACGCTTTCCGTCAATGTATCCTAACATTTGCTAATAGTCCATTGAAATGTTAAAAAATTTTGCCCGAACCTTGCATTTTGTACAGGACGAAATTTTTTTTTTTAATGTTTAGGGTGGGTCAGTGGGAGTATACCATTTGGTTTTCGGGGTTGAAAGCCCTCCCATTTGGCCACCATCTTAGAACCATAGGTCTCACATAAAAAATGGAAAGACCTTTTTCATAGAAAATTAAATTCTCAATATCTTAAGTACAGATTTTTTTGCCAAAAAATTGAAAATAAACAAGTTATAACTAAAAATGACGAACATTTTGACGAAAAATATCATTAAGAGGTTAAAACTTTTTTCTATTAAACGCTCTAGAGACAAAAAGCTAGATGCTATGAAAATGATTATTGCGTCTATTTGTAGTTATAACTTTTTTATTTTCAATTTTTTGGCAACAAATTTAAACTAAAATTGTAGAGAATTTAATTTTCTAAATAAAAGGTTTTTCATATCTTAAGGTGAGGCCTATGATAATCAAGATATCGCGAAATAGCATTTTTCGCAACCTTTTCCAAAGATGGCAGCCAAATGGGGGAGCTTTCAACCCCGAAAACCAAATGGTATACTCAAACTGACCCACCCTGCACATTAAAAAAGAAATAAAATTTTCCTGTACTAAATGCAAGGTCAATGTAACATTTCAATGGACTATCAGGGTGATTAGACGTTCAACGAAAAAAGTCAATGCGCTGAAGGTAAAAACAGTCAACGTAGGTGTCAACGCAGCCGTCAACACATGGACAGTATTTTGCGCTGACGATCAAACGACAAGACAACTTTGGGATGGAATTTGACGTCATTTTGACGTCAGAGAGTCAACGCATTGACCATTTTCGTTGAATATCTAATTGTAGCTTTACTCTTGAAATACTGTAATCAATTTGGTCCACCAAACTTGTTGAAGGTTGCGGAAGGAGATTACAGTGCTGATCAAAATTTCAACATTTCATAACATTTCACCTTCCGGATATTATTCAAATTTGTTTGATACGCACTTTTTCGTTGAAATGCACTTTTACAAGAAAACCGGCCAAGAGCACCTTAAAATCATCAACTGCATTGGACCATTCCCCAAATACTGCACAAAAGTCAATGGCCGATTGTCCTTGACTGCAATCGTGAACGTGAATTCACCACTCTCGTCGGCGTTCGCACCTCATTCAGCACAAACAAACAAACTCGGTCAATAATGTTCAATTTTTTTTAGATGGATAAAAATATACAGCGCAAAATGTAATTCTTTTTTTCATTTTTGTTTTGAAAACTGAGTTTGAAAATTAATTTTTCAAAAACTTGTTCCCTTAAGCAACTTAATTTAAAAGAAAATAAAAGAAAGAAAGAGTTTTCTGTGATTGACCTTGAATTGATAGGAGCATTGAATAGTAAAAACGTAGGTAATCCTTAATATATTGAAATTGTAAAAGAAAAATGATATTACAAATGAAATTAATTTCACAAAAAGTATTCAGTCAAACAACTTGATTTAAAACGAACGTTGATAAATAGAATTTAAGCTTTAAGAAATGTTATAACGGAATATAGTGAAGGTCGCGGTTATTTTTGAATACTTTTTTTTCTATTTTAAGACTCTTACATAAAATTTCCCCCCTTCCATCATACTATACTTAAGGTTTTTGAAGCATCTTATGCATTCACCCTGTATATGACCTTCAACAAAAATTTGAAGAGCAAAGAGAAGCAGGACGGTTAGTGGGGACAGGTACAGGAGTTTTTTTTCAGTTTGTGGTTAAGTAGTGTCAAGTTTGAAGCTCTATTCTTTTAAAATGTTTATTTGGAACAATTTCTTAAAATTTTAAACATTTTAATAGGAATTTTGTATGATTCTGGTGGGGGGGGGGGGGGGGGAATCGCCACCCCCAGTAGTTCCGCCACTGACATAGCATACCAACAGGTAGATTAGTTCGTTCGGCTGGAAACTGGAATTATAGTTATTAGAAATATTAATTTTGTTCCAGACCTTGACCAAAACAACCGACTGTCACAATTTGTTTCCTATTTGCGCCAGATCCTGTTCCAGTGTTCCACATTTAAAAATTTTAAATTTTTCAGCCCCTTATTACTTTTGTAGTTTTTAATTATAATGTAGTTGGCAATATTCCACGTCCCTTACTTTGGCGGACACTTTGTGGCGGAATGGAAAAATTTTTATATCTGAATTTGTAGCTAATTAAATGCTAATTTGTTGCGCAAACCAAAAATTTGTAGCTCGCTTAGTTTCTTAGTTATTGAAGTTTCCGCTAAAATAAGTCTGAAGTTAGCGGACGAAATCTGAAATAATAAGAATTTTGAAGAATGATTGGCATCCAAATTTGTAGCTTTTTAAATGCTCTTGAGTTGCGCAAATCCCGATTTTGTAGCTTGCATAGTTTTTTAAATATGCAAGTTTCCGCTAAAATAAGTCTGAAGTTAGCGGACGAAAATACGAAAATAAAAATTCTCTTGATGCCCAAAATTGTAGCTTTTTAAATGCTAATTTGTTGCGCAAAAATCAATTTTGTAGCTTTTATGGATCATTTTCTATTTGCATTTAAAGTTTAAAAAGTGCATTTCCGGTCAGTTCAAATAAAACGGAAGTTGGTGTATAAATTCTAAAAACATGAGATTTTCAAATTTTTTTTTTTGCAAGAAATTGTAGCTTTTTAAATGCTTTTGTTTCGCGCTCACTAAAAATTTGTAGCTCTAACGGTTTTTTAGATATTCAAGCTTAAAGTTAGTTCAAAAGTGACCTTCCAAAATCTAAAAAAACGACAAAATCCAAATTTTTTTCTTGCACGAATTTGAAGCTACCCTAAACAAAAAATATAGCGCAAACCCCGATTTTGTAGCTCGCATAGTTTTTTTGCTATAAAAGATTCCGCTAAAATAAGACGGTAACCCATATGTAACGGTCAAAATTTAAAAAAATTTTGAATTTTAGAATTTTTTTTTTCCCCAGAAATTGTAGCTTTTTAAATGCTTATGTTTTGCGCAAGAATTAATTTTATATCTCCTATAGATATTTTTTTATTTCAATTTCAAGTTTGAAAAATGCACTTCCGTTTCGCTGAAACAAGTCTGAAGTTAGCGGACAAAATCGTTAAAAATGAGATTTTCAAATTTTTGTTTGTTGTTGTAGCTTTTTAAATGCGAACGCTTGTCTATTGTGTCGAGCCAGTTCACTATAGAAACCATTATTTTGTAGCGGGACTAACTACTAGCCACTACCTTTTTCTTTATATTGTAATGTTCTACCCAGGTTCGATAATAAAACTTATTTCCTTTAAATAATAACTTCCACGTATTTACTTTTCAAAATAAACACACTTTATTTCACTTCAAATCGTTTTTATTATTCTTCAATCTCGATAGTATGCAATCTAAAATTCACTTCCGGATACACTTTTACTTCTTACTTTATGCTATCACATTCAAAATTAAACTGTGTCCACTCGCTTGAAAACATCCCTTATATAGGTGTCTAGCTTTTCAAACAGATGGCGCTGGGAACAGTTAGAGGATTTCCCTTTTGTTTCAAATTCAAAGTAGTTGGGTAATTATTAAATCGTTACAATATAAGCTGTGTTTTATTATCTACGGATCGGGATCAGGATCATCGCATGAAAATAAAACGAAACGGACCTTAGTGACAATTGTGTTGTATACCTGTCTTTTTTTTCCTTACGTTGGTTTATTTTTCATGTATTTGTTGTCTTTTTTCCATTGACTTATTATATATGGACTGCTAGTTGGTTGTCGATTCCATACATAACCTGCGGAGATGATGGTTCCAGTTCTCAAAGCGAAATCAGCGACAAGTTCAGGCCTACCGACAATAATAAATACTATTTTTAGCGCCATCTGTTACATACTTCGCCTTAGAATGAAATTTCATTCATAGAAGGTAAGGCCATCTATGGTCATAGGAAGTCACCAATCGGCGTAGTGTTGGGGAAGCACTGAAAAAAATCCTTTTTTGATTTATTTTATAAAACCTTTGATTTTAGAGTCATATTCGAAATAAAAGATTTTTCAATGAAATTTATTTTCTCCATTTCAAGAGATGTAGTGAAGGAAGATATTTTTAAAACATTATTTCAAGAAAAATTCGTACAATCGTATTTATAAACGCCGTCTTACTTTAGACGGCAGTCCAAGTTATAAAAAACATTTTTAATGTCTGAAGTTTTCTAACTTTTTACCTACCTTAAGACGATGGAATCTATTGTCTAAACCTGCAATATTGCAATATTTTTTGTATATATCAAATAAAGTATTTTCCAACTATTTCGAAATAATTATAAATATAAAGTCAAAAATCTAATAAATACGACTCGCCCACTAGGCAACTTCCGAGCAGCTTTTTAGATATCTTATTTTTCTTGAAAACGTTCGTATTTTTTTTAATTATAACTTATTCATAGGTTCATTCCTTTATTTTAAAATTTTGATTTGTGTGCATTTCAGTCCAAAGTTCTGTCAAAGTTCATAAAAAACAATAAAATTGTACAAAAATGCCCAAAAATTTGGAGTAAAGGAACGAACCGTGCTTTTAATTTATCAGTAAAATTTACCTTAACCGAAATTGTAGAGGATTAGAATTCCCTTTAAAAACGCGCTTAAACTGTGTACTTAAAACTACTAGACGTTTTTTTTTGCAAGTCCATGTGGATTTGTCGAAAAAAACAACATCGGAACTAATTGTTTTACACGTAAATACAACAACAACTTAAATCTATATGGACTTAGCTAAGTCCAGATAATTATCGGGACTTACGTACTGTAAGTAAGAAGTCCCGATGTCGTTTTTTCGACAAATCCATATGGACTTGCAAAAAACACGCCTACTAAATATATTCAATATTCTTAGCAAAAAGTGTAAAGCAAAATACTACCTCTACTCATTTACTTTTCAAATCTGCCAGTTTCTACTAATTTTATTTTATTTTATGAACTTCGACATGACTAAAATTTGTATGAATTAACAGTTTTGAAAATTAAGCGAGAAGTTGTATGTAAAAAAAAAGGAAATTTTCGGATTTGGTTAAGGGATTTTTTTTTTCAAATAACCCTTAGCACTGGTTTGACATTTATTGTTTGTTTTTGTTTTGCAATTCAATTTCAGAATTCTTCTCGATAATGTTTGTTTATTAGTTTGTTGTTATTAATTAAAAAAAGGATGAAAACAAAGTTGAATCATTGCGAAACTAATTAACAATTGCAACCAATGAAATCAACAAACAGCGGTAATGGTTATCGATTTAAGTGAAAGAAAATTTTATTTGCTCCTAGACAAAAAGTGAAAAATCTCAGTCACGTTCAGCGTCACACAACGTGAAGGATGTCGGAAAGACAGAATGCATGTATTGTAGAAATTATAATATACAATTCGTAATTCATTTGTGTGAGGTGTTTTTCAGATAAAAATATTATTATAAATACTATCTGCACTATCGACGGAAGGTAAAGGTTGGAAGTAAAGTTTCAATTTTGGTATTAATGACATCTCAAAAAATAACTAGTTTCCTTTGTAAAATTTGCGTTCAATGAAAGCACTTGACTACATAAATGCAGTCCCTTGTGTCTGCTGAACGTACCCAATGAAAAATGAAATCAGATGGAAAAAAATCCTTCAAAAAAATCCTCGATACAAATGTCAAACAGTAGTATCTGTATTTTCCGATAGGACTGAACTCGGCGCTTGTAACGCATAGCTTAAAGTGGCGTCAACGTGAAGTTGGTTCCTGGCAGTCCATATATAATAAGTCAATGCTTTTTTCTGTATACTACATTTCACACTACCTTACCATTAGAAGCCATCTACCCGCAAGAGTGGGAACTAATTTTCGGATCTTTAAAACAGATCCAGATAGAGAGCAGGATCCCGAGTTGTTGTTGTATAACGTGGTAAAAAATGATCCTGATCCAGATCCGTTGATAAAAAAACACGGCTATAATAAATAGTCAGTACAAAAACCGTAGTTTATAAAATACTTTATTTAATCCAGAAGATGAATTCCTACTTAACAACTTATAAAAATTACATTCAACTTTTTGCTCTAAAAAAACAAGTTTAGACGTGACGCTGGAAATCGATTGAATCACAAACTTGTGTTTGGTCGTTAAAAAATCAAATCGCCCTTATTATCACCGTGAACCCTCGTGTCGTCAAATCTGGAACTAATATTTGCTCTCTATCTCAGCTGATTGTCGGTTGTGTTCACTCTTGACTGTGTTCACCAAAATTTAAAAACAAAAGAGCCATCTACCAATTAGAGCAGAAACACATTTTTGTATTTAAGTTCTAGGGGTGTGTGCAAAAAAACAAGCATTACCGAGAAAAATGCTTTGTACGAAAATGTTTCCTAATTAGAGTCAGATTCACAAGATCAAATTTAAGAAAATAACTTTAATTTTGAAGTGTTAACATGTATTTAACATTCGTAGTAGAACTTTGATCTTTTGATTATTATAAGCAATAGTTTAAACATAGAACTTTTCTTTTACGATGATATTTTGAGCCAATTCTGAATGCACAAAGCATTGAACCGCAATTTTATAGACGGACACTTCACCACCGGCGGCCGCGATCGCGAGTGCTTGATTTTTAAGTGAAACCATTTAAGTGCTCAATATTTTAGTGGCACTGTTTTAGTGTCAGATTTTTCGTGTCTGTGACTGTCATAATTATCAGCAAGTCATCAAATTCGTCGTTGCTATGGGGTTTCAGCAATCCTACGTTAAAGTTTATTACTTGAAAGATATGGAACTAACTTTATTTTGACATATACAGAATATTTAATTGAAAATGTCAACGGGATAATTTAAAATCAGTTTTTTCTCGATTAAAATAAGTTTTGGATTTTTATTCGGACATGTCTATAACTTGTGAAGACGCGGCTCGGTATTTTTAAATAACAATTATCTTGGAACACATCCCTTTTTAGGTTAAAAATAATCTATGTTGCCGACTTAAAGGTTGAAGTCTTAAATATTTTTGAACTGCACAACACAAAGAAATTGGCCGCGTTGAACGCACATCTGAATATTCAGAATTCTGAATTCTGAATTTTTGAAGCTTCTGATTGGCCAGCTGTCAGAAGTCATCTGAATTTTCAGAACTTTTTATGACAGCTGGCCAATCAAGAGCTTCAAGATTGGCCAGCTGTCAGAAGTCATCTGAATTTTCAGAACTTTTTATGACAGCTGGCCAATCAGAAGCTTCAAAAATTCAGAATTCAGAATTCTGAATATTCAGATGTGCGTTCAACGCGGCCAATTTCTTTGTGTTGTGCAGTTCAAAAATATTTAAGACTTCAACCTTTAAGTCGGCAACATAGATTATTTTTAACCTAAAAAGGGATGTGTTCCAAGATAATTGTTATTTAAAAATACCGAGCCGCGTCTTCACAAGTTATAGACATGTCCGAATAAAAATCCAAAACTTATTTTAATCGAGAAAAAACTGATTTTAAATTATCCCGTTGACATTTTCAATTAAATATTCTGTATATGTCAAAATAAAGTTAGTTCCATATCTTTCAAGTAATAAACTTTAACGTAGGATTGCTGAAACCCCATAGCAACGACGAATTTGATGACTTGCTGATAATTATGACAGTCACAGACACGAAAAATCTGACACTAAAACAGTGCCACTAAAATATTGAGCACTTAAATGGTTTCACTTAAAAATCAAGCACTCGCGATCGCGGCCGCCGGTGGTGAAGTGTCCGTCTATAAAATTGCGGTTCAATGCTTTGTGCATTCAGAATTGGCTCAAAATATCATCGTAAAAGAAAAGTTCTATGTTTAAACTATTGCTTATAATAATCAAAAGATCAAAGTTCTACTACGAATGTTAAATACATGTTAACACTTCAAAATTAAAGTTATTTTCTTAAATTTGATCTTGTGAATCTGACTCTAATTAGGAAACATTTTCGTACAAAGCATTTTTCTCGGTAATGCTTGTTTTTTTGCACACACCCCTAGAACTTAAATACAAAAATGTGTTTCTGCTCTAATTGGTAGATGGCTCTTTTGTTTTTAAATTTTGGTGAACACAGTCAAGAGTGAACACAACCGACAATCAGCTGAGATAGAGAGCAAATATTAGTTCCAGATTTGACGACACGAGGGTTCACGGTGACAATAAGGGCGATTTGATTTTTTAACGACCAAACACAAGTTTGTGATTCAATCGATTTCCAGCGTCACGTCTAAACTTGTTTTTTTAGAGAAAAAAGTTGAATGTAATTTTTATAAGTTGTTAAGTAGGAATTCATCTTCTGGATTAAATAAAGTATTTTATAAACTACGGTTTTTGTACTGACTATTTATTATAGCCGTATTTTTTTATCAACGGATCTGGATCAGGATCATTTTTTACCACGTAATACAACAACAACTCGGGATCCTGCTCTCTATCTGGATCTGTTTTAAAGATCCGAAAATTAGTTCCCACTCTTGCGGATAGATGGCTTCTAATGGTAAGGTAGTGTGAAATGTAGTATACAGAAAAAAGACAACAAATACATGAAAAATAAACCAACGTAAGGAAAATAGAGACAGGTATACAACACAATTGTCACTAAGATCCGTTTCGTTTTATTTTCATGCGATGATCCTGATCCCGATCCGTAGATAATAAAACACAGCTTATATTGTAACGATTTAATAATTACCCAACTACTTTGAATTTGAAACAAAAGGGAAATCCTCTAACTGTTCCCAGCGCCATCTGTTTGAAAAGCTAGACACCTATATAAGGGATGTTTTCAAGCGAGTGGACACAGTTTAATTTTGAATGTGATAGCATAAAGTAAGAAGTAAAAGTGTATCCGGAAGTGAATTTTAGATTGCATACTATCGAGATTGAAGAATAATAAAAACGATTTGAAGTGAAATAAAGTGTGTTTATTTTGAAAAGTAAATACGTGGAAGTTATTATTTAAAGGAAATAAGTTTTATTATCGAACCTGGGTAGAACATTACAATATAAAGAAAAAGGTAGTGGCTAGTAGTTAGTCCCGCTACAAAATAATGGTTTCTATAGTGAACTGGCTCGACACAATAGACAAGCGTTCGCATTTAAAAAGCTACAACAACAAACAAAAATTTGAAAATCTCATTTTTAACGATTTTGTCCGCTAACTTCAGACTTGTTTCAGCGAAACGGAAGTGCATTTTTCAAACTTGAAATTGAAATAAAAAAATATCTATAGGAGATATAAAATTAATTCTTGCGCAAAACATAAGCATTTAAAAAGCTACAATTTCTGGGGAAAAAAAAAATTCTAAAATTCAAAATTTTTTTAAATTTTGACCGTTACATATGGGTTACCGTCTTATTTTAGCGGAATCTTTTATAGCAAAAAAACTATGCGAGCTACAAAATCGGGGTCTGCGCTATATTTTTTGTTTAGGGTAGCTTCAAATTCGTGCAAGAAAAAAATTTGGATTTTGTCGTTTTTTTAGATTTTGGAAGGTCACTTTTGAACTAACTTTAAGCTTGAATATCTAAAAAACCGTTAGAGCTACAAATTTTTAGTGAGCGCGAAACAAAAGCATTTAAAAAGCTACAATTTCTTGCAAAAAAAAAAATTTGAAAATCTCATGTTTTTAGAATTTATACACCAACTTCCGTTTTATTTGAACTGACCGGAAATGCACTTTTTAAACTTTAAATGCAAATAGAAAATGATCCATAAAAGCTACAAAATTGATTTTTGCGCAACAAATTAGCATTTAAAAAGCTACAATTTTGGGCATCAAGAGAATTTTTATTTTCGTATTTTCGTCCGCTAACTTCAGACTTATTTTAGCGGAAACTTGCATATTTAAAAAACTATGCAAGCTACAAAATCGGGATTTGCGCAACTCAAGAGCATTTAAAAAGCTACAAATTTGGATGCCAATCATTCTTCAAAATTCTTATTATTTCAGATTTCGTCCGCTAACTTCAGACTTATTTTAGCGGAAACTTCAATAACTAAGAAACTAAGCGAGCTACAAATTTTTGGTTTGCGCAACAAATTAGCATTTAATTAGCTACAAATTCAGATATAAAAATTTTTCCATTCCGCCACAAAGTGTCCGCCAAAGTTATTCCGAAGGCAGCGGCAGGACCCTCTTAACATCATTGTTTTTTTTCTTCCAAGACTGCTATTATGTTATGGCACTTTTAACATTTAAAGTCATCCTCATTGACTATAGTAGATTTTGTTCTCTTGCAGATAAGTGCGCACTATTATTCACCTTATAGATAAGATAAGATAAGATATAATAATGAGCAACCAATTTATTGAATGAAACACATCATATAAGTACAAGTTTCTTTAAAATGTCTAAAATATTAAAAAAAAAAAAAGCTGATCGGTGCAGTTTTGAACATATTCAAACGGGCCCAACACAATTGTTCAAATCTGCCCCAACTGTTCTAGCGACATAAAATTTTGCATAAATATTAAATTTTGATATATTCATTCAAAAACTTAACGTGATTTTATTCCAAATTTATTTCCTCCTCCCAAAAATGTTCTTCCGTTTTAAAACCGCGCACTAAATTTTTGTTAAACTCTTACAACTAAAAGTGGCAAATAATGTACTACCACAATTTGAGAGAATCACGGAAAGTCAATCAGTGTACGTGTATAGTATTGCCAGGTTAAAATATTGAATTACTTTTTAAAAAGAGTAATATGGTAAAATTTTATAAGTAGCATTCAAATGTGCCCCCTGTTCAAATGTGACCACTCTCCCCTACAGCTAATATTATTACACCAAAATTTAAATGATAGACTATAATTTCAATCTGAAGTTAAAAAGACTTTATTATGAAGTTTCTTAATGCAAAATCAATATTTAAAATAGATTCAAAAAAGTAAATGGTGCAAATAGAACTTTTCATTCTAAACACGTTCCACGCGTAAGTGAATCCCATCCTTTGGATTAAGTGTTTTCTTCTTTGGATCTAGTTCCACGGGATTACTTGTCTTATTACAAGAATAAAATTTGTAATTCCTTAGCAATAAAATCAGAGCCACATAGATCTGCAGCTTTGCAAACCTCAAACCAATGCATTGCCTCGGACCTACTCCGAACGGCAACCATGCTGTGGTACTCCGTTGTTGAATCTCCTCTGATGTAAAACGTCCGGGATTAAACTTATCCGGCTCCACATACACGTCTGGATCATTTTGAATAGCCTCAGTTGGAATTATAATAAGCGTTTGACTCGGAATCGTGTACTTGGGATGAGATGTGTGATAATCATTTTTAGCTAAGCGCATAAGAAACGGAACAACAGGATATTTTCGGAGGCTTTCTGGGAATTAAACCAACGCAGATTTTGAAGAATTTTAGATTTCTCGCAGCAAAACAAAAAATAAACTACCAAGACTTACCTTTGACAACTTTTTTCAAATAACGCATTTCCATCATACATTCAAAGGTTAACCTTTGGCGGTATTTCTCCATTCGGTTGGTTACTTCGGCTCTCAGTTCGTCTTGGATGTCCTGATTCATTGCAAGCTCATACAATGTCAATACAATGGAAGCCGTAGAGTTTTCGAAACCAGCACAAAAGTATGCCAACGTTTGCGCTGAAATTTGTTCCAGAGTCAAGCCACCACCCTCAGTGTCTTCCAATTCAATCATTGAACTCAAAAAGTCATTTCGCTTGATTGAGGTCTTCAAGCGGTATTCGATAGTTTCACGCACAATACGAAAGAAAAAATCATTAAAGTCTTCGTGAGTTTGTCGCACACGCAGTTTTTCAGCCAATTTGGGAAAACTCGATATGAATGCATTGACTAGTTTAGAATGGAGTTTTAGTCCGGACATAGATTTGATTGTTCGAAAAAAATCCGCATTTTCATCGTTGAGACTATTGCAATCCAGACCAAAGACTCAATTTCCATTTACGTCCGTGACATACCGTGCGATGATTTCATTCATTTCGACGACGACGGAACTTTGAGCATCGATGATATCGTCGAATGTTTTCACCAAATTCTGACCAATCATCACAATAGTCACATACATATCCTTCATCCTGACTCCAGAAAACGAAGGCGATAGCTGACTTCGCAAATGTTTCCATTTAGCTTCGTCTAGGCGAAATAAGTTTCCAGTGAGTGGATCATCTCGTTCGTTGTGGAACAATCCACGTTCGGGAAAATTGTTGAAATCCCTCACAAGGACATTTTTAATCAAATCAAGATCATAAAGAACTACAGCTCGATGGAGATTGATGAAAAATCCACCAAATGGGCCAGTTCCTTTGTATTTGTGGTAGTTTCGACGAATACTTTCGCTGGCATGGCTGTTGAGTTCAATGTTGCCTCCGGGAAAGCTCGGTTCATCGTGGGGTATGGCACGGCGACTCCAATACGAAAATCGTCGTTTGACGAAAATAAAAGCCAATGACAATATAACTACAAAAATGCTTACTGTGTAGATCCAAAACGCCATGACGAAAGCCTTATACTGATGGTATATCACTAATTTGAATATTCGTAATGAACTAAAGAGCATAGGTATGGATTGCATGTATGGTTGGATTTATCTATTTCAAAGTTTGAAGGCTAACTGCAGCTTAGATATCAACAGTTGTTATCATTTGACTGTTTGTTCGAAAACTTTATTAATTTTATCGATAATTCTTATGGCTGCCATGATATTCTGGTTAGAGAACAAAATCAATATATATTTTTCGCGACAAGTTTTTGTTCGGCTGAGGAAAATTTAGAATGCTATAAAATTAATATATTTTTGAGTGAAATGCTATACAGCACCTTTTTCTGAACTAAAACCTTCTCACCACAAGTAATGGACGTGATATTTTAATTGAAAATATTTAAAAGTCCATGATTTAAATAATAACAGCGGTGCAATACTTTAAAAACATCCTGATGTTAAGGTCTTAGCATAAAATGACTTTACATTTTTCTAACTTTAAGGGTTTGTTTCAGAATGTCTGAATAAAGTTCTAAGTAAGCCACTTGGAACTTAAAGTAGTCAGTTATAAACTCTACTTATGATCACAATATCTGAATAGTCAACCTCATAAGAAAAGTAGTAAAGGGTTTTCCAATAAGAGGTGTTATTTTGAATAGCCCGCTGTTTCGGTAGCTGTCACTTTTGAAGCTGTCATTTTTTAACATTTGTCAAGTAGAAACTACGCCATTAAAAAAATGGAACGATACACGCTTCAACAACGCATTGAAATTATTGAAATTCACTATAAAAATGGTGAAAATTTGGCAGAGACGGTTCGTAAAACTAAAACATTTTTGGGTCGTCGTGAAGCACCTTGTCGGACCGCAATACAGAAATTGGTGGACAAATTCGAGCTGTTGGGACAAGTTAGTGATGTGAAGAATAAAACCCGTGCACGTCGCTCAAGAACAACTGAGAATATTGCTGTTGTAGCCCAAAGTGTTGAAGAAAACCCAGGTTTGTCCATTCCTCGTCGTTCTTTGGAATTAGGCATTCCACAAACGTCATTACACCGTATTTTGCATAAAGACTTGGGTCTTAAGGCTTATAAAGTTCAGTTAACACAAGAACTCAAGCCGGCTGATCATCAACAACGTCGTGTCTTTGCTGATTGGGTCCTTGAAATGCATGAAAATGATCCGGAATTTCATCGAAAAATCATCTTGACTGATGAGGCCCATTTCCACCTCGGAGGCTACGTCAACAAGCAAAACTGTCGCATCTGGGGCTCGGAAAACCCAAGAGTTATTGTTGAAAAGCCTCTCCATTCTCAACGCGTGACTGTTTGGTGCGGTTTATGGTCCGGCGGGGTCATTGGACCTTACTTTTTCGAAAATGAGGCTGGAGCAACAGTTACGGTCAATGGATTGCGCTATCGAGAGATGATTAATGATTTTTTATGGCCGGAATTGGATGGTATTGATCTGGACAACGTTTACTTTCAACAAGATGGCGCTACGTGCCACACAAGCAATGAAACCATCGATCTTTTACGGGAAAAGTTTCCGGACCGTGTTATCTCTCGAAGAGGTGATCACAATTGGCCATCGAGATCTTGTGATTTAACACCTTGCGACTTCTTCCTTTGGGGCCACGTGAAAGATAAGGTCTACGCTAACAGCCCAGCGTCGATTCAAGACCTCAAAGATGGAATTCGTGAGGCTATCGAGGACATAGGGCAGCCACTTTGCGATTGGGTTATGGAAAATTTCATGAAAAGGATATGGTCCTGTAAGCGTGGTCGTGGCGGCCATTTGGCTGATGTTGTGTTCCATTATTAACGGCATACCTTCCTCTTTATAATGAAATCAACATCCGATCATTTATCTCAAAAAATGCCATTTTTCTTTGAATATCAATATAACACCTCTAATTGGAAAACCCTTTATAAACGAGGATAATAATTGAAGACCTTAACTGATCCCAAATCAAATTAACTATACCTTGATAGTCTTCTTATTTATATAGATTTGAATTGATATCAAAAATCTTTAGTTTTTACTAAATTTTTTTAGATACAAATCATTTCGCGAGGGGCTTCAGCCCCTCAAGCCCATCCCCCCCCCCTGGCTACGTCATTGTAGATAGATAATGCTGGAACTGAGAGAAAAACCTGTACAATATTCGATCGAAGAAGCTGCACCTGTTTCAGAAAAGCTGGGAATCGAGCTAGTCCTGAAAAGCAACCAAATTTCCAGAAAAAATTGTGTGTGTGCTGGTAGCTGGAACTTACAGTTAATATGTGTAAACATCAACGTTTGTCCAAGCGCAGTTTTGAGGATCCATATTTGGATCCGTATGCGAAGTCGTCCCTACGTTGTTGACTACGTGTACGGATCCAAAACGGACTAGATTTCTTGAACGGGATCTTCAGATTTTTGTGACTGAACGTAGCCAATATCCTAATATGCAGATTTTTGTAGCTTAATGTGCTACATCGTAAAGTGTGACATCGTAACGTCGCACAGAGGAAAGTCCATGTTTTTATTTCGCTCTACCGGAATTAGAGTAGAAAGTGCGAAGAACATAAATTAAACTTTTGCCTTTTTTGTTAATATGTCCACTGAAGATCTGCAAAAATATGAAGCTCGAAAATATTCCAGGGACTTAAACGCAGTCGATCTAACTTACTGTTCTCAAAATACTTGTCACAAAAACCAACGTAAAACCAAGTGTGTTCGACCTCCTGTAACATATTTGCAAAAATGACATGCAGGAAGCTTTTCCTAATAAAGGGTTTTCCAATAAGAGGTGTTATTTTGAATAGCCCGCTATTTCGATTGCTGTCACTTTTGAAGCTGTCATTTTTTGACATTTGACAAGTAGAAACTACGCCATTAAAGGAACGATACACGCTTCAACAACGCATTGAAATTATTAAAATTCAATATAAAAATGGTGAAAATTTGGCAGAGACGGTTCGTAAAACTAAAACATTTTTGGGTCGTCGTGAAGCACCTTGTCGGACCGCAATACAGAAATTGGTGGACAAATTCGAGCTGTTGGGACAAGTTAGTGATGTGAAGAATAAAACCCGTGCACGTCGCTCAAGAACAACTGAGAATATTGCTGTTGTAGCCCAAAGTGTTGAAGAAAACCCAGGTTTGTCCATTCCTCGTCGTTCTTTGGAATTAGGCATTCCACAAACGTCATTACACCGTATTTTGCATAAAGACTTGGGTCTTAAGGCTTATAAAGTTCAGTTAACACAAGAACTCAAGCCGACTGATCATCAACAACGTCGTGTCTTTGCTGATTGGCGTGCGGTTTATGGTCCGGCGGGGTCATTGGACCTTACTTTTTCGAAAATGAGGCTGGAGCAACAGGAACGTTCAATGGATTGCGCTATCGAGAGATGATTAATGATTTTTTATGGCCGGAATTGGATGGTATTGATCTGGACAACATTTACTTTCAACAAGACGGCGCTACGTGCCACACAAGCAATGAAACCATCGATCTTTTACGGGAAAAGTTTCCGGACCGTGTTATTTCTCGAAGAGGTGATCGCAATTGACCACCAAGATCTTGTGATTTAACACCTTGCGACTTCTTCCTTTGGGGCCACGTGAAAGATAAGGTCTACGCCAACAGCCCAGCGTCGATTCAAGACCTCAAAGATGGAATTCGTGAGGCTATCGAGGACATAGGGCAGCCACTTTGCGATTTAGTTATGGAAAATTTCATGAAAAGGATATGGTCCTGCAAGCGTGGTCGGCCATTTGGCTGATGTTGTGTTCCATTATTAACGGCATACCTTCCTCTTCACAATGAAATAAACATCCGATCATTTATGTCAAAAAATGCTATTTTTCTTTGAATATCAAAATAACACCTCTTATTGGAAAACCCTTTATTTTAATGGCCAGATGAAGTGTCAATTATCAATTTTACTTCCCAATTTTAATATTAATTATTATTTTTTAATTTTCATCAGTCAAAACTATTGTAATGTTCCACCAAGCATCGATACTTAAACTTATTTCCTTTGAGTAATAACTTCCAATTATGGACTTTAAAATATACACACTTTATTTCACTTAAAAATCGTTTTTATTATTCATCAACAAAAACAAAGAGTGTCGATAAATTAGCCAGTAAAAGAGTGGATATAAAAAAGGATATACATAGTTAGAACTTTGAAGATGAAGATGGCGCTCTTGAAAAGTATTCATGACTTGAACCTTAATGTTGTTTTTCACTCACAAAATGGATGTGATCTATGATATTTGTAGTTTGGTGGAGACAAAATGGATGTGATCTGTGATATTTGTAGCGAACACAGCCAAAAGTTGCTGAAGCGTTTTATTAACACAGCCAAAGCATTTTATTGGTACTTGATTACTGCGCTAGCTTTAAATTACCAATAAAACACAGCTATTATGTGATTTAAAAAGCACTTGCGGGTACACTTTTACCTCATACTTGATGCTATTACTTTCAAAATTAATCTGTTCCATTCGCTCGAAAAACTTCCCTTTTATAACAATGTGAATGGTTCTAGTCTCCACTAGCATCCAGTTGTTGACAGACGGTGGACTGGAATTGGTGTTTAACTATATCACAAAATGGCGCTGTAAACAGTTACAGGATTGTTGTTAAACTATATCACAAAGATGGCGCTGTAAACAATTAGAGGATTTCCTGTTGTTTCAAAAGTGTTTTAGTCATTGACCTATTATATATGGACTGCTAGGAGCCAACTTCACGCGGATTCAATCGAAAACTTATCGCCACGAGCGCCAGTTGGAGCAACACGGAAAATAAGGTATAACTTTTGACAATTCAATTTTGTGTATATGTTGTCAATATTTTTGTTGTTTATTTTGCTTGTGCGTAATTTGTGGAAAACTTATTTATTTGTCAGTCTGGAGTGGTTAAAATGGACCCAAAAGAAGCCAAAGAACTTATCAAACAAGCGAACTAGTAATGGTACGTAGGCGTTTTTGTGACGGAAACTTTTTTATTCTTTATTCCTTTCAATTCCAGACAAAATCTTAACCAGTTGGCGGCCACCTTGTCCCTTTGCTTTGTCATATCTCCCAATCAATATTATCTCCCGGATTCTTGGCTCATGTAGGAGTATACCCTAACCCACAGACGCCGCAACAAAACGCCTTCAATGAAGCTATAGATAATGTCCTCGACTTCAAAGAGAATGCGTACATGCAACGAAGATGGATGTCGTGAGGAATGGGGCGACTCCATGGACGTCCAAACGTAACCCCACGTACAACACCGACAGGAGGAAATACTCCAAACAAACCTTAAAGACAAGAGATTACCTGACCCAAACAATTTACAATTCAAGCGACACTCAAAGATAAAAACAAATAAACAACTTTTTTTTGTAAAGTCAATAAAAAACGGGTTTTTGTATTTCTTTTTACAAATTAAGCTTAGTACAATCGCTGTGGTAGTCCAATGGAAACAAATATCGATGTGTCAATGAAGCGCTCAACGCAATTCTTCAGACATGATTCTCTATTGCTGTCTAATTTTGATCCCAGTTTTGACATACACTTGTCCCAACAGATTTCATTCGTGCACCTATGTGAAATAAAAAAAAACCATGTAAGATGTTCTTTTACAATTTGTTATAAATGTTACATGGCTTGAGCCTTTTGATTTTCAGCCATAATCATTTCTTTGAGCTCTTGATTGAAATAGTAACCACTCGTAAAGGTTAAAGATTGGGAATTTCGACAAATAACGTCCGACTTCTTTCGTGGCCAGAACTAGCAGATTATTCACCGCGTTGCGACGTTTGTCCAATGGAGTTGCAATACCGAAGGACAACTCAAACATCTTTTTGACCTTTGTCGAAGTTTTGCGATTTTTTCCCTGCGTTTGACTTGCAGCCTGGGCAGAGTGGGTTGAACCGTTGAGCTGTAAAGCTTGCAGCAACCAGAAAACGACGAAACAGAGCTTTGGGGTCGTTTGGAGCCAGTCGTAATAGTACAGAGTGCGATCGTCGATGGCTTTGGTGATTTCGTTCTTCTTCAAATAAGCTGCAGCTCGATTCTTGTAAGAGATTGCCAGATCCTTGTCCATTCCGCGGGTATTCGAGAACAAATCTTTTCTTAACAATTGATTTGAAGTGGTGGCCTTAAAGACACAGATAATGCTAATCTCAATATTTTATATTTTTTAGCTTCTATACGTGTATAAAATGACAAAAATAAAAAAGTAAACAACAATTTATTAAGGTAATGAAATAAAGGCTCTCCCAAACCAACGCGAAACATTCGGCGCGACAACGAAACTTCCGCCTGTCTTAATTTATTTACATGGAGATTAATGGGAGCACCCACACTGGCGCGATGCGAATCTTCGAACATTATTCAGTCGTCGCATATTCGCGCGAATGTTTCGCGTTGGTTTGGGACAGCCTTAACTCATTTTATGATTGAAAACTTATAGAAAACTAAAAAAACCGAACAAACGTCAAACTGTGACCTTCAACTAAGTTAAATGGCACTGTGTTTCATAAGTAATAATAACAGATGTCTCTAGATTCTATGGCAAATAATGCTTGTTGAGCCCAAGTCCCAAGAGATGGCCTTGTGAATTATTACTTTTGTTTGCCACTTTGCTCCAATTAGCATCAGTGTCACTAAAAATTGGTTGAATCACGTTTACTGAGATATTTGTATGGAAATGAGGCTCGACTAGCAGTCCATATTTAGTATGTCAATGACGGTGTTCACATTGGACTGCCTCCTCCGATTTTTTTTGACGTAAGTCAGTCTGCTCTTGTTCAGACACAAAGTAGTGTGAACACTTCGACTCAATTTGACATTTGCAGTTGTCAGAAAAAAGTCAAATTTTTCTTTGTATTTGTGAGCTAGGAAAATTGGAATTGAGGAAAATTGGAAGAAAAATAACTTTTTAGACACTATTCACAATTATATTTGAAAATAAACATTGAAAAATGGATTCGAATTCGGAAAACGAAGAGTGTTGCATTTTAGGATATATAAGTGCTGTTAATACGGCCGCACTATGTGTTCTACAAAATAAGGAAAAGAAAAAAAAGAAAAAACGCGAGTGGGTGAAACTGTGGAAGTTGAGAAGAGTCCACAAAGGAACATTCAATCTTCATAAGGAGTTGATTCTTGAAGATAAGGGTTCCTTTAGACGATATTTAAGGATGAATGAAGACTGCTTTTTGGAACTCCTGGAGCTCATAAAGCCAAGAATACAGCGACAAGATACCCGAATGCGAAGAGCCATTTCCGCAGAGGAGTGCTTGTCCGCCGTGCTGAGATTCTTGGCCACCGGAGAAACGTACAGGAGCTTGGAGTTCCAAACAAGAATCTCCTTGGCATTCATATCGGAAAGAATTCCGGAAATATGTAAGATATTGTACCAGGATTTGCAGAAGAAATATTTACAGGTAAGCTAATTTTATAACATTTAAGGTAAGATCTAACTCGACAGAATAAGAATCAAAAAGCTAACATTGAAATTTCTTTTGGTTCGTCCATGCTTTGCTGAAACAAAAAAACAAATGATGCAGTTTTCTAGAGACTGCTTCTACGAGTCAAAAAAGGTATAAACCATTCCTATGACGCTAATAGTTTAGCAGGGACGTTCCAAAAAAAATTACATTGGTTTGAAAAAAAACATTGATTATGTTTTTATGTAGGTATGTATATAATAACGAAAACAATAACAAAATATTCTCTTCTACTTCTAGTTTCCTGTGGGTGAAGAATGGCAACAAATTGCCAACAAATTTGAGACTCGATGGCACTTTCCGTTGTGTATAGGTGCGTTGGATGGTAAGCATGTGGCGTTCAGAGCATCGAAGACAGACGGTGCTTTGTATTATAATTATAAAGGGTTCAACAGCGTCGTCTTGTTGGCCATGTGCGATGCCGATTACAGGTTTACATTTGTCGATATCGGCTGCAACGGGCGTATTAGCGAAGGGGGCGTCCTGAGTCGCAGTGCCCTTGCAGACGTTTTATTACAAGCAGATGCTTTTTTTCCAAACGATCGAGCAATTGGCAACAATAGATTATTACCATACGTCATTGTTGGGGACGATGCTTTCGCCTTGGAGAAGCATGTAATGAAGCCATTCCCATATCACGCCAATAGCGAATCAGAAAAAAATTTCAACTTTCGTTTGAGCCATGCAAGGCATACCATAGAGCATTCGTTTGGAATCTTGGCGAATCGGTTCAGAGTGCTGCAGTCAAATATCCATTTAAGGCCCCACAAAGTTGTAAAAATTATTCAAGCCTGCTGTGTATTGCACAACTTTCTGATATCGAAAAGCTTGAATTACGCTTCAGATTTAAACTTCGAATCAGAAACTTCTGCTTCTGGTGAAAACGCAGATGGGAACAGAGCCAGCAACCCTAGAAGGCATACCAACGAAGCTGGAAAAATTCGAAATCAATTTGCTGAATATTTCAGCAATGAAGGGAAGCTCTATTATGTATAAATTTGTTTCTATATAATTTTATAAATAAAATAATTAAAAATACAAATTTTTAAGAATTTTTTTTTAATGCTTTTTGTTTATTTTTTTTTAAGGTCATAATCTTCAAAAATTTGATGTCTTGACTGTAGAAAATGTTGAGGTGTATGTGTTAAATTAAAGGATTTCGGTTGATTTATTATTTTTTGTGCATTTAAAGTTGATGTTTGTAATGGTGTTGTAATGAAAATGGTCATCGGTTTAGTATTTTGTCTTTTTTTATTGAATGAATCAGGAAGTGTTAATGATGATTTTGATGTTTGTGATCGAATGCTAATAGGCATAGGTTGAGAGGATTGTTTTTGTAGATGAGAAGGGGTGGATGATTTAGAACTTTGTGTGTACTTTGTAATGGGTTGCGTGTTTTGTGTTTGTGTATTTGAAAGCGAAGAAAAAGAAGAATTTTGTGTGTACTTTTCTACGTATTCGGGCATGGTTGGAGTGTTTTCTAGTTGTTTATTTGGACGAGGTGACAAAAAAGAATTTTGTGAACACTTTTGCAGGTAATCGGGGATTAGTGGAGTGTTTTCTGTTTGTGTATTTGAAATGGGTGACAAAGAAGAATTTCGAGTGTCAATTCTAATGTTGGGTGGAGTGTCTTGTGTTCGTGGATTTAAATTCGATGATGTAAATGTTTTCTGTGTAAATTCATTTGAATGTAAGAATGTGTTTTGTGTTTGTGCGTTTAAATTTGTGTTTTGTGGGTATATGTACTATCCGGGTGTCTGCGCATATAATGCTTCTCCTGGACTTCTTTTATGATTTGCATTATCTTCCATTTAGATTCCATGAAGAGATCCTCCGGAATGTCTTCCAGTTCATGCTCTACAAATTTTCCCAAGTTTTGGGCTTTCGAGGGTTTTACACCTTTCTGAAGGCGCATATTGTTTGCCATCTCTTCAGCAACCTGCAACGATCTTGTTATTTGATTTTCAAAACTGGTTTTTCTTTTTCTTTCCTTTTAATAAATATTAGTTTAATTTTAATCATGTTTATATAATGTAGGTCTTACCAATGAAGGTTGATTATCTTCATTTAAAATTGGCTCAGTTTCCAAACTATCCACAAACTCTTGAGAATTTATCTGAAAATTAAAAAAAGATGTTTAAAAACAGTTTTGACAAAGTAGGTAGTTTTTTCCATATCTAATTTCCTGTTTATTCAAACAAAATAATTACCTGTGGAATGTTTGATATAGAAGGAGTAGACTTAATAAAATTTTGTAAGAAGTTAAGCTCTTCGAAACACCACAGCTTTGGATAATAAACATCACAAATGCCTGCACCACTTTTTTTTGACTTTGTCATGGTATTTCTCTCTTTAATGTACTGGCTTCTTAATGTTTTTAGCTTACTTTTGATTTCATCTAGTGTAACACTTGGACGTAGTAATTTCAGTTCTTCTGTTATTTTCTTCAAAGCATCGTTCTTTTTTATTCGGTCTAGGGCATCTTCGGACTGAGTATTATATAACACCGGATGCTGCTCATAAAGCATTATGAGGTGTGTTGTCTGTTCCTTATTCCAATTGCTCATAGTTGTAAAATAATAATTAAAAGGTTTACTTTTTAGAGAAAAGAATTCAATTTTTATATAAAAACTATTAAAAAAATGAACAAGAGCATACTATATCGCATCTGATTTCAAAAAGCCACAGGCATACAACACAGTTGTCGTTATGATTTATGTCGGTTAATTTTGATGGGATGTGATCTATATGGGGCTAATACAACATAACAAGTTACGAGGATGTTTTTTCGATTTTTTTTTCCTCGAAAATAAATGTTCAACTTAAAGGGATTGGCAAAAGTAAAATAATCGAAATAACGCTTCCAATTTATAGAGACTTTCGACTTAGAGGATGGTTTTTGAATGAAAAATTGTAGGGAATGCAAAATTTTGCCGAATAAGTTCGAATTAGAGGGATATTCGACTTCAAGGAGGTTCGACTTGGAGCGAGTATATTCATTATATCTATACAACAAATACAATTTCAGATAGCGAATAACTTCTTTCATAGTTATTTGAAATGAATCATCGTGATAACATTTCCAACTCATAAAATTACATTTTCCGTACATTCTGAAATGTACCAAAACACTACTTTTTATGCTATACCTGCATACAAATACCTTTCCAAAGATTATGTTTTGTCGTTATTCATTCTTTTATCGGTTTCCATAACTTTATTTTCCTATATGCATACATATATATGACCTACAAAAGTATTGAATTGATGCAATCTGTTGGAATATTCTAACGGAAAATAACACATTTATGTAACCTATGTAACATTTGACGGACCTTTCTTAAAAAAATTGTCATGTAAGATATTAAAGTCTGAGTTAAGTAATTTCAAATATTTATTGAACTTAGGCCCATTTGCAAACTTGATTTGCGATTTTACATATTTTTCACTATTTCATACATCATGTACTTATACTTTAAAAAAAGAAACTTTCTAGGAGAGAGTAAGAACCTAGGAAGTAACAAGCTGGTTAAATTTTTATGGGCACAATCTCATCTATCATCCGTAAGGCATTGAATACCTACATGTTAAGAAAATTTTGAGCACACAACTTCTTTCAATCAATTCAACAAACTATGAACTTTCATTTCAAGACAACTGCAACTTACTGTGAGTCGAAATCTGCCTGCGAAGTCCATTAAATGTTAATTGAAAGCATTTCATAAAAAGTGAGGATTTTGCAACGACAAAACAAAAAGGCTTTTGTTCATTCTATATTTGGAAAACTCAATAAATATTTCGCCAATGGCTTTTCTTACAATACACAATTGTTTGAATTATCTTTTAATATAATTAATTAAAGTTCAAAAACACCTTTGTGCAATTGACTAGTTCAAATGTTTAGATACATTATAACATTGTTTATAATAATTTTCAATTTTACTCGATGTACAGAGAAATTTCTGTCTCGAATCATCACTGTAAAAAGAACAACTAAATGAACCATCTATTCGTCGTTGAAGTCGTCGGATTTCACTTAAATCGCGACGTGCTTCTCGTGTGGTATTTTTTTCTAGATTTGGGCCCAAAAGCTCACTTCATAGAACCAAATCCTCCCTTTCTGTCGATAGTTCCAAGCTGAACATTTTTGTCGGCTGTAGAGTAATTCATCATTGGAAGAATACATTTTGAAGTAAGTAGAATTGATCTGCAGTTAAATTCTGAAAAATAAAGGTAATCAATTAAGGCACAGGAAACATTTATAAAACAGGTTATACCATGTATCACAATATAGTAGTAAACTATTTTGTTTTCTTTCTAAAACGCACGCCATTGTAAAACAAAATTATTTGATTCACTTAAAAAGAAATAATTATTCTTTTCAATGTTCCTTATCTTGAAAGTTTTTTTAACTTGCTAAAAATGTGATGACTGGCAAAACTCACACACTCAAACATCTGCCAAAACAAAAGTCACAACAGCAAATGTCAAAAAAAATCCACTGATTTTCAAAAAAATTAAAAAATCCTGCCTTTCCTGGCCATCTCTTTCTCACCATGAAGTGGAAGTGAGCTAAAGCACAGACACGTCAAAAAAAATCGGAGGAGTCAGTCCAATGTGAACACCGTCAATGGTTTTAGTAATTATTAAATCGTTACACTATTTTGTCTGGAAAACTGGAAAACTAATTGATAGATACGTTTAATATTTCGATAAATTATTGTGACACGCAAAGTTTTTAGTGCAGCAATCGATTTGCAGACAATTTAAATGTCGAGTAAGTAATCAGAACTTTGCTCAAATATTGTGAAACAAACTCTTAACCTATTATCTTCATAAACTTCAGCGGAGCACGCTTAAAACTGTTATAGGTCGTTAAGCTATTCAAACATAACCTTTTTTGCTTTTATGTAACGATTGGATACTAATAACTTTTTAATCTTGTATTATACTAAGAATTCTATAACATCGCAATAAATCGACCATAATATTAAGGGAAAAAATAAAGATATGCACCAGTTGCTTTTTTCAACAGATGTTAACTTGTTTATGATGTTAAATACTCTATCGGCCATCAGCACTATTAATAAAAAAAAACAATTAAACCAGCTCCTCCATATAAATGCAGTGAAATAAGTAAATAAATAGTCCACAAAAATTGGCGTTTCGTCCCGGCAATATCACTTGAACTCATCAGTTAACTAGTTCCTTGTTAATAAGCAATGTCTGTTTAGTTCAGTTCATCTAACATCATATATTCCATGATGAGTATCTAGTGTGCACTATATATCAAACAACATTTGAATTCGAAATCATTAAAGCTGAAAGTTTCTTGCCCAAGGGCTGACAATGATTTTATACAAAGTTTTATTTATAACATAAATTTTATATACATTCTACTGAACTAAATCAGCCAAGTAGAAGACTTAGCACTATTATTAATTGGACTTATTGAATTATTCATTAAAAATTGCTTTTAATGGCATTTAGTCCAACAAATATTTTGGGTTTCGTCCTGGCGATTGTGATTGTAGTTGTAAACGTGTAACGAAGCGTTACACTTCCACCCGCACCCACCGAAATACAATAACCAACCTACTACCCGAAATTGAATTAAATATCCAACCGCCGGCCGAACTGCCACCAGCGCCCTGCATCATCACCTCACGCACATAAACCAACCACCAGCACTTTACAACGACATCAAACCAATATATATACCAGCCGCCCACCACTCACCGATGATACACACAATTCGACGAAGTCACCATCATTACTCATTTTATTTATTTCTCTTACCGTCTTATAGTTCACACTGCGTTGTAGCGAGAAATATAACAACAGGACGTAAGAAATTTGTATAATTCAAAGCTCATCGACTGACTCGTAGTTTTCCATTTCTTTGAAATAAGAAAAGCAGAAAAGAAGTTTCCGGCTGTTGTTGGATTGTAGCAACTACAATAACCTCAGGTTCTTTTAATGAATACATTCGTGTGTCGTTAAAGTTAAACCTTTTTGGTCCTAAAAAGATCCCCCTTTCCGCCGATATTAAAACTCCCCTCTCGCCTTTGTGGGTTGTGGGCTGGAATCAGATTCCTACCGCTGTTCTCCCTGCTTGCTCCCTCTGAGTGAGATCTTGTACCAAAGTAATTTTCCCTTGGGTTAGCCTTGGGCTGGAATCAGATTCCTACCGTTTTTCTCCCTACTTGCTCCCTCTGAGTGAGATCTTGGGCCAAAGTAATTTTCCCTTGGGTTAGCCTTGGGCTGGAATTAGATTCATATACCGTTGTTCTCCTTGCTTGCTCCTGCTGAGTGAGATCTTGGAACACAGTAATTTTCCCTTGGGCTAGCCTTGGGCTGGATTCCTACCGTTTAGTCCCTGACGCACTTCTTCTAAGGGCGTAACGTGGGCCGAGTCTACTCCTGAAGCTCTGTAACGAAGCTTTGCGATATATGAAATACCATGTTATTTAGCTTAAGTTTTAACAGAATTGTACAATTGTAAACCCTATCATTAAACGCAATAAATCCTGATTGATAAAACTGGTAATTGGTTGGAGTTCTACTCTCTTAACCCGAGTTTTATTTGCTTTCTTCGGGAATACCCCGGACACCGACGATCTTAGCTCAGCCTCGATAAAAAAGCATCACAAACGGTTCTATGAAATTTTGGCATGTGTGTTAAAAAGTTATCCGTCCCTTAAACACCAAATTTGGCTTTCGTTCACATATCACAGGTCATTCCACATTTATTAATAGGAATTTCAAGTTGACAGATGTGTAATTAGTGGGGTATGTTCTTAGATTCTTTTCTTTATTTCTTAACTCAGACTTAAGTTATTGTTCTTTAAGGCCCATTTTTTCAGTGGCGAGTTAAACCAGAGTAAGCTAACTCTGCAAATAAATGTATCTACAGTTAATACAATAATCAGATTTTTTTTGAGAGGATGCATGCGGAAGGACCTACAAAACTCAGATGATAAAACAACTAAACAATTTATTCAATTTATCTGAGATTAAATCATCAAATAAGATGGGTTAACTTTAATCTCACACTGAAAAACTGGACTTTATAGTAGCAGAAGCTTACAAGCTGGTTGCCCACTCTTACCCACGGTGTTTTCTGAAATTCCTTTCTCATTTCTGAGTGTGTGATAAAATAACTAAATAAATTTTGATATGAATTCACAGCTTTAAACTCTTCGAATAATTATTAAAGTTTTGAATATATGGTTGCACACTCTTACCCACAGCTCATAGGGTTTTTGATACAAATTATGGATAAAATTGTGCCTTATAAAATTTTAAATCTTCCTTAATGGACTTGGCTTCATACTACGTTTCCACCGACCACTAAACCGATATTTGATAAGATTTGTCCATAATCTTCTTAAAATCTAGAAGATTTACCACACAAATTTATTTCGTAAATCTAATAGATTTGAAATAAATCTTGTTAGATTTTCATAGGGCCAATAGTTTTACAAATCGAACAAACCTGTCACTCTGAACGCAATCGTTGGAAAATCCAACCTTTTTTGCTTCTTTTGACAAAATGAAACTTTCAATCTCACTTTAACATCATATGAAAAATTGAAACAACATTTGCATTTTGAAAGGTAGGTATCTACTGTCAAAGTTAATCTGTTTTTTAATCTTTTTATGTGGTGGAAACACTACATAGATTCATTTAATCTAAATTGAGATAAACCTTTGGTGGAAACATAGCATAACCATCACGTTCGAAACGTCATCTATTCAAAAATACAAATAACAAACAAGACCTAACCTAAGGTAAGGCCCACTAACGAAGATTTAAAGTTTTGTTTTTAAAAACGTCACAAAGCAGGAAATATTATTGTGTCTTACAATAATAATAGTGTTTTTTAGTAGCTCGCAGTAGATGATGGCATAATTGTTAGTGCCTAGGACTGTCATGGCGGAGGTCCCAGCCTCTTTCATCTAAAATAAATACAAAAGTGTTTTTTGACAGCTACTGCCTTTTGCGTGAAGTATTATGCCTGATTCACAATGCGACGAGGAAACGAGACGTGAGCGTGACGAGAACTCGTTGTAGTTGTCAAACCAATTTCAAGCAATGTGGGCATACCAGAGTACACACAATAAGGCGTTTCTCGTCGTCACGTCACGCGCCGTGAGTTTGAAAAATTGAAAAAAAGACGTGACGTGACGACGATTACTAAGTAATTAACAGATTTTTGAAAAAAAATATGATCAATTGTATTTAAACAATAAAGTTATTGATAAATCTATTGTTTTGTATATTATTTTGTTTAGGTATATTTTATTGATTTTTTTTACGAAATAAGCTTTTGTCGTAAAAACGCCCGCTGCATTGTGAATTGGAGAACGATTTTATAATGAGAAAAAGTTGGCAGCGTTTTTCGTCACGCTGGTGTCCCGTTTTCTTGTCGCATTGCGAAACAGGCTTCAAATCATGAGAGACTATCCCGTGATTGTCGTGTCATGAATAAATGCCTCTTACCTTAGCAGTTCGGATTTGGTAGAACATTTTTCCTGCCATTAACACGCACACAGGAATGGTATTGAGAGTTGTAAGTCACTAGGCCAACCAATTTATGTATTTCTAGTTGTAGTTTAAGCACAAAGTGCAAATTGCACACTCTTACCCCACAGGTCTCTAACCATCATGCTGTCAAGATATTAAATTTGAAAAACATCAACTAATCGATTGTAATAATGGTAGATCAGTTCTGTATTGTGATGCATTACAAATAAAACCCCGATTTCGGATCAAGTTCCAGCTTCATTCTCATTGCTAAATTTTCATTAATGTTGATTTTTGCTTGGCTATTAGTATCAATGCAAGTCATTGTCAACAATTATTATTTATAATGTGTTATCAAAAGGTGTGTAAATAGCAAATAAAAATACAAACTCGTTATCTATCGTTTGCGAAATTATAAACAACACTCTCGCTTTAAAATTATCACAATACATATACATATGTGTAAATAGCTATAAGCAACGCTTTGTTAATGGAGGTAGAAAACTCTGTGTGCATGCAGTCGCAGGTTTTAATACGTCAAAAAAAAGGTCACTCAAAGTGTCCCAGTTTAAATGCGAGATGCGACCATCAGTTCAACTGCGTTGCTTTCTTAATGACTTCCTATTTTAAAACTGACTAAACTCCTTAGACTTGATAGAGTTGACATTTATAATAATAATTTGCAATAATTTGAAAATGCCCATCTGAAGTTTTAAAGTTTATGACTTACCTGGTTATTCATGGATACTACTTCGCATGTTAGACATTGAGCTGAAAGCTTTTTCATATCGTCATATCTCCCCTGCCCCGACATTGGTCACGGTTACTTTCGGTCGTAAAAGATAGATTTCGTCTTTTCTGTACTTCTACTAGTAAATGATTTGCAACCGCACTTTAATTTCCCCTTACGACCATTTCAAGATGCCAACCTTGCAGGCCAGACTATTAAAAGCGCAAACGAATTTTCCCAATAAGTTTGAATTTTTATTTGCAAATACTGGGGGATTAGGTGCGTTCACCGCTGGAGGAAATACAGGGTGTCCCGCTGGGAAGGTATACTACTTTGTTTTGCCGCCATTTTGGTAAACATTAGTCTTGACAGTTCATATTTGGCAGTCGTGAAGTAGATACGTGGAAAATTTATTATGGAAAAATATTCACGTGTTTTGATCGTTAAAACATTTTATCAAAATCAATCATCGATTAGTGTGACGATGAGAAAGTCACGTGAAATTTTTGGGAGAAACAACAAAACGCACTATTTATCGTTTAGTGAATGTTTTCGAAGAAAGAGGGTCTGTAGGTAATAGGCCCAAGCATGGACCACAACGTACTTCAAGGTCGGCTGAAAACATTACTGCTGCTTAAGGAAGTGTTACTTCTGATATGATTGAAAACTTTTTAACGCCACAACTGCATGCCTTGGGCTTGATTAACATGTGGTATCAACAAGACGGTGCCACATCGCATACAGCCAGGATTACAATGGAATTACTGCGAGACCTCTTCCCACAACAAGTTATTTCAAGAAATGGTGATGTTGATTTTCCTCTACGTCGCCTGATTTGACTGCTCCGGACTTCTTTTGTGGGGATATCTGAAAAGCAAGGTTTATGGAAACAAACCAGAAATTGCTTGAGCAACTCAAACAAAATATTCGTGATGAAATTAATGAAATACCGCGTGAAATATGTGAGAATGTATTGAAAAATGTGCTCAAAAGGGCTCGCATTTGTGAGAGGGTGAGCCTAACATAGTCGGAACTATAACTATGGCAGAGTTCAACGCACATCTGAATATTCAGAATTCTGAATTTTTGAAGCTCTTGATTGGCCAGCTGTCAGAAGTCATCTGAATTTTCAGAACTTTTTCTGACAGCTGGCCAATCAAGAGCTTCAAAAATTCAGAATTCTGAATATTCAGATGTGCGTTGAACTCGGCCTATATATATGATGAGTCAGACTATAACAAAAACAGATACTTAGCGTTAGCTAGTTCCTTAGTTCTCTCCATAGGTGCAGGTACGCTGTGTGAAATTCATAGCTTCTGTTCTTTAAATCATTTTAATAGTGTTTTGGTAATTTCAGTGGATAGCAACCAAGCAAATTTGATAGCTATCCCCCTGTGGACAGGAGTTCATTACTTATCCATTATTTATCATTTGTACATTTAATCATTTTCGTAACACTATAATTTTCTCAAATTATTAATATTATCAATGTTAATTATCCTTTAAGTCATGCACTAATTCCATCCTCTAACTTTTTAAACACAAACAGATTGTAATGGGATAAAATCTGTTGATTCCTCCCCCATTTTGATCTTTTGACAACTATTTAACCCTTCTATGTAAAAAATCAACTTTTCTGATACCCGGTTCTGCCCTCAGTAGGTATAATTTGGTAGGGCTCTTTCGCCCTACTTTTTTTTAAAAAGTTGTCAAACTTTTTTCAGTTATTTATCTATAAAGAATACCTATATTTCTCAAAGTACTTTAATTAATAAACAGACTTGCAAAATAAAGACTTTGTAACTTTTTTTAATAGTTTTAAAAGCGGAAAAACACTAAATATGCGGTTTTGCCACCACTTCCCCTACATTGAATTGTATATAAAAGGTGTTTTTTAGAGGTATAGAACTTTAAGTTGGCAACACTATTTTAACTGGTGGCCATTTTCGCAGCTGTCAAGTAATTTATTTTTAGTTTGGTTTGGCATTTCAACATGAATATAGACTGACGCCTGAACACCGCTTCCAAATTGTGCCTAAATGGGCCCAAAACAAGATCCCAATTTTCATAAGCGAATTTTTGTTTGCGATGAAGCTCACTTTTGGTTGAATGGATACGTCAACAAACAAAACTGCCGTATTTGGAGTGATGATAATCCTCAAGTGTATGTTGAGACACCGTTACATAAACAAAAACTGACTGTTTGGTGTGATTTATGGTTTGGTGGAATAATTGGTCCGTACTTCTTTAAAAACGATGCTGGCCAGAAAGTTACAGTCAATGGTGACCGCCAAAGGGCTATGATTACTGACTTGTTCGTTCATCAATTGAACAACCATGATGTGCAGGAGCTGTGGTTTCAACAAGACGGCGCAACATGTCACACAGCTCGTGCCACAGTTGATTTATTGAATGAAACGTGAATTGGCCTCCAAAATCGTGCGATTTAACGCCGCTTGACTATTTTCTGTGGGGATATGTGAAGTCGCTAGTCTACGCCGATGAGCCCGAAACCATTGACCAATTGGAGGACAACATTCGCCGCGTTATTGCCGATATACGGCTACAAATGTTGGAAAAAGTCATCGAAAATTGGACCTCCAGATAAGACTACGTCCGAGCCAGCCGTGGTGGTCATTACCTGAAATCATATTTAAATGTTTCGAATAAAGTAAATTTCATGTCAATTTAAAAGAAATCATATTTTTTTTATTCCATTTCAAAGTTCTGTACCTCTAAAAAAAAACACTCTTTATATAGATATAAATATTAAAATCTAGAAAGAATACACCAAATACATAAAATTGGCTTTTTTAAATAAATACATTTGGTTGCGTCACACTTCATGGAGATGGAGAGCCAGGGCCTAGTGAAGTGACTTACAAGTTACAACTAGCTCAACCCGTCTTGTGTGCGTGTTGTTTGTTTGCAGGAATGGAGTCCGAAACTCCGAACGGCTAAGGCTAAGCCATAGAGTACCTATATTACCTAGAGAACCGACCGGTACCCCTCTTGCCTTAAACACCCGCAAATTTTATTTTAGGTGAGTAAGTGAAAACTCTCTTAGTTTACTCTTTTTTCCTTATCCGTGAATCCGTGTGAATGGTGGATATAAAAACAAATTGGCGCATTAGTTCAAAAAGGTACGTGTCTACGGTTTAATTGTGAACAAAGTGGTGGCATTAGCTCAAAAAGGTACGTGTCTACGATTTGCACACCTAAATCGTAGACACGTACCTTTTTGAGCTAAGAAACTAGAGTGCGCTTCCAATTTTCGGTAGGTGTTTTTGTTTTTTTTTTTAAACATAAATATTCAAAAATATTATTTAATTTATTACCCGGGAGCAACAATGACTGATATTCTTCATAGTTTAGGTTGACAAAAGGTTAAAAAAAGAAATTTGACTACGAAATTAATAAATTTCTCAATTTTTGAATTTAACGGATTTTTTTTTTGAATCCCTGGGCGGTCTTATCCACCTTATTGAGCACTTTGAGCAATTTGAGCGAAGTCCTTTCAATTGAAGCCATGTTGGTTCGGTCCCATTCAAAATGCATTGGACAACAACCCCATACAAAACTTAATGGGCATTTTCCTCTCAGTACAGCTTGTAGGGTGGAAGAGAACGACCGCCTAAGTCGGTTGTCTAGGTAATATAGGTACTCTATGGGCTAAGCTAAGAGGCACTTATTCATGGCAAGATGTACTTGAACGAACGATTCGTAACTTCCTCGCAAGAGGCAGTAGCCGTTTCCTGTTTTTTTTTGGGTGGACGAGGCTAGGAATCGAATCTATCATCAAAACATTATATATTTTGTAGTTTTTTTTTACAGAATTTAGTCCAAAGAGAAAATAAAATGTATAGGACTATGGGTACTTTTACCCCAAAAATCTCTTTCCGTTACGTTTCCGTGTTACGTTGTATCTATTATAAGCAGTGCTGCCACCCTACTCCTTTAGCAGTAGATCTGCTGCGTTTAGTCCCAAACGAAAACCTACTGTGCACCAAAACGAATCTACTCCTCTTTTAAGAATTTTTGTCGTTATCCAAAGCTCTGAACGCGTCCATCCAAAATTTGAAATATGTATGAGGTATATATGAATAGGTTAAGAAATTTGTTTTTTTTTTTTCAATTGTAGAGTTCGTTTTTGAAGTAGTTGTTAAGTTTCCAGATACTCCTGTTTTTAATCGTAAATAAATTGAATTTTTAATGAATTGAATTTTTGATTCAAATTAGCTTTTAACGGCCTCTAGTCAACTGATGAGTCCAAGTGAGATCGCCGGGACGAAACGCCAATTAGACTAAAGACCGTTCGAAAGCTGTTTTGAATCAATAATTCAACAAGTCCAATTTAATAATGCGATGTCTTCTACTTGGCTGATGTATTTCAGTAGTATATAGAATTTGTATTATAAAACCTTCATATGAATGGAATTTTTGTTGTTGTATATTGTAAGATCTAGTGTGGTTTATTGCAATCTACTGCGTTTTTTCTGATATATACTGCGCTCAATCATCTATAGGGTGGCAGCGCTGATTATAAGGACCAGATTTAATCTCAATGGCCCGTAAGTCCTATTTCTGTAATTGCAATGAAGTTGATTTTTGTTTTTGAACGTCTGAATGCAAGTCACTGTTAAAACAATATTAATACATAATGTAAACGAAAAGTGTATGAATAGCAAATAAAACAGGTTATCTATTGTTTGTTATATAACTAATATCACTTGTGTGCATATAGATACCTACCTGTATAATTGCTTGGTCATGGAGATTAAAAATTATATGCATTCAGTCGACGATGAATGCCTATTTAGTATCAGGTGGCAAAGTACTTCAAAAACAGTACTCCCAGGTTATGCGATCAATTAATCAATGTCATTGCATTGATTTCTCAATGGGATCTTTAATAAAATTAAAAAAACAAAAACTGTTGAGTTCGGAATCAGAAGAGAATTAAATAGGAATGCTAGGTAAATCAGTTTATAGGTTAATACGCTGTAGCTCGATGTACAGATGCACATCACCCACAGACCAACCCGACGCGACGTGAAGTTTTTTTTGAGCTTCTTAATCATCGTAATACGAAAAGTTAAGTTTGATTAAAACCTCCAAAAATGTATGCATATACATTTTTAACATATTTAACTTTTTCGGTTGATCATTTTGACTTTTTTTGTCTATGATTAAAAAGTACTCGCCTCAATTCACCTTATAAGCTTTTTATATTTGGATGCATTCAAGGCTTAATTACATTAAACACTTTTAGAAAAAAAAGACTGTCAAAAAGTGGAGCATTGAAAAACGAAAACATGCTTTACAGATGCCTGTGGTGTCATCCCAGCCCATCCCAAGACAACTGGTACCAGGACAACTCATCCCCGACCATTCATCCTAAAACCCAACTGGTACCAGGACAACTCATCCCGGGACAACTCACCCTGGACAACTCATCCCACAAATAAGAACTCATCCCTTGGATGTTTTGTGCGAAACAAAGAAAAACAGCGCTTTGTTGCTGTGATTTAGTACTTTGCATACACCAACCTCGCACCTACCCCAAATCCTATAGTGTGCCAAGCAGGGGGTTTGTAGGGGGGAAGCATGCCCCCCCATACATACTTCATACTTTCATTGGGATGAGTTGTCACGGTATGAGTTGTCCCGGTATGAGTTGTCATGGTACCAGTTGGGTCTTGGGATGAATGGTCGGGGATGAGTTGTCATGGGACCAGTTGTCTTGGGATGGGCTACACCCAACCCATGCCTGTATGTAGACAAATTTTGTTTGATCTGTTAAATCAATCTGAAATGACATATCGAACACAATCAATTTCCGCTTTTTCGCTCTTTCGCATGTTTTAATTTTTCACTTTTCCACTTTTTGCAAAAAGTCTATGAGAGTGTGGTTAAGCCTTTATTCTATTCACCTATTTCAATTTCCCTCCAACTGCTTAGAAACAAATGTTCAACCGGGACTTACTGTATCTACTGTGATAGTGAAACGCAAATTATGTGCAGAATTAAAAAAAAATGTAGGTATAATTTGATAATGACCTCTAACACATTGATATCGTATTGTATAAGTTTTATTAAAATATTCATTTCTTCGCGAATAATTACTGGTATGTACATATATGTATAATTATTTGATGCAGTAGAAATATATCTATTCAATAAAAGTACACATTCTTAAAAAAAAAAAAAAAACAAAACAAACATAGGTAGCCGAGATTGATTAGAAAGAACATTAGAACAAATTCGAATCAATTTATTTGAAGAACACTTACGGGATTGGAGGCCTTGAAGACACCGTTACAGATTGTACCTTTGTACTTTGCGGTTAAGGAAATGCCAGTAAATTTTTGAATTTCATTTATGGATCTTGTTCGAATTAGTCGCCTCGTATGGTTAATTGCTTCGTATGGTTAATTGCTTTAGTCTTTTTCCTTCCTTCATAGGTACAGTCGGATTTATTAGATTTAGACAGTCGTCCGGCTAGTCATTGTCTAAATAGTTGAACGCATTCTAACATTTTTCTATATGCCAGTGTGCCCTCATATATTCATTGACATACCTACCTGTAATCTTTCAATTTCGAATGAATTAATGAATGTGAGTGAATGCGTACCCACTTCAGATAATACCTCTGTTCGTTTACTTTCCAAACCTGCCAGTTTCACTGATCTCTATAATACACTGGATAGCGTATTCATACAAACAAAATGACTCCAATTGAAGATTGTTATACGGTGCGCTTGGCACCAGGTTTGTATAACAGTATAACTTCTTTTAGTCAAAGTGGCTGAACACAATACACGCGAGTCATGGCGCGCGTCCTTATCTTACAATGTTAAAATACATAAAATCTCGTTATAGAACGGTGTTCACATTGGAATGTCTCCTTCGACTTTTTTTGGCGTCTCTGTACTTTATCTCACTACACTTCATGGTGAGAAAATGATGGCGAAGAAAGTAAGGATTTTTTTGATTTTTTGCTTAAGATTGTTCATTTTGTTGACGTTTTATTTTGTGATATCTGTTCTCTTTGTCTGTACATTATCTTTGGCACTTAAATCCTACGGAATCCAATTTATTTAATTGAAAGCATTTTCCTAATAAGATTTATATTTTGTAAGTGAAATGTTTCTAATTAATCCTTCAACGGGCAAACATTTTTGTTTTGTTTTAACTACTGCTGCACGTCAGAATGAGTCGGATGTGTTCACATTAGGTTTCGTGTCTGTAGCCACAAACGCGATTCTGGGAGTTAAATATAGTAGGTGACATTTCTTGCGAATTTGCCAAATTGTAACAAACACTGAATTGTAATTTTTTGTTGCTTGGATAAACGCCCAATTTTTTTTTGTTTTGCATCTATTCACTAAAATAAATTTGTACTTAATCTTATAAAAGGGACATGGTTAATTAAAGGCAGTTTGAAATATTTGTTGTGAATTTGTGTTCAAATTATTGTCAAATAGAACTCACACCATCATATACAAAAATAAGCCACCTGAAATGGTTGAAAGAAATTCGACACAAGTTTTAATAATCACGCTCATGTACACGCGTGCCCTGCCGCGCGTCCTGACGCGCGTACTGTGTTCAACCAGTGAACTGAAAAATGTACGTCAAATTACTTTTTTTTTTAAATACAGACGTCAAAAGGTGCGCTTGGCACCAGAATGTCATCTTCAATTGGAGTCAAAAAAAACTGTTATACATAAAGGGAATCCACTATCAGGGTTACCTTTGGGGACACTTTAGTGTCATTTTGACACCTTTTCAGCACCCGGACACCAGGACACCTCTTTTTAAAAATATATCGATTTTGGACACTTTTTTGAAATCTAGCAACCCTTTGGACACTATTTAAAAAAAAAACAATTTGTTCGAAAAATTGAACGGAAAACGTTGCCAATCAATCAAAAAAATAAAAATACCTGCACCACACAAATATATATATGTATTTCTGGTTCCATCTTTGATACTCTACATCCCAAATTAAAGATCATAAAGTACTTTTAATAAAAACCAATGTTTTGAAATATTATCAAAAAATATGTATGTGTGTATGTGAAAAAGTCACAGCTAAAATTAATATTAATGATAAGAAATTATCTGGGTAACGTTTCTTGGACCCAGAAATTATAAAATTGGGAAAAGAATTAAACTATTTTGATTTGGTTTCTGAATTTAAAAAAAAAAATTTATAATCTCGAGAAAGAGTACCAAAGCTTGGAAGTTAAAAGCCAATAAAATGATATTGATTTTGAAAATTGTTTTAAAATTAAAAATATGGAACAGTTTTGGTTCAAAATAGTTAACTTAAGAAACTGTATTAAAGAAATAATATGATTAAATTTAAGACTTTTTAAAACTTTTTACGCAATTTCTAAAATACTTGTTTGTTCATTAAAATTTGAATTTAATATTGTGTTTTAATTGAAATTTCTAATGGACACCTTTTTTCCTCTCGGACACCTTTTTTGACACTTTATGAAAATTCTCAGAGGTAACACTGTCCACTATCCAGTGTATTATAGAGATCAGTGGCCAGTTTTAGTCCGAAGTTCTGTCAAAGTCCATATAAAAAAAAATTAAATTGGACCAAAAATGGTAAAAATGGGTAGTTTCGGACTAGTACGTGAACACACCTGATGTTTGAACAACCAATAGGGAACATTGTGAATCTGTCAAAGTGAAAAGTGACAGCTATTACTTTTGTTTATCTGACAGGTGGAAAAATGCATAGGACAACAAAAGGCGTTTAACTGTAGTTCTAACTGTAAATTAAAGGATTTTTTCTGGCTCCAATTGGATAATATGGATGTGAATGTGGTTGCAACAGAACGGCCGGCGCGTGCTACGTCCCTTATTGACAAACCCTTTTTAAGCCTAGTACGCTGCTGATGCGAAACGAAAAATCCCATATAAAAATGACACAACGAAATCAAAAACGAAAAATTTCGTTCTCCTTTTCGGGTTGCAGTAGGATGACTTTCTGTGATTTTTTTTGCGTTTGCGTTTGCGTTTGCGTTTGTTTTTTTTTTTTTTTTTTTGTTATTGGTGTGACGCTCTCAGTTGTCATTTTTTCGTTGTGGTTTTCGCAAGCATTTTGTTGTCTTGTTGGAGACCATCGAAAAATTTCGTTTCGCATCAGCAGCGTAATACTCTTTAGGGTATGATAACTACAAAAGGTTAGTTTAAATTTTCTGGTTTAATTTATCTTCGGTATGATGATTTTTGTATCTTCAATCTTATTAAATAAAATTGTGAAGAAATTGTTAACAAATCTTATTCCGTAAACAAACTTGTTGTGATTCATCAAAACATTAGAAGTTTAAGATGATAATTGTTTAATTTCCCATCTTTATTACTTTTCGTGTATTCCATCAGATATTGTTGTTGTCTAAAAAATTTGGATTTACAATTATGAAAGAAGTCATAACCACAGATTAGCCATATGAATATGAGAATGTTTCGTACGTTTCACCCTCCAAAACCCATTTGTTTACATTGTTGTATTTGTAATTCCATCCCGCGTAGATGAATAGATGTGAATAGCAACAACAATTTAACCAGGTGTCTGAAGATCCCTACTGTCTATGTGTGAGGATTTTATACACACATTCTCATTTTTTATCTGATATTTGACAGGTCAAGCTTGTAGGCAAATTAAAATGGCTGCCGGGGATTCTCATCTTCATGTGGCTAATCTGTGGTCATAACGAGTTACCCGGGTTTAATTTGTATCTAAATTCAAATGAGAACTATGCTTCTGGAGATGTTGGATGTTTCATAAAACAAGTTTTTAATGTTGTTGATGTTTTGAATTTAAATTTGTAAAGTCCTGATGTCTTAAAAATTTAATTCAAAATCAAACAAAAAATCTTTGTCATTTTGTCTGTTAATAGATTTCCTATGAACTTAGAATCACTAATCATTCAATGACTGGACTATTTGTTCAAAATAAATAATAGTAGCCTAGATTCTCGTTCCCCTAATTTAGTAACGAAAATTGATTTTGCTGTGGTAAAAAGTTATTTAACTTTTTAATTGTGGGAAGGAGTTTTTGCAGAAAATGATCCTTTCAAATCATATTACATTTTCTCCAAAAATTTATTTAGATACATATCTTTTTCAATTGTCCTAAAAAATAAGTCGAACAAACGCCTTAAGCCCTGGATTACAATGTCATGTCATGTAGTCTTCTTAAAAAAGTTAAATATACAAGAAAAAACTTAGTTAACAAATTTCAAAACGCAATAGCAGTGAATACTTACAAAAATAATTATATAAACCAATTTGTGACGTATATATGCCTTGACTGTTACTACAGAAATAAACTTAATCAATCTACAAGTAACGTTAAAGATGAATGGAAAATCGTGAATAGAATTCTCAACAAGACTTTAGGTGGAAAACTACCATCTGTTGTCTATGAGTGTGGTCGTATTGTTTCTAATAAAAGTGGAATTTCTAATGCTTTTAATAAATACTTGTCGACGATTTCCCATATCTTACAACTGTCTCCGGGCTGTCAGCTGTCATATTAATAGAACTTGTATAATGTATAGTCCTGTTTATAATCCAGGTTAACCTTCTTAAAGACAAAGTTTTGTGTCTGAGCCTATAACAGGTTCCAAACTACTGAAACTAATTTTCGCTTTAAAAAGGTCTAACTCCTCTGGTGTTGATTGTATCTAAAATCTTTGTTTGAAAACTATAGCTTGTTTTGTAACGGATGTTTTGGTACACATTTTAAAAGTATATTTTGTGAAGTATTACCTCTTTCAAATGTGATAATGTCTTACCTCTTGTTAAAAAAGTTGTTACTGGCAAATTATCCAACTAAAGGCGGATCTCATTATTACCATCGCATCATTTAGTAGGGTTTTTGAAAAAGCTGTAATAACTACAATGGTAAGTTTTTTTTAAAAATAAGACGAACTTTTTCAGTGACTCAATTCGGTTTTCAGGGTGAAAAGTCTTCTGAGAATACTTTGTTAAACGTTTCTGCTCGCAAGTGTTTGGAAGTCTTGACAAAAAAGTGTACTTCCGCTTTATTGGTTGATATTTTAATAGCCATCGATATGGTTGATGACGAAATAATGATTAGTAAAACTGAAAATGCAGGGTTCCGAAGTTTTATATGTGAATGGTTCGGATCTTTTTTGAGAAATAGAAAACAAAGAGTGAAATTTAATAAAATTATGAGTACTATGACATAAGAAGTCAATCGTTTTGGGAGTTCCACAGGGAGCAGTCTTAGGACCAATTTTGTTTCTGATCTATATTAATTAATTATTTAGGCTGCATTTTAAAGGTGTACTAACAGGGTTTGCAGATGATGTGGGTTTTAGTTTTATTGCGAATAGCGGTCTTAGGGCCAATTTCACAGCCAGAAAAGTGACACTTAAGTGGGGAATGTGAAAGATTAATTCCGAATATCACAGCGCACTGTTACCTGAATAAGTGGCACTTAAGTCTCCGATGTTGGTGACTTATGTTCCACTTATGCTGGCTATGAAATTTAGCTTAAATTCCTCATATGGGAAACTTAAGTGTCACTTATTTCGGTTAATGTCGACTGTGAAACTGGCCCTTAACCTTACAGCTCGTTCAACTTGGGATTTAAGCTTATGGTTTGCTCAACATAAATTAATAATCTGTTCAAAAACCAAAGTAATGTTCCTTAAGCCTAGTTCGCAGACCAGGAAAAAACTAAATTCTATCTCTGAAATTTTAATCTCTACAAACACTTGCCAAAAGGCGAGCAAATTTTTGAAGTTGGAGAAACGAACAAAATTTCAAGAATTACATTATCCGGATTTATTTTATTGTTGTTTATTTAAAAGGTTGATGCCCAAATCTATTAAATAAACAAACAAACAGTTCGTTTATTTAATAGATTTGGGAATCAACTGTCAAAATTTGTTCAGCTGATTAATGCTCGGCGCATTGTTTTTCCTGGCAAAATGAAGTGGAGACTTGTTGATCTTTTCGCGTACAGCGGTCACAACTGTCAAATTTTGCGCTGAGCTCGTACTGCTTGGAAAAAAATCAAATCCGAGATAAATTTGGAGCTAGGAAAAATTTTATATGGGAGATAAATCTTGTCTCGATCTGCTTACTAGGCTTAATCTATCCGAAATTAAGAATTTTGAATTATATCTTTTTTTCATGCTACAGATTGACAAACATTTAAACTTTTGAACTCTCTACCTCTAATAATTCTCCTTGTACTTTTTCTAGTTCTTCCAGTTGCAGTGATGGGGGCTTTCGGTAAGAGAATGTAAGTGAATTCAAATATTTAGGATTTATTATTGACTCTAGAATTATGTAAAAACATGACTTTTTGGCTTTGATGTAAAATTATATTTAGTTATCTATCCATCTTTCCTACCTAGCCAGAGAACTTAAGACCATTTTACAAAACTGTTAAGGCAATTTCCAGAGGAAATATCAACTACCTCAATGTTTTTTTGTCTTAAATTTTTGTCAAAGTGAATATAATGATCCAATCTACAAAAATAAATAGAAAACACTGCGTAAAATTAGTATAAATATGAAAATTTTGTATTTTAATATTTGCCATCCTGACAATTTCTGCCAAAGAAATTTCTTTTGGCAGAAATCGGCAGGTTTGTGTTCTGTCAAAAAATGTCAGTTTAAATTCAAATAACAAAACAAAATTAATGTTAAGTTGTTGACTAAGGGTTGCCTACATAAGCATCACTTTTATATTTATTTTAGTTTTGGTAGTTGTGCTTGGTTGTATTATTTTTTTCCATCTATTAGTAAATCAATATATTTTTAAAGCATTTATCTTTCGTTTAGAAAACGTTTTTCTGAAATAAAGAACGATATATTCATTTCTTGTATAATTTGCAATAAAATGTATACGTGAATATTTCGAAACTTCTTTGCTTTGGTTTGATTTATTGAAAGTTTTGACTGATAATAGATTTGCGGCAACTCTAGTCGATTCTTGTTTTGACATTTAAAAGCTATCAATAGTTATTGCCCACAAAGCGTTCCAAAATTTTTTGGCAGGTTTCTTCTAGCTGAAAGGATTTCATCCCCATTCCCCAAAATTTCACAGCCTGCCTAGTTTTGCCAAAAAAAAGTCTGTAACAAACTTATTTTCTTTTCGTGTTCATGTCAGCATCCACTTAGGCAGCCAACAAATAATTCCTATTTCACCAGATTACTCAATTATAAAACTTCAGAATTGATTAATAAATAATTTTCTCATGGCATTGTATTTCATGAATTCAGAATGAATTGATTCCCCAGTGAAACAAATGGAAAACGAACCTAGCCTACAACTAAACTGGTTTTTTGCGTAAAAACAACACACAAATAATGTGGCGATGGCGGTTCTAAAAAAATGTATCTAATGATTGCTCTTTTCATCGTTAGCATTCGTACTCATTTTTTTGTTTCTATTTAGCTACAAAAAAAGCAAGCGGTGCACGCACACTCTTCAATGCTGAAACCGTTGCGTGTGTTTTGTGTCACTGATTTGGAGGAGTGGAAGTAGAAGGTCAAGGTGGTGGATGTTTTTATTTTGTGGATTGAATTGTTTTTTTTTTTATTATTATTATCTGATGTTTAAACCCAGGGAGAGAATCTCAGATAGTCAATAGGTTCTACATTTAGTTCCCACATTTAGGTGAAGGGCTCTATAGGTACACCGTACAAACAAAACAAAATCATATCACATTAAATACGTTCCACACGCAAGGAAATGCCACCCTTTACTGAAAAAATAATACTTGAAACATCAGTTTGGAGAGGATTTGGCGTCCTTTCAGAATAGTGAAACTTGAAGTGCCTCAACAGAAAACATAATCCGATATAGGTTTGCATCTTTCCAAATCTCAATCCAATACAATTTCGAGGTCCATCACCGAACGCTAGCCAAGTGAGGGGATGTCGTTTCTGCATCTCTTCCGGATTGAAACGCTCGGGATCGAACTTCTCTGGATCGGGGTAGATCTCTGGATCACGATGGATAGCATCAACCGGAATCATAACCATAACTCCTTTGGGAATAACGTATTTTGGATTTGAAGTTTGATAGTCATTGAGTGACTGTCTAATAAGGTTCGTTACAATTGAGTACTTGCGTAGGGTTTCTATGAAAATTAAATTGAAAATAATTTATATCATAATAAAACCGATTTCACATCACCTACCTTTCATAACCATGTCCATATAATGCATTTCAGCCATACTATCATATGTGAACATTCCCCCGTTCTTTTCGAATTGCACATTAATTTCAGCCCTCAGTCTATCTTGGATGTCTTGATTCAATGCCAGTTCAAATAGGGCGAAGCCCATAGTAGTGGACGATGTCTCAAAACCAGCCAAAAAGAACACAAACGACTGAGCTGCAACTTCTTCTATCGACATTCCCTCTTCGGAATTCTTCAAATCAATCAGCAAATTCATGAAATCATTGCGCTTGATTGAATTCTTTTCGCGATAGTCGACAGTTTCTTTAACTACGCGCATATAAAACTGATGAACTTCTTCGTGAATCTGTCGCATACGTAGCGTTTTGGCCAATTTGGGAAAACTAAAGATAAAACCTTCAATTATTTTATTATGACGTGGTTGGGCGAAGGCTTTTCCTCCCATAACACGAAATTCAGCGTGTGGATCCTTGAGGCTGTTGCATTCGAGGCCGAATGCACACGTTCCAATGACATCGACAGTGAAGCGTGCTAGAATATCTTTGACCTCAATTATCGAATCGTTTGCCAGTAATTTGTCAAATGTCTCTTTAAGTCTTTCTCCGACCGATAGAACTGTTGGGAACATTCCCTTCATCTTTCCAGAGCTAAATGTTGGCGACAACTTATTCCTTAAGTGTCTCCATTTTTGTCCGTCCACAGCAAATAGATGCCCCGTCAGAGGATCATCGCGTTCATTGTGGAACACACCGCGATCAGTGAAATTGTTGAAGTCTTTTATTAAGATATTTTTAATTAAATCCAAGTCGTAGACGATGACGGCACGTTTGAGGAAGAAAAAGAAACCTCCAAATGGTCCAGTGTGCTTGTATTTTTCATAGTTAGCTCTAGTTAAATCCCTTAAATGGTGGGTCGTTTTGAAGCCAGTTAAGTTTCCATTTGGAAAATCAGGTGCATCGTGTGGAATTCCTCGATTTTTCCAGTAGGACATGCGCTGTCTAATAAAATAAACCAAAGCGGACACTAACGCTACTAAAATATAAATAAAAACAGACGATATTGCCATGATGACAATACGACGTTAATTGTTGATGTTATTTTACCCAACCGATCTCAATGAATGCTCAGAGTTAACTGAATTTTAAAATGTAAATAATTGCTAAGGAAATATTCCATAGGCCTTATCTTCTTAAATGAGATTTTGCGAGAGAAAAGTATTTACATATACTTGTATAGCTGGTGCAATATACTAACAACATTGGTACATTAAAGACTGCAGTTATGAATGAAAAACTGGTTAGAGCTTTCTATTTCAGATTGAGTTAACGAACATAGGTATATCTATATAGCTGTTTATTAAGTATGGGAATCAATTGCACTTGATGAATTGATGATTGCGCGATTTTAGCTACAAGTCTAACATTATTCGATCTCGGTACAGCATTTATGGATGCGGAAGAGGATTTCAACAGCGAACACAAAATGTGTTTGCCTTGAAAAAGCGGTAGGTACCTATCATTAATTTTCTTGTTTTGCTGTGCCTACGCACTGAAATAAAGCTTTCTGTTGTCGTGGTCTTACAGCAGAACAATTTCGTGATTTTGCAAGTCGATTTCTAGAATGAAATTCAGTAAGTCAAACGCGCGTATAATACATTATGTTATCACCGGAAGAAATTACGCACTTTAGGAATATTTCCCGAAATCATACCCTAAATTGAACAATTTCCCATACAATGACCCAATTTTAACATCTTTTTAAATCACCTCAATTTCAATGAAATTGCTCACGAAATTGTGTTTTATAACAGTTTATAGCAGTTTTCCGATAATTCTATCAAACAGATTTATCGCAAGTGTGAGCTGTTGAAAATTATGTATTCTGTTTTTCCGTTTGTGTTTGTATATTTCTTTTGTTTATTATTGGCCTTTTCGATTGGTAATCCGGGAGAACGATTTGATACGTGTGAACCCTTCTGGGACGATTCTGAAAACAAAATCAGAAGCCAATTTCTCTTCTTTTCAGAAGAAGAACTGTCATTCTGACCCCAATCGAAGAGGTCATATGTTCTTGTCAAATAAAAATGAAAATATTCGTTTGTTTAAAATTTTAAATATCCGAAAGTTCTTCATATTTTTCATTGTCTTTTAAAGTTTAAACTTATAAAAAAGCTTTTGGGCTTAAGGTGGAACTATAATAGTCGGAAAGTATCGAACTTATTCGTATACCTATGAAACCGAGCAAAAACAAGCAATCCAATACTGAGTTTTGCTACGTTTCGTTCAGTGTTCGTTAATTTTTGCTTGCGGAGGGAAAGAACGCTCGTTGAGTGCACCTTACGGTAGAAAATTGACAGTTAGCTGTAAATTGGTGCGGTATTCAGAATTCGTTGTGTGCACGTAGGTACCTATATTTATTCAATGAAACATTCTCTGGCAACACTTTAAAAACGCTGAAAAAATTGGGTGGGAGTAAGACTTAGGTATTTTGCTTTTTTCACAATTACCGAATCTATGATCTGCGGCCTACCTGCTATTCACTCAAATATTTTGGGTACCTATAGTTTAGCAAAGTCAAATTTATGGAATAACAATTTAAGTGCATCAACTTTTGCAGCAGGGGCTTCAGTATATTTCGAGAGTTCTCCTTATTCACCAAACCGAAATCGGGAGCTTTTTTTACTCAATTTTCCGATATTAAAGTGAACAAAAATTGTACGAAAAATAACATTCTAGAACTATGGATGGATAGTGAACAACGAGTACCTAACTACGAAATTTTTAAATTAAAAGTTTATGGAGAAAAACAGTGCGAACTTGATGCTAATAGAGGAGTAGTTTGCAATACCAAGAAAGTAAACAAAAATTAAACAATGTTTAGAAAAAAGAAGAGAAAAAATGTCCCGTCAATTGAAAAATATCAAATTTCTACTATTTATGTAGACACAAAATACATAATTATATAAGGTACTATAACATCATTTTTAAAACGAAGGGGCTTAGTTGTTACATGTTAACATTGCCTGGCTAACATGATTCTGTTATATATATTTTTATTTTTTTGTAATTTTTTTTTTTTTACAAAATAACCATTTTCCTACCCGGGCAAAGCCGGTGCGGGCCAGCTAGTCTTAATATATAAAACAACGTCGGTGAAGTTACACCATTTATGATTCAAGAACATCTGGACCGTTTTTAATGATTTCTGACTTGCTGGATTCGTCTTCGCCCCGAATATCAGAATAACTATTAATATATCGGAAAAATTCACTTTGTAGGGTGAAATGGGGTAAAATGAAAGAGACGTATCCGATTTAAGATAATCTTTTTGTGTTTGAAAGGTTATTTTGGGTGGATGGCCTTAGGAATATTTTTTTTTTTTCAAAAATTTGGTATCTATGGGGAAAAACGATTTTAAAAATTCTATTGGTTAGGTATTTAAAAAAAAAAGAAGCTATTTATAGAGTGCAAAGGGATAAAAATAAAACAGTGGTTTTTGTATACAAAAATTCTTTCGATGTTGGGAAAGCAATAGGATGGACTTAGAGCAGTGTTGCCAGATGAAAAAAAAAATGTCCCCCCAGAAAAATTTAGAAACAACCCAGATTACCACATTTGATCAACAAAAACCCCTAAATTTTTTTTTCAACTATTTTTATTTAATTTTAAATTTAATTTATTCACACAGCTTCAATAATAACAAAATTTGTAGAAAAGGTACTAAGTAATAAAAGAAAATTTGCTTAGGGGTTTCTTCACAATTTCTGATTATTTACTCGACATTCAAATTAGATGTTCCAGTTTTCCAAAAAAAAAGTTTTTACTGATGAAAACTGGAAAAAAATAATGAATAATATTTAAAATGCCAAGTCCATAAATTTTCTAATCCTAATCGACACTTAATCGCGCCATTAAAATACTTTGAACGTTAATTATGGGCTATACTGTTTAGATATTGTGAAACATAATGGCGGTTGATAATTGATTAAAAAGTTAAAAATTGTTTTTCAGTTTTTCAGTGCACGATTAAAGTTTAACCAGAGTTAAATCATCATATTTGGTGGGTTAAATCAGGATTAACTGAACAGATGCTTTTTATGCTTTATGGAAAGATTTTGTTTAGTCATTTTGCGTACATTCGCACTGAAAAATGGCTTCCTCAGTTCACTGTGGGTTAATTTAGTTCTAGAGTTAGCTCACTGTGGTTTAACTCACCAGAAATTAATATGAAAATAAAAACATAAAGGAATTAAAATTTGTTTGCACTTCTTTAAAAAAGTTCTAATACTTTATCGTCATCTTCGTTTTGGATGTCGCGTTGGCCTGATAAACTTTCTCACTTGTGAAAGTTTTCAGAATTTCTTCTGTTGGTTTAAGATTCTGACAACCAGAATGTAAGAAATATCTAACTCATGGAATACTGTCAGCTGTTTAAATACCTATACGATTTCTCAACCTTTTAGCTCTGAATTAATCCCCCCACATTTCCCCCCAAACATCTTGTCCCATCAGATAACCCCCCAACTACAAAAAAGCCCCTAAATCTAGGGGGAATACCCCTAAACTGGCAACCCTGACTTAGAGGATCATATTTATACAAATTAAGCCTTTCGTAACGTCCTATAAATTGGTATGTCTCGTCCAAAAATTTATGGGCAGTTTTAAACCCTCAGGATTTACTAATCAAAGACTTTTTGTTAGAAATTTTAAAGAATGCGTGAATCAACACTTTTTGTATCAACAATTCAAACGAAAGGGAGTCTTTCATCTACTATGATGGATTGTATATATTTTGAAATCGCAAAAAAACATTTTGACTGCATAGTAAAAATAAATAATTTAAACAAACAAAATGACAAACAAAAATAGAAAGCTTATAATTGAAAACCGATAACTTTTAGTTAATTTAGTCAATTTTATTTAAATTGAAGTCTACTTCACATAGAGTGATAAGCTTTACCAAAACAAGAAGAGTAGATTATACTAACATTAGTGGACTCAGTAAAAATTTCTATACGGCATATGATGATATTGTGCAAAACAGGCCACCTGTCTTGGCACACTGAGTGAAACACAGATAGGTTAATATTCTGACCATTCAGAATTTAATCTATATGGGTAGAGCTTAGTGCCATTATTCATAAGAAATGATGTTGCGTATCAACTCCAACCACAATATGGTTTGTGCTCGAACACAAACTTTAACTTCTTGTCGTTCAAATTTTCTGTCAAAAACCACATCAGCCCAAATTTGGACAGAAATTCCACTTTTAATGAACTTGATGCTCTTTCCGACTCCATTCAAAGAATTTTCTCCCATTATCCTCACACTGAAATCGTCATTACGGGTGAATTCAATGTACACAGTTCTAGTTGGCTTCGCTTTTCAGGCCAAACAATACCCCGAGGAGGGTACGTTGAGGTTTTTGTTGAGCCAAAAGCCAACTGACTCAGCTTATGAAGGAACCAACTCGAATCCCTGAAATTGTAGACCAATACGCCAACACTGTAGACTACACTATTAGTGTATTATTACCTCTATATAGGCTCATCAGACCATTGTATCATATCTACAAATTGTTCATGCTACTAAAACTCAGCTAAAGAGAAAACCCCTATGAGAACCGTTGGCAGTACGAGAAACCCAACTGAGACGGCCTCAATATATTCTTCAAGAAATTCAACTGGTCACTATGCTTACTCGATAGTGACGTAGACTCCAGTGCAGATGTGATCATAAAATTGATTTTTTTCCGGAAAGAAAACCTTTGTTACCAATAGGACAAAATCGATCAAACCAAAAGAAAACTCATGGTTTGATTCGAGCTGTTAAGAGGTTATTAGGGTTTAGTTACCGATGTTATAAAGCCAACCCCACTGAGGAAAACCGAGACAAGTTGAAACTCATATTCGACAAACAAAATTTTTACTTGACCAAATATTAAGGCAACAAATACTACAATGTCCCAAAGGTCGTACAAATTGTTGGTCATTTGATAAAATCCTACGAAATACTATACTTCGTCTTCGGTTCTAACGCTCGTCTTAAATGACTATGACACCCCTGCTGTTAGCTCGTTAGAGAGAGGCAATTTGCTCGCTGGCTGTCAGGAAGTGTTATGACTCCTCCTGTAGAGAGCATAAATGATTTTATGGGACAAATCTTCTTTCGCACTCGTTGAGTTACAAGAGTTCTAGAGGATTTCGATATTTACACACATCTGCTGGCCCGGATAGTATCCCTCCCATGGTTCTAAAAGGGTGTTCTTCAGCGCTGGTAAAACTACTGCGTAAGTTTTTCCATCAATTCTTCTCTACTGATCTTGCTCCGAGTGAATTAAAAAACATCATTTGTCCAGCCTGTCCCTTAAAAAGGCGAACCTTCTTCACCCTCTAACTATCGTCCAATTGCACTTCCTCCCCTTCTTTCTAAGGAAACGGAAACTCTGATTAATTCTAAGGAAATATCTTGAAGAACGAAAGCTTCTTAATCACCACTGGTGATCTGATGGCGTATCTAACCGAACAGTCTGGCGCAAATCTTTGCATCGCTTTGGTGAAATTAACATTATTGCACTTGATATTTCAACAGAGTTTGATAGAGTTTGGTATCAAGCTCTCTTATCGAAAATGTGTGCTCTTGTTATTGATGATTTTCTCCTTCGTTTTGTATTAGAAATAACCTTTCGGAACGCTTAGTACAAGTGGATGGTTTTAAGTCTGAGATTCATAAAATAAACGCTGGAGTGCCCCAGGGCTCCGTTTTGTCTCCGACTCTCTTTCTCATTTTCATCAATGATCTTTTGTCTGAAACTTCTCATCCATTAAATTGTCTTTCTGACGACAGTAGGTACCATCAGATTTTCATATTCGTTTCTAGAGTCATATTCTTGTCCTTCAGATGTGGATCCGTATGATAAGCTCATTAAATTAATTAAATGATCTCAACAGAATTCAATTGACAGAACAATTATCCATAATATCATTAAATTTATATTTGTCATTTTTGACATTTTTATTTTTAAAAAAATTATAGCGAGGAGGGAAAGTTTTGAAAATGTCCGTAATTTTATATCGAATATTTTCAAAATCACTGATAACTTCTCTTAGTAGCTTAATTCATAAATAAATCTTTAAAATGCTCTAAAAAAAACTCATTTCCTTAGCTTATTGAAGGTACCTACTAATGGCTTGCTATACACGGGTGACAGGTTGGTATAATGACAAGTTATCCATTAGTTATATAATCGAACTCTAGATTTTAATCAATCGTATCACACTTAAAAAGGCTTCGTATTCAAACGAACAATACTATTTCGCAAGCAAATACTCCAATCAACGTCACCTTTCAAAACCTCTTAATTCTTGACATATGTAATATGTATATGACAATGAAGACCTAATCGTCGATTGATTTTATGGAATAAATTAGATGTTTAACATGCAATGTAACGAAATTATTACAATTTTCACAAGAAAATAACAGAATAGTGCTGAATTCACATTAAAAGCAATGAGACGTTATTGGCTCTTTGTGCTGTTTTCGCTGGTAGTCGTGTATCCAGTTGAAGGGGCTACTTGGAAAAAAGCTGAGACAAACCATAATTTAGTTAAATGCCTTCAAAATATGATTCGTTATGACAAAGCAACATATGTCAAATACATTCGATTAAGCATCGAATCGGATTCAAAGCAAGATTACTGGAAATTTGGTGAAATGGTGGATCAGCTTTTGGTTTCAAATGATTTGGATGTGATGTTTGAAGTGCGTAGCAGCAATACCGAGAAGACTACAGGATATAATATTCAAAGACGAATTATGTTTGTTAATTCATTTGAATCCTTTCAGTAAGTTAATTATTGTGTGAAAATGAGAACAGTTTGGTGTTTTTATTATGCCGAAAGTTTAACAATGATTTTTTTTTCAAGGCAGCTAGTCCGAATGCATCGTTCTCATAAAAGCAACGTTTCAGGGGTTTTCCAATTCTTTTATGTCGTATTACCAAGAAATATTAGGAATTTAAAAAATGTCCTTCAACAAATCACTCAATTCTGTCTTGAAAATATGATTGCGAACGTGAATATTCTGGTAGAAGACGAAAATGGAGTCGTTGCCATTTATTCGTATGAACCCTTTACACAAACAAACTGCAGAAATAGCAAGCCTATTATTTACAATTATTACATGAACGGCACTTTTAAATGGGTCAAGCCAGTGTTCCCATTAAAAATTTCGAATTTATTTAAATGCCCTTTGACCGTGGTCTTATGGGAAGACCCTCCGTTCGTCCAGAATATCAGTTATCCGGAGCACATGTTCGGAGTTGATGTGAGCGTTTTAAATTATTTGGCATCTAATATGAATTTTACTTGGAATATCATCTTATCTCCGTTTGGACCGGGCAAAATTTATTCAAATGGATCCGCAACGGACGGATTTAAAATGGTAAAGTTAATACATTTTCCACAAGCATTTTTGAATAGCAAATCTCTCATTTAGCTAAACGACCGACTTGGGGATTTAATGCTCGCTGGAACTTCCTTTGATCTGAAAAGGCTGCCACATTTTGCTGCTACGATAGTATATTTTCAAACGTCACTAGACATAATAGTGAAGCCGCCTGAGAGTTACAGTTCACTATCAATTTTACTCTTTCCGTTCGATCAACCTACCTGGCTAACAATGTTGATAGTTTTCATGGGAAAATGGATTCTTCAGGCTCTGTGGAAAAGGATGTCAGAAAAATTCAATTTCAGTGATCGAATATCTTGGAAAATCTTAACGATTGTATGGCTTTTAAGTGTTTTGGTTATTCGTAGTTCCTACGAGGGATCAATATATAAATTTCTTCTTCACACTCCTACAAAAAAAATTCCTCGAAATTTAGAACAAGCAGTTGCTGAAGGATACAATTTTATTACTAGTAGAGGGATTTACAATTTTTATATAATCGATCTACCGGAAATAAAAAATCGAACAAAAGTGATCGACGGTATGACGAAAGAAATTTTCAGAGAGTTCTATAAGTTGGATGGAAAATATGCATTAATAACACATGGCGAATCATTGACTATTAAAAGAACTGAAATCCCCCCCTACAAAGAGAAGTATCTGAATTGGATTATTATAAAAACACCAATTTTATTGAGCTATGCCTCCATGTACATGCCCAAGTTTTCTTTCTTAACTCCGGTATTGAACACTCGTATATCACAAATAATAACAAGTGGATTCAAGGAGAAAATCTACAAGAATTTAATCAGAAATGTTGTTATGGAAAGGAATCAAGTTTTGGGTGCGACAAATTTGCCAATTCAGATGTCAATGCAGCATTTTTCTGGAATATTTAAGTTGCTCGCTGCTATGATGGGCTTAGCTGTGTGCATATTTCTAATCGAGATTATCTCAATCCGAAATGAAAGAATAAGAAGGATTTTGAACTTTTTCCATCGAACTTGATTATTTGTTAGCTATCAGTAAAAATACTTACCTATCAATGTATTATGCACTGTGCGATGTTTTAAAATAAAGATAAATGGCACCTTATGGTTTTTGTATGTTGAGGTTGCATCGCCTCCATATCCATACAGTTCCATAATATATTGTTTTATTGAAATTTTTAATGACAAATTAAAGAAGTTACTCGTTTGTGTCTATCGCCCAGATATAGTTACACAAATTTAACTATATTTTACAACGTTTTGTGCTGATTTCAACTGAAATTTATTTTGTTGTGAGATTTCAAAATATGTAGATATTTAATTGAAAGCCTTAAAAAGTTTATTCTTAGAATTTGCAAAACAAACCACAACTCAACCAACGCATTTAACGAGCACAAGCAGTAGGTACTGTTCTCGATTTATTTATCGTTAATATTTTAGAAAACGTTCTGTTTTTCAACGTTTTATTTTTGCAACATTCGAAGAAGACTCGTCGGAAAATGAAAATGAATTTCTACATTATGGAGATTTTAAAAATATTGACGCAAAATTATAGACGATTTAGTACGATGTTAAATCATTTGAAGTAAATATTTATAATGCTAGGTTAAAAAGAGGATTTTCCAAATTAAAAAGGAGTTAGCGTACTTTTTTATTAACATTTTATTAAAGTTAAAATCATCAAATAGATATTTTATATTTTAAGTATCATATTAACTCCATATAAATATATCACTTTGACAATGAAAAATGTGTAAAATGTATGTTTGCTTAGATTTTTGCACAAAACGGCACTGTTAAAGGCGTGTTCAGCTTGAGTTTATTAAGAAAATAGGTCTAGTATGATACTAGTTAAAAATTGTTTAAAACTAAGAACATTTTCCCCCTCACGGTTTTCGCCTTGACAGTGCCGAGGGGCTTACGTTTGACATACAATTAAGCAAAACCAAAAAAGCAGGGATGTTCATCCAAACTAATAAAAAATGGACAAAAGCTTACAAGATAATGAAATTCGAGTGGGGATATAACACTGATCTCTATAATTTTAGAGATCAGTGGGATATACACTCAAGTGTCGGCAGAAGTCACGGCTGCCGGCGGCGGGGGCTTGGCTTCGCAAGAGGCTAAGTCTCCAGTGACAAATGTAAACAAAGAATCAAAAAAAGATGATTATAATCATTTTGATATCGGGTTAGTAGAATCTGCACTTAAAGAACTATCTTCTTGGGCAGCACACAAAACGTTCTCGGGGTCAACCCTGCAAAAACTGAACTAGTTCTGTTTACGAAGAAATGGAAATTAGAGGACTTTACTCCTCCCAAGCTAAATGAAATGCATTTGAAACTTTCCAACGAAGCTAAATATCTTGGAGTAATCCTTAACTCCAAGCTAACCTGGAAACGGAACACAGAGGAAAAAATGAAAATTGCGCTTTGTGCCTGCTATACATGCAATAAAACCTTCGGTACACGATGTGGTATGCGACCGCAAGTCATCCAGTGGATGCACACTGCGATTGTTCGACCCATAATTACCTTAGGTTCGATCGTGTGGTGGAAAGCTATAGAAAATGGTAGCTATCTCAACCACCTGAACAAGGTACAGAGACTAGCCTGTATAGAAATAACGGGAGCACAAATATCGACGCCACAAACAGGGCTAGAAGCTATTCTCAATCTTCCAGTCCTGGACGAGTACATAAGATGCGCTGCAGCCAATAGTCCACTTCGACTTAAAGAAATGGGCTCTTGGAAGTACAGCAGCTATGGTCATGGGTCTATCTTGCAAAGGTATGACACAGTGGCCGGACTTGATGTGACGACTGACTACGTACCACGCCTAATAGATTTATAATAAATACTTCTCTATTTCAATACCCACTGAAATTGGGATGGGAACCCAACTTACTAATCAGTGAACAGGGTATCACCTTCTACATTCATGGGTCAAAAATGGCCGAAGGAACAGGAGCTGGGGTGTTCTGTGAAACTCTTTATTAAAGGACTATTCACATGAGAACGACCAACGAATGAACAAATATTCCTCCATTTTGACATTTCTTTCACAGGGTTTTTTATTCGCCGCAAATGACGACCACCAAGAAAACAAAACAAAAAGGGATTTTGAGGTTAGCCGCGCGCGAACAATTTGTTCGTTGAAGTTTGGACTGTATGTGGAACGCGAATAGAGTTTGACAATTCGTAACAATCAGATTGCAATTCGCGACGACCAATTTGTTTTCTCAAATTGAACTTATTTAAGCAATTGAAAAGCGGATTTTAGTATCTAAACATAATAATAAATTATATTTCTACGATTTTAATTAGAATTTGCGAAGAATTTATGTTTATAAATTTGTAGGAGCGTGTCGACAAATAAAACTAAAAAATGTATTATTACAATATTTATTATTTAATAGCTAATTAACAAAAGGATTAGTTGATGCGCTGAAGGCCAAAACACGAATGAATATTAATACAAGAAAATAAGACAAAATGGTTGGTTGCTTCAGTGTCGCACTCTTGCGGTCGATCCGTGAATTAGTGATATTTATTCCAATTTAAGATTTTGAATTTTCAAAATAACGGACTCCTACAAATTGTTTTAATTCACAATTCTTAGTCGGTCGTTGGTCGTTCTCATGTGAATAGTCCTTAATACATTAACATCTACATCAGGCTGTTTAAAATTTTGCGCCATTAATTTCGAGCAGCTTGAAAGTGATGCAGCTTGTATTGACTGGAAATTCAAATATTCGGCTTAAAACAATTCGTTGTGGAGATTTAAATATAAATCTTCTTCAGCCATTACCTAATTGTTTTAAAACGTCAATGAATTCTCTGGGACTTTCATTTGTGAATTATATGGACCAAATCATTTGAGGGCTGGTTTTGCCCCATCACTGCTCGATGTTTTCCTTGTAAGTGATGTTAGTTCCGTCAAATTTTCTAGTCAGTTATCCATGCCTGTGTTTTCATATCATGATCTTGTTTTCGCAACGTTTGATTTAAATTTTAAGTGCAAATCTTCACAATCATTTCAATAACGTGACTTTCGTAACATCAATGTTGAATATCTGTTTAGTGATTGCTCGTCCATTGATGTACGCTCAATTTTTAAAACATCTAACGTTAATAATCAAATTGAATGTCTAAATACAGCAATTGACTATCTTTTTAAGGAACATGTTCTTATAAAGACTCGACTCATAAAATCGAGCAGTTGTCCCTGGCTTTCTATTGAGATCATTAATGCAATTCAAACAAGGGATATCTCATACCGCCGCTGGAAAGGTTTTGGAGGTCTAGAAATTCTACGTCATTTTAAAATATTTCGCAACCTAGTTACAAAGTTAATAAAATCTGCAAAATACAATTATTACTATAACAGATTCAAGTCAGATCGTTCCTCCATGTTTTTATGGAAAGAAATCAAGAGTATTATTGGCTTTAAAAAAGATACTTCTGATTCTGATGAGAATATCGATTTAGAGGAGTTGAATCGTAAGTTCTCTGTCCCCTCTACTCAACTCGGCACTTTGCCTACTGGCATTGCAAAGAATGATAGAGTCGATGCCTTTTCTGTATGTGCAGTAGATGGATATCAAGTAGGATGTGCAATATTCCGTATTAAATCCAAATCTACTGGAATTGACAACAATCATCCGGACTTCATAAAAATCCACCTGCCCTTCATACTTCCTCACATTACTCACATCTATAACACCATAATAATGACCTACATATCCCATCTCCTGGAAAAAAATCAAAAATTATCCCCATCCCCAAAAACAAGGAAAGAAGAAAGAATACAGACCAATAGATATCCTTCCCTTTCTATCTGAGGCATTTCAAAACATCAAAAGCAATCAGATAAAAATATATATTAAAGACAAAAATATTCTTAATCCTCTGCAGTCAGGACTCCGGGCTGGACACAGCTGCACTTCAGCTCTTCTAAAAGTCTCTGATGAGTGAAGATATAAAACAAGCCTTAGACAATAACTATACAACTGTGATAACCTTACTTGACTTTTCTAAAGCATTTGATTGCGTTAACTCTAATCTTCTCTGTATTAAACTGACAACATATTTCAATTTCTCTGACACAACTAAAAATCTTATTTATTCATATTTGAACAATCGAACTCAAGCTGTATCGTGTAATGGTAAATTGTTTGAGTTTCTTCCTGTTAATACTGGTGTTCCTCAAGGATCAATCCTTGGACCTTTGCTGTTCTCTTTGTTCATAAATGATTTAACATCTGTATTATCTTACTATCAGTTTCATATCTAGGCGGACGATGTCCAGTTATAAACTAGTTTTCCTATAGGGATGATTGAGAATGCAATACCTAAAATGAACATTAATTTATGCTCAATATTTGATTGGTCCACACGCAATATCTAAAAGTCAACCCCACCTTCAAAACTTTCCTCCTCTCCTTTTGAACTCATGTCAAATTGAATATGTCACTAAAGCAAAAAATCTAGGTATAATCTTCAATTATAGACTAACGTGGGACACTCATATAGATACAGATTAGATTTTAGATTAGATTAAGATTTTATTGCAATTTAGTATTGCATACATTGTGAACATTTTTGAGTTTTTACAAATCTTTTATGACATGGCAATAGCCGTCTGCCAGATTGACCATTTTAAAATAACATACTTTACTAATAATTGTGCATTAGATGCTTATAAATTCTAACCTTGAGATTCAAATAAAAAAAAAAAAAAAATAGAATATACAGTATTTGTCTAAGTTAAAATTCTCCTCTTAAAATTTGATTTCTATAACTTAGCGCAGCTTTGACAAATTGATACAAAGCCGTCCAATTTCTTCCATTGAGCATATCAAGAACTTCATCCGTTGTATAAATGGCCTTTCCAAGATATAGTCTTCTCAGCTCTATAAGTATTGGACAAACTCCTGTGAAGTGCATTATATCTTCTCGAGTGTTCATATTACAAAGACTGCATATGCATTGAATGGGTAGATCCGGTCGGTGTGGCATGTAGTTTAAGGGCAAAAGCTCTCCTCTTGCTTTAAAAAGTGTTGATATTTGGTCAACTTCTGCGCTTGCATCAAAATAGCTTATCTTGCTTGAGTCATGTATCAATTTTGAGTAGTAATCTCCATAGATGGATGACCGCGCTTCTTATATGAATGATTCGTGTATCTTTCCATCGAGCACATTAAGGATGTTAGAGAGTTCAACTTTCATCCGCTGTGAATTTCCCACTAGAAGAGGACATTCAGTTCTTTCAGCCAGCTCCTTCCACTGTTCAAAACATGATAATTTTTTTTTCAAGCGCAATTGTTCCCACAATACTAGGTAGTCGTGTAACATTCATATTAAGAACTTGAAGGATATAGTCGGAGTGGAGTTTCAAAGTCGTAATGAACATTTGTGGGAGTCCTGTCTCAATGTGCAGCATATACGTTGGTATCGTCATAGGAAGATGCAGTTAATACAACACAAATCGGTTCGATTATATCGTGTATATTGTCAGCTATATTTTCAAATAGTTATGGAAGTGGTTTAAGAAATTTATTACCTAAAAGTTTTCAACACGTAAGACGCAAAAAACGCAGTTTTTGGTCTATCTCAACTGGTTCTCTTTCGTACCTCCACACATAATTCCCGTGTCGCTGCCTCTTTCCTCTGCCAAAGACCATTATTTGAGATTTACTCCGATTTACTGTGAGGTTCCACATTTTGCAGTATTCCTCGAGTTTCGTGATCATCATCTGGAGCTTTATAGGAGTATCAGCTTAAAGGACAATGTCATCTGCATACATCAGTACTTTTATTCTAAAATTACGCATTTCAATTCCTCCATTCAAATATGTAACTATATCGTTCAAGAACAAGGCGAATAGGAGCGTACTCAGAGTGCATCCCTGCCTGAGTCCCGTAGATGTAGTAAACGTTTCTGACATACTGCTCCCATCCCAAACTTTTGCTACACAGTTTTTATATATTTTTTTTAACGCTTTCAATATCTTGGTAGGTATTCCCAAAGCAGATAGTTTAAAACACATTTAATCTCGATCTATCCTATCGAAAGCAGCTTTAAAATCTATAAAGTAGGCATATATGTTTGTACCTTGTGAACGGTTGATGTCAATGATGATGTCACAGTACTAAGGATAAAAATTTGGTCCACAGTAGAGTACCCATGGCGAAACCCAGCTTGACACTCACTAAGTATGTCATTTTTATCAACCCAGTATATAGATACTGTTATCTCCAAGATTTATTCTTCACTTAGAGGACTATCTGTTGGAAAATCAATTTTACCTACAAATGTAAAACTGAAGCTGGTTAAATCACTTATTATACCGATTGTATGTTATGGCTGTGAGTTGTTTGCAAACCCTAAATAATCTCTTTCTTTGCACTAATAATTTTGCCAAATATTTATATGCTGATGCCCACCAGCTTAACTTTAGTTGCAGGCTATGACTGATCAAAATGAACGAAGATCTCGAAAATATAAATTAATAAATGAAAATAAATCCTACTAAATAAAACTGCTTCGTGAATTGGACCAAAGCTATTCCCTATTCATTTTCAAATTGTTCCCTTAATAACTTATGGTTGTGAGAGGTAGGTACGTATAGAATAGAGTATTAAAACTATTAAGATTCAATTTTATGTCAAATTGAGTAAGCACATGCAATTTAGTTTTGGCTAAATCTCATTTACAATATTGTGTACAATTAACACAAATGTTGGTAAAAATTTCCTTTGAGGTTTTTCACTGAAATATTTTGTCAACTTGTCGATTAAATAAATATGTGTGTGTACTTTGTAAGCTTTTTCTCAAAAGTTCAGTTCATTACAAATTATGAAAAAGTAAGTTCGTATTTTTCCAATGAAATTGCCAATTTAAATGTTGGATATTTAGTTTTTAAAAAAACAAGGTACTTTTTTCTGTTCAACACAAACAAAATTTAGACGTAATGAAAACACTGATTGAAATCAAAACAATAATAAAAAATGTTCACGACTGGGTCGCACGAACTTCCTCTTATATGCGATCACATTGTGGTTCTATAGCTGAAATAAATTATCTATGGGAGTCTATATTTTATCCATTTGCCAAAACTTAGTTTAGTTGCAGGTGGTTTAATGTTAGTATGCAAAAATGAACAATATAGCCTAGTGTTGCAAATATGCATTAAAGGAAATTATATTATTTAAACTGGTAAATTGTTTTAAATCAACAAAATTAGAAAGAAATTGATTAAAATACCTTAAATATGTTTTAACCCATCGCGATGTAATTCATTTGATTTCTTATATAAATCTTAATTTTTAAGAAAAAAAAATTTGAAAATCGTAGGAGCGGTTTTAAAAATAATTAATTTTTCTTATATAAAACTTCGTTATCATTTTTGAGAAAAAAAATTCGTGCGCCAATTTTAAGTATTTGTTAGTTTTGCGTTAAAAATTGAACTTTACAAAAAAATCTGCTACCCGTTTTCGAAATATCGAATTTTCAAAAAATAATTTTGAATTTTTTTTTTCAAAAATTATTTTTAAGAATATTTTGCTACGCACTTTTCTTTATATTTGTTACAAGGTTCTGTATAAAAAATCTAATTTTATTCGGTTGATCAAATATTGAGATAGTCGAAAATCAATGAAACCGTTCTATGAGAGGTACTGTTAATAAACGTAAACTATAAAATTTAAAAATTTGAAATGGTAGATCGTACTAATTTTAACACACAAAAAAAACTATTATCAAAATCGTAAGAGTTGTTTTTGAGAAAAAAATATTTTTCTTAACGGATCTTAAACATTTGCTTGGGAGGCACCGTTATTTTTGGGTATTGGAATAATTTTTGTCAAAAATCTTCTAGATAAAGTTAAAAAACTGCTATTTACCAAGTTTAATAAAAATCAAATAAGTCGTTTTTGAAATATGTAGTTTTCAAAAAAAAAATTTAAAACTTTTTTCAAAATCTAAAAAATATTTTTTTTGAAAATTTTGGTACACAATATTATTTAAAATGTGTCAATAATTCTTCATAAAAAAATTTATCAGAATCAGTTTAACCGTTTACGAAAAAAACGAAAAGCAAAAAAATGGTTCTTTGGGAGGTACCATTAATAACCACTTTTCGGAACCATTTTTTTTTATTAAACGGCATTTTATAACTATTTGAAATTATTGAGTTCTCAAAAACAAATTCGGTAGCGCTGGATTTGAGAAAAAAAGTTTTTCCTTTTTGGCCAAGAAATTTTGTATGGCAGCTACTGTTAGTTTTGGTCAAAAAAAAGAGAAAAAAACCGGTGGGGGGAATGTCCAAAAAACGCTAGGTACCAAGTTTAAAGACAATCGACCCAACCGTTTAGGCTGTAGTCGAACCGACAGACAGACAGACAGACGGACGTTTTTGCGAGACCCACTTTTTTCGTCTTCGCTATCATCGTAATGTCAAGTTTGAGCAAAATCTCGAGTTCGATTTTTTGTACGAATACATAACTTGCCATATAAATAGTACCTATATTCGCAAGTAAAAAGTATAATTAAGGGTACTTAATGAAAAACTACTTAAGTCAACACAGGGGGATCGGTCAAGGTGTATATGTATGGGCAAAAACACCAGAGCGGATTAAATTAAAATCTATCAAGTGTGAAATTGCTCTCTTTAAAAGTTATCCCCGGAACTGGATATAACATAGAGAAACACTTTGTTAATAAAAATAAAAAATATGTTATAGCCAGCTCCGGGGATAACTTTTAAAGAGAGTAATTTCAATCCATTTATATTTTATTTTAATCCGTTCTGGTTTTTTTTTTTGGCACTCTCCTTTGATTATAGGAACCGTTTTTTAAGATCTTTTTAAGAACCGTTTATAAGAACTTTCTTTTTAGTTTTTATCAATTGTATTGTAATTACAGTTATTTTTCGTTATAAGATCAATTTATATTTTTTTTAAATGTTACCGCTTCACCCAGTGTAAAAAAAATTGACCTAGTCCTTTTCAAAAAAAAAAAAAAAAAAAAGCACAAAATGGCGGTTATTTTTGGAGCTAAATAAAGGGTCCGCCATCTAACGTTTTTTTTTCAACTAGTGCTTATTTCGTGAATGGTAACACTTAGCTCATGTCTGATTTTTCAGATAATTAGTTTTATCCTTCCGCTGAACGAATATAGTTGTGTATACGCTTCGCTAAGTTGGCCTGCGATCGACTTAGAGAAGATGCCGATTTTGCCAAAAAAATCATAATTTCAGATGAAGCTTATTTTGATCTTGGCGGGTAGTAAACAAGCAAAATTGTCGCATTTGGGGCACAGAAAACCCGCACGCATACATTGAAAAGCCGATACACCCAAAACGAGTCACTGTTTGATGCGTATTTTGGTCCAGAGGCATAATTGGGCCATTTTTCGAAAATGAGTAAGGAGTGGCCGTTACAGTCAATGGCGATCGTTATCGGGCCATGTTGAACGAATTTTTGTTCACAAAAATTGAAGAGGAGGATATTGGCAACATTTGGTTTCAACAGGACGGCCGGCGCTACGTGCCACACAACACAGCCGAAGCTACACTCGATGTTTTGCTTCATTTTCAAAAATAAAAGAAGTTATTTGGCGGACTCTTTACAAATTCAATTTCCCTTCTAGGGAATGACTATAAAATCCTCAAGGGCAAAATTTAAAAAAAAAACCATCGCCTTAGTGGTTTATACTATGTTTCCACCGGTGGTTTATCTCAGTTTAGATTATATAAATCTATGTAGTGTTTCCACCAGACAAAAAGATTAAAAAATACATTAACTTTGACAGTACCTCTGAAAATGCAAATGTTGTTTAATTTTTTCGTATAAAGTTGAAGTGAGACATAAAGTTTCATGTTTGGCAAAAGAAGTAAGATGGGTTGAATTTTCCAATGAATGCATTCAGCGCGACATAAATTGGTCTGTTCGATTTGTAAAACTATTTGCCCTATGAAGATTTAACAAGATTTATTTGAAATCTTTTAGATTTACAAAATACATTTGTATGGCAAATCTTCGAGATTTGACGAAGATTATGGCAAATCTTATCAAATCTCGGTTTAGTGGTCGGTGGAAACATAGTATTAGGCTGTTAGTCAAGGTACAGACAAAATTAATTTTTCGACCCACTTTTTTCACCTTTCTATCAACATACTATGAGGTTTATTAAAACTTCAAAATTAAACCCCTATAAGGTATGTTTACCCTACCCACCTATGTATTGCAAATAGAGATCAGCAAAAAATCACGACCTGTGATTTTCGACCTGTGAGTCAAAAATCACAATCACTAACTGTGAGCGACTCTTTAATAAACCTCTGAGTGCCCTAAATGTGATTGAAAATCACAACTGTAGTAAAATCACAACAAAAAGAAACGATTCACAAATCAAGACAATCGGACAGTGAAATGTATGAACTGTGAACAAAACCAAGACGACAGAAAAGTCAACAATGAGTTAAATGAATCAGAACGAGGGCTGTAGTCGTGATTTAGTTATTATTTTAGCAACTGAACGAAATCACAAAACAGAAAAACAAAATCTCAGGACTCATATGAAAATATGAAGAACGATTAATTCTTTTATTTTTAGTACCTATAGGATCTAGAAGGTAGAACCGAATTGGCAACTGAGGCCCTGGCCTGGTTGTGATTTTGTACACAAGGACAAGGAAAAGTGAATCTAAAATTTTGACATTGCAAATTTTCGGGTCTCCACTGGAGCTAGAGAGTTGGGCGAGACAAGTAGTTTCCATCTCCTAAATCGATTGGCATACTCCGTTTTTCGATCCGCCGTATGTATGTATTGGAAATTTTGGATTCGGGACTTGAGATTTTTAGCATTTTAGTATTCATGGTTATGTCCTACGAGCTAATTTTAATTACTTATTTGTTGCCCTCATTTAATTACATTCTTTATATTTTACTGAGAATTTTTTTTTTGGCCTCAAAGATATTCCAAACTTGAAAATCACAGGTTAAACTTACAGTGATTCTGAAATCACAGTCACAGTTATAGCTGTGATTGAAAAATCACAGTTTAGCTCATCTCTAATTGCAAAGGTACACAAAAGGCATACACTTTTAGTGTGGCTACTAGCAGTATAAAATCGGGGAAAATGTGCAAATGATATCACAATAATAAAAACGTAAAAAAAGCACAGCTGTTAATATTAACAAACCAATGGCATACAACATAATCATCTACTGATACCTACCTAATAGGGTGGGTCGTTTTTTTTTTTTTCTTCGAATTCAGTTTTCGGGCACTAGCCAAAAGTTGTCTTTATATATCATGTCAGGTAAGCAAAAGTTTTTGAAACAAAAATGGGATCTTCTACTGCCCCAATGGCGCCGAAATTTTGCATGAAACCAAAAAAAAAACCTAAAACAAAAGATTAAATTTACGCCCAAAAAAAATTGGTTTGTTTAGTCCATTTATATAAATTTTTATTATTAATGTGATAATCAAGAACATTTGAAGCAAAAAATAATGATAAATATAAGAAGGAAAATTTAAAATATACATTTATAAAAGATTAAGTCAAAGGTTAAAAAAATGATTACAAAATTTTGAAATCTTTTTTAGAATTAAAAAACGGCATTTTTTTCGAATTCTTGTTCGTATAAAGCCATCACGCCTCATCGGACTACAGACAGCAGCTGAAGCTTCAGTTACGATTTTAACCCAACGCTCCGTTGCTTGAGTGTGACAAGGGTAATCTTTTATGAACGGCAAAATTAGAGTTCTAATCAATTTATGATTTTTAATACAATCACTAATGACATCCAGACCAATGATTCTTAATATGGGTGGATCGCATAAAATACCCACATTCCAGTCGATTATGTCAATGTAATCCTTAGCATTAAAGTTGAACCTCGGCAAAACGAAAGACCCCACTGAATTCGATGATGTTCCAAGCTGCTCTCGTGCTTTTTTAACTCTTCTTAAAGCTAAAATTTGAATTGCTTCCCTTTTATCTGCAATCATTGCTACCAAAATATTTTCGGGATGACCGAAGTAACCATTTCTCTGAATAACAGGATCAACTACTAGTTTTAAATTTTCAGGCAGGTATCTTGTCAGCATTGTAGTTTTTTGAAGGTGTTGAGCGCCATAAATACAGAGAGGTCTGGTTTTTATTTGAAACCACATTGGTGCATAGACTTGCATTATAAAATTGACCAATAAAAGCAAATTTTCGGATGCAGTCAGAGTTGAAAGATATAATCTCAATATTCGATTACCTGTTGTAAGCCACCTTGAATGAACGACCTTTAAAGGATTCCTTTTCTTTAAACCGTCACTGCAAATCCCTGAACCGATAGCTTGACAAATGTCAAACAAGTAACGTTGATCAGTGCTTAGATCATGAGTGTTTGATATTTCTGGTAGGTTACATAGCTTCAAATGGGACTAACGGCAAATTCTCAAAATCTTTCAATTTATTTCCCAAATCACCTGTAAAGCTTCTTGGTCCGATTGTAGTTCCATCAAGATTCTCAAATATGTGTCCAAGTAAAGGGTTTTCCAATAAGAGGTGTTATTTTGATATTCAAAGAAAAATGGCATTTTTTGAGATAAATGATCGGATGTTTATTTCATTATAAAGAAGAAGGTATGCCGTTAATAATGGAACACAACATCAGCCAAATGGCCACCACGACCACGCTTACAGGACCATATCCTTTTCATGAAATTTTCCATAACCAAATCGCAAACTGGCTGCCCTATGTCCTCGATAGCCCCACGAATTCCATCTTTGAGGTCTTGAATCGACGCTGGGCTGTTGGCGTAGACCTTATCTTTCACGTGGCCCCAAAGGAAGAAGTCGCAAGCTGTTAAATCACAAGATCTCGGTGGCCAATTGTGATCACCTCTTCGAGAGATAACACGGTCCGGAAACTTTTCCCGTAAAAGATCGATGGTTTCATTGCTTGTGTGGCTCGTAGCGCCGTCTTGTTGAAAGTAAACGTTGTCCAGATCAATACCATCCAATTCCGGCCATAAAAAATCATTAATCATCTCTCGATAGCGCAATCCATTGACCGTAACTGTTGCTCCAGCCTCATTTTCGAAAAAGTAAGGTCCAATGACCCCGCCGGACCATAAACCGCACCAAACAGTCACGCGTTGAGGATGGAGAGGCTTTTCAACAATAACTCTTGGGTTTTCCGAGCCCCAGATGCGACAGTTTTGCTTGTTGACGTAGCTTCCGAGGTGGAAATGGGCCTCATCAGTCAAGATGATTTTTCGATGAAATTCCGGATCATTTTCATGCATTTCAAGGACCCAATCAGCAAAGACACGACGTTGTTGATGATCAGCCGGCTTGAGTTCTTGTGTTAACTGAACTTTATAAGCCTTAAGACCCAAGTCTTTATGCAAAATACGGTGTAATGACGTTTGTGGAATGCCTAATTCCAAAGAACGACGAGGAATGGACAAACCTGGGTTTTCTTCAACACTTTGGGCTACAACAGCAATATTCTCAGTTGTTCTTGAGCGACGTGCACGGGTTTTATTCTTCACATCACTAACTTGTCCCAACAGCTCGAATTTGTCCACCGATTTCTGTATTGCGGTCCAACAAGGTGCTTCACGACGACCCAAAAATGTTTTAGTTTTACGAACCGTCTCTGCCAAATTTTCACCATTTTTATAGTGAATTTTAATAATTTCAATGCGTTGTTGAAGCGTGTATCGTTCCATTTTTATTAATGGCGTAGTTTCTACTTGTCAAATGTCAAAAAATGACAGCTTCAAAAGTGACAGCTACCGAAATAGCGGGCTATTCAAAATAACACCTCTTTTTGGAAAACCCTTTATAAGTTCATTTGCATGTAATTGGCATATGAATCATTGTAATGGTTTTCCTAGCTCTAGTTCCAAACGACGAATAGCACCTCCTTTAGATCCTGTGTTTACAACTGTGCCATCACTTCCAATAACCGTAACTTTTGATGTATCAATCCCCTTTTCATCGAAGAACTCTTTCAACTTCTTACTCACGATTTCGGCTTTTCCATTTGGAAGGGAGAGATGTCCTAAATATTCAGATCCAGGTTCTTTTATTAAACTTAAATGCTCTTCAACAATTAACTTCCTTCTGTTATCTATCATATACTGAGAGTTCTATCTTTTCGTCCGTCAAAATATATCCTAACCTGGAGCTCTTGAAATGACATCGAAAGTGATAAAGATGATAAGGATGCCCTCTCCTTCTCACGAGCACATCTGATTTTGTGCCTATCTACAACATTGGAAAAATTATCCTTTGAAATCACTCCAACATCTGAAATATCAAATCTGTCGAGAGTTTTTGCAATTGTAGATTAGTTCTCAATTTTCTATGTGGTTAGATGTTCTGCTATAATTGCAGTTTCAGATATTTCAGAAGAAGATTCCGGTGGTGATCCTGATGATAAAGTTGTGTTTGTTACTTGATGAGGAAAATGCGGTGGCGGCGGTATTTCATGATTTTGAACTTCAGATTTTATAGAAATGCTAGTTAAAGGAGTTAGCACTACTTGCGACAGGAAAATTCCCATCCACTATAAGTGAACAAGTCGAGTTTGCCCTGTCAAAGATCAACAACTGGACAAAGAAATGTGGTCTAATGGTTAATCCATTGAAAACAGAATTGGTTCTCTTCACTAACAGAAGGAAAATACCAATGTTTAGACTACCATCAATAGAAGGGACACCACTCAAAATCTCAGATCAGGCCAGATAACTTGGTGTGATCCTTGATAAGAAACTTAACTGGTGTCTCAACACCAAGGAAAGAGCAAAGAAAGCAATGGTCGCATTCTATTCCTGCAACAGGATTTTCGGAAAATCCTGGGGACCAAACCAAAAAATTATCAGGTGGATGTACACGGCAATAGTTAGACCGATACTAACCTACGGTAATCTAGTTTGTTGGAACGCGACAGAGAAAACAACAAACCTGAAAATCTTAACAAAAGTTCAAAGATTAGCATGCGTAGGTATTACAGGGGCGTTGAAAACCACCCCCACAGCGGGGCTGGAAGCGATACTCAACCTGAAACCCTTAGATCTATTCGTGCAAGAATCAGCAGCATACAGTGCCTTGCGACTAAGCCACACTAACTGCTGGAAGCAAAGCACAACGAGCCATACTCAGATTCTTCAGAGATATGTGGGAATTAATGTTTGCACAGACTACATAACACCCCATTTAAACTTCGACAGACCATTCATCACCTCTTTTCCTAATAGAGAGGAGTGGAAAAACAACCAACCTCTCAGTAACGAATCTACGATAACCGTCTTCACTGATGGTTCTAAGATGGACACTGGAGTTGGTGCAGGAATCTTCTCGGAAACTCTGGGACTAGCTAGCTCCTTCAGACTTCCAGACTTTTGCAGCGTCTTCCAAGCTGAGGTCTTGGCAGTGACCAAAGCAGCTACGCAAATATAAATGATGGCGATACCACGAGCTGACATCACCCTCTTTATTGACAGCCAAGCAGCAATTGAAGCAATTTCCGCCACCGAAATACATTCGAAGCTTGTAAATTGCTGTCGCGAAGAGCTTAGGGTTCTTGGCATGCAGCATAACATTAGACTCTGCTGGGTTCCTGGTCACAGCAATGTACAGGGAAACGAAAGAGCTGATGAGCTGGCGAGAACGGGATCGTCACTTGATTCAAGTCAAGCCGAACGACAAATTAAAGAACCAAACTGTAACATCAAACAGGATATTGGTAACAAAATATCAGAAAAAAAACAACGAAAGATGGAACCTGCTTGAAACATGCGCCACAACTAGAAAATTGTGGCCCAATTTCAATAAGCAGAGGAGAGACAAAATTATGCAAATGAACAAAAAACATCTTCGTTCCCTTGTCAGCATAATCACCGGACACAACCTACTGGGATACCACAGAAAGAAAATGAGGCTCAGTACTGACGACCTTTACAGAGGCTGCAGCGATGAAGAAGCACATGACACCTTACACTTCTTTTGTCACTGCCCAGCACTCTGTCACTTAAGAAAGAAACACTTAGGTAAACATTTCTTTGATGCATTAGAGGATCTTTCTAGAACTTCGGCGAACAGTCTTCTGAACTTCGTCAATGCCTCTAAATGGCTTGATTGCTAACAGAACACATAGGTTTTTACATTAAGTGGGATACAACTTCCTAGGGTATCACAACGGATCTACATAGATCTAAGTGTGACGGTAACAAGATCAACTGTCAGCCCTTCTACCTAACCTAACCTAGTTAAAGGAGTTTGTTCCAAAAACGATTGTGATGATGATGTGGTATTAACTTTAGTGGCTTGTGTTATTTTTGATGCATCATGTTTTTTATTTTTCTTTGAAGGTTTTCTGAGATCTGCCTTGTCACTTTTACGTCAACATTACTTATAAGGGTGATTTTTTAGCTGGTTTGGTTTTGGCAACACTGGTTTTGACAGCTGACGTGTGTTTAGTACCTTGTGTCACTGTCAAACAGCTTCAGTTTGGTTTGCAATTTAACCATGGATCGTCTTACAAATGAACAACGCTTGCAAATTATTGAATTTTACTATCAAAATTCGTGCTCGGTTCGAAATGTTCATCGCGCGCTGCTTGTGTTCAGCGATGAGGCTCATTTTTGGTTGAATGGGTACGTAAATAAGCAAAATTGCCGCATTTGGAGTGAAGATCAGCCAGAAGCATTGCAACAGCTACCAATGCATCCCGAAAAAGCCACTGTTTGGTGCGGTTTATGGGCCGGCGGCATTATTGGGCCATATTGGGCGAATCGCAGCGTTACTGTCAATGGTGAACGCTACCGAGCGATGATAACAAACTTTTTTTTGCCCGAAATGGAAGTTCTTGACTTGCATAATATGTGGTTTCAACAAGACGGTGCCACATGCCACACAGCACGCGAAACAATGGCGCAATTGCGAGGCAAGTTTGGTGAACAGTTAATTTCACGTTTCGGGCCGGTCAATTGGCCGCCTAGATCGTGCGATTTGACACCATTAGATTATTTTTTGTGGGGGTAAGTCAAGGCTAATGTCTATAGGGACAAGCCCGCTTCGATTGACGCACTGGAAGCCAACATCCATGCATTCATTCGTGAGATACCGGCCGATATGTGTGAAAGTGTATGCCAAAATTGGACTCAGCGGATGGGCTACCTGAGACGCAACCGCGGTCAACATTTGCATGAAATTATCTTTAAACATTAAATTGCAAGGTTCAAACTATCGATTCAAATAAATATTTCATTCATTTTTTCGAATTTTTTGTGTTTTTTTTTTTTTAAAAAGTTCTTAACCTCTTAAAAAATCACTGTTAACTGTTCACCAAACTCGCCTCGCAATTGCGCCATTGTTTCGCGTGCTGTGTGGCATGTGGCACCGTCTTGTTGAAACCACATATCATGCAAGTCAAGAACTTCCATTTCGGGCAAAAAAAAGTTTGTTATCATCGCTCGGTAGCGTTCACCATTGACAGTAACGCTGCGATTCGCCCAATATGGCCCAATAATGCCGCCGGCCCATAAACCGCACCAAACAGTGGCTTTTTCGGGATGCATTGGTAGCTGTTGCAATGCTTCTGGCTGATCTTCACTCCAAATGCGGCAATTTTGCTTATTTACGTACCCATTCAACCAAAAATGAGCCTCATCGCTGAACACAATTTTTCGATAAAAAAGCGGATCCTCGGCCAGCTTTCCAAGAGCCCATTCACCAAAAATTCGGCGTTGTGGTAGGTCAGCTGGCTTTAGTTCTTGCACCAGCTGTATCTTAAAAGGCTTTACGCCCAAATCCTTCCGCAAAATTTTCCACGTAGTGCTGTAACAAAGGCCTAACTGCTGGGAACGGCGCCGAATCGACATTTCGCGGTCTTCTGTCACACTAGCTGATACGGCCGCAATATTTTCTTCACTACGCACAGTACGTAAACGTGTTGGTGGTTTAATGTCCAACAAAGTAAATTTGGTGCGAAATTTGGTCACAATCTTCCGAATAGACTGCTCAGAAGGTCGAGAATGCCGATCATAAAATGGAAGCAGCGCGCGATGAACATTTCGAACCGAGCACGAATTTTGATAGTAAAATTCAATAAAGTGCAAGCGTTGTTCATTTGTAAGACGATCCATGGTTAAATTGCAAACCAAACTGAAGCTGTTTGACAGTGACACAAGGTACTAAACACACGTCAGCTGTCAAAACCAGTGTTGCCAAAACCAAACCAGCTAAAAAATCACCTAAGTAATTTTTTAACCCATCTTATAGATTTTTTTTTTTAATTGGTCATACATATATCGAAAATCTTGTAGGGCAGTAGATATTTAAAATTGGAATTTTTAAAAAATATTTTAGATTCTTATTAAGAGACTCTTATGACACCTTTTGTACACCGCCCGATCACGATCAAAAAAAAAAAAAAAATTGTTCATACAATTTTTTTATCAATCGAGCCACCCTACTACCTAAAGCCACTTTATATAGAAATAGCAATTGAATTCTCAAATGTGGAAAATACTCGATATGATTTCGGCTTTCGGTTACTTAAGTGGCAACTTTGATTATTTATATTGCTGAAAGCTGTTTCTTACCTAAAGTGATTCACCTCGAAGCTTGAATTCACTCTTTTAGAAAATCCAACGAATTCTCTTAAATTCTTTAAAGAATTTACATATTTTACAAATAAAAATATGAGATAAGCTTAATATAATCGAGAGAACTAATGGCCACAAAAATGACTCTCCCAAAACATTCATCCAATCTATTAAGAAAAAAGGCAAGACTTAGTTGAACGTACTTGCTCTTGTTTAAGTGCCTTAAAATAAAAACCAAATGTATATAAAGGGTCCGGCATCTAACGTTTTTTTTTTTCAACTAGTGCTTATTTCGTGAATGGTAACACTTAGCTCATGTCTGATTTGGCAGATAATTGGTTTTATTCTTCCGCTGAACGAATAAGGTTGTGTATACGCTTCGCTAAGTGGGCCTGCGATCGACTTAGAGAAGATGCCGATTTTGCCAAAAAAATCATCTACGTCGCAATTTATAGTACCAATACCAGAACATCAAAATCAAAACATCTTATAATCAATGACGATGACTCGACAATAATAAATCATTTTGGGCGTTCAGCATATACATACAAGAACATACATGACAAATGTAAAATACTATTAAAGCCTAAGCACTCCGAAACAACTTTTTAGTAGCGTTCATAGTTTCGTCGTGAGTGTCACGTGAATTTATTTTACTTGTAATCATGGTGGGATTTTTTAGTGTTTTCGTTTTTATTATCATAACATTGATAACCACAATCTATGTGTTTATAAAAAGCCAACAGACATATTGGAAGCGACGAGGAATTCCTCATGATCCACCATCTTTCCCACAAGGGAATCTAGTTGGTTACCCTTTCAATAAGCACATGCGAGATATAACCCGCGAGAACTATCATAAATTCAAGGGCCTAGGCCCATTCGGAGGATTATACTTTTTCCTCAATCCAGCTGTAATCGTGTATGACCTCGATTTGGCTAGAGATATCTTTATAAAGGACTTCAATAACTTCACCAGCCGTGGAATATTCCATAACGAAAAGGACGATCCGCTTACGGGTAATTTATTAAATTTAGACGGAGCAAAATGGAAGAATATGCGGACCAAAATATCGCCAACTTTTACTTCGGGAAAAATGAAGTTTATGTTCCCAACGGTGGTATCGGTTGCAGAAGGTTTGGTGGGAGCTGTTAATGCAGCAACTGAGAAAAATGCAATTTTGGAAATCAAGGATATTGTGTCACGTTTCACAGTGGATGTGATTGGAACCTGTGGCTTTGGCATTGAATGTAACAGTCTCAAAGATCCCAATGCTGAGTTCCGACAAATGGGTGAAAAAATCAACACTCTTAAGCGTCATATGTTCCTTGTCTCTATATTTATGTTCAGCTATCCAGATTTAGCACGAAAGTTGCGTTTGAAGCAAACTCATGACGATATTGAGAAGTTTTTTATGGGCGTAGTCAGAGAAACTGTGGAATATCGGGAGAAAAATTCCGTCAAGCGGAATGATTTTATGAACTTATTGCTGGAGCTAAAACACTCAGAAGAAGGAATGAATATTGAAGAGATTGCAGCACAAACCTTCATTTTCTTTTTGGCCGGATCTGAAACATCTTCGGCAACTATGGGATTTGCTTTATATGAACTGGCAATGAATCAGGACATTCAGGATAAGCTGAGAGCCGAAATCAATACCCATATTGAGAAACACGGCGGAGTACTGACCTACGAGTGTCTGATGGAAATGTTGTACTTGGAGAAACTCATTAAAGGTAAGAGATGGTTTTTTTTTTAACTTCGACAGCATCAGTCGTGTCATGACTTTATTTTTTGTATATTTCCATTAGAAACACTCCGTAAATATCCTGTCATCACGAATCTAGTTCGAAGATCGATCAATGAATACCCAACATCAAATCCAAAGTTCGTTATACCCAAGAACTCGATGGTTCTGATTCCCACAGATGCCATTCATCATGATCCCGAAATCTATCCCGATCCAGAAAAATTCGATCCGGAACGTTTTAGCCCTGAGGAAATTCAGAAACGTCATCCATGCAGCTGGTTGCCATTTGGCGAAGGTCCAAGACATTGCATTGGATTGAGATTTGGAAAGATGCAGACGTCCATTGGACTCGTTATGTTACTTAAGAATTTTAAATTCCATGCTTGTGAGAAAACACCCAGTGCTTTGGAAATGAATCCGGCTAATATAGTCTTGACATCGAAAGGTGGGACTTATCTCCGTGTAGAAGGCATTTAATTAAGTAAGCCATAAGACGTCATTGACTCAAAACCACCAATGTGAGGTGCGTGCGATACCAAATGTTATAAATATATGGTCTAGTTAGCGCAACACAGGCGCTGTGCCTTCAACTGCAAAGCAATTTACTTTAAATGCAGTGAACATGAAAATAAATTAAATAAAGAAATGTATTTTTTTAAGATGCATCCACTCTACCTCTTAAAGTATTAAGGCTTATGTTTATTTTATTAAAAAATAAACATTTTAAATTGCATACAACTGTAATATATTATTATTAAGATATTTAGAACTGTTGGCACAAAAAAGATTCTAGGCTAATTTGTATGAGTTTTTTATTAATTAAATAAAATAAAAATTATAACACAATAAATTGTCAGTAAAATTAATTTATAATATTGTACATTCATATAAGATGTATTCGGCCCTAGCGAGGTATCCGTCGGAACGGAATATTCATACGAATTGGTGGATTTTTGCTTCGAGGTATTCTTCCGAACAGCAAAAATCCTCCGATTCGTATAAAATCGGAGAATTTTCCGCTCCGACGGATACCTCGCTTGGGCCGATCCCTCCCCTATACTGCTAAAAATTGCAAGGTGAAATTGCATACTTTAAAAGCAGTCTATTAAGCTACCCGGAACCATTTCTGGGGGGATATTTAAGAAAACTCCCTTCAGACAGTCAGGAAATTCAATTATTTTCCCACAATAATTAAAGACTGAGATATTTTGAGAGTAAATCGGTTTTTTTATTATAATAAAACTATTTAGTAAAAAATCATTCCAGGGGTAATTTTTCGTCTCTTTTCCGAGTAAAATTTGATAAACAAGAAATTCACACAAATTAAACTGGTTTTCCTTTTCTCCCTTTAGAGGATTTTTTCCATGATCCCCTAGTACCGCCCGTGCCCGCAACTAAATAAAATGTAGCATAAATGAGCGACAAGGTTATGGTTTGGCCTGCCTCCTCTTCAACCTGGCGTTGCAGAAAGCAATCCGTGACTCTGGCACGGCAACAAGAGGGACCATCGTCAACAGGTCCAGCCAGATACTGGCTTACGCAGACGACATCGACATCATCGGAAGAACCGAGCAAACTGTACATGATTCCTTCATCCAGATCGAGCAGGCGGCACAAAATCTGGGACTGCACATTAGTGAAGGTAAAACAAAGTACATGAATGTGAGAGGAACAGTTGGTCAAACAATCAAGGTAGCGGAGCACGAATTTGAAGTGCTGCAATCCTTTAAATACCTTGGGTCAATAGTAGCAGCCGATAACAATATAGAAGAAGAAATACGCGGGCGGCTTCTCAAATCCAACAGAGCCTACTATAGTCTGTCAAAGCTCTTCAAATCCAGAAATCTCACCATAACTTCAAAACTGCTGCTGTACAGGACCATGGTCCTGCCAGTACTCACATATGGATCCGAGACTTGGGTGCTTAGCAAAAGGCACTCCGACCTCTTAGCCGCGTTCGAGAGAAAAGTCTTAAGGAGAATTGTTGGCCCCAGATGTGAGGAAGGACGATTCCGAAGACGGTACAATCATGAATTGTACGCAATCTACCTTGAAGCAGATATCGTGACAAAAATTAAGTTCTGCGCTCATGCGAGCTAGGTGCCCTGCTCGGAAAGTTCTTTGTGGTACATTCTATGGCAGACGACAGCTTTGTTAGACCATGCTTGCGCTGGAGAGATGGCGTAGACCAGGACGCCCGGAGCCTTCGGGTGCGCAACTGGATGGCGGCGGCTCGAGACCGGGATGGGTGGAGAGAAAAATTCGTTCAACATGGCCCGATAACGATCGGCAATGACTGTAACGGCCACTCCTGCTCATTTTCGAAAAATGGCCCAATTATGCCTCTGGACCAAAATTCGCACCAAACAGTCACTCGTTTTGGGTGTATCGGCTTTTCAATGTATGCGTGCGGGTTCTCTTTGCCCCAAATGCGACAATTTTGCTTGTTTACTACCCGCCAAGATTAAAATGACCTTCATCTGAAAAGATGATTTTTTTGGCAAAATCGGCATCTTCTCTGTAAGTCGATCGCAGGCCCACTTAGCGAAGCGTATACACAACCATATTCGTTCAGCGGAAGGATAAAACTAATTATCTGTCAAATCAGACATGAGCTAAGTGTTACCATTCACGAAATAAGCACTAGTTGAAAAAAAAAACGTTAGATGGCGAACCCTTTTTTTCCACTAGTCCGCAAACACCCCTGACAAAAAAGAGACTTTTTATAGAGGAGTGTGAGCGGAAAGCAAATAGATGAGGAACATTTTGATAAGAGAAGGGAGTAATTTTATCACATCCTGCTTTTTTTAAATATCCATTTCACATAAAGCTTCTAATACTTCATTTACAGATAAATTCGGAAGCATAAAATTAATTTCAGAATTGAAATTTGAATACATAGACCTAAGATCATCAATCGTATCAGTATTTTAAGATGATTTAAAAAAAAAAATGGTAAAAAGTTGGGCAGAAGATTGTAAGGTGTTAGATTTTGCATCTTCATATTCCATCGACTGTGGAAACTGAGATTCACTAAGGCGTTTTGAGTTTATAAAAATCCAAAATGATTTACTATTTTCCTTATTTTTTGATTCAGTAGAACTAATTGGCGTTTTTCTTTTTATCTCAGAGCAGATCACGGGACTGTCAAAAAAAACTCTATGTTTTTTTTTTTTTAGCTCAGACATATCAGAGGAGCCTAAAAAGTGTGTTTCTTTTTTCCATCGGAGTTAGCTCAAAGCTTGCTCAATAAGCTCAGAATAAAATAATCGAGCGAAAAGCTGAGCAAAACCAACTTCACACATAATTAAAAATTGAAAATGGATTCTCTATGAAATGACAGTTCAGTTCTCGTGTGTGTTTAACAATTTAATCTGAGGTACTCTGATCATAAACTGCTCTGAGCTCTGCTCTGATCGCTCAGCCTCTGCTCAGAGCCAAAAAAGAAAAACGCCAAATGTATTGCTTATATATAAAAATGATTAAGAAAATCAAATTCTCTTCTAAGTTGAAGGAACTGAATTCTATCAACATTGAGCTCTTTTAATTTGAAATAATTGAAAGTTTTATTTTTGACATCAACTAGATTTTTTAGTCTTGTCTTATGCCATGGCAGCACACACGCTGTGCGCGAGATAACACGGAAAAATCCCGAAGCAGTTAATTTCTTGACGTTCACAAGAACTTGGACTTTCTGCTACTTCAGAGCAATGAAAAGCTACTTATTTTGAAACTTAACTGGATGATATGGTTCATAAGTGACGTGCGCAATGTGCCATCACGCATGCCACTGTGTATATTTTGCGCGAGTGACACGTGAACAAGGCACCCAGATTCATCGATTTAATACAGGTATATCACAGGTATATGCGAATAAACAATAAACTGAAAACAATTGACGCTCTCAAAATTAACATAGCAAAATCCATCCAGCTAAGTCATCGAAAATCGAATCTTCCGAATACATGCGATCAAAGAAAGCTACGATGGACATTTCAATATCAATTCCAGTTTAGCATTAAACCTAAGTTAATTAACTCTTCAAGCATAGTTTTAGTCAATTAAGATCCGGTTGCGGAGTTAACTCAATGAATTTGGTGAGTTAACTCTAGAGACCAAGACACTATATGAAAATCGCACTTTTCAAAGTTTGAGGTTTAAGTGGAGCAGATCTCCGCAACGAAATACCTACAATCTTTCGTTTACTTGTGTGCCTTGAATATATTATTTGTTCCATGAAAGCACACACTTGACAATTGAAATTGATGACATCATAGCTTCAAACATTTAAACGATATATTTCTTTGTATGTTTCTAAAGCTTTGAAGCTTCCTCTTTAAGAGATTTATTCACGCAGTTGTATAATGATCATGCATAAAATGATGAGGGTTGGTGTCGGTTCAGTAGATAATTTATGGATCAGGTAAACCAATATTTGAAAAAAAAATAAGTATAGCGGTAGCGGATTTCAATAAAGGCGGGTAGATGTTGATATAGCTAAGTAACATTTCGGCGTTCGCTGCGTGGCACGCAGCGCCGGCTGTTCTGTTGGAACAACATGTTCACATCCATATTATCCAATAACATCGTCGTTATCAAAGAACTGCGGAAACGGAGTCTCACAGACAGCGACGAAGTTTTCGGTTGATCTTGCGTTTCGTTGACGGAAGGGCCTGGGAAGATTGTTTACTGAATCGGTCGGCTCAAATTTGGCCACCAAACTTTGGATAAAGGTAGCCCTAAACGACGAACAAGCTCCCCGAACTTGTTCGTGCTCACTATATTTTCGTCGTGTAAGGGCTGGTTCACCATTTTGTTGTGTTCGTTGGCTTCAATGCTCGCTGTGTATGGCTATATTCGCGAGCAAACCCCATTTTTGCTGTGAATGTTATGTCGGTCGTTGAGTGCACATCACGGATTAAACACAAAGGTCACAGTCAACCGCGATTTTATTGAAGAATTTATTGATGTTTATTCTTTGAATAATCAGAACGAAATCAATGTTCGCCAAATGTGTTCGCCGTGTAGGGGATAAAGCAAACGAACAAGTTCGGCGAGCATATTCGTCGCTTAGGGCTACCTTAATCGACTTGGAAGGACAACCATATGTAAAGCATAAAATGGACGCAACGCACGTATCGTTGCCCCAAAAGATTTTGATATTTAACTGAATAATAAACAACGGATTTGACAGATGTCACCAAAAACTACCTGCGCCAATTGTAATTTCTATTTTTTTTTTTTTGTATAACTTACCGCGCACTAAAGGGGTTGTGACTACCCTTAAAATGATAAACACAGCACGAAATAAAATAAATAAAGTCGGATTTAAAACTGAAGGCTGTTTTCTACCTGACAAATATCTACACAATTCAATCCGGTAATAAAGTCGGATTTAAAGCGCAAGGATTTGGAAAGTGTGCGTTTTGTGGACAAATATGGGAAAAACCACGTATGTGGTTTATTGAGGAAACGTAGAGGTTTTTCATTCACCATTTGTTTATGACTAAATGAGTTGTTGAACTCCATAATTTGTAGACCTGATCTTATAAAAAAGCCACACTTTGAAGTCCTTAGTATTCATTCGAGATCCTCAACGGGTTGTGTAAAGTGCGTTGTAACAGTTTTAAAAGCAATTTTTGTGATTTTTTTTTAAATAATGAGTTCAAGACGTAGTGGGACTACTTGTGCTATATTGGGATCATACAAAAAACTTAACGATCGGCAGCTACCAACAACAAGAGATGTCATTAAATTCATTTTGTTTGTAAGGAACGAACTAAAACTTAAATTCAACGGAAAGGATCCTTCCCATTCAGAAATATATGCGAATGTTTTTGAAGAAATCGACAATATTTGGGCTAAGGCTTCGATTCCAATTGTAACTAAGGAAAGAGTTATTCAATTACTTAAATCCTGTTTTGAAAGGTACACTATTGTGAAGCGTTACCCCAAAAGCAAACAAAATGCTAGTTTCGAAAACAAACTGAAGTGTTTTTTAGAGTCATCTGAGAAGCTTTTCGACGTTGCTGCTTGTAAATGCACTTCATTTGAAACTTGTTCGTGTTTAAAACCAAAGAAAGTTCCCATCCATGAGAGAAGTTTTTTGTTGGATCAAAGAAATGAAAGGAAAATGGTTATAAGCGGGGTTGACAAGAAAGAAACAAATATCTTGAAGAAACGACAGCAGAGGCAAATTGAAGAGTCAAAGAGGGAAGCAAAAAACGCAGGAAACGGATATTGTCTCAGGAAACTGCAATGAAGAGTTGGTGCGTGAATCTTCCCCAGAAACACATTCGGTAACAGAGGCATCCCCAACAAACCCCCCTTTGACAGAGGCACCATCGACTTCAAGAGCTTATCGCAATAGATTGATGTTGCCAACAGTTGCCAAGGTATGTGATCGATACGGTTTATCGACGCGATCTGCTGCTGCTGTCGCTTCTGCTGTTTTGGCTGATGTCGGCTTGGTTTCTTCCAAAGATTCAACTCTTGTTATAGATACAGAGGCATCACAGAGTGTAACTGACCCTACTTGTAGAGATGGCTTTATTAAAAAAAAGTTGAAATCTCGTGCAGAAATGCCAAATAAGTTTAAATTCTAAGGTTATGTCATTAATTAAAAATTATTTCTTGCTTATTTTGTTTTCATGTGATTTGTTTAAATAATATTAATAATAAAATACGTTTAAAACTTAATTTTTTTTATAGTTTTATTCAAACGGTTAAAGTATGTAAAAACATGAACCTTAAAAATCTTCAAGGCCCGGTACTACCCCCAAGATAACATGTTCTTTCAGTTTTTTTGACGTTTTCTTTATCTGTGTAAAATTACGCAAATTTTGATACCCCTTTTGATAGTGTAGCTCGAAAAAAAATTTTTCTCATACATCGACGGGACACCCTAATGCACATTGGTTTTAAATGTCTGAAGATCACAATGGGAGGGGAAAACAGGGCTGGGTAGAGCATTCCACATTCGTGTAGTGCGACTAAGGAAAGAATCCCTGTACTTAACAGTACGTCCGAAGTTGGGATCAAGGGTAAACTGATGAGCATTCCTAGAAGCGCGAGTATTACGGTTGAATTGTTTAAGGGGAGGAATGCAAGTGGCTATTTCACTAGAACACTGTTTATAGAAATAGCGGTAAAATAATGAGAGACATGAAACATTACGACGGTGCTCAAGAGATGTAAATGTTTCCGTTATAGTTCTTTCACCTATCATTTTAAGAGCTCTCTTTTGTATTCTATCCAATAGACTCAAGTGGGTTTTTGGGCCACCTGGCCAAATATGGGAGTTGTACTCAAGTTTTGGACGAATAAAGGCTTTTTAGATTACAACCAGATCAGAGGGGGAGAAAAATTTCTTGCATCGACGGAGAAAACCTAAACACTTAGCAGCGTTTTTGGTGATGTCAAATATGTGGTCGTTCCACAAACGGTGGTCTGTGACACTCATACCGAGTACTGAAAGCTGTTCAGTTTCCTCTATGCAAGTGCCACTCATAGATAGCAGCATGGGGGGTGGGTTCCGTTTTAACGACAGGAGGCAGCATTGAGTTTTAGAAGCATTAAATTCTACACGGTTTCTGATTCCCCAGAATGTATAACATGAAGACAAATCAGTTAAAACTTACGAGACATCTAGACCATTCGAGATTACATGTTCGGGACCATTCAGCCAGCTGCTTTACGATAGATAGATGGACAGCTTATTATTATTCTGTAAGTAGTTTTACAAATTTCTTAACAATGGTAGTATAAGCATGGCTTTGCCGTCTGCCTGATTAACAATTTTATATAAAAAAAACTTAATTGAATAAATAATTAAAGAACAGTTTTAATTAAAAAATTTTCATTTAAAATTCTGCTTCTGCTGATGAGCTAATGCAATTTTACAAAACTTGAACATTTAGGGTACATCTATTTCATTAAGATATTTTAATGTAAGTTCCTCAGACAGTATGTCTTCGCCAAAAACATATGTCTCTTCATGTCGATACCAAAAAAATGTTCCGCCATATTACACATTTCACAAAGAACTGGTAAATGTTCGCGATGTGGTATGAAGTTAAAGGTTCAATCTTTTATCTAAACATGCAGGATATTTCCTCTATAGTGCAGTCATCTCTAAAATAATTTAAACTATTTAAGTTGTGGTTTAGCTTGCTATATACAAGCCTGTAAATTGATTCTCCTGCCTCTTCTGCGTATCGAGCTCTGGAGCTATTATCTTAGCTTGCAATCATCTGATATGAGTGCTGTATCACTGGCTATAGAAAATATATCCTGCATGTTTAAATTAAGAGGTGGCCTGTTGCTGTAAAGATTGTTACTTATGTACTTATTAATATAAGTCCTAACTCCATCCAGTCCTTGAACTATCCAGATCTGTTACGGATCAGTTGGAGAGCTGCCTTTTTTGGGAGGCGATTATGAGGCATATTTAGCACATTGATGATATAATCTACTTGTAGCTTCAGGGTTTTTATAAACAATGAAGAGATACTAGTTTCAAGCATAACCATGTAGTTAGGAGCGTTTGAAGGAAGTCGAAATATGCGTTTGATGTAAAAACGGAGAAGTTTCTCCAGCCTCATATTTTTTCTCTCCCCATACTTGCGCTGCATACATCAAAGTTGCTTCTGAGACCGATTCGAAAACTCTATATTTGACGCTATGCGCAATATGTTTGTTGGTGAAGATTTCCTTCCAATGCTACGTTTACTGCTGTTTTTGCTTTTACTTATTCTTCGGTGAGATGTATGCCCATCTTGAGATTTTTGGTGAAGTACACTAGTAAGTATTTATACTGCTTCACAACTTCGAGTATCTCATTGTTATAAGTCTATAACTTTTGACTTTTCTAGGTTGACCACTAATTTCCATAAAGTGCAATATTCATTAAGTTTATTTATCACTGATGGAGTGCTTCAGGTGAGTATGCGAGTAAAACGATATCGTCTGCAAACAATAGGGCTTTGATACGGGTTCCAACGAAAAATGAAACTTGGGCTAAGCGTGCATCCTTGCCTCGTGTTCTATATACGAGTGTTTCGCGGAGTCTTTATTGTTTCGCCTAAATCGGTTTAGCCATATGAATGATATACATTCCTCGCTGCCATGCAGGATTTATCGAACCATGTTTTTTTTTAAAACTTCACCTTTTGTGCAATTGTTAGTTCCTGGGAACGCTGTCTTGATGCAATCCTCAGTACTTTCCAGAATGTCAGTTCCATTTACCATCAAAAGTTTATAAAGTTGCCTTTTGTAGATTGAAGCCGAAGATTCTCTCCATCGCAATTTCGGTAACAGTTTTAAATCCACTCTTTCTTCACTCACAATAAAACCACATTTGCAAGAAACAACAATGGGCATGCGGTCTGAATAGAGCACTTATTTTACTTCAAAATCAGATATAGATTTCCAGTTACCCCCAGACTGACTGTAATCAATGACGGAGCTACCTTGGTTTCGCACAAATGTGTATTCTTCAACTGATTTATGTGAGGCCTTAAAGTATTTAATGAGAACACCGCTTTATGAAAAAAATCAAATTCAAATAGATACCAAATTTTATTGACGGGAATGATGTCCAAAAACCAACTTACTCAGATGGTGGACTTTCGCAGGAAAACAGTATACTAGGTGACATAAATTTGAATGAATTTCAATATTTACCAAAAACTGATAATACAATGGTGCCTCAAGGCTTTGAACAGCTTTAAAATTTTAATCAAGAAATGCACGATCAAGTGTTAGTTATAGATAGAAATAAAGAAGCAGCAGAAAGCAGAAAGGCTCCAGTACCATAGCATTTAGGTCCAAATCTGGAAGAATTGTGTTTTCCTAAAATTTACTGTGGACATGCCTTAGAACCAAAATACTGTATATGGCAAAAAAAAAATTAGAACAATCTTGTTTATCAAATATAAACATTTGCCTCAGAAGAAGTAAGCGTACATACCAAGTAACTGCAGCCAAAGAACTAAAATATAATTTTCTTGATTCACTTATTCAGCACGACGATGGATATCGTGTTCTAAGCCGCATTCCGTCACCCCCGTCATACTGGGAGTTGAATAAAATGCAATTGATGGCAATGATTCGTCAATTAGGAAATCCAACTATTTTCTTAACTTTGTCTGCTGCTGAATCAAACTGGCCCGCCCAAGTAAATACAACTGCTCTCAAAACTTTTAAATAATCGGAAATTGAGTATTGAAGAAACTGAGCTTATCAGAAACGATCCTGTTACTTGTGAGAGGTATTTTGATCATAAAGTTGCTAAATTCATGAGTTATATCAAAATCAAGAATTTGAAATAGAAGATATCTATCAAAGAGTAGAATTTCAGATGCATGGTTCACCTCACGAGCATATGTTTTTGTGGCTTAAAAATGCTCCAATTTTTAAGCTAAACGATAAAGAGAGTAAATAATTACGTTGTATTTCCTTTATCGATAGGTTTATAACGTGCGAAGATAACCCTAATAGCCCGTATATACCCTATCTTCGCCTAGTCATTCGCATACTTGTAATAAAAAATAAAATAAAGCAAAATGCAGATTTGGGTTTCCCATACCTGTTATGCCAAATACCCAAATTCGGGAGCCTCTTTCCGATGATTTAGTTATGGAAAAGAAAAAGAAGAACTTTCAATTATTTTATGCAATATGGTCTTATGCAAAAATTTTTTGAAAAACCATCTCTCGTTTCTTTTTATCAAATATTCGCTTGAAATCACCGAAACCCAGTACATAAAAGCTATTACGAGTTCCCTTGAAGACTCCAAGTTTTTTTTTTAAAGCGAACAAGCTTAGAAAAATTTCGTTTTGAATTTATTTGAATCCAACATCGATGTTCAGTTTGTACTGAAGGAGTATGGCGTCGCAAACTAAATAGTTAATAATTTAAGGAAAGTGGATGCTGGTTTATCCAAGCTTTTGAGAGATGCTGCTTCAGATATAAACCATAGTCATAAGAACATATAAGAGAAAAGTTACGAAAGGTTGCAAATGTTTTTTCGAACAGCAATTTAATGTATGCACAAGAAGCTGCATATTATGTTCTGTCTATGCCATGATCTAAAAGCAGTAGAGGTAATATTTTTATAAATACGAGCCCAATTGAAACAAGAATAATGATGCGTCCAACTTAATACTTAAAACTCTTAACTCAGATTCGACAGATATTTATCTTGAAAATATTTTCCAGAATTGTAGTAAAAGGCTTGAAAAATACGAAGAAGCCTGCTTAGCCGATTTTGCAAATGATGAAGAAAATGAAGATGAAGATAGATTACAAGGATATTATTTACGTAAGAAATCTAAAACTATTCGCTATAGGGGGTATAAATTAGTACAGGAGTAGAGTCGTTAAGTGTGTAAGTGTGCGCAGCGGGGAAGTGTACGCACAGTTAATTTCTAGAAAATGACAATAAATATTAAGTATCTGTAAACGCACAATTCAGTAGGTATCTGTCCTTTGCTTGGGTCAGCGGGTGCTGTGCTTTGATTTTGTTTATTTTTTGAAGGAAAGCGAAACAAAAAAAAAGGTTAGTTTTACTAAAATATTTCTCAATTTTAAAAACGTGTTATCGTTCAGTGATTTTATTATAACATATTGAGTGCTAATTATTTATTGAATATATTATATATAGATTGTATAAGTGTGATTTCGTGTTAATTTGTTCAAAACAAACAAAATATTGAAAAAAGTGCGTTGGGGGTAAGTGTACGCAAAACTTTTGGGGCAAGTGTGCGCATGCGTAGGAATATAGTAAGCGTGTATTCGGGTGTAAGAATCGAATTTTTAATTGATGTAATTAAAAACAAACTCATTGTGTATTCAAAATAAATACATTTAATGTTCCCATGATGTTTTTTATTATTCTTTTTTTCCAGATGCCTCGAACATAATGTAAGGAAAAATCCTGAAAAAAGGTTGTGACACAATGCCAAATTCATAAGGCTTAACAATTTATTTTTTTTAAATAAAAAAGTTAGGTACTTATAATAAAACTTTGTAATTATAAGTGTTTTAGTAAAAAACGAAAAATGCTGGACGTTCGCACACTTACCCCAAATCATGCGTTCACTTACCCCTAGGTAGGGGCAAGTGTGCGCAATCTGACTTGCTTTGGTTTTTTTCAAATATAATGTAAGTAAATTGAAAAAAAATATAGTTTTACTTTTTTTAATTAATAACCAAATATGCAGCTTTGTTATTTAATAAAGCCCTCTATTATATCTTCTATATGTAGCTTGGAATCATGTTCCAAAGTTGAAAGTGCGTACACTTACCCCTAACGACTCTACAGAAAATTACTATCGGGAACAGATTCTTTTGTTTATGCCTTGCAACGAAGCGTTCCACGCTACTTCACATATTTTGCGTTTGTACTACCTTAATTGTACTTCATCACATACAATTCACACATACTATGGACACATGACGTCACAGCAAAATTACTATACAGCTTACATTCAGTCTTTAGTGAAAATGTAACAACAGGACCTACTCCGATGGACGAAAATCACCCTTTCGGTCATTCGCAAAGTCAGACGATACGGTAAATTTGAGTCTATTGATCAATTTAACTCCGGTTGTAGACAATTCGAATCGATCTGGTCATATAGCTTCTTTTGCTTTCTCTGAGCCTCCACACACCAGTAGTAAGGGGTTTCGTTGAAAGACAAAGATAGGTAGGAGAGATTGTCCAGCTATTTCTTGCTAAGGCTTCGAGAGGTAAGGGGTCTTAGCTCGAAGTCAAACGTCCTAATTGCCACCAGGGGCTTCGGTACCTGCTGATCTACCAGATCGTTTTAGCCTGTTGTTTTAAGTGCCACCAGGGGCGTAAAACCTGCTGATCTACCAGAGCGTTTTAGCCTGCTGTTTGAGTGCCACCAGGGTCGTAGTACCTGCTGATGTACCAGAGCATTCTAGCCAGCTGTTTTTAGTGCCACTAGGGACGTAGCACCTACCGACATACCCGGACGCTTTAGACTGCTGTTAAAGGCGTCTGTTTCCCGTCCCAGACCTCACATCGGAATAGTGGAGCCAGTTTCAAAGGTTCAACCATCAGGAGCCAGATAGCCCGAGGCCGAACATCAGAATTTAATAGCGTAGCTCGAGTCGACAACAACCAGTATATCCGATACAGGAAGGCTAGACTAGGATCCAGCAGCGCAAGTCATCCGAAAATCCGTGAATCATCTAGTTACCGGATTTAACCGGAGTACTAGTGACGTTACAGATTATTATGTGTTTTAGTAAATATAAGAATTGTTTTCAATAAAGATTTTGTAATAAGGTTCTAAGACCTTTTCCTTTGAAATTTCGTGTTTTCTTTTCAGAATGACCCTGGTGAGACCGGCGAGCATAAGCTCGGCTGGAAAGCGAAATGCACATCACAGCGTTCGGGAAACGAAGCTGATGAAATTGAAAATGTTGATTCTAAAGAAACTTATAAAACGTATAAGAATTTAATTGAAGCAAATAGAATAAAATATTCTATAGAAGAGGGTGATACTGTGGCAATAAGACAGAGTAGCTTATGTTAAAAAAAAGTGTTTTCGAGAAATTTACATTTTTTTCTAAAATATGGAATGCGAATTATTGTTAATTTTTTGTTTATGCAATTATTAAATAAATAGCAAACATTATATTTTTATAGTAGAGAAAAATGGATTTTTAAACTTTAGTTTTTTTTGTCAAAGTGCATTCGGAAACAATTAATGTTTTAGGTAACATAAGTTTCTGTGTCGCACCTACAATCATAAAAAAGAATACCCTAAGTTGACTTCAGATTTTATGTTAAATTTCATGTTTTCAACTAAATAGACATCAGGGTGTGATTTTTTTCAATTTTTTTTTGAATATGATAAATAATATTAGTTAAAAAAATTAATAGAAAAGAACACAAACAGTAGAAAATTCATTAAAAGTTTAATCAGAAACACTCTTAGTTATGAGAAGTGTTGGCCTGTGTTTGATCATCTTCATCACTTTCCGTCAAATCTGGATGAAAGTCTGCCATTTTATTAGTATTAAAGATTTAATAGAAAGTATGATAAATATTTATTAATCAATAGCAGCATATCCAATAAGTCTTGCTTTTTCTTTTCATTTATTTCGAGTGATGAAGAATAAAATTTCTGCAAATCCGTGATTTTAATTGACTTAAACACATGTCGTTTTATATTCAGCGTTTTAAACTCCTCGATTTCGTTGAATGAAGTTTCAAAATATACTATACCAAACTCTTTCGTAAATCTCATCCTACTATGCACCTTGCGTCACATACATTTTTTCTTTGGAAGCGGCTGAGAAGTTATAAATCTGATCTTGGTTTAGTGCCTTCACATAAAATTTGTGTTTTACCCCCACTGTTGATCACAAATTGATACCGATCACGGAGATGATATATCGGGTTTTTCAATAAGAGCGCTACCAAAGTTTTTTTTAAATAAAACAAAAACGGTTTTGGATATCAATAAAATTCTTTATTCCTGTAAAAGTGCGTTCGATGCCATTATGTATGGAACTCGATTTTTTCGCATGGCCACCACGGGCACGCTTGCAGAAGTCCAGACGCTGAACCCAATTTTCGACGGTTTTCAAGCATAAATCGCCCGATACTGCTGCAATTTCACGTTCGATATTCGTACGAAGTTCATCAATCGTCGCTGGCTTGTTGGCATAGACCATAGACTTGACGTAGCCCCACAGGCATTGAACGGTAGCGATCCCCATTCACAGTAACGTGCCGGTCTTGATCATCACAGAAGAAGTAAGGCCCAATGACGCATATTTGTTTTATTGACGAAGCCATTCAGCCAGAAATGAGCCTCATCGCTGAAGATGATTTTTCGATTTTTAGCGCTCTTTACGTTGAGGCCACTGACTCCTAATATCGGTAGTAAATTTTAATAATTTCGACTTGTTGTTGGCTCGTATATCTTTCCATCATGAAATGGCAAACCTTATTAAAGAGAAATGTCAAAAGAGCGGCAAGAAATATGGCGTCGTTTGCTGTCCCTGTTACTCTACTTTTGTAGCGTCCCTGTTGAAAAACCCTTTACTTTGACACTTGTTCGCTTTTTCTTTTTTTCAATTAGGGCATTGTCAACGTCACACTTTGTGAGTATGTCCAGGAAGAAGAAAATGTTTTGTTCAATGGTTTTTTACATTGTTTCCCAGTTGGAAAAAAGTCTCAAACATTGAAGCAATAAAAGAATTTTTATTTTGTCCAGGACAACAATAGCTGTACAGAACAACATGTTTAGTATCCGCTGGAAGGTTCTGGAGGTGGTTAAATACACATGATGGTTGTTCCGTCTTACAGTCATAAACTGTAGCGTTGTATGTCTACAAGGGTCGTTTATAAAAAGAAACTGAAGATCTTAAAAATGGTGTTGGAAGGCACTGACGCAAGTTAAATATTAGAACTTTTATAGATGTACAGTTCTCAGCTTTCAAGGCGGTGATTACTTTGCTCTTTTGTAAGATGATCTCGTTCTTCCTCAGTGGCAACGTCAAATTTCATTTTTAAAACTTCACACCTATGACAAGAGTCTAATTTAGGCTTTTTGAGTTTTTAATTTAAAGTGTTGAAAATCTGGGAAAATTTTGAAAGTGATACTGGATCATGCTTTTCGGAATAAACGAGACTAGAAACATGCCAATTTATAACAGTGATAACTGTTTTTCGCCACTAAAAGTTGGCGTGCGTTAATGCGTTTCGCGCGACTTAAGAACAAAATCTGGGTGTCTGAAGTATGCCCACCGGCGCGGCGGCGGAGGGCTCTGACCCTGCGGGGCCGCAGAAATAGTACTTATGTAAACCAAAACTTTTATAATTGGCATGTCTGCTATATTCCTTTCGGAATGTAGCAGGAATAATTCTGCGAACGATAAATCGCTTGACAAGTATCTTTTAGAAGTACCTATCTCGTCTTGTGTCATGGGATTCGTATGATGGGAAGCTGTTTATAAATTTAATAATACCTGCCATTTTCTTTTTAAAGCGAAATTTTTTTACGACCTGGATGTTTTCCACGCATAATCACCGTTTGTAAACGATCCATATAGCCAGCTTCCAGCTTTTTTTTTTACTACAGTTTTGATAAATAGAGGTCTTCCAAGATTTGTCTTTGTCTTTTCTCTTTCAAATTTGATATCTAAAAACAACAACAAAAAAAGTCCCTGGTTGGAAAATGCTCTTGGCAGTGTTAAAAATCCGGTCATTTGATTATTTTTTGTATTAAAAACTGAAAACTTAAATTTGCGATCGAATTACCTATTAATTAGTGTTTAAACATTTTAGTGAACATTTTTTCAAGTGTTTGATACAAGAAAAAACTAATTTTATTAAATATTAAACTATTATTATACACCCCACTTTTTTGGCTCGCCTTCGTGCCTTCGGTATTTGTTTTTTTTTTCCAACCAGGGAGTGCTGTCAGATTGTTTTTTTTTTTTTTTTTAATTTCACACTGACACTTCTGACATTTGGTGGCAAAGATCCATTGTTCCAACTCACACAGGGTGTATCAAAAACATTTTTGACAAACGGAAACCCTCTCATACCACTTATTTCCAAAAAAATATTTATTGTTGTGCTGCCTTTTTCTTGGATTGGTGAGACTCTTTTCTACCCGAGGAAAAAAGCCTGTCTCAATTAATAGGAACCAAGGTCCCAGTATTTTTTTGAAAATGAGCTTTTGATTGTCTGATGAAATTTGTTACGACAATGTTCCAACTCGCGTATATTCCGTTCTTTTACCATTTTTCCACTTGTTGATAAGTATCTTTCTCCAAAATTTCTTTTTTCTTAGCGCATCTTTTTTGATGGCTTTGCGTTGGTTCCGTTAATTTCGCTTTCAGTTTACGATGGTATAGTTTCACAATCGCCAAACAATAGGTTTCGCTCTAACTGACTAGCAGCGTTTTGTGTGTTCCAAAGAAACATCGGATTTACTACTTACATCAAAATCAGAAGGCACAAAATCCGGATCGCAGGTTGAATCATCACCATCGAAATCTTTTGATGTTTTTTCTTCCATCTCCGTTTCACCAATAATACCTTCGTTTTATTTTACGCTCGGGTCGGCAAATCTTGATTTATTAAAATGTCTGGTACTTTATTTGCGTCTAAATATTAAGTGATTCAATTTTCGTACTTGAGGTAAACCGAACTAATAATAAAGACTTACCATTTAAGGAAATTTCAGTGTTTCCATAACTTGTGGATGGTTCCGATGTTCTATTAATTAGTTATTAATTGGCTTTGTTTTTTTATTGCCATACACAACATTTGTCTCGCACGTTATTAGCACACAATTTGTCTCGCACGTCATTAGCACACAATTTTAATCAGGAAAAAATTAATATTCTCCCGACTTACTATGACATAAGATTTTATGTTGAAATTTAAAATTTTAGTTGCTTGGACATAAGTGGTTAGAAGTTTAAGATAGCTTTTCAACGGGTAATGATTTCAAAATGGGGATGAGACAGAATAGGAGCTCTCAAGTATGGAGCCAGCGTAGCGCGGACTTGATCTTATGCGTAGATAGTCGTAATGTTCGCAGCCATTAATTCCTCTTCAGATAAACGCGCCAGAAAAAAAGCGCCTTCTTTAATATCGCTCTTTTTCTAAATTGTCTTTGGCCCTTTCGGCGAATTGGCATTCTAAATTTGTTTTTTGGCCCGTTTGGCACAATTTTATTTTGATCTCCTAAAACTAACTTAAAAAATTACTAACATAACTTATCTTACAAATAGTAAAACGAAATAAGTTAAAGAAAAAAAAAAACAAACAAGCTACAAAGCTTTGTACGTGCATTTTAAAAAGCACGTTGAATTGTCATTCCGGGTCGAATTTTTTGGGAAAAGTTCATTGCTGTTGTTGGTGGATTAAAGTTGCTGTTGTGTTGCTGCGGTGCTGTTGCATTGCTGCTGCTCTACGCACATACGTCAGTTTCTGGGGATAACCTTGTCGGCTTTTCTGTGCTGAACAACTACCAATTGAAAAACAGACATATCGCTTATGTCAATGTTAGCTACTCTGTAATATTGCCCACCCAAGATTTCGAAAGAAAATATGACTAAAATGTTTTAAATTGTTTAAACAAAGACCAGAGAGAGATCGTGGATTAACCACTTAAAATATTTGTAAGTGGTTCTGCAGGAGTTGGTAAATCCACGGTAATTAATTCTTTTTTTCAGCTTATAACTCAATATTTTGATAGCAGGCCAGGAGCAGGTGGAGATGCTATTAAAGTACTATTAACTGCACCTTCAGACAAGGCAGCTTTCCTTATAAATGGGATGACACTTGATGCTGCTTTCGCTCTTCCCGTTTCTCAATATGGAGGTAGTATGCCAGATCTTTCTAGTCGTATTGCAAACACCATCCGGCATAAACTGGCAAATCTTAAATTATTAATTATTGATGAAAAATATCAATGGTTGGAAGTCGTCTTTTAAGTAGAATAGATATACCAGACTACGTCAGGTAATGGGGCAAAATTAGCCATTTGGTGGAATCTCTGTAATTTTAGTTGGGGAATTTGAACCGGTTATGTACCTCCTGTTTTCAAAGCAACTTAAACCAATGATTTAAATATATTTGCTGAAACAAATACACTTTGGGAAGATTTCTAAATTGTCGACTTAACTCAAATCATGTGACAACAAAATGATATTTTATTTATAAACGCTCTAAATCATCTTGCAACGGGTATTATGAATAGCAAAGATATTCAAACAACTAAATCTCGTGAAGTTGAAGCAGTCAACATTTCCAAGATGTTATTCGATTATATTCTAAAAAATAAAGACGTTGAAGAATATAATAACTTTCAAATTTCCGAAATTCCTGGTGAAGAAGTAAGTGCTTTGTCCATAGATTCAGTTCTTGGAAAAGTGGGAGAAGTCATAAGGAAACGTGCTCTGTAAGCACTTGAACGAAAAAAAATGTCTGATTTGGGAGGTTTCCCAAATATAGTACTACTTAAAAAGAAAATTAAATATATGATAACATCAAATATCGATGTGGCCTTGTAAACGGATTGTGTGGTCAACTAAATTACATTTCAATGAAAGCAAGCAACAACGAAATTGACAGAGCTTAAATACAATTTCCTCCAAGGCCTCAAGTTGGATCTAAAGCCCGGCAAACAATGGCAAATTATATGAGGTCTAACAACATAGACTCAAACTTGGTTCCTATATTAAAAGAAAATTACATATACCATCAATGCTAATACCGCCAGCACGTATCAAATATTACGAAAGCAATTTCCATTAGTTGCAGCTGAAGCTATTACAATTCATAAGAGCCAGGGCCAAGTTTGCATAGATCTGAGCAAATTGAAAAAAATCAAAAGATCAATGACGTATGTGGCATTAAGTAGAGTTACATCGTTGGCAGGGCTTTATAAGTCAGTTTTTCCATTGATAATAAAAAAAAAAATTGTAAAATATTTTTGCGCGTTGGCTGTCTAGGAATAAAAATGTAAGTACATATTTACAATATATTTTATATATTTATAAAAATATTTCACTAAGCAAAACAAATTGCAGATGATGGAACAACCAAAACAAAAAAAAAAACAATGGAAAACCTGGACACTGGAGGATGGGGAGCTTCTTATTGAATTGAGGGCCGATAAATCGCGTTTTTTTTTTCTATAATTATGGATTCTCCTATTCACAATAGATTTAGGTTACTTTAGACTCATTTTTAATAAATACATAGTTTATTGAAAATTAATTGTTTTATTATTCAAAAATTGTTTCTTCCGTTCGCTATACTTTTTACAATTAAATTTGTTTTACTCTTGTCAAATTGACAATTGAATGTCAATTCAGACTGAAAACGTCAAATTAATCTCCTTTTCTCTGGTGAAAACGCTTTAATATTAATTTAAAATCTCCTACCTTAAATCCCGGATTATCTCTTGGTGGAAACGTAGTATTACTTGAATATAGTGCCACCTATCGGGTTCAGATTCGGTTATTTTCCGTAAAAAATATGATTTTTGAATAATGACTCTGAATCAGCATCGTGCAACAACAAATACATATATTGATTTTATCAAAGGTATACATTTTAAACTTTTATAACATTCGTTTTAAATGTTAAGTATTGACAAATAAAAAAAATAAAAAATTTTTTCTTTTTTTTTTTCATTTAATTTTTACAAAAAATAATAGTTTCAGGGAAATAATAGTACCTTTACGTTAAATATAAAGCATTATATTATATATTATAGCCGTTGACGAGAAATAGAGGAATAACTGAAAAATAAAACCATTTTCCCGAAAAAGGTTAAATTCCTAATTCCGTTATATGCATTTTTGAGAAAAACCTGAAACGCAGTTTTCTTATACAATTAACTTATTTATTACACGTACGACGTTTAATCAAAATCATTGGAGCCGTTTCGAGAAAATTTTAAAAAATATTTAATATTGGTATGGCAGATACCAGTTCTAGATGAGCTAAAACAAAAATTCGTATGTCTCCTCTAGAAAATCACATAAAAATGCTCTGTAACAAATTTGAAGTAAATTGGTTCACCCGTTTAGGCTCTAGCTCAACTTACAGTGGACGAACCAACGCGACGCACGGAAGGCATGACGAAACCCACTTTTTTGTACTTATCGATTACAAACTCGAATTTTGTTTCTACACGAAAAGAATACTTGCCCTAGAGGGCAAGTAAAAATACACCCAAGAACACCCTCATATCAAAACAACGATTAGATAAAATTTCTTGATTGATTCACGCTGTATTTATGACACCAACGTTATTTTTTTTAATTAATTAATCTGTTTCACTTGCATTTGTTTATTCTTTTTTGTTTCGGTTCTAATTGTAAGTATCATTCTTCTGTCGTATAGAAAATAACATTCAGAATTCATAGGTTATACCTAGTTTTTAAACTAATATCGTGCGTCGGTTGTCAGTGGTCGTTCAATTCATTTTCCAGGCGTGCATTTAATTTATATATTATATTTATTTAGTTTTTAGATATATGTTAAGAATTTACTGTTAAATTTTTTAAGACTTAAACGTTGGCAACCTTCTTGGATAATTACAACTTATTTATGGGTGGGAGGTATCTACATCTGTTGTGAAAAAATGGACTAAGTTCCAGTTTAAGGTTAATCCCCAGTTAACTTATCAAATTTAGTGAGTTAACTCAGGATTAACTGAACAGATACTTTTAATATTTTATTCACCGAGTTTGCTTTGCCAGTCCGCATGCATTCCCTACCGAAAAACTGCCTCCTAGGTTAACTGTGGGTCAATTTATTCCTAGAGTTCGTTAACTCTGGTTTAATTCACCACTGAAAAACTGGGCCTAAGAGTGTTTCCGCACATTAAACTTTGATTTATATTTTAGTTTTTAGAATAAACGCTGCAACAATCTTAGTTCCTGTACTGCATCCACTGGACTCCTTAAACCGCGCCGAAAGGCGGACTTAGGTTTTCTAAAGATTATACCCCCTTATTAGATCCGTAAAGTGGTGTCCCTTGTAAAAATCACCTACAATCCCGAGGGCAGTACGAGTTATGGTATCAAAACGGCATACTCCAGCGCTATAATTGGGTCGTTGAGCTAGGTTGATCTAGGCCGCCATTTCTACCTAGCTCGCCCCAAGACCAACTAACTAACTAACTAAGAGCCGATTTTTGAATAATCAGTTAAGCAGTCAGTTAACTATCAGGGGAATAAATAGGAACAAATGTTTGATTTATCTGATGAATGAGTACTGATTTATCTGATGTCCCTTATACTATGCATCAAAATACAACATGTTAATAGTCTTAAGTTTGAAAAGTCGTTACATTTAATCCGCAAAATGGTTTTATCAGTGAGTGGTTTTAAGTTCACAAAGTCATCAAGTCCCTTTGTGTGCGCAGACCTTAAGTCGCACGAGCAGAGATTATAGCACTCAGAAACTTTCTTGTATCGATCTAAAAGAAATCTGAAGTCGAATTTAAAATACCAAAATGGAATTGAATTAATTCAGATTGAACTTCGTAGAACATTTTTACTTAAAATGATTTTATTTGTACAAAATTAAATATTATGTAAATATAAGTGAAGTGTCCACTAAATACGTTCCACACGCAGGTATATTCCACCCTCGCTACAAAGTAGCGTGTGTTTCTTATTCATTATTAGTGGGTTTGGTGTCTTATCACAGTAATGGAATCTGTAATTTTTCAACAATGTCACAAGTCCAATATAGGTCTGCATTTTTCCGAATCTTAAGCCTATGCAATGTCTTGGTCCATCACCAAATGGCAACCATGTCAAAGGATGGCGATTCTGAGTTTCTTCTATGCTAAACCGCTCCGGATCGTATTTCTCCGGATCGGGGTATATTTCGGGATCATGGTGAATAGAATCAGCTGGAACCAACACCATTGTCCCTTTGGGAATTGTGTATTTTGGATTTGAGGTGGGGTAGTCTTCGATCGCTCTTCGCACTAGGTACGTAACGAGAGGATACTTCCGAAGTGTTTCTAGAAGAGAAAAACCATTTGATTTAATTTTTAAAACGAACAAATTCCAAAGCTTACCTTTTACAACTTTCTCCATGTAAGTCATTTCAGTCATGCACTCGTAGGTAAATTGCCCATCGTGCTTCTCGATACAGGTATTTATTTCATCCCTCAATTTGTCTTGGATATCCTGATTCAATGCCAGCTCGAACAAAGTAAAACCAATAGTCGTCGAAGAAGTCTCAAATCCAGCCAAAAAGAACATGAAGGTCTGTGCTGCAATCTGCTCTATAGTCAGACCACCATCAGTATTCTTCAGTTCAATCAGAAGGTTCATGAAATCATTGCGTTTAATTGAATTTTTCTTACGGTACTCAACGGTCTCGCGCACAACACGAATGAAAAACTCATGAATATCATCGTGGATTTGCCTCATTCGCAACAGTCGGGCCCATTTGGGAAAACTGAATATAAATCCGTTGACCATCTTCGAATGACGTTTGAGTATCGACGCATTTGCACCCATGCGACGGAATTCAGCATTAGGATCGTTGAGACTGTTGCAATCAATTCCAAAGGCACATGTTCCAATAACATCGACAGTGAATCTAGCTAAAATATCCTTCATTTCGAGAATGGAGTCCTCTTCAACCAGTTTTTCAAACTTCTCTATTAGCCTCTCTCCAACTGATACCACCGTGGGAAACATAAACTTCATTCTGCCCGAAGTGAAGGTTGGTGAGAGCTTATTCCGTAACTGTTTCCATTTGGCTCCGTCTAGTCCCAGCAAGTTGGCAGTCAAGGGGTCGTCTTTTTCATTGTGAAACATTCCACGGTCGGTGAAGTTGTTGAAATCCTTAATGAGGACATCGCGAATCAAATCAAGATCATACAGAACTACAGCCGGGGACAGAAAAAAGAAGAAGCCTCCAAATGGGCCAGTTCCTTTGTATTTGTGGTAGTTTTCACTAGAGATCTCCCGCATGTGTTTGATTTTTGGATGTCCCTTTAGATTTCCCTCGGGGAAGTATGGCTCATCGTGTGGAATTCCGCGACGTTTCCAAAAAGAAAGACGTTGTTTGATGAAAAAGTACCCCAATGATACTACCCCGATTAACAGGCACAAAACACAGGCACAGAAGCCCATAACTAATAAAGATTTTGTATGCGATGAACGTTAACTATGAAGCTCCAGAGAGCAATAAGCTGAAATACGAAAAATGAAAAGCTTTTATATAAATGAAGGCATTATCTATGATATATCTTCAAAAATATTCTGTTTAAATGTTCGGTACTGTTCTGATTAGAAGAGAACAAGAAGCTCATTATCTCTTCGATCAACAGTCAGCAATTCAGCATATCTGATAGTATAAATTCGAAGCGATATGACAAAGAATTTTGCTTGTTGCTCTTCAACCCGTACCCGTAATACAACAATGACTAAGTGCCTTGAGCTTGAAGCACGATGAAACCTCAATATTTCAATGCTATTTTTTTTAAAGTCATAGTTTGACGATTTTATCTATCTATTAAGCAATTATTTTGTTATTTGATTTGAAAAAAAAAAAATGATAAACAACAACCAAAATCAGTTGAGAGATAGGAATTAATAAGCTGTTTTATATCGCTAAACAACATTTTGGTTTTCTATTTTGGTTGTGCGATTAGGCAGAGAGATTGGATTAATAATGGTAATAATAATTGAAAATTCTGTGTTTTGAGAAAACTTCTGTACGTTTTTTTACAATTTTCTTAAGATAACACGTTGAGGGATTAGTATTTCGAGATTTTGATCAATGCGCAGAGAGGAAGACATTTCGATGCACGACAGGAATGACGACGCGAAGATGAAATCTGATGAAAACTACATACAAAAAAAAGAACAAAGCCATGCTCCTCTGGCATTTGAGAAAGAGGATTCGGACGTAAATGTGACACGGAAAGCAGCAGCACGGGGAGCCCTTCCACCAAGCGTCATCATTCGTAACTTTATGGCCGGTATGCCGTCCATATTTGCCCTCCAAAAATGCACAACAAATTAAAATTCAAAGAGTAAGAGCCAGCCAGATAAGAGAGCCAGAAAGCCTCGAAGATATTTTGATTCCCGAACGACTTCAATTCGTCGACGGCGAACTTTTTGTGCTGGCGGATACGTTTTACTCTACTGGAAAAAACATTTTATTGGGCACCAGAAACACAGCCCAACTTGTTTGTTGATGTAACCTTTGCTGTGCTTCCCTCCATAATGGGTCGGCTGTTTTCAGTGCATGGCTATACATCAACGGAATTTTAGTACCATTAGTGTACTGTCTAATGAGCAGTAAGTATGAGGAGTTCTGGATCCAATTGATGCTCTTCACCAGCAACATCCATTTGCGGTCGGACGTAATCATATTGGATTTTGAAAGAGCCATCATTACTTCTGCAACCTCATACTTTCAACCGGCCGAAGCTTTTGGTTCCCTCTTCCACTTTGGAGGAAAGTCCAAGCTCTTGGACTGGCAATCAAATCAGTGGTGAAGAGGCCTTCTCAATTGAAGTGAGAATGTTGAAAGCGCTCGCATTCGTTCCTGCCGATAAAGTTCCGGCCTGTTTTGAAGAACTGTATGAATCCTTGCAGCATGAGGAGATCAGAAGTCTGGCCAAATGGTTTTTAAAAAAAAAAACACTTTATTGGGACGGAAAGCAACAGGCCGCGCTACAGTCCCAGCTTTTGGCCAACCGGAGCAGCTTCAAGCGGACGCTATTTCCCGCGAACTCAAAATAGCGTTGAAGCTTGGCATCGCCGGTTAAAGGTCGTGGTTGGCCAAACGCATGCGGGGCTGTATAAGCTTATTGCTGACCTATCCAAAGAAACCATTGTGGACAAGCTTGCTGTGGAGAAGGTGCAGCGAGGAGAAGCTCGCCCGATAGCGAAGACCATAAAAAAGAATGAACCTACAGACTGTAATTCTTAGTAGAACAACCACCGACAAAGAGCAATATCTCAAAAATATTGCACACAATCTAAATGTTGCATTAAAAATTTATGCTGATTGCATGCTTTCTTTATGTTCCACAATCCGTCCTTTTCAGGACGACCAAAAAATCCTAAAGAGATATACAATTATTTCAAAAATTTTACTTTCCCAAATATGTAGTTGTAAGAAAGTCTGAATTTTCCTTGATTTTTCGCTCTATGTCCAGTCGCCAGAAAGGCGTCAGTTTTCTTGTTTAACAGTTCTAAGGATTTTAGCTCCATTTTTTGGGGACACACTCGCTCACGCTACACGCTCACAACTCCTATACCAACCAGCCCTATTCTGCTATCCGATTCCATCGAAACTTTCGATTCACGCGAATGTTTCATTTAATTTGCTTAAAATTATTTATTTAAAACTGCAAATCTTAACCAGTACTTGTTATATTTCTAAAGAGTATCGTTTTGTCATAGTTATAATTATTTGCATCGCAATTTATACGCATAATGGAACAATCATTTTCTTCCCGCTGATAGCAAAATGTTTTTTTCATTAAAATACACATTATTAAAAGTTTTTTTAAGCTGTTATTCGATTCAGCAGCATTCAAAGATTATTTGCATTGAGAAATAACCTATTTTCCACGTGTTTACTGTCATTGGCACCAAATTTTGGCTTCGGCATCGTGGCCAGTCAGTGTAAATTCATAAACGCATCACTGCAATAGTGATGCTCGATCCTAAAAGTCAAACGTTAACAAACGCAGCACTTAGCATCATTTTAACCGCCAACGGTTCATTTTTGCAAAGTTTCATAAACTGATGCGCAAACTTTAAGCAAAGAAGCATCGAGAAATATCTCGATAAGTTGTTGATGAGATCGTAACGAAATCCCGCTGTACGCTGAAAATACGATTGGAAGAATTTTGATGGTGATTTCGAATAAAATAATACAATAATTGGAAGAATTTTTCTGGACTACTGGACCAGGACAAAGGTGATTCTGGACCATGGACAGTGATTGAATTTTTTTTTTTTGTATTTAAAAAAATTAACTTTTTTGGAAAAATAAAAAAAAAAATTTTTCCTTAACTTTTTTTTTTGACAAAAAATTAAAAAAAAAAAAACAAAAATTAAAAGAATTGGAAAAATTAAAAAAAAAATCCTTTTTGATAAAAACATTAGATTTTTGAAAAAAATTTTTATAAAAGTAAACAAAATTGAAAAAAGAGTTAAATTTTAGTTGAAAACTGTTGACATTGATTGGAACCTGCCAGGCGACTGAACAAACCCTGAGTGAAGCAACGGCTTGACCACCCGAAAAAGGTAGTTAAAATCCATAGAACCCGCGCAGCGGGCCACCCAAAGTACTATTGCGCTAGAAAACTGTTGACATAGAAGCCTGCCTGGCGACTGAACGGAGTTATATGTGATGGGTTTAGAGAACCGAAAAAGGGAGTTAAAAAAGCATTATTTTTTAATTTGTAAAACAAAGTTTATGAAGCATTATTTTTTAATTTGTAAAACAAAGTTTATGAAAAATGTTTTATTTAAAAAAAAATGTTTCCTTTGTCCAAGTTCCATACCCACTCCCAGAACTGTAAAGTTATTTCCAAAAACAAAAAAAATTGTCCTTTGTCGAAGTTTCAGACCCGCCTCCACAACTTTTGTCCTGGTTCCAGATCCACCTCCAGAAGCTTTATCCCAGTTCCAGACCCCAGGCCAGAACTTATTTCCCAGGTCTAGGGCCAGAGCCTATGTCCCAGTTTTTAAGTTTTTAATAATATAACTACCATATGATAATTAAACGCCATAAAATGTTTTTTAACGTAAAACAGATAAGCGATCAGCATCGCATCGGCAACAGCTGTGAAAGCATCAGCATCGCAAAAAAGCAATGATGCCGGATCTCTACACAAACATTTGACGTTTGCGAATTTACTCTCATTCACCACAATATTTTCAGAACAAAAATACATAACTGAAATTCTGTTGATATCTCTTATCGACGATGTGTTACCTCCACGGAGTTATGACGAGAACTGAAGCATAGATTAGCCATATGAAGATGAGAATGTTTCGTACGTTTCACCCTCCAAAAACCATTTGTTTACATTGTTGTATTTGTAATTTCTTCCCGCGTCGATGAATTGATGTGAATTGCAACAACAATTTAACCGGTGTCTGAAGATCCCTACTGTCTATGTGTGAGGTTTTTATACACACATGCTCATTTTTGATCTGATATCTGACAGTTCAAGCTTGTAGGCAAATTAAAATGGCTTGCCGGGGATTCATGTGCGTGAAGTTAGCATCGCCATTTTTGATTTTCAAAAAAAAAAAAGTTGTGCTGCAATGTGCTCAACTTGTGCTGTCATGTGCCGTAATTTAAAAAAAAATCAAACTAAGCGTTTAGATTTTAGAAGCTAATCGTTTTTTTAGCGTGAAGTTAGCATCGCCATTTTCGATTTTCAAAAAAAAAAAAATTGTGCTGTATTATGCGCAACTTGTGCTGCGTTGTGCCGTAAATCTTTTTGCAAACTTCGCAACTTTGCAAATTTTACGCATGAATTTTTTGCCAAAATCAAGATTTTCTGAAATTTAAAAGTTGTGCTGTATTGTGCACAATTTTTCGTTCTAAGGATCAAAAAAAAAAAAAAAAAAAAACATAGTTGCTGCTTTTATAGGCAATGCGAAACTTTGCGAAGCCCCATAGCGTGAAGTTAGCATCGCCATTTTGGATTTTCAAAAAAAAAAAAATTGTGCTGTAATGTGCTCAACTTGTGCTGTTTGTGCTGCGAATATATTTTAAAAAATTCGCAACTTTGCAAATTATACGGATGAAATTTTTTGCAAAATCACGATTTTTAAAAAAATAAAAAATGTGCTGTTTTGTGCTTAGTTCAAGCTGCTTAAAGCCGAAGAGATTACAAAAAAATTCCCATATTTGCAACTTTTATGGGAAAAAATTGATTTGGCGAATCGTGAAGTTAACACCGCTATTTTCAAAAAGAACAAAAATTGTTTTGTAATGTACTCAACTTGTGCTGCCGTGTGTCATAAATGTTTTTCAAAAATTCGCAACTTTGCAAAATTTACGGATGAAATTTTTTGCAAAATCAAGATTTCTTTAATTTTCAGTATTGTGATGTATTGCTTAAGGTTTTTCATTTTAAGATTCAGAAAGATAAAAAAAAAAATCACATATTTGCAACTTTTATGGGAGCTACTAGATTTTGCGAAGCCCCAAAGCGTGAAGTTAGCACAGCCATTTTGGATTTTCAAAAAAAAAAAAAAATTTGCTGTATTGTGCTCAACTTGTGCTGCCTTGTGCCGTAAATTTTTTTCCAAAATTCGCAACTTTGCAAATTTTACGGATACATTTTTTTGCAAAATTACGATTTTCTTAAAAAGCAAAGTTGTGCTGTTTTCTGCTTAGTTTGTGCTATACAAAACCGAAAAGATAAAAAAAAAATTTGCATATTTGTAAGTTTTACGGCAAAAAATTAAATTTGCGAAGCGTGGAGTTAGCATCGCCATTTTGGATTTTCAAAAAAAAAAAGTTGTGCTGTATTGTGCTCAACTTGTGCTGCCTTGTGCCGTAAATTTTTTTCCAAAATTCGCAACTTTGCAAATTTTACGGATACATTTTTTTGCAAAATTACGATTTTCTTAAAAAGCAAAGTTGTGCTGTTTTCTGCTTAGTTTGTGCTATACAAAACCGAAAAGATAAAAAAAAAATTTGCATATTTGTAAGTTTTACGGCAAAAAATTAAATTTGCGAAGCGTGGAGTTAGCATCGCCATTTTGGATTTTCAAAAAAAAAAAAGTTGTGCTGTATTGTGCTCAACTTGTGCTGCCTTGTGCCGTAAATTTTTTTCCAAAATTCGCAACTTTGCAAATTTTACGGATACATTTTTTTGCAAAATTACGATTTTCTTAAAAAGCAAAGTTGTGCTGTTTTCTGCTTAGTTTGTGCTATACAAAACCGAAAAGATAAAAAAAAATTTGCATATTTGTAAGTTTTACGGCAAAAAATTAAATTTGCGAAGCGTGGAGTTAGCATCGCCATTTTGGATTTTCAAAAAAAAAAAAGTTGTGCTGTATTGTGCTCAACTTGTGCTGCCTTGTGCCGTAATTTTTTTTCAAAAATTCGCAACTTTGCAAATTTTACGGATACATTGTTTTGCAAAATTACGATTTTCTTAAAAAGCAAAGTTGTGCTGTTTTCTGCTTAGTTTGTGCTATACAAAACCGAAAAGATAAAAAAAAAATTTGCATATTTGTAAGTTTTACGGCAAAAAATTAAATTTGCGAAGCGTGGAGTTAGCATCGCCATTTTGGATTTTCAAAAAAAAAAAGTTGTGCTGTATTGTGCTCAACTTGTGCTGCCTTGTGCCGTAAACAGTTTTGCAAAATTCGCAAATTTGCAAATTTTACGAATGAAATTTTTAGAAAAATCTTAAATTTCAAAGTTTTGTGCTGCAAATTTTTTTTTTTAATTCTAAAAATAGACTATTTTTAAAACAAATACATTTTATGCAATCAAAAAATAAAAAATAATTCGTATTTTCAAAATACTCGCAACGTCCTGTCTTCGTTTTTTCCTAACTGTCAGTTGTTGTTGTTTCTTGTTGCAAATGTGGTTTGTTTACATTTTCCATCTAAAAATTAAAGGGTTTTAGTTACAATTTTCAATAAAGTTTACACTCAGATGTTTTATTATTCAATTGCAAATATTCCTAAATCCGAACCCTGAACTGATCCCACCTTATGGTTCACACCGAAAACACATTCCACATAAATATAAAACATTTAAAGACAACAGTTCTTTATTGCCATTGAGCTTTGCCTACAAGCTGAAAAATCAGCTGATATATAAGATTGCATAAGGTTGTGTTTTTTATAATAATTCTACTTCTACCTCCTTCTTACTCCATGTCACTTGACTATTCATTCATACGAAATGAATAGCCAAATACTACATACTACAATCTTAATCAATTCGTTTAGATTGGTGGAACGTACGTAGGACCAGCATCTTTAGATGGAGTATTTTTGGTTCACTGCAGATTAGGCATGTGGAAAGCAACGTTCCACTTGTCTGTCAATGGTCGCGTTCGAATTTGTATCCAAAGCGATTTGGATAGCTTTGACTCATGATACAACTAAACAAGATAGCGCATTGCGCATCTTGACATTGAATGACGTCATCGACGCACACAAATTTTGTTTTTTAAGATTAAAACAAATATTTTTCGACTCAAATGTAATAATTAAATATTAAAAATCGTTTCTTAAAATCCATTCACTTGTTATTTGGATTCTAAACAAACATTTGTTTAATTAAAAGTACCAAAATGTCGGGCAATTTGTGCGTCGATGACGTAGTTGCGCAGAACAACATCAAAATAAAAGCAGAAAAGCAAAAAAGCGCTATCTGTATAGTTGTATCATGGGCTTTGACTGCTTTTACCTGAGAGCAATTTTTAATTTTCGCTTCTCTTTTATTTTCCTTCTAATTGGACTGCTTTTACACTACAGCGATTTTTAATCTTCGTTTCTCTTTTGGTTTCCTTCTAATTGCAAATACCTTTAACACGACAGCGATTTTTAATGAAAGTTAACTTTGTGCAAGTGAAGAAGTATCATCTCTCTGCACTCTTTACTCCACTTGATTAAACGAAGTTATCTCAGTGGACGACGAATGAAAATAAAACACACTCGAACAAGAAGGAAAAGCCCAAAGAAGAATGAGCAATATCTCTGCAATTTGTTCAACCTCAGCAATTTTGTCTACCCCGGCCACCACATACGTCCCTCGCCCACGTGCTTAAAAATCGCAAGAAGAAATTGCATCGTTTAAAAGCAGTCTTGGAAACACTTTTAAATGCTGCGATTTTTAATGGATGTTTGACGCTGTTTAGATTGGGAAGATTGAGTCTTGTATCATGGCAGTTTGTAAGCAAGAGAAGTGTGAGGTGGGGGATCTCGTGAGGCACGAAGAAAACATAAAAACCGGACTCATGAGATTTGTTTTTTTGTTCAATGTGCGAAACTAGAACGTTGGCTGTGAGATTAAAATAATATCAACCTCCTAAATCGATTGGAGTACTCCGTTTTTCGATCCGCCGTACCAAAAATGTAGGCATATTTTGACACCTGTGAAACTAAGTGTTCTAGTGGACCCAGATCATCGGCTGTGACACTATAAGGTAATATCCACCTCCTAAATCGATTAGCGTACTCCGTTTTTCAATAGACTGTACCAAAAATGTAGGCATATTTTGACATCTGTCAAACTAAGCGTTCTAGTGGACCCAGAACTTTGGCCATGGCTCTAAGGTGATATCCACCTCCTAAATCGATTGGCGTACTCCGTTTTTCAATCCACTGTACCAAAAATGTAGGCATATTTTGACATCTGTCAAACTAGTGTCCTAGTGTACCCAGAACGTTGCCCATGGCTGTTAGGTAATATCCACCTCCTTGTGTACTCGGATTTTCGATTCGCCGTGTAAATTCTGTGGTGGCTTGTGTAGACAAAATTGCTGAGGTTGAACAAATTGCAGAGATATCGCTCTTTCTTCTTTGTGCCTTATTGTTTGAGTGTGTTTTATTTTCGTTCGTCGTCCACTCAGATAATATCGAGTAAAATAAGGAGTAAAGAGTGTATAGAGATGATTCTTCTTCACTTGCACAAAGTTAACTTTTCATTGAAAATCCCAAAGAAACGGAGATTAAAAATCGCTCTCGTGTAAAAGCAGTCCAACGTGCTTAAAAATCGCAAGAATCAATTGCACCGTTTAAAAGCAGTTTTAGTGCAATATAACTCATACAATTTCTTAAAAATAATTGTTTTGCCACGTCGTGCAGTTCTTCTGAAGAGTTCCATCGAGTGCGGTTAACCTAACATGCCGCCTCCACTAGGCATCAACGATGTCCAACATCACCACCACAATCCAATCCACAATCTGACTTGTATGTATTATGTCGGCGGCGCCGCCTCCACTGAGCATGAACGATGCTTGGAATATGAACATGTCTTTAAAAAATCCAATGGAGGCAGAAAAATCCATGTCATGTCGTGACATAATACATACAAGTCAGATTGTGGATTGGATTGTGGTTGTGATGTTGGACATCGTTGATGCCTAGTGGAGGCGGCATGTTAGGTTAACCGCACTCGATGGAACTCTTCAGAAGAACTGCACGACGTGGCAAAACAATTATTTTTAAGAAATTGTATGAGTTATATTGCACTAAAACTGCTTTTAAACGGTGCAATTGATTCTTGCGATTTTTAAGCACGTTGGACTGCTTTTACACGAGAGCGATTTTTAATCTCCGTTTCTTTGGGATTTTCAATGAAAAGTTAACTTTGTGCAAGTGAAGAAGAATCATCTCTATACACTCTTTACTCCTTATTTTACTCGATATTATCTGAGTGGACGACGAACGAAAATAAAACACACTCAAACAATAAGGCACAAAGAAGAAAGAGCGATATCTCTGCAATTTGTTCAACCTCAGCAATTTTGTCTACACAAGCCACCACAGAATTTACACGGCGAATCGAAAATCCGAGTACACAAGGAGGTGGATATTACCTAACAGCCATGGGCAACGTTCTGGGTACACTAGGACACTAGTTTGACAGATGTCAAAATATGCCTACATTTTTGGTACAGTGGATTGAAAAACGGAGTACGCCAATCGATTTAGGAGGTGGATATCACCTTAGAGCCATGGCCAAAGTTCTGGGTCCACTAGAACGCTTAGTTTGACAGATGTCAAAATATGCCTACATTTTTGGTACAGTCTATTGAAAAACGGAGTACGCTAATCGATTTAGGAGGTGGATATTACCTTATAGTGTCACAGCCGATGATCTGGGTCCACTAGAACACTTAGTTTCACAGGTGTCAAAATATGCCTACATTTTTGGTACGGCGGATCGAAAAACGGAGTACTCCAATCGATTTAGGAGGTTGATATTATTTTAATCTCACAGCCAACGTTCTAGTTTCGCACATTGAACAAAAAAACAAATCTCATGAGTCCGGTTTTTATGTTTTCTTCGTGCCTCACGAGATCCCCCACCTCACACTTCTCTTGCTTACAAACTGCCATGATACAAGACTCAATCTTCCCAATCTAAACAGCGTCAAACATCCATTAAAAATCGCAGCATTTAAAAGTGTTTCCAAGACTGCTTTTAAACGATGCAATTTCTTCTTGCGATTTTTAAGCACGTGGGCGAGGGACGTATGTGGTGGCCGGGGTAGACAAAATTGCTGAGGTTGAACAAATTGCAGAGATATTGCTCATTCTTCTTTGGGCTTTTCCTTCTTGTTCGAGTGTGTTTTATTTTCATTCGTCGTCCACTGAGATAACTTCGTTTAATCAAGTGGAGTAAAGAGTGCAGAGAGATGATACTTCTTCACTTGCACAAAGTTAACTTTCATTAAAAATCGCTGTCGTGTTAAAGGTATTTGCAATTAGAAGGAAACCAAAAGAGAAACGAAGATTAAAAATCGCTGTAGTGTAAAAGCAGTCCAATTAGAAGGAAAATAAAAGAGAAGCGAAAATTAAAAATTGCTCTCAGGTAAAAGCAGTCAAAGCCCATGATACAACTATACAGATAGCGCTTTTTTGCTTTTCTGCTTTTATTTTGATGTTGTTCTGCGCAACTACGTCATCGACGCACAAATTGCCCGACATTTTGGTACTTTTAATTAAACAAATGTTTGTTTAGAATCCAAATAACAAGTGAATGGATTTTAAGAAACGATTTTTAATATTTAATTATTACATTTGAGTCGAAAAATATTTGTTTTAATCTTAAAAAACAAAATTTGTGTGCGTCGATGACGTCATTCAATGTCAAGATGCGCAATGCGCTATCTTGTTTAGTTGTATCATGAGTCAAAGCTATCCAAATCGCTTTGGATACAAATTCGAACGCGACCATTGACAGACAAGTGGAACGTTGCTTTCCACATGCCTAATCTGCAGTGAACCAAAAATACTCCATCTAAAGATGCTGGTCCTACGTACGTTCCACCAATCTAAACGAATTGATTAAGATTGTAGTATGTAGTATTTGGCTATTCATTTCGTATGAATGAATAGTCAAGTGACATGGAGTAAGAAGGAGGTAGAAGTAGAATTATTATAAAAAACACAACCTTATGCAATCTTATATATCAGCTGATTTTTCAGCTTGTAGGCAAAGCTCAATGGCAATAAAGAACTGTTGTCTTTAAATGTTTTATATTTATGTGGAATGTGTTTTCGGTGTGAACCATAAGGTGGGATCAGTTCAGGGTTCGGATTTAGGAATATTTGCAATTGAATAATAAAACATCTGAGTGTAAACTTTATTGAAAATTGTAACTAAAACCCTTTAATTTTTAGATGGAAAATGTAAACAAACCACATTTGCAACAAGAAACAACAACAACTGACAGTTAGGAAAAAACGAAGACAGGACGTTGCGAGCATTTTGAAAATACGAATTATTTTTTATTTTTTGATTGCATAAAATGTATTTGTTTTAAAAATAGTCTATTTTTAGAATTAAAAAAAAAATTTGCAGCACAAAACTTTGAAATTTAAGATTTTTCTAAAAATTTCATTCGTAAAATTTGCAAAGTTGCGAAGTTTACAAAAAGATTTACGGCACAACGCAGCACAAGTTGCGCATAATACAGCACAATTTTTTTGTTTTTGAAAATCGAAAATGGCGATGCTAACTTCACGCTAAAAAAACGATTAGCTTCTAAAATCTAAACGCTTAGTACGATTTTTTTTTAAATTACGGCACATGACAGCACAAGTTGAGCACATTGCAGCACAACTTTTTTTTTTTTGAAAATCAAAAATGGCGATGCTAACTTCACGCACATCGGGGATTCTCATCTTCATGTGGCTAATCTGTGACTGAAGGAGAACGTTCCTGGATACCAGCCGCCGTCCTCCGCGCCCGCCGCACAGTGGCCCGTATTGACTTTTTTGGTTGCAAAAATCATATCTCTTAAACGAATAAAGATATCGCCAAAAAATTTTTTTGGTTTTGAAGGAAATTTCCAAGGCTATAAAGTTTGTGAATTTTTAGAAAAAATATTTACAGGGTGTTTCAGAATCTACTGATGAAATAAGAAGTTTTTTTTTAACGTGGTTAACATAATTGGTATTTAATTCTCGAAAGTCAATTTATGAGGTAATTTGAGGGAAAAAAGAAAACAAACCAATTTGAGTGAAACAATGGGGGAAAAAATCAGTTTTTGTTTTTTTTTATCAATTTTTTTTTTCATTTTTTTTTATTTTTTTATAAGAGAGTAAATTTATAAAGTGTTTTATTGATAGATTAGAATTCAAAAAGTAGAAAAACAAAATAAAAGAAACAAACATTTCCATACAAACATTAAATTTCTTGGAAACTATCATCTAGGGTCATGCGTAATAAGCTTATAATTTCCGGTGAGTATTGTGCTTTCAGATCTTTTTGGTTTCTTACATACCTTTAGGTAGAAGTAAGTGGATCGGATGAGACTGATATCATGTTAAATCTTTATCTTTATTTTTGACTCCTGGGCTTCTTCTGACAATCCTCCAAGTGGAAGTGATTTGGTATATGATTTTATGAAGAGTAGGTGTGAGTTGATTTTGAGGGTACTTTTGTTTTAATAACTCTGCGTGTAATCTCCAAATTTAACTGTATTCACTACTTCCCTGCTATTCAAAACATTCAGAATTATTTTGATCCTGGTTATAACCTCTTTATTGACTAAAGTTATTCGAGCGGTTGCCTCAGATTGTTCAAAAATCTCCTTGAAGTGCTTACATCATTGCTATTTCCAAATCATTGCTTTGGTTTATCTACATCAAATCCAAGCTCATTTGTGCGGTTTTGATATGGAGAGATGAAGAAAGCCATTCCTCATTTTTGTTTATGAAAAATAATCTCGATCTATGGGCTGCGACCCATTTTTTATCAATGTTGTAATAAAATCTTTTTAATTTTGCTTCATTTTCCGGTAAATTTTCACCGGATAGTTGGTATTCACTTATTACGGCAAAAAAGAACTCTTCAAGACTCTCATCTTTGATTAAATGATTTTTCCTTATACAACTGCTCCTTCAATGTTTCAATGATAATTCCATCACAATGTTTCATCTAAGTATACCATAAAACTAAATACCTGCATTAAAAAAAAGGTAATCTGCTTTACCTATAAGCTTTTTAAAAGAAATTATAATCCAGTTAAAAACTCTTATCCATCAAACTACCTTACCTGATAGTAATTAATCATGGCCGAAATCAATAACATTCATACTTAAAAGTTTTATTTCGGGTCACAAGAAATAAGCTATAAAACCGTTTTAAAAAACTTAGGTAGGTTTTTCCTTCCAAATTTCAAAACTATTTTATTTCAAACCAACACTCATACCTGCAAAACAAAGAAAAAATATTTTTCATGATTTTTTTTCTGCACCTGACAAAAAAAACTCAGAAAAAATTACTGACTTCATCAAATCAAATCGCTCTAGCTCAGCTCTATGCAACTTTATGCAGCTGAGTTTTTGGTTTTATATGAAGAGATATATAAGGATTTACTATCCGTCAAGCTTGGCTTGATTATGTTTGAACCTTTTTTTCTACTCAATGTTAAGTCGAAAAAGCGTGCAAAAATGGGTGTTTCAAAAAACATTAAATTTAGCAGTTTAAAAAAATTTATCATTTTGTTTTTGTCATTTCTGACTATAGCAATTAACACATGTATCAAGTAACAATAACAAAAAAAAGTTTTATTTACACCATTTTCCTAGTTTTTACACTCAAAATTAAAAAAAAATTTAAAAACAATTGTTTTTTTCTAACCATACAAATTTGTTAACTTTGACTCGCTTTACAAGTCAAACCATTCATACCAATGAATTAATTTTTTCGATTACTAGAGCTCCAAACATTTGTCAATTCAAAAAAAGTAAAAGTTTTGCATTATAAACCCACCCGAAAAATGAATTTCGCAAGCACTTTTGCCTAAACGGGCCACTGTGCGCCGTCTGTCGTTTAATGTTCGGACTTTCTGACTGACGGAGAACTTAATCTTATGTCGACTTCCTTTCAACAGAAAAATCGATTTTGTTCAGATTTTTTTCTAAACAAAATCGATGCATTTGTGTCGAAACAAATCTTGCATTTCAGCAATATTTCACACCGATTCGCACGCAGACTATAAAGATTTCACATTTCTAATACGTCACATTTAAAGTCGGAGAATTTTGGGAAGAGAAATAGTATTTTTTCGTTGCAACGTATTCTACATAATTAAACAAAATATTCAACAATTTTTTTCAGTCAGTATATGTAGCTATACGAATAATTGATTTAAGCTGTCAAGGAACACACACATAATCAAACCAAAAAAAAAATCGTTGCTTTTATGAATTAATTTCAATTGACAGAAAAAATAAGCTTATCTGGCAATGCTTCATACAACAAGGCAAAGTACACAATTTTTTCTATACTAACCTTGTGAAACTTGGCGTAAGATTTTTACGATTTAGTTTTTATTAATGTTTAAATCAACAAATGCCTATTTTATCTTTTTAGTATCATACTATTGTATCATATGTCACTTTGACAACTAACAATGTTAAAAAGGTATGTTTTCTTACTTTTTTGCACCAAATATAACTGCGATATAGGCTTGTTCAGCTGTAGTTTATTAAGAAAATTGGTTAAATATGAAAATTTTTTTAAAAGTGTTTAAAACTAAAAAAAATTAGTAGAGAGCTTAAAAGTTAGAAAATGGTTAACTTTAGTATCATGCTAACTCCTTAACATAAAGCTGTTTAAAATTGTGTGCATTTGTTTTTATTTAAACGCGTTTATTAACTCGCTTTCTCCTCTGCCTTTTTTTAGTTCTATACAAATTTTCCAATCGATCCTCGATGACCTAGGAAGTTGAAATTTTAAACATAGCTTTTTAACTGGTTGACGACAACACGCTTGTTTCAAGTTTTTATTTCTAGAACTGGCTTATAAATCAAAATTTGGAATGTCGTCTGAATGCTTGCAATAATCTGGGACGCGTGCAATAGATAGAAGTGTGAATCGGTGCAGTGTATTAAGTCCCGAGGAAATGGAGTCCATGGGTCTTAATACTTCGGACCGCTTTTTTCCTTAGGTTGTGTGCTAGTTATAAGGGGTTACCGAAATGGATTCTCAACCGTTTAGTTTCTGCGGTGTTCCTCTTCAAGGATCCCGCTGGATAAGGTTCTCCTCCGAGAGTTTCCAACCGTTTTGTTCTCCACGTTGCCTGCTGGGGACACATTATATGAAGAACCGCGTGTTAGTTATTTTTAAGCCATTGAAATTGTTTTATATGAAATACGTGTTAGTTATAAGAGGTCTTCCAATAGGGACTTCCGAACTTTGACAGTTGATAGCGGCCATATTGTTGAAACTGCATCTGTCAAATTGGCTGTTATTTATTCAATCTGTTTTTCCAAATCTCCATGGACGGATATAGCGTCCAACAGCACGTGTAAATGATAAAATTGTTTTATCAAAATGGGTGTTCCGTTCGGGAAACCTTCCGCTCGCTTCGCTCATCTACACGGTCGTCTTCAGCGATGAGGCCTATTTCTGGATGAACAGGTACGTCAACAAACAAAATTATTGAATTTGGGACGATACCAATACACATGGGATCCAAGAGCATCCAATGCATGCAGAAAAAGTCACTATTTGGTGTAGATTTTGGGCTGGCGACGTCACCGGTCCATATTTATTTGAGATCGACGTTGGCAGGCTATCATCGTCAACGGCTAGACCTAAATATAAGTCGATGATTACAAATTTCTTTTGACCTTAATTCGATGATATGGACCCCAACGATGTGGTTTCAACAGGATGGCGCCGGGGGACGGATAACTAAATAAGACACACATGAAAATATCCCATATATGTAACTACGGTGACCATCCGTCCCGTATTTATATAGCCTGTCCCGGGTTTTTTTTTTTAAAGAAACCCGGGACGTACAAATGTCCGTATTCAATAATAATTTTTCCAGTATTTTGACATTTTCTGATGTTTTTTTTCAATTTCTATATTTTATAAAACAAAATGTTTAATAATCCCATAATTATTTATGAAAGTTTAAATATTACCTGCTTTTCAACTCACACAGAGTGATCTACTGCAATAGTAAAACACATCTATTACAATAATATTTTCAAGCCCACTGAACGCATTCATTCAGCTTGTCAAACTTTACCTGTCTGTCAACGATTTGGTTTACCGAAAGTCACTTATGAAAACAAAATCTGCTTATTAACAACAACAAACTGTCTTCAAAATTAAAAAAAAGGTGAGCATTTATTTTACTACAGATATAGATATTTTTTTCAATTTTAGAAATTAGTAGATTATGGACGGAAAACAAAAAGAAAGTAGTTGAAAAATGGGTAGTTGTTTTGTTGTGCAAACATTTTTCAAATTGTAGAGTTCAGCTTGTGTCTGCCAGGTTCTAATGCTCGCACAGAAAGGTTTTTTTGATGTGTAAACATTTATGCTGGCGGTAGAGTGAAAAAAAGAACGTGAACGTTCGTGTGCAACGTTACGGTGTGCAACGTTACGATCTGCATACTAGGATGGGTGCGTTCAGTGAAAAAAATCTTAAGATCCCCTTCAAGCAAAAACAAGTCCGTTTTGGATCCGCGCACGTTGATGTTTACACATATTAACCGTGAGTCCCGGCACTCACACAATTTTTTTTTTTCATAATGAACAATATGTGGACGAGAAAAAAATCCTAGCTAACTGTTAAAGCTCTAAAAACCATGTTAATTGTTAAATATGATAAATTACAATTTAAGCTGAAATGAATTTAAAAATTATTAAAAAAAAAACCACAAAAATGTAAAACAAATTCTTTCTGCCAAGAATTTAAAGAATTAAAAGAAAAGAAAAAAATTGTACGTTGTAAGCTTGGCTTAGTGTGCATTTTGAAATGTTATGTTTTTTAAGCTTAAAGTAATTTATGTACATTTAACTTATATTATTTAAAGGCGTATTTGCTTTTTTAAAGAAGAGTGAATTATTTTAATAATGAAATTCGAAATGTTTTAAGTTGTTTTTTTTTTTAGTTTTAATTTTGTTATGTTATATTATAATCTATTGTCTTGTTCCTCTGTTTTTAAGAATTTATAAATAAAAATTAATGAAATGGATAATATTTTTTACATTTTAAAATTTTTAAATTTTTGTCCCGGGTTTTGCTCCCAGAAATATGGTCACCGTACATATAGCACTGTTTACTAGGTACTGTTATAATAATTCATAATCATAAAGCAACCATATATTTATTGAAAAGAAAAGTTATCAGGCAGACATGTTCCCTTTCCGTGTGCCAGCTAACACGTGTGTTAAGGAGAGAGTAGTTTTTTTTGTATTAATAGGGCTGTATGTAAATAACTATATTTCGCTTCCAACGGGTGTATGGTGTTTGTGTGTGTTGTGTATAATATATCATTGAATTGTCGATTCATCCAAAATGACTCAGTGATCTTCCAATATTTACTGTTATCCATTAATTATTTTTTTCCAAATTGATTTATCATAGAAGGTATAATAACCTTTTACAAAGTAAAACACTAGGTGCTTATACCTACTAATAATTGAGATACGTTAATCATTTTATCAGTTTGACTTCGTATATCAATATATTTTTTTGGACTATCATAAAAACAAATAGGTAGGTAGATAACTATAACTTAGACGAACCTGAATAACTGATTCGATTCACTTGATGAATTTCACAATAAAATAAATTACCAACGTTTAGTTATCATTGATAACAAAAAATGTTAATCGTATCATTATCAGCAGCGACAGCGAGCTAAGTTCCTTTTCTTCCTTCATCAATATACAAATACAAATACAAACACAAATCTGTGGCTTTTATGACATTAACCAAAAACCCAGAAACATCAATCAGATTATCTTAACCAGATTTGTAGAAAGTCTTTAGGAAATGTCTTTGCATTATACATTGTACACGCTTTGCATCACAAATGAGAAAATAAGATGTAAATGTTGTCTGCCTATTTACATTTTACATGGTTTTTGAGATTTAACAAAATGAAAACCCCAAATGGATCATCGAGATTGCGAGAAAATCATTTTATCATTTTAAATGACGGTAAACGTGAAGGTGTAACGTGTTTAAGACTTTTTTTTTCCTAACGCTAATGGTATAGAATTTTGTTTGTAGGCGAAAAACGACATTAACTTTCAGTATTTTACCCCAGGAGCTCTTGAGAAAAAGGTTTATTTCAAAATATGATTTTTATTCAAATTTGCAACGGTGCGCACAGTTATAGTCCTGTCAAGTTAAAATAAAAACAAATTTATTGTTAGGTGTGTTAGGTTTTAATGACGTTTTTTGTAAATTTTATTGCCATTAAACAACACGCTATTTTTAAAGATATTATCTGGGGTGAGGTCTTCAAAACCCTCCAGTTTGATTTACAATCAATTCTAATTAAGAAGGACAGAACAGTGAAGTATAGTCCAGTAAAATGGTACGTTGAGGTTGGCGTCAAATCGGAGGCATGGCCACTGTCCTGAGTTCTAAGCATTATTAGGGTAAAGTCATTGATCTCTTCATATCTTCAACAACATTTGTTAAATTCTTCTTTTTTTTTCAAAATATAACTCAGAACTAGCGTTGCAAGCCAAAAACTAAAATGGGTTTTATAAAAAACAAGACACCCCTACTTCATTGGGATCAAATCTCCCATCCGGTATTTAACTTAACAAAATACGTAACGGCTTACCAATATTAACAGGTTTCGATGTTTGTTAATTTTGTTTGTTTATCTATGATGTCCAATATTAACAAAAAAAAAAAAAAAAACAAGAAAAAAAACTCATCATGTGGATGATGCATCCTAAAAAGCTTCGGCATGAGTTTCTTGGAACACCTGAACTCACAACATTCAAAAATCGAGTTCACGATGAAAAAGAAAAAGACAACTCTATTGAATTTTTGGATTAGAAGGTAACAAGAAAAATGGATGGCACATTAGGACCCACAGTCTATCGGAAGGAAACACATACTTTAAAAGATAACTACATGCTACTTCGCACCAAATTTAAAATCAAGGGCCGAATTACCGCATTAGAGCTGTGTAAATCGTTCATTTTAAATGGTAGAATCGTTCAAGAATCGACTACCAAAATGATTCGATCATTTTAATCAATCGATCATTTTCATTCCACTCAATTCATTATTTCATACTGTTCCGATTCGATTTTTGATGTGTAATCATCTAGAGAGTAATCATGTAATCATCTAGGCGGTAGAGTGAAAAAAACTTGGACTTCCCTCTATGCTACGTTACGATGTACCACGTTACGTTGCGCGTATCCTCGGAAATTATTTGACATTTTGACACCTCCTGTCAAATTAAAAGTGTTCTAATGGACCTAGAGAGCTGGGCGTGACATTAGGTAATTTCCTAATAATTGGCGTACTCCGTTTTGCGATCAGCCCGCTTTACCTACTAAAATTCTGGACAGTGCAAATTTTAGAGTTTCCACTGTAGGTAGAAGGCTAGCCGCGACAGTACGTAAAACCAAACGTTGATGTTTACACATATTAACCATGAGACCCGGCAATCAGACAATTTTTTTTATTACGATTTCGATAAAATTCAATTTGCGAATTTACCGATTACAGATTTTGATCGATCTGACCCATATTTCTTTTCTCCGATAAAATATATTAATAATTCAATAGAGATTGATATCGAAAATCGAGAATCATCGAAATGATTGAGATTGGGATGGAAAATCGAGAATCATCGAATTGATTGAGATTGAGATCGATTGAAATGAAAATTTGTGATTTTAATCATCAATACTTTTTGGTGATTGGATCAAAAAAATCGAATCGTTCCTGATTGACACAGCACTATATCGCGACTGAATTATGTGAGTTTGGCATTACCGCTTACGTTGTCGAGCAATCTAGAACCATAATTTGATATATGCTCATCAGTAATCGAATCGAATTTCATTCCGGTGCATGACGTTTTACCACCTCCGCCGGTTTACCTCCTCCGGTTTACCTCGAGAACAGGTGAAATATGATGTAGAACTACCAATTCGATGCTTACAGATTACAGGGGGCTTTTCTGATAACGCAGAAATTTACTCTGAAAATGCAATAAATCACTACCAATAAATATGACGCAATATAATTTGATATTTCAATTTAACGTCGGCGTTGTTTTCTAACAGGGACTTATTAAAAACACAATTTCAAGCATTAACATTACCGGGGGGGAAAACGCTGTTTGAGGCTTTTGGGAAAAAATTTACACTTAATGGTCTATAAACCCGAAAATATATTATTCGTCTCTTATGTGTCAAGTCATAAAGGGTTGAATTCCAGCGAAAGATGGCCTCGATGTTAATGGATTGAGAAAGCTCTGAACAATAGGCAAATTAAGCTCTGGTGGTAAACCGGGGAGGTAAAGTGGCGGTGGTAAACTGTCCAGAGATAAACTGGTGGTGGTAAACTGGCGCCGGCGCGGCGGTGGTAAACGGGTGGATGTATACAGTCCTGCTTCGATTTTATTTTATAGATAGACAGGCGACTGACAGTGTGTAATGGATGCGAATTCTGAAGGAAATATGAAAGAACTATTGAAGGTTTGAATAAAACAAAAACCACCTGAGTGAGCTACCACCAGGTCATTATAGGCTGGAGTTACAGCTATTTCACGGCTCCCAGACCGATCATCAGACTCATTTTAGTGGTGCTTAGTCTATTTACGTTCAATTTTAATTTGAAAAACTGTTTGCCCAGCTGAGAGTTGAACATAGACCAAGCGTCTTCAGAGCCAATCGCATTACGTACTGCGCTACCGAAGTCACGTGATCAGGTCATACCCAATGTTGGTTTATTGTTTGACCATTGCATTTGAATAGCATTTTTATTAGCTACACACGGGCTAGTTGTTGTACATTCGGTTTCTTTCTTTTTTCTCTTATTGTTTTTATTATTTTAACTTAATATATATTTTTTAAGTCAAACTTAAACAAAATTAATGAACAACAAAAAATTTAATGGCACTACGGTTTGGTCAAACACAAACTGCCAAATTTTCGGTGGACAATTTGAACTCGGCAACCAAACACTCAATTGCCTTCGAATCCAACTTCCGCAATTTCATTTGCTTTTATAATGCATTATTAATGTGATTCAGTATTGATATCCTCAAGATCTTATGTCTTTGCATCGAAGCAGTCGGACGAAAAGTTCTTATAAATTTAATACCAGGTCTCTTGTTTCTCAACAAAATCACGTGCTTTATGTTGCAATGTTATGTTATTAAAATTGAAAGGCTCACAAAAACTTGTTATTTTTACGAAAGAAGCAAATTTGTTTGTCCAAAAATAAATAAGTCAATACAAATGCCATCCGAAGCATTACTGTTTACCAGTTTACCACCAGCAACATTGCTTGCGAAATTCATTTTTCGGGTGGGTTTATAATGCAAGACTTTTACTTTTTTTGAATTAACAAATGTTTGGAGCTCTAGTAATCGAAAAAATAATTTCATTTGTATGACTGGCTTGACTTGTAGAGCGAGTCAAAGTTGATAAATTTGTATGGTTAGAAAAAAACAATTGTTTTAAAATTTTTTTTTTTAATTTTGCGTGTAAAAAATAGGAAAAATGTGTAAATAAAACTTTTTTTTTGTTATTTTTACTTGATATATGTGTTAATTGCTATAATCAGAAATGAAAAAAAAATGATAAATTTTTTTAAAGTGCTAAATTTAATGTTTTTTGAAACACCCATTTTTGCACGCTTTTTCGACTTTACACTGAGTAGAAAAAAAAGGTTCAAACATAATCAAGCCAAGCTCGACGGATAGTAAATCCTTATATATCTCCTCATATAAAACCAAAAACTCAGCTGCCTAAAGTTGCATAGAGCTGACCTAGAGCGGTTTCATTACATGAAGTCAGTAATTATTTATGAGTTTTTCTTTTGTCAGGTGCAGAAAAAAATCATGGAAAATATTTTTCCTCTGTTTTCCAGGTATGAGTGTTAGTTTGAAATAAAATGGTTTTGTGATTTAGAAGGAAAAACCTACCTAAGTTTTTTAAAACGGTTTTATAGCTTATTTCTTGTGACCCCTAATAAAACTTTTAAGTATGAATGTTTTTGACTTAGGGTATGATTAATTATTGTGAGGTAGTTTGATGGATAAGAGTTTTTAACTGGATTAGATTTTTTTTTTAAAGATTTAAATCTTATAGGTAAGCAGATTACCTTATTAGGATTTCATAAAATAGAATATTTTTAGTGTAGGTATTTAGTTTTATAAAAAAGTAGTTGTATAAAAAGATGAAACATTGGGATGAAATTATCATTGAAAACTTGAACGAGCAGTTGTATGAGGAAAAATTATTTAAAATGTATATAATATACAATATTTTGTTTGAACTTTTTGTCAAAGATGAGAGTCTTGAAGAGTTTTTTTTTTGCCGTAGTAAGTGAATACCAAGTATCCGGTGAAAATTTACCCGAAAATGAAGTAAAATTAAAAAGCTTTTATTACAACATTAATATAAAAGGGTCGCAGCCCATAGATCGAGATTATATTTCATAAACAAAAATGAGGAATGGCTTACTTCATCTCTCCATATCAAAACCGGACAAATGAGCTTGGACTTGATGTAGATAAACCAAAGCAAGGATTTGGAAATAGCAACGATGTAAGCACTTCAAGGAGATTTTTAAACAATCTGAGGCAACCGCTCGAATAACTGGAGTCAATAAAGAGGTTATAACCAGGATCAAAATAATACTTAATGTTTTGAATAGCAGGGAAGTAGTGAATACAGTTTAACTTGGAGAGTACACCAACTCACACCTACTCTTCCTAAAATTTTGGTTTATGTCAAAATATCATCGAATACCAATCACTACCACTTGGAGAATTGTCAGAAGAAGCCTAGGAGTCCAAAATTAAAGACTACAAGAAATACAGATATCAAAATACGTGCAAAGTTTCAAAGTTTCAAGATTTCGGCACAATGAAGACCTATTTAACATGCTAGCAGTCTCATCCGATCCACTTACTTCTACCTTAAGGTATGTAAGAAACCAAAAAGATCTGAAAGCACAATACTCACCGGAAATTATAAGTTTATTACGCACTACCCCGGACTTAGATGATAGTTTCCAAGAAATTTAATGTTTGTATCAAAATTTTTGTTACTTTTATTTTGTTTTTCTACTTTTTGAATTCTAATCTAGCAATAAAATGCTTTATAAATTTACTCTCTTAGAAAAAAAAATAAAAAATCAATTAATAAAAAAAAACAAAAACAGATTTTTTTCCCCACTGTTTCAATCAAATTGGTTTGTTTTCTTCTTTCCCCGCTGTTTCTGTTAAATTACACTCAAATTACTTCATTGGCTTTCTACCTTTTTAAAATTAAATACCAATTATGTTAACCACCTTAACTTTAACAAAAACTTCTTATTTCAGCAGCAGATTCTGAAACACCCTGTAAATATATTTTCTTAAAATTCACAAACTTTGAAGCCTTGGAAATTTCCTTCAAAACTAAAAAAAAAAATTTGGCGATATCTTTATTCGTTTAAAAATATGATTTTTGCAACCAAAAAAGTCAATACGGGCCACTGTGCGCCGGTTTACCTCTGGTCCACCACAGAGCTTAATTTTCCTAATTGTTCAGAGCTTTCTTAATCCATTTATATCGAGGCCATCTTTCGCTGAAATTAACGCATTTATGACTTGACACATAGGGGACAAACTATATTTTCGGGTTTATAGACCATTTAGTAAAAATTATTTTCCAAAAGCCCTGCAACAGCGTTTTCCCTCTAGGTAAATTTAATGCTTTAAATGATATTTTCAATTAGTCCATCTACAAGGAAACGGCGCCAACGTGAAATTCAAATATCAAATTACATTTCCTCTTATTTATTGGTAACGATGTATTGCATTTTCATAGTAAATTTCTGCCCTACCAAGGAAGTCCCCTGTAAGCATTAATTCTACATCATTTCACTTGCTCTCGTGGTAAACTATCCAGAGGTAAAGTGGAAGTGGTAAGCCGGCGCGGAAGAGGTAAACTGACGGTGGTAAAACGTCATGTAGCGGCAATTTCCTGTTCTAAGTTGTTCTGACTTTTTTTTACAATAATGTGCTATTCTGTTCTGTTCCGTTCTCCTCTGTTCGAATCTAATCTAACTTCTTCGTCACTAAACAAAGCTATAATTGCTATTCTGAATAAAAAAAGCTTAGATATAATTGGAAATCAATTAAGTTGAAAACAAATATCTACTTATGTACATCGTTTAAAAATAAACAGAAAAATTGTTGCTAGGGTGACACACTGAAAGTTGCCTATTGGATGCATATTTAATGTTCACTTAAAAAATGCTCACATCATTTGAAAACAAAGAGAAAAATACTCTAATGCCAGGTAGAAAGGGATTAAGTCAGAAATAATAATTTTTCCGCAAAATGAAATTGAAGATTAAAATTTTGTTTGTAAATCCAGATATTCTTTTTTCTAAAAATATATAATGCAAAACAATCATCAAAACTGTCATCTTTAATAATATTAGGGAGGTGACTAAAAATGTAAGTTCTTACCAGATTTTCTGTTGACTTATCTCCTTAGAGCCATCTGTATTTTTGTTACCTATTAAAATTAAGTTTTGTCTAAGGGCGTTAGTAAAAATAAAGAATATTGTATTTGTATTGTATTTATTTTATAAAGAAACATTAGTATAATAAAACAGTAGCTGTTTTTTATAAGAAATACTAACTACAACAAGGTTAAACAATTTAAACATTTTTCCAAGTCAATTTAAAAAAAGAAAAAAAACAAAAAAAAATAATAGTATTAATAATCTATTTAATTGAATTCTTCGCTTTTAAATAATAGTAAATTTTAATACTTTAAATAATTAATTATTGCAGTTTTAAATGCTTATTAATAACTCATTTTAATTTATAAAGCAAACTTGGAAACAAAATTAATTCAAATAAATAAAATGTAATTTTATTAAATTTTTATATTTGGTTTTCTTCGTCCAACAAATAAGGGTCGATATTTTGCCTCTTTCGAAGTTTCCAAATTTGTATAAAATTCAAAAAAAGTTTTGTTTAAAATTCATGAAAAACTGATGGAAAGTAAGAAGTGAGCACAAACTACTCAGCAGATAATGGATTTTTCTTTTTCAATTATATTTGGAATGATCTTAGTCACACTCAATCTGAGTGTGTTCCAGAAACAGAAATTTGTAGTTTGATTACCAAATGTGGAAATTCTGTTTGGGCTATACACTTTGCAGCGACAGGACTGTTCTTATTCTGTCCCCGACAAGTGTCGGAGTAGAATGTCACCTCAGATACTGTGTGTGGTAGGCTTTTCAGATGCTTGAATAAACATGACGCTTTTTCGTTGACTCCTCTTGCAGCTTGACCTTCATGCCACATGTGATAAACAGTCAAGTTGGAAGTCTACAACTGTCTTTTTTTCTATTAATGGTGTTGGCAAACATTGCTATACAGGTCGGAGCTGAAGCCTTTGGCTGTGGTATTATTTCGACATTTCGAGCCTCTTGCTTGTCAATTCTCTTTCAATTTTCATGCTCTTTGTTTATTCTTGACTTTAGCCCTTTGGAACAACTTTATTATTTCAAAATATAAAATTAGTAAACACTTCGGGACTTATTACCTTTGTACAAATTAATTTCTATAGGAAGGAGTAATGCTAGACTTATGCTGATAAGACCAAGCAATTAGAGAGAAAAAAACTGACTAAAGTCCAATAATAATCCGAATATGGAATTTTGTGTCTTAACCCCTTTCTACCTGGCACCAGAGAATTATTACTTGGGTGAAAGACTTAATGATGCTTAGTGGGCGACAGCAGGCATATTTTGCCTAATTTTCAGCACCATTCTGGCGAAAGACGTTTTGTGGTGATCTTCATACTCGTCAGAAAGTGGTAGCATGGGGTTTTATTTTCACAAATTTTATTTTGACGTATTATACGCATGAAAGCGCCAACATTTGACAATCGTTTGACAAACGATTTGATGAGCTATTTTTTGATGTTTCATCAAATTGCAACCAATAATTCGCCATTGGTATATACGCCGTATAATGACCAACTGAATTTAATCGGTAAGAGTGAGCTAGTTCATATACACATATCGTTAATTTCAGTGCTATTGTCTTAAAGGCTGAGAATTGTAGGATGTATTTTCGGTTGTGGTGGTGTTTCAAAATTGTTTTGGAGCCGAACGCGTCAAAAACTGCCTCTTGCAGCATGTTAAAGCTAATTGCTAGTTTATTACAGTTGGATGGAATTGTTGGTTTTTGGCTGACGGTGGATTTGTTGAATTTTTGACATGTTGCAGTTGTAGTGCAACTCACGTAAACAGGAAAGAAGTAACTTGCCAAGCTGCCAACGTTGATGTCTTCTTTAATTTTGATGATGTATGGAATAGTCTTTTTTTTATAAATATCTGAATTCTGAAAAAACTTCGCTCTTTCAACATAAAACTTTTTGTTTTTATTAAAACAAGAGCAGCAACTACAACCTCGTCCAGATCAATATGTGCGCCATGTTTGGCGCAAATATTTGTGTAGACGCTAAAAAATACGTCAGTGGGGACGTCCGGACGCACATAAATTTGTGGGTCACATTCAACGTACGCTATCCACGAAAATACGAAAATATTTATAAAAATTATTTTCCGTGCAAACTGAGCATGGACGCGCGCCACTCTAAGCTAAAATTAATTCTGAAATAAGTTTAAATTTTGGCGGAAATATTTGCGGCGAATAGAAAATTCAAGACGCACGGCACAAAACGTAAATTTTTATTGATCTTGATTCTGGACGCGGCTTACGATGGGAATATTCAAATTCCCTACAGCTTCTCGATATTTACTGTTATTTTTAAGTGCGGTCGCTATAAGTCGTTTTCTTTTGGAGGTGGCGCACTTATCATGAGTAGATGCAAACAACAACCTAGTACTACCAACTACTCGTGTTCTCATGGCGACTAGATGAGGTTTGTAGGAAAACTGATTTTGTGCCTTCCATTCAAAATGGCTAATAAAGTACTCACCAATACTTCGCCACCTCCAAAGGAACACGGCTATTACTTGACAAACATTGTCAAAAGCGAAAGTGTTAGTTAAAACCAGGGTACGGAAACGCTCGCACACGAGCGCTCATAAAACGCTCTCAGCTCATATTTCGCCCATGAGCGTACGCAGGGTTCAAAGGCTCGCGAGCGAGAGCGTGAGCGCAAAAACAAAATATCGAAACGCCCGCTCATGGGCGAGATCGAAAATAAAAATAGCGAAACGCCCGCTCATGAGCGGGAGCCGAAAAAATTATTTGGCCCATGGCTCGCGGGCGAGCGAGAGCGGTTGTGAGCGATTGTGAGCGCTCATGAGCAGTGGTGGATATAACTGGTTTTCCTTTCCTAATACAATTTATACAACATGCGTTAATGAATTGGCTTTTTTTTTACGGAAGTTAAAGTTAAAACTTAAAAGTGATTAACTAAAAAAATACACATATTATGACATAGTGGAAATAGAGCAAGCCTTTCAGCAGGTGTTTCAATATTTCGCGAAATGCAATAATTTTTCGGATTAAAAAAATTAAATGAATTTTTTTCTACACTTATTGAGATTTGCTTTCGGACAGACGATATGCAAAATGCAACCCCTTTGCATTCCTTGTTCATAGGTACATGAGCAGGAGTACCTTTCTTCTGTAGATCGCACTTCTTAGAAAAACGATTATAAAAAATCAGTTTCAGAAACAAAGGTTCTAGTTTTTTGAAAGTTAGGTAATAATAAGCAGTTTATTTGCGTGGTTGTTGGTAATGGGATGTTTTTTTTTAATATAGTAGGTAGCACAAGTGGATTGGTTCCATTTTATTCTTGGAATTAGAATATGCACCCTTTTTTCCGTACATGTGTATACAGTAGAATACGCTTATAAGGAACATGGTCATAGGAAAACCCCGAATTATAGCATTCAAAAATCAGATTTTTCGAAGTTTCTTATAAGTAGGATCTTCTGTTTAATTATTTTTTTTTCGTGCATTTGCGAAAATATAGAAAATGGGTTTTTCCAATACAGTTTGCACTTATGAATTAATGAGCTATATGAACTCATTCGATTTTTAACCAGGAAGATAGTAAGAAGTGTTTGAGTAATTATAAAACCAAAGTAAAAAAAAAATAATGGCACCGCGAAAAATATTCCATCATGATAAATATGTGAAATTTGATTTGGAAATAAAAAAATCAAAGTGTTTAGTTGAACATTGTGATAAAGACTTATGTGGGAAAAAACCATCCAATATAAAACGGCACTATAAGTTAGCACACAAAAAAAATATAAGTGATGATGAAAATGATGAAAACAATGAACCTGTGGCATCGGTATCAGGATTGCAAAAAGACAACAAGAAATCAAAAATAAGTGTTAACATTACAATGAACAAAAAAGAATTTTTAAAATGTTGTGTGGGCTTGGTTACGGTTAAAAATATTCCATTCCGTATTTTTGACGATCACGACTATTTTAAAAAAATCATTGCCCCTTATGAACAAAAATTTGGTGTTATCATTAATTCAAAAAATATCTGCAATGCTGTTGAGAAAGCAAGTCAAGAAATAAAGGAAATTATTACAAGACGTGTAGAAAAAAAAATGATTTCCTTGAAAGTGGACATTGCTACTCGTATGGAGAAAAGCGTTCTAGGCATAAATATTCAGTATATAAAGGATTTTAAAATATGCATTAACACAATAGGTAAGTGAAAATTTTTGGAATTTTAAAAATAAATAGCCCAATTTTATGAAATCAATATATGTAATATCTGAATATCATTTTCGAAGGTATGATTGAAATATCGAAAAGACATACAGCACAATTTTTGAAGGAAGAGATTCTGAGATGCTTGCAAGACTTCAAAATAGATATCACACAGTTATATTCAAACACAACTGACAATGGTGCAAACGTTATCAAAGCTTCTAAAATACTCCAAGAAATTCAAGAGGAAAACATCAACGGCCCCGAAAACATCGAAAGAGATGAAGAAGATATACAAAGCAAAATCGCTGCAGTATTTTCAGTAGTTCGATGTGCAGCTCATACTCTACAGTTGGCAGCATATGATGTGATAAGAACAGTTGAAATAGAGGTCAATGAATGCCGGAAACTTGTCAAAAAACTCCGAACATCAGTAAGATCAGGTGACATAAACATTAATATGCCTACTCTTGATAATATGACGAGGTGGAATTCAACATTTTGCATGATCAATTCCATTTCATCTCAAAAAAATTACATTGACAATTTGGACGATTCTACCATTGATATCGATTGGAATTTCATCGACAATTTTATCAAGGCTTTTAGACCGCTTGCCGATTGTACTTTAAAATTACAGTGCGAGCAATATACCTTAGGCGATTTCTATCGAGATTGGTTGACCTGCGAACTCAAGCTGATAAATATTGCCGATGGAAATTCGTATGCATCCCGTCTACATCAAGCAATGACTACTACTGCCCTGTACCTAGACCCGCGTTTCAATTTTGATGCCTCTCCATTGCTGACCGATCATCAGAAACAAGTTGCACTCAACCATCTTATGAAAACATATGAAATGCTGCAACTACTGGACACAACACCAGTCTCTTCCGATGAATCAGTTAACTCTGTAAATACACGATCTGATTTGCATTCTACATCTTCTGGTAATGAATACGGCGAATTGCAAGAACATATACAACAAATGTTAGCCACTGCACAATCACCATCACTAACCAAAAGAAGTTTAAAGCAAAAATTGTCGTTATTATGCGAAAGAAGCATGGAACCTTTGGAAACTAATGTGTTGAGTTACTGGAAGAAATATCATAGCCATGATAGGGAACTATCTCAACTTTCCGAAGTTGCTCTAGCCGTTCCTGCCACACAAGTATCTGTAGAACGGGCATTTAGCGCACTGTCAACAATATTAACAAAACTGAGGACAAAACTTTCAAAAAAATCTCTTTCTAATATTCTCCTCTATAAATTAAATTTCAAATTAATAGAAACATCTACGTTAGATATACTTGAAAACGAGGGAATATAAGACATTTTTCATTACATTAATTCATTAATTTATATAACTATCATTAATATTAAAATTTAAAAAAAACCATTTAATTGTTTTCTTTTTTATTTTTTTCTAAATTCTTAAAGGCTCGCGAGCGCTAAATTGGCTCGCTCTCGTCTCACGCTCATGAGCGTGGGCGTTTGCTATCGCTCTTAATGAGAGCGCTCTTGACGTGAGCGTTTTACTATCGCTCTTAATGAGAGCGCTCTTGACGAGAGCGTTTTGCCATCGCTCTTAATGAGAGCGCTCTTGACGTGAGCGTTTATAAATCGAACGCTCGCGAGCGCGGGCGAAACCAAAAGTGCTCACACCTGATGGCTCATGGGCGAGCGTATCTGGTAAGCGCTCTTGTTGAAAGGCACGCTCGCGAGCCGCTCATGAGCGTGCCTTTCTGAACCCTGGTTAAAACAACTCTTTTGTCTTCGAGATTAATATTTCGGCATGAACATGCATTTAAAATTACGGGGAAGGTAATAGCTAATTGTATTTTTTTTTCAAAATCAAATTGGGGAACGGGGCCTACATATACTTTGTATATGCAGTAACATTTGCTTTGTTATGCTAATTTTTTTTTGAGTAAAGTCCTCGTCGTCACTCGATGTTGGTAGCCAATATTGAAAGTTGCAGACAGGGTGACTTTTGTTTTTGACGAGATTGATGTTGTTTAGTTTTTGTTGCGCCAATTTTCTTCTTCATTCACTTCTGGAACTTCGAGGTCATCATCAGTTCATGGTTGGCAAATTTAGTTTTCTTTTCTAAGATCCATAATTGGTGATATTATTTCTGAAGTTTTTTCTTGGTTAGCGAAACCTATTTTTATTTTTCCCGGATGGGATGATACTCGCCCCCGAATTAAAAATTTGTCAACTCTAAGGGTTGATACTTCTTAAAGAACTCTATTTTTTAGGTCATAGAATTCGGACGCTACGGCTGCTGATGGTGGTTTCGCGCTACCATATTTAAAGATGGAAACTATCACATTACTGATGTATAGCGGAAAGTATGGTAGTATTTTCTCCAAATTCAATGCAACAGCCGGACAAAAGTATGGGTTTATATCACCAATTATTTCCTCTAATTTAATTTTATTTTTGGTTCTTAGATAAAGAATATTGGCCCACTTAAAAATATCACCATCAGGCTCTTCAAACTCGTCATGAAACTCTTCATCTTCTGGGGTCTCTAAACACTTATCCTCTAAAACAATGCAATCAGGGGAGCATTTGTAAAGAAATTTCGGTAGTTCTCGGTCATGTTGCCTTCATTTTGATTTTCATTCATTGCAACAATGAATATGGGATGGCTTCAGCGTTCAGCGTGCCTTTCGACTCCATATTTCCATCAATACAAGTTTGATCCCTCAGCTTAGCAAAATTTCTTAGATAAAAATGTTTGACTCTTCTCTAGTTTTGCCTCCAGCACTTCCACTATTAATATTAATAGAGTCAGAGTGGCAAGTATCTAACCTAATCAGGCATGGTGTTATTTTTGTTTAACTTACCAGTTCCCACAATCAGAAACTTTAAGCATTGACTCAAATATTCGGACAATCTATTCAATTTAGAAAAGGAGCGTGCGGCACTGCTAACAAGGCTTTTCTTAAGTCGGTTTCTACTTATTTACGATCCGGGAACGTTGCCTATGGGTTCGATCCTATGCGAAGGAATTCCTACAACCAGTAACAGATGGCGTTTGTGTTTTGTGCAGCCGAAACCATTTGAAAAATTAGCATGTAAATATTTGTTACTGAGCGGGCGCCATCAGCTTGAAGTTGCCGGCAACTAAGTTCCGCGAACAACTTGGAGCAACTTAAAGTGACCGGCAACAAAGGTGCCCAGTAGACGCTTTCCCATATAAGCCAGTGTTTTTGAATCGGGAGCAACTAAAAGTTGCTGGGGTGATCAAATAAAAGCTGCCTAGTGGGCGGCAGGCCTGCGATCAAAAACGTGTCCACATCAATGCGTATTGCGATACATTGTGAGAAGGACAATTTGTCAAAAAAATACATTAATAAAAATGTTATGAAAAAAAGGAAAAGGCATTGGAAATCAGCCATTAAGATATGCACAAACCGATGCGATGGCGGTGGCGATCGCCATGACAATATAGATGCCGCAAATGTAATTCAATGGAACGGCACATATCTACGCGATAAGTGGATTGCATTCACCTTCCTCTGCTGCGTTCAGTTATAGGGCCCATACACCACACATGCCTGCATGCGCAATACAGTGATTGCGCATGCAAACTGCGAGTGTATGGTGTTGAATGTGTGGTTGTGCATGCGGCATGAGTGATTTCAAATTTGTTTGATATTTTCTTGTTTGTGCATGCAAGCATGTGTGGTGTGTGTGCTACATTTGCTCATTCAAGCTTGTCCTATTAAGAATTTGTCTACTCAGCGATGAAAACACGACTAATTATTGTACAGTTTGCATGAGTAGTGTATGGCTGAAGCGTGACTGTGCATTCTTGTATTTGCGCATGCAGGCATGTGTGGTGTATGGGCCCTATAACACGACATTTATTGAACGCAGCAAGCACCATTTGCTCGCCTAATCGCACTATATTTCGATTGAAGTTGAACCTGACACACTGTTTTGCGAAAACTCTGCTTCTCCTTCTGAAATAGGTAACGGAAATAAAATATGAAAAGTTTGTTTCTTTTTATTTTGTTTGTGAAGCAAAGCGATATAATTAGTTTGTATGGGTGGCGCGTGAATCGTGCTACAAAAACAAAACGTTATAACTTTTTTTCGGTGTGAGTAATCGGCTTATTTTTTTTTTTCGGTTTTGTAGGTTACAATTAAGATTTATTAAAATGAATGCTTAGGATAACGAAACGAGGATTTGGATAGTGCAGCGGTTCCATGCTTTGCAGTCCATCATTTCCATCAATAGTGTGTTTGGCGGCACTCCCCCGATTAAATGGGCCATTATAAGGTTGGTAAACATGTTTTCCGAATCTGGAAGCATCGCACGAAGATAATCCATTAGACGGAACTGCACGCGAAGCGAGGCACTGAGTGGTGTGATTTTTTGTATGGGGTTATGTCAAGCAAAATGCGTACAAAACTTAACCAAGGAATTGAACTGAATTGAAGCAGTCGATTAAAACGATAATTGAAGCGATCCCGACTTCAAACCTTCAGGCCGCAATGACAAATTTTCTGGTCAGGTGTCGCATATAAGTGAATGAGCGTGTATGTCATTTACGGTCTATCATCTTCAAACACAATAAGTTACATAAAATAAAATTTAATTTTCTAAATAAATAAAACACCACAATGTAAAAATCAATATTGTGATTAACCAAAATCTTCAGCCGTCCCGTTGTGGTGCTTGCAAAAACGTAGGTATATCAAACCGGGATTCCTCTGGACTCACACTACCTTTGGAGTAACCACTTGGTTCTCTGATATTCACTAATCAAAAAATTCGTCTTCGTTTACGAAACAGATGCTCAAATTTTTGTTGGCTATGCATGAAACGGTATACGGATTTGCAAATACAGTACTTCTTTCTATTTACGTAAGTATTTGTACGAACAAAATGTTTTCGATATAACGAATGCACTCTACAGTCTACACATTATATCACTGTATTGTCTTATAAAAATCGAATGACCTTGAATGGGTTCATCCATATTCATCAAAACTTAAACAATATTTTTCAGGTCATTCCTTAACTTTCTCTCCTCTCTGAAATATGAAATAAAAAAAAATTCTTAAGGAAAAATCATTCCAATTCAAAAACACATTCCCACTGTAGATTACTTTAATCTAAATAAAAAAAAATAATCAAAAGCTGGCTAATGGTGCTCATGAAGGAAAAACACCAAACAAAATAAAAACTTTTTTAGAAAATGTATAAAAGGAAAACAAAAATAGTATAGTAAATAAATTGAGTGAACAAAACAGCAGCTTCCTTAGCAGCTATTCAAAGTTATCCCTTTGTCCTGTGCCTTGGCCGGATGGTATATAATTTATTTTTTTTTTTTTGTTTTGTTTTGTTTGTCCAACCTCTCACTTCTCAAACTCAAAGGCATTTATAATCTCGCGTTCTATATTTGCGCGAAAAATAAAGTAATTTCTCATTTCAACAAAGACTCTATATTGCTGTCTAGTGGCCAGCACACCACGATGGACATTATCCATCATCTTGAATGCAAGCAAGATGTTGGATTGGTGTTACCACTTTGAGGAAAAATTGTGTGTTATTTTTTTAAATGAATTGTAGTGAAGGGCTTAAGTAATAACTTCCTAAAATAGTTCAAGAATGACTCTTTATCCGACAAAAAAAACTTAACGATGCGTGAACAGCTATGCTGGCGTGCGGTAGAGTGAAATAAAAACTTCGACTTCCCTCTGTGCGACGTAACGAGGTCATACTTTACGATATACCATGTTACGTTACGAAAATCTGCATAGTAAGATATTGGGTGCGTTCAGTGACAAATATATGAAGATTTCCTTCAATTGTGCTACGGTGAAGCTTCCTCCGTATATTATAATTATACTCATTGATCCATTTGGAGCTCCCAGTGAATTGTGCGAGACTACCTTTGTATTTCTTTGGTTGTCACAAGGTTTGCACACTATAGACGAGATGATAAGAGATTTTTTCAAATCTTCTCTCGGTCTCGTTTAAATCAGAAAATTTAAATACTAGTCCGGATGACTGAATCCTACAGCGGGAGTCAGAATCACTCTTTCCATATTCATGTAATGTCGATCTAAAACAATACATTAATTTGGTACGCATGTGCTTTAAGACAAATGTGAGAACGCAAAAAGCGCCATTTTGATACCAAAACTCGATTGAACCTATGGTTGAGGAATGGGTTTGTGGAACAACAATATAAAGCCCCGAGTTAAACAGCAAAGAGTCATTTAGTCGCGTTTAAAAGAGAGATTAAGTCTTTGATCTTTAGTTCGGAAAGTTCTTTTTTCTGCAGTTTCGCACAGCTGCGACAATGGGTGTAGTAAGAAATACCCAGTTTCTCTGCATGCTCCCCTATTGGCCAGTGCCCGGTGCATGTTGCACCGACCCCGGCGATGTCTTGCTTTTGTCTATACATTAGATCTTTTGTTCGGACTTTATTGTAGGCAAAATTGAAAGAATATTGCCCTTCATGCTTCATAACTCCGAGAAGATTAAAAACTCTTTCCGCAAGTGAGCTATGAAGGGCTGATCCTTGCCTAGCTTGTTCGTCTGCCTGCTCATTTCCCTTAATGCCACAGGTACCCAGATAAGAGTGACACTAAGATTGGTGCTGAGGTTTTAAAACACATCTCGGCATTACTGGACCAATTTTGAGGATGATGTAGCCACAGCAATTGCCTTAACAGCTAGCCGACTGTCTGTCAGAATTGCAATATATTGATTATGGTTTGGGTCTTGTTTGATTTTGCATGCTTTCCTAATAGCCAGTAATTCTGCCTGAAAAAAGCTAGCATAGTCAGGAACTCGAAAAGATTTGGAGATATTTAAAGACTCAGAGAAGATTCCTGAACCAATACCGCACTCCACCTTTGAGATGTCAGTGTAGATAGTTGTGTCGAAGTCTCTCATCATAATGAGTCATCCTTCCAATCCTCTCTAAATGGAATTTTAACTTTAAAATCCCTACCCCCCCCCCCCCCCGATGCTCAAAGTAGCGGTGCAGTAGTCGGTAGGAGTCGAAAAAATATCATTGGGAATCAAATGTGCGATATTGCCATGACCATAGGGTTTGACAAACCTGCCATTCGATTCTTTCAGTCTTATCGAGTGGTAAAATATGCAGAAAAACGCTTAATGCATCCGTTTGGCAAGATCATAAGGCCCCCGGGGTACCAACACTAGATGTTCTATTGATGTTATATGCCTTGGTTAGAGCGGGTCACCATACAATCGATCCATGTGTGAGGATCGGTCGTACTACAGCTGTGTACGTCCATAAGCGTCTAATAAAGGGTCCCTTTAGTTGTTGGAGAGAGGACCCTGGAATCGTTGTGTGTGTTGATAACGGAGCCTAGGTAGACATAAGGCCCCTAACTACGTAAAAGTTATTTTTTAGCTGGTTTGGTTTTGGCAACACTGGTTTTGACAGCTGACGTGTGTTTAGTACCTTGTGTCACTGTCAAACAGCTTCAGTTTGGTTTGCAATTTAACCATGGATCGTCTTACAAATGAACAACGCTTGCAAATTATTGAATTTTACTATCAAAATTCGTGCTCGGTTCGAAATGTTCATCGCGCGCTGCTTCCATTTTATGATCGGCATCCTCGACCTTCTGAGCAGTCTATTCGGAAGATTGTGACCAAATTTCAGACCAAATTTACTTTGTTGGACATTAAACCACCAACACGTTTACGTACTGTGCGTAGTGAAGAAAATATTGCGGCCGTATCAGCTAGTGTGACAGAAGACCGCGAAATGTCGATTCGGCGCCGTTCCCAGCAGTTAGGCCTTTGTTACAGCACTACGTGGAAAATTTTGCGGAAGGATTTGGGCGTAAAGCCTTTTAAGATACAGCTGGTGCAAGAACTAAAGCCAGCCGACCTACCACAACGCCGAATTTTTGGTGAATGGGCTCTTGGAAAGCTGGCCGAGGATCCGCTTTTTTATCGAAAAATTGTGTTCAGCGATGAGGCTCATTTTTGGTTGAATGGGTACGTAAATAAGCAAAATTGCCGCATTTGGAGTGAAGATCAGCCAGAAGCATTGCAACAGCTACCAATGCATCCCGAAAAAGCCACTGTTTGGTGCGGTTTATGGGCCGGCGGCATTATTGGGCCATATTTCTTCAAAGATGATGTGAATCGCAGCGTTACTGTCAATGGTGAACACTACCGAGCGATGATAACAAACTTTTTTTTGCCCGAAATGGAAGTTCTTGACTTGCATGATGTGTGGTTTCAACAAGACGGTGCCACATGCCACACAGCACGCGAAACAATGGCGCAATTGCGAGGCGAGTTTGGTGAACAGTTAATTTCACGTTTCGGGCCGGTCAATTGGCCGCCTAGATCGTGCGATTTGACACCATTAGATTATTTTTTGTGGGGGTATGTCAAGGCTAATGTCTATAGGGACAAGCCCGCTTCGATTGACGCACTGGAAGCCAACATCCATGCATTCATTCGTGAGATACCGGCCGATATGTGTGAAAGAGTATGCCAAAATTGGACTCAGCGGATGGGCTACCTGAGACGCAGCCGCGGTCAACATTTGCATGAAATTATCTTTAAACACTAAATTGCAAGGTTCAAACTATCGATTCAAATAAATATTTCATTAATTTTTTCGAATTTTTTGTGTTTTTTTTTTTAAAAAAAGTTCTAAACCTCTTAAAAAATCACCCATTAGATTCCTATGGTCATGTTCTTTCTGTTCTTTCTGTGTCTGGTATTAGGTGACTTATATTCCTAGTCTTACCCTAATTGACCGTAAAGTGCATACTATTTCTTCCAATTCAATACTCACAAAAGCAATACTGACATCACGCTTTTTTCTTGCAATTATGTCAATATCGTTGGGGCGCGTATGCGAGTAATTGGAAGGAGTTTTGAAATAATGTATCTCTTGTGTTGACATCAGCAACGTTCTCTATTGTCAACCTGAATAAACGGACAAGTTTGGAAGGGATTCCAAAACAAGACATTACATAGCTCGTCTCTGTCATACCTGGCCTAGAATTCGATGAAAAGGTGGTGGGTATCGAGTTGAAATTTCTGGGGTTTTTTCCCAGATCTGCCATAATGTGAATATTTGGTCGTTGATTGGCTTTCCTGGCCTAAAGCCACACTGATATGAACCTATGAGGTTGTTGACAAATGGATATAGGCGTTCACACAATACGGCAGAAAAGATCTTGTCGGTTAAGTTAAGGAGAATTGTTTTGTAGTTGGCGCAGTTCAGCGGGTCTTCTTTCTTCAGGATCGGGTAAACAAAGCTTTGCAGCTGAGCAAGTACATACTCCTAACCAGGTCGTTGGCCGCTTCTTTGAACCATCTCGGTGAGCTCGGCAGTAAGGTCGTCAGCTCCAGCAGCTTTATTGAAAATCAGTTTATGGCTATCTTCACTTCGTCAAGACTGTGTTTCTACTAGGATGTTCCCTTTATGGTCCTTGCAGGCTTCATAGGCGGCATAGGACTCTTCAAGATTTTATTAGAGTTTATTTGCAGCCGTGACTCGGCTAAAACAAGGTAGTGGTCCAAGTCAATGTTGTCTCGGGCTTCCATGATACTGGAGCAGTGTCTCAATCTGGTGGACGGTTTATTGATATTAGAGATTTCCAAGTCCCCGTGGGTACTTTTAAGATATGGGAACTGCATAATAGCTACCAAATCTTCTCGCCCCGCAACAAAGTCGATCAGCCTGAATTATATTTTATTGCAGAATGTGTCGTTCAGGCTATATTCTTTTCGACTGTACCACCAAATATTTATATTTTTAATTTTTGTCATCAAGAAGTATTATTAAATGGCAACACTTAAATGATAGTATAAGTAGTAAAAGCGTTTGCTAGACGGGAATCGTAACAAATTTGAAGTGCTTTTCCATTCCAATTCACGCGGTGTCCTTCCATTCCAACACCCAGGACTTAGCTCCAGAGCCCAGTAGCACAGCGCCGCCAGCAGTATAGTGACAAAGATAAATGAGTTACATCTTCTACCTGTGCCCATGCACCGCGCCGCACCACTTCAGCTTCAGTTCCACAAACTGATAGCTAACAAATAGCACTTGTGCGAACAAATGAGCATTTCACCTGGGTATACATATATGTCGAAGGCTTTATTACTCAATGTTAAACCTGAACACAGTATATACCCAGTTCCAGTAAATCCACACGGACGCGCCTCGCCTCCCTTCGCCACCACTCAATTCCAAGTGATAGCAAGAGACTTTATAATCTTTTATCGGATTGTTGTCTCCGATGTTTATGTAGAGTTTTGTATTGTAGTTCTTGATTCTGGTTGGTATATACGCCTTGATTTCTTTTTCCATGGGAAATTGACTTTTTGTTGGGAAAAAATATTTAACAACAGGTAGGTATGTAATGTATTCGAGATCCATCGAAATAAATAGGAATTAAAGTGAAAGAGTATCCCTTATCCGAAGCATTAGAATTTTGTTGTGCTCGGGATATATGAAAGTATCGCAAGGGCAAGTTATGGAATCGTTGTAAAAAATATTAAACTTAACACGTCCCTTACTTTGGCGGACACTTTTTGGCGGAATCGAACATTTTTTATATCTCAATTTGTAGCTATGTAATTAAATTTGTTGAGCAAACCAAATATTTTAGCTCACATAGTTTCTTAGTTTTTAAAGTTTCCGTTTCCGTTTTAAAATAAGTCTGAAGTTAGCGGACGAAATCTAAAATAATAAAAATTTTAAAGTATCTTTGATTGGCATCCAAATTTGTAACTTTAAAAAATTCTCTTGAGTTGCACAAACCTCAATTTTATAGCTATCTATAGTTTGTTTTAAATATCCAAGTTTCCGCTAAAATACATAAGTCTGAAGTTAGCGGATGGAAATAATAATTCTCTAGGTGCCCAAAATTTAAGCTTTTTAAATCCTAATTTTGTAGCTATTATGGATCCTTTTTTATTTCAATTTCAAGTTTAAAAAAAACGCATTTTCGTAAAACAAATCCGGCCACTAGATCTCGAAGAAGTGAAGATAGCCATATGTAATTGTATTCTAATTGAAGTCCAATAAAGCTAATGGAACTTAATAGGTCAACATCAGTGTGGTTTTATGCCAGGAAATACCACCGTCGCGACCAAATATTCACGTAACAGCAGATAAATGTCTAGTTTTGGCATCCCTGGACAAACTTTCCCGTTATTCAATTTCGTTCGGATTCGGCAAGAAATTGTAAGTCCCATCCATTCCTGCAAAACCAAACAACTCTCACACAGGGGTTGAGAGTTGTAAGTCAGTCAGTCAGTTTTTTTTTTTATATTTTACGCCCCTCAAGGGGTTGTAACCTTGTAAATACCCTTATAATGATAAATCACAGTGCGAGAGCCTTTAAAAATATTGGAGAGAGGTACCGATACAGAATGGTTTCAAATAACTGAACATTGTAATCGCAAGGAAAAATTGAGCCAGTTACAGCATTCCACATTCGTGTAGTACGACTGAAGAAAGAATATCTGTACTTAGCAGTACGTTCGAAGTTGGGCTCAAAATATAGGGCATTCCTAGAAGTGCGAGTATTACGATGGATTTTTTTTAGGGGAGAAATGCAACTGGCTTTTGCGCTGGAGCACTCTTTGTAAAAAATAGCTATAAAATAAAGAAAGACATGAAACACTACGATGCCGGCCGGCGTGGTTTCCCAGAATTGTAATTATTTCTGATAAATTTCTATCCCCTATCATTTTAAAAGTTCTATTTTAAATTCTGTCCAAGAGAAGAGAATGTGTTGTTGGAGGACCTGGATAAAGGCTTTGTAGATTACAGCCAGATCCGAAGGAGAGACACATTTCTTGCATTGTCGAAGAAAACCTTAACACTTAGCAGCGTTTTTGGCAACATTAAATATGTGGTCATTCCACCAGAGGTGGTCTGTGATGTTCATACCGAGGACTGAAAGCTATTTAGTTCCTTCAATACAAGTATACAGCCCATGGTAAGCGGCATGGGGGATTGGATATCGCTTCAACGACAGAAGACAGCTTTGAGTTTTTGAAGCATTAAAATTTACGTGGTTTTTGTTTCGCTATTAGACAATGCTGTCAAGATCAAAATTTAATGAACTTATCATTATCATTCATCATCATCAGTAGGACAGGGATGTGATTCTAGAAACAAATATGAAAAGCTGAGGGTACTGTCGTCAGCAAAACAATTTAATGGATTAGAAGTTTCAGACAAAAAAAAAATCATTGATTAAAAAGAGAAAGAGAAGCGGAGAGACAAAACGGAGCCCTGGGGCATACCAGCGTTTATGTCGTGAATATCAGACTTAAACCATCCAATACAACTTGTGTTGAGCGGTCCAAAAGGATACTTCTAATCCAACGAAAAAGCGATTCATCGATCCCAAATGCACGCATTTTCAAGAGAGCTTGATGCCAAACTCTATCAAATGCTTTTTGAAATACCAAGTGCAATCATCTTACTTTCGCCAAAATGATTTAAAGATTTGTGCCTCTGTCCGGTGAGATATAGATATACCATCAGTTCATCATTGCTACGAAAGTCATACTGCCGGTCATTAAGAAGCTTTCGTGACTCAAGATATTTCTTAAGCTGGTGGTTATTTAGCGTTCCCCTTCCCATGACCTTAAAAAGAAGGTAAGTAAGTGCAATTGGACGAAAGTTAGTTTTCCATCCACTCGGAAAGAGACCAGCAGAGTAGGATAGATGGAAAAGCTTACGCAGTGGTTTTGCCAGCGTCCGGGCCAGCGGATTTGTGTATATGGAGATCTTTCAGAACTTCTAAAACTGTACGAGTACGGAAGAAGATTGGTCACATCTCCCATGAAATAGTTTACGTTCTCAATGATAGGAGGAGTTATATCACTTTCTGACAGCCTTGAGCTGACAAAAGTGGTGCCGTTGAAAACGAGCGTTGGAGCCGAACACGAAGTAATATTTCGTTTGTATTTTACAAATCACTAAATGTTTTTTTGTTCATGCTAAAGTTGGTTCGTCGAATATGACCTTTACAGGTCTTTCTAGCTTGCTTGAACTTATTCCAGTTTTCCTCAGTGGCTTTATCACTTCGGAAAATAACTCTCATAGCCTCTTTAAAGCTCAAATCAAACCATTCGTTTTCTTCTGGTTTTATAGATTTGTCCCTATTTGGCATAAAATTTCTCATTCTGGCTCTCCACGTGCTATCGCGCCACCAAATTTATTTTTATTTAGTTGTGGAACAAATCGAGGTTGTGAGGAGTTCAACTTTCTACATCAATATTATATTTCCTTTAAATAAATTTGGCATAAGCAGCTTTATCATTTTAAGGGCATCAAGATACGACACAGTCATTCTCTTTATGCAAAAATCAAAGGAATTAGGGGAAATGTCAAGGTTGTTTGTTTTGCTTTAATTTTTTTTTTTTTTTTTTTTTTGATAAAAACGCTGACAAGTTCTCACTCAGCAACGCATCAATATCAATTTACCGAGCTTGTGAAATTTTTATGTGAAAGGAAATCAGCGATGGAAGACGTTTGAGATGTCAGCAACGACAAGCAGTACTTAAATTTCTTTAAAATTTTATATTTAAATGGAGGCTGAATTGCACGCTGTTGTTTTTTTTTTTTTTTTGTTATTTGGACTTTATTTGTTTTAAATGGAACGGCTATGAAAGGCGAATGGCACAGAAGATGTAATGCTTGATTGCTTACTTAGAGGTGTGGAACCAATCCCCTCTCTAGGCAACATTCTTTTCCATGAGTTATCCCAATTTTAACTGCATGTAAATGTCATTCATTAGTTTGCATTAGATGATAATCAATACAATAAATAAATTGTTCCTTTCCTTATTTTACGTAAATCTTAAAAGTACATGTATACATTATGTAGGTTCCTACATTATATTGGGTTCGTTCAGCAGGCACAAGGGACTACATATGTAGTCAAGCGCATTCATTGAACGCAATTTTTACAAAGGAAAGTAGTTATTTTTTGAGATGTCATTAATGAAAAAATTGGAACTTTACTTCCAACCTTTACTTTCCGTTGATAGTGCAGATAGTGTTTATAATAATATTTTTATCTGAAAAACACCTCACACAAATCAATTACGAATTGTAAATTATAATTTTTCTATACTTCTTATACTAATGATGTATTTTTTAATTAAATCTTTTCTTTAATTTTGATAAAGAATTGCTCCACCCAAAACAAACGTGGAAAAAAGAAGTCACTGAACAATGAAGTTCAGCTTGCTGTTTAATTTAAAAACATAATCAGCTGATATTTTGACATAAATGTACTTGACTTGAAATGAAGGTAGAAATTTCTTGACTAGCTTTCCAGTCACTTTCCAATAAAAGTTGCCTTAATTTGAAGGCAATTTTGCGACAGCTGGCCAATCAAAGACGAGAAACTTATTGCCTTGCCTTCAAGTCCCTACGTCTTCTGAACCTACCCATTTACATACTTTTTTACTATAGAGACGTGTAATTCATGTTGCCTTTAATTTAAGATACCTAAGTTCTCACAAGCATATAAAGGGTTTTTCAACAGGGACGCTACAAAAGTAGAGTAACAGGGACAGCAAACGACGCCATATTTCTTGCCGCTCTTTTGACATTTCTCTTTAAGGTTTGCCATTTCATGATGGAAAGATATACGAGCCAATAACGAGTCGAAGTTATTAAAATTTACTACCGAAATTCGGAGTCAGTGGCCTCAACGTTAAGAGCGCTAAAAATCGAAAAATCATCTTCAGCGATGAGGCTCATTTCTGGCTGAATGGCTTCGTCAATAAGCAAAATATGCGGTATTGGTCAGGCATCAATCCACACGTACTCCATGAGTCATCATTGCATCCCGAAAAAATTACGGTTTGGTGTGGTTTATGGGCCGGCGGCGTCATTGGGCCGTACTTCTGCCGTCATGATCAAGACCGGCACGTTACTGTGAATGGGGATCGCTACCGTTCAATGATAACCGAATATTTTTGGCCACAATTGGATGATATGGACTTGGAGGATATGTGGTTCCAACAGGACGGCCGGCGCCACAAGCCACACAGCGAATGTCACAATCAATTTATTGGAAACCAAGTTTGGAGAACGTGTTATCTCACGAAATGGTCCAGTCGCTTGGCCGGCTCGGTCGTGCGATTTGACGCCGTTAGACTATTTCCTGTGGGGCTAGGTTAAGTCTATGGTCTATGCAAACAAGCCAGCGACGATTGATGAACTTCGTACGAATATCGAACGTGAAATTGCAGCAGTATCGGCCGATTTATGCTTGAAAACGGTCGAAAATTGGGCTCAGCGTCTAAACTTCTGCAAGCGTGCCCGTGGTGGCCATGCAAAAGAAATCGAGTTCCATACATAATGGCATCGAACGTTACTTTCACAGGAATAAAGAATTTCATTGATATCCAAAACCGTTTTTGTTTTATTAAAAAAAACTTTTGTAGCGCTCTTATTGAAAAACCCGATATATAGTTAAGACGATTTACTACTATGTTAAAGCATTTTTGGTATGATGCTAGGTTAAAAAAAGATTTTCAAAATTTTAAACTAGTTAGTATCGTAGACTTCTTAATATTTTAATAAAGTTAAAATTATGAAATAGCAATTTTAATTTTTTAGTATCAAACTAACATTGCTCTGGGGAGCAATGAAAAGCATCCAACCGAACTCCTTTTCACAAAAACCTTTATCAAGAGACATTTGAGACAATTATATTCACGAAATGTAGGTAAAGTGGTAATTTAGCCGAGTAGGTATAGTCATTTTGATGATACATATCATGCACTCCTTGATAGAGATATAAGTCTAGAGGAGTTAATATAGGTAATACTAGGATTACGGAATAATAAAGCCACGGTCCCATCAGATAAGATTGCGAATGAGTTCTTGAAGCACCTACCAAACCTATCGTTAGAATATCTTCGTTCTTTCTTTGAAAGTCTTTTCAATTACGAGAAAATAAATATCTCAGAACTGCTTAGAGCTGATATAACGATGGTTTTTAAAAAAAGAAAATAAAAATCTACCAGTGCCATCGAAAATGCCGTAATGAAAGTCTACAACTAAATCTTATCAAACAGGCTTCAGGAGTGGGCAGAAAATATCGGTGTTGAGTATACAGGGTGATTCGCATAAGGTGTGACAAGATGCTAAAGCGAGTAGAATTTAAAAAAAATAGAAAAAAAAATTAGTAAAATACAACGGTTATACTTACAATGCCATGACATACCTTTTTGTAAAGCCATACATTTCTTCTTTTATTGTGTTTTTTAAATAAAGTTATTTTAGAGAATAGTTTTTGAGAAATTAATTTTCAAACTCAAAATTTAGAAAAAAATATATTAAAAGTTATATTAAAACTAATTTTTTTTTTTTAAATTTTACGTTATTCAGTAGTATTTTAGTTTTTTTTTTTTTTAAATTCAATGCTTCTATTAATTTTAAGTCAAAGTTGAATCTCTTCTATAGTTCTTAAGAAAATTGAAAATAACAGAAATAAAATTCCCTTAATTTGACTCCAATCCGTTGCTTAAGGTGCTCTAAAGATCCTATTTCCACTACGTAGCTAGTAAAGTAGATTCAGTTATTTTCAATTTTCTCAAAAAGTAAAATTCATTTAAGCATCCGGTTTTCTGTTTTTGACTAAAAACTAATAAGAGCACTGAATTTTCAAAACAAAATTAGTACTTAATTACGAAAAAACTTTACCCACATTTTTGTATGGCAGCTCGCAGCTATACCCGTTCTTGATGAGCTAAAACAAAATTTCCAATCTACCCTCTAGGGAATCACATATAAAAGCACTGACCGAATTTCATGCAAATCGGACCACCCGTTTAGGGTGTAGCTCAAATTACAGTGGACGCACAGACGTATTTTCTTACACGAAACCATTACTTGCCCTATATAAAGCAAGTAAAAACTATGTCATAAATAAACGACACAAAAATTGCGTGTTGCCAGCTAATGATTTCTAATAGCCTTTCTGGACATAAATCGGGTTTTTCAATAAGAGCGCTACAAAAGTTTTTTTAAATAAAACAAAAACGGTTTTGGATATCAATGAAATTCTTTATTCCTGTGAAAGTACGTTCGATGCCATTATGTATGGAACTCGAGAATATTCTCGACACTACGGGCACTTCTTTGTCTCACTGGCACGGAAGCGTTTTGTACTGTGGCTGTGGATTCAAATTTTTCCACTAGACACTCATTTGTTGATCTGCTAGGACGATTATGACGACCATAAATTGGACGTAGCGCTCTTAACGTTGAGGCCACTCACTCCGAATTTCAGTAGTAAATTTTAATAATTTCGAATCGTTGTTGGCTCGCATGTCTTTCCATCATGAAATGGCAAACCTTATGGATCTCTGCCACCAAATGTCAGAAGTGTCAGTGTGAAATTAAAATAAAAACAATCTGACAGCACTCCCTGGTTGGAAAACAAAACCAAACGCCGAAGGCACGAAGGCGAGCCAAAAAGGTCGGGTGTTTAATAATAGTGATTAATATGTAATAAAATTAGTTTTTTTTGTATCAAACACTTGAAAAAATGTTCACTAAAATGTTTAAACACTAATTAATTGGTAATTCGATCGCAAATTTAGGTTTTCAGTTCCAAATACAATAAATAATCAAATGACCGGATTTTTAACACTGCCAAGAGCATGTAAATATTTTCCAACCAGGGACTTTTTTTTTGTTGTTGTTTTTAGATGTCAAATTAGAAAGACAAAAGACAAAGACAAATCTTGGAAGACCTCTATTGAAGAGAAATGTCAAAAGAGCGGCAAGAAACATGGCGTCGTTTGCTGTCCCTGTTGCTCTACTTTTGTAGCGTCCCTGTTGAAAAACCCTTTTTTTTTAGATCAGTTAAACACCATTTCAATAAGCAATTTTGATATTTTTATAATTCCTTCTTGAGAACACTTAAACCCAAAGTTTATTAGTAAAACCTCGGCACGAGTACGATAACTTTGGCGCCAAAAATTGATAACGGTTTTTTTTAGACGGGTCGAAAACAAGCACTTTTTACTATGGAAGGGGGGGGTCCATCTCGCCCCGTTTAGGAGGTAGGGGCAATTTTAGAAAAAAATTACTTAAAATGAAAAAATAATTATTAAAAAACAACGGCAACAGTTACAGAAAACTAGGAATCTAAACTTTAATCCTGCATTTAAATTAAATTACTTTAGCTGATAGTTTTTAAAAAAATCGCATGCAAACTCAAAATTTTGATAAAAAAAATGAAAAAAAAAGCTTAGACTAAATTTTCTCAAAATTGTGAAACGATGCGCTGAATTGGCTTTTTTGGTCAATGCAAATATCAATTTTGAATCGTCCACAAAAAACCGAATTGATTTATGTCTTCTAGTTTTTGAGAAAATTGATAATTACTAAAACTACTTTTGTATGAGATTTTAGTTTTTTTTGTTGCTTACATATATACAATGCTAGCACCCAGCACTACGGCGTATAAATAGTGAAATATGCAACCCCCCTGCTTGGCACACTATAGGATTTGGGGTATGTGCGAGGTTGGGTGTATGTAAAGTTTCTTTTGCATTTAAAGAATCTGGATTCAAATTTCTTTTGCATTTAAAGAATCTGGATTTAAACTTTCAATTTGTCTTATATATATCCAAGTCAACAGCTGATTTCTAAATATACATATACGTGGCCCAAAGTTGCACATTTAAAATTTTCCGACATGAAAATGTATTGCATTATAAAAAATTCACATTAGGTAATACTGTACGACTGCAGCAAATATATAAATTTCTTAATAATGTATGTTTGTGTCTTACATACATACATAATGCAATTGTTATGTTCAAAAAAGCACCATCACGACAGTAAAAGTGAGCAGGTGCATCAAGTTAGCAGGACACTTTTCAATTTTCAGAATAAAGAGTATGTAGTAATTAGCTGCTATTTAGTTGCTGATTAGTTACGCAAAAAAAATTAATCGCTCTGTTGGATTTCGAGAAATTGGGTGTCCTGCTAACTTGACGACAACTTAGCAGGACACCCAATTTTTCGGAATCCGAAAGTGCGATAAATTTTTTTTTTGCGCAACTAATTAGCGATTAATTCATTTTCAACATATATCCACTTCCGGACCGTTTATATGTATTTTGGGGAAAGGTGTCCTGCTAGCTTGATGCACCTAAAGTGAGCTTAGTAAATCAACTATAGTAGATAACTTTAACTGTTGTCGTGAAATAGCCGAAATAATAGCGTCTCACGTTGATGTTAACATTGGCGGCGAAGAAAACAAGGTTCTAAAAAAAACTATTTCATGCCGGAAAACAACGCACCACCTTCACCAATATATGGCACTTTTATTTTATAAAAAATACTGCCTTGAACAAAAATATAAAGACGACTTGGGCTTCCAAATCATGGAATTTTTACTAGACGTTAAAAAAGTGTACCCAGGTTTTATCGATAGTGAAGAAAGTATGGGTTTGCAACTAAAGGACTTCGACCCTCCCACTGTTTACAGTGAGCACTTAGAGGGTGTTTTACCGTCAAAACAACCTCGGCTTTTCACCAGCAACGACGAACTCAATGAACTCGACAGTATCACCAGTATGGACGATGACTTCATTGACGAGACTTACATACCTCTTTAATAAATGAATATTGACTTTACTATTTTTAACTAACTCCTGACTTACTCACAAACTGACCGACTGGGACGCGGAATGCAATGCAATTCTACCTCCTCGTGGTGCATTCTGGGTAACGCTAAATGAATTGCTGTACTTAACTTACAAAGATGAACCTAATCAACGTAAATACCAAAAAACAAAAATCTCATAAGAAAGTAGTTTTAGTAATTTTCAATTTTCTCAAAAACTGGAAGGCATAAATCGTTTCGGTTTTTTGAGTTCGATTCAGAACTAATATTTTCATTAACTTTTATTAGCTAATTTAGCGCATCATTTCAAAATTTTGAGAAAAATTGGTCTAAACTTTTTTTTTCCATTTTTGTATCAAAATTTTGAATTTGCCTGCGAATTTTTTAAAAAACTATCGGCTAAATAATTTAATTTAAATGCAGGATTAAAGTTTAGATTCCTAGCTTTCCAAAACGGTATTTTAATTTTCTGTAACTGTTGCCGTTGTTTTTTAATAATTATTTTTTAATTTTAAGTAATTTTTTCTAAAATTGCCCCTACCTCCTAAACGGGTTGAGGTACAACCCCCCCCCCCCCCTAGGAAAAAATGCTTATTTTTGCCCCTTCTACAAGAAACCATTATCAATTTTTGGCGCCTAAGTTATCGTACTCTCCCCAAAACCTCTCTTAAAATCAAAACCTTCATCAATAACTACTTTCAAAAAATACTTTAATTCCATCAAATAATGTCCCGCGCGAAAATTTAAGCCCATCTACTTCCAATGTTTGAAACCAAAGCGCGGCAGCGGTTGTTGAAAGTGTTGCAATTGTACATCAAGAAGTAATCGAAATGAATAAAGCGACCAACTCTTAAAATAATCTCTCTTCAAATGTCAAACAAAACTCTTCAGTCTTCACGCGAAGGCTAATAAAAAGAGAAATAATAAAAATCCCCCTCGCGGCCCCAATCTGGGTACAAATCCTGACTCTAATCTTAATGAGATACCTAATAATAAGTGGGTGCATTTGTCAAGCTTCTCAAATGATACTGAACCTGCCTCAATTATTGAATATATTTATATCCAATATCGCTAAAATCAATCATCAATTATTTAAATGCTTTACTCAAATAATTTGTCAATTTTAAGCTAAGTGTTCCTGAAGACAAGCTCAGTGTTATTTTGAAGCCTACTGTATGGCCTGAATTTGTGCGTGTGAAGTTGTTTATTCCATCTCCAAAAAACTTAAAACGCCAAGAGGCAACAACAATAACATAACATAATTAATATTGATATAAACTCTTGTCAACCCACACGTCTCCCTGCTTATCAACAGTTTTATAATAAAGACTCTCAATTCTGTATATTCTATCATAATGTTGGTTGATTACGAACCAAAATGCATGACATTCTTCTCTCCTCATCTTCACAACAATTTGATATTATTGCACTTACTGAAACTTCTCTCTCTGAGAACCATTTCAAGTCAGAGATGTTCGACAATCAGCTGTTCAATGTTTATCGCAATGATCGCTATTATCACTTTATCAGACAACAGGGCTGACTCGTGGTGGTGGAGTATTGGTTGCAGTTCGATCTTCTATTTTGAGCATGCAGTTAGAGTTGCCGTCTTCTTCTAATTCTTCAATCAACATTGATCAACTTATTATTCGCTTAAGCTTTAATAATATTCATGATATTTTTCTTATTATTAGTTATATACCACCGAAAAGCTCTTTTGAAATATACAAAACGCACATTGATAATTGTTCATTCGTTTTAAATAATCTAAAAGAATATCATCATGTTATTATCTTAGGTGATTTTAATTTGCCTTCTTTAAATTGGGTTTTCGATAATGATGACAAATGTTTGATTCCATACAACGTTAGCAGTGATTGTGAGAGTGTGGTTGTTGACACTCTTGCTGAGTTTGGACTCAAACAGATTAATTGTTTTCAAAACAAACTAAATCGTTATCTTGATTTAGTGTTTACAGATAATGAATTTGGTGTGAGTATCGACAGTCCCACTTCTCCTCCTTTACCTAACACTGATAATCATCTAGTACTTTGTATGAGGTTTTAATTTTTTGAGTATATAAAGCAAACATCTTAAATTGATTATGTTCTAAACTATGATAAATGTAATTTTTCTAACGTTTCTAGTTTTTTTGAATAGGGTTAATTGGTTTTCAACTTTTTGATAATATTGATATTGAAGAAACTTAATTTATTAAATGAGTCAATTGACTTAAATACTCTTAAAATTCCAAAGAAATCTCAATCTAAGCCTTTTTGGTTTAATAAAAAGCTAATAAATTTGAATAATCGTAAAAACAAAGCTTTTAAACTTTACCATGATTCCAGGGATGATAATGTTTTGTCGAGAATTTAATTTTCTCAACAAATTTCTTTACATTCAATTCCTTTTAAGTATTGAATCTAAGCTGAAAAGAAATAGTAAATGTTTCTGGAAGTTTATTAACAACAAGAAATGTTCTACTAGAATTCCTAATTCAGTCCGATATATATGACAAACTTCTAGTGAGCCGTTATAACCAACTGTAATTTCTTTGCTGACTTTTTTCGTTCGGTATTTAAACCTAGAAGTTACCTAACAATGTTCCCGTTTATGTCTTCAAATGAACTGTTCAATTTTAGTCAGTTATATGTGAAGAGAAGCGACATCCTTGATGAATTATTAAAATTAAAAGATGAAAAGCTATCAGGATATTTTAAAAAATGTGCATTTTCTCTTGTAACTAATCTTGAAATAATTTTTAATCGCTCTCTTCGAGATGAATACTTCTTAAAACAATGGAAATATTTTTATGTCTACCCTGTTTTTAAATCTGGATCTAAAAATGAAGTTATAAACTATTGTCCCATTTGTAAAATATCTGTAATTCCCAAACTATTTGAAAAAATTGTTTATAATAAGCTTGTTTTCTCAGTGAAAGAAATAATCTCCACTTTGCAGCATGGGTTTATCGGTGGCAGATCAACCTCGACCAATCTTGCGATTTTTAACAATTATGTGTTAGGGCTCTTGAACAAGGGTATCAATGTGATGTTATATACACTGATTTCTCTAAAGCGTTTGACAGGGTTGATCACTCATTATTAATTGCCAAACTTCATAAATTAGGTTTTCATTCTAACTTATTAAAATGGTTTGAATCCTATCTTACTGGCAGAATTCAACACGTCCGAATTAACAATTTTATTTCAAACTCGGTTGTGGTAACTTCCGGGGTTCCACAAGGAAGTCAATTAGGACCCCTTCTTTTTCTCTTATTAATCAATGATATTCCAAGTTTTTTTTATTAATAGTCTTTGTCTAACGACCTTTAATTATTCTTACGTATAAAATCTATTTCGGATAGCATAAACCTGCAGAACGATCTTTATAACTTTTCTGTTTGTTGTACTAATAACGATTGAATGTTTCTACATGTCATAGTATGATGTTTTACCGTGGTGTGTCTCCAATATTGTATTCTTACAATATACATGGATTTTCTCTATCCAAAGTTACCAAAAAAAAAGATTTGGGTGTGATCTTTTGATTTAAAATTCTCTTTTTCTAACCACATTGACTACATCATTTCTAAGGCCAGTTCAATGCTTGGATTTATTTCTAGGAATGCTAAAGACTTCTCTGATCCTTTCACCTTAAGATCTTTATATTTTTTTTACGTACGGTCAATTTTAGAATACTGTTCTTTCATTTGGAAACCTTTGTATGCTGTCCATTCAATGAGAATTGAAAGAATACAGAAACGCTTCACTAGAACTGCAATTCGGATTCTACTATGGAATATTGATATCATCATCATCGTCGGCTCCTGGCCTCCTTCAACAAGTCTCTCCACCCATCCCGGTCTCGAGCCGCCGCCATCCAGTTGCGCACCCCAAGGCTCCAGGCGTCCTGGTCTACGCCATCTCTCCAGAGCAAGCATGGTCTACCACGCTGTCGTCTACCATAGAATGTACCACAAAGAACTTTCCGAGCAGGTTCCTCTTCGCTCATGCGAGCTAGGTGCCCTGCCCACCGGAGTCTACCGGGGTTAATTTTTGTCACGATATGTGCTTCAAGGTAGATTGCGTACAATTCATGATTGTACCGTCTCCGGAATCGTCCTTCCGCACATATGGGGCCAACAATTCTCCTTAAGACTTTTTTCTCGAACGCGGTTAAGAGGTCGGAGTGCCTTTTGCTAAGCACCCAAGTCTCGGATCCATATGTGAGTACTGGCAGGACCATGGTCCTGTACACCAGCAGTTTTGAAGTTATGGTGAGATTTCTGGATTTGAAGAGCTTTGACAGACTATAGTAGGCTCTGTTGGATTTGAGAAGCCGCCCGCGTATTTCTTCTTCTATATTGTTATCGGCTGCTACTATTGACCCAAGGTATTTAAAGGATTGCACCACTTCAAATTCGTGCTCCTCTACCTTGATTGTTTGACCAACTGTTCCTCTCGCATTCGACGCCACCATGTACTTTGTTTTACCTTCACTAATGTGCAGCCCCAGATTTTGTGCCGCCTGCTCGATCTGGATGAAGAAATCATGTACAGCTTGCTCGGTTCTTCCGATGATGTCGATGTCGTCTGCGTAAGCCAGTATCTGGCTGGACCTGTTGACGATGGTCCCTCTTGTTGCCGTGCCATCAGAGTCACGGATTGCTTTCTCCAACGACAGGTTGAAGAGGAGGCCATCCCCTTGTCGGAGTCGGATTGATATGCCATCATATAATACAAGGTGCTTGTTATTGGGCATTCAATCCTTGGAAACACGAAGCCAACGTAGATATTTTGATGTCATGTTTGTAAGTGATTTAATTAATTACAAAATCAATTGCCCTCATTTGCTTTCGATGGTTAGTTTTCATGTTCCAAGTCGTGGCTTTTATTTTGTGTACCTTTTCATAGGCTTAATTATGGAACCAATGAATCCTTAACTCGGTGTTTAAGACAAGCTAATTCGTTATGTACTGTTATTGATTTAAGTTTAAACTTAAGTAGAGATTGTTTTAAAAAAAGATTTTTATTAAGTCTGAATAACGGTGGTTAGTATTTATTTCGATATATTTTTTCTTAAATTGTTAATTATTTTTAAGTAGTCTATTAGAGTTGTGTCTCTGCTTGATGAATAAATAAATAATTTCTTGGCTGCACCTATATTATGATTTTAAAATGGCTCTTTTCTCTTTCTATTTTAATAAAAATGTTTGTTGAAAGCCTGTGTCAATCATAGATACACCATATAAAGATAATAATCTCAGCTGTCATCCGAGTTTGCCTACAAGCTAATTCAGGGGATATTCAGGAGAAACACGCACACATATGCAGAACTCGTCCATTCACCGCCATTTATTTGCACACATAGACATAATTCCTCCATTCACCACCAAAATGTCGGTTATTTCAAAAATATCAGGAGTATGTTCAAAAAGTATAATAAATTCAGCAACGAGTTATCAAGTGCTAACCCCACCTTATATGGATAAGTTTGTGGAAACAAATTTTGAAAGTGAAAATTTATAATCGATTTAAGTATATTCGATTGTCTTTTGTTTTTAAATCTCAGTTTATTGAAACAAACAGTGAATATGATGAAAAAAAAAACAAAAACAATAATATAAGAATGAGAAATCAGAAAATCAACGCAGCTGTCGTAAGACAATTTTAGGCGTGTTTTTTTGCAAGTCCGGAGGAAATAAGTCGAAAAAAAAAAAATTGGTACGAAACCGAGTGAATACAAAGAATTCATATGTTTTGCCCATAATTGCGATTTGGTACTGTTCGTCTGGTTTTCGTTAACTTTTGCCGTCGGACGTGAAGAGCGCTCATCGACCGCTCATTCGCAAGTAGTGGTTGGATGCAATAAAACAAAATGGTGAAATTAAACTAAAAACAATTTGGCGCATGGTGCTTATTTTTTGACTTTTTTTCTGATTGATGAATGAGTGAAATGTTAAGTTTTCCTTTAATAAATTTATATCACATCAAATTTAAGTGGTTTCGCAAAGTAAATAATTAAAAGCTTATCACTCTGTGCCGTGAAAATAGACATTGAACAAACTATTTGTTTTCTCACTTTCAACCACTTAAGTGCATTATGGATGACTTGTGAAATTGACGTTTCGGACAGAAAAACACAGTTCAGCAAAATGTCATTATGAGAGTAAAAGAATGAAGGCCAAACATGGTGTCATTCATGGAAATATGAAATACTTCTATTATACACGACTAGTTTTTAGTCATTACTTCTTTTTAAATAAAGAGTGGGTCATGTGGTTGGTAGGCCAAATTTTGGCCAATGATTTTTGACATTTCTGATTGTATTCCTTGTTTATTTAACAAGTCACTTCATTTATTTCTGTTGTTTGTAGAGCGCACATGCATACCTGTATGGTTGTTAATATAAATACATATATGTATATAGATAGCATTGAAAATTTTAATAACCAATCAAACTGAAGGGAAATTCCAAATTTGAGTCAAGAATTAAAAATCAATGTGCAGTAGCGCACGGCTAACAAGATGAATTTTCAAAAAAAAGTTTATAGAAGTTTCATCACGCCAAAGTCGTCGTTTAATAGCGGACTTAGTATCATTAAATTTGTGTGTCTTTCAACACAACCCGATATCCCACCTTACATCGCTCATTTTCATGGTGAAAAGCTGGGGAGTTGGAACTTTTTTTAAGATGGCTGCGTTATTTGCACATACAAAATGGTCGATCTAGCAAAACAGAACAAACTCACCCCATTAAATTGTTGTTGCAATTCACATCTATTCATCGACACGGGATGAAATTACAAATACAACAATGTAAACAAATGGGTTTTGGAGGGTGAAACGTACGAAAGATTGTCATCTTTATATGGTGTTTCTATGGTGTCAATTGTCAACGCGGGCCGTCATCAATATGTTTTTGACCTCTAAGTGTGAATTATTTAAGATCAACTCGTTCCGTATCCATACCTTTCGGATATCACCACCATTTCTGAGAGCTAATCTTCTACACTTTTTAAAATCTTTCCAAGTTGTGAATTTAAGTCCTTAAAGTACGAAAACGGACCTAATATAAATTTTTAATTACAACGAACAACATATTTTACCCACATAAAATTGAAAATGGTAATGGTACAATCACAATTTTTTCCAACAAAACTGTTTTCATCTCATACAAAATAGCATTATGTACAACATTTTCACAAGACCGCAATAATCTTATGCTGGCCCTTATTATAACTTTAATCGGCAACATTCATCCTATAATGGCATATGTTTATTAGATGCGATGTAAAATGTCTGAATAGAAGCTTGTTATTTATTTCTGGGGTCAGCAACACAATTACATAAAGTGGGGTAGTTTTGACTTAAAGTTCTTAATAGGCTAAACCACAAATATTACTCTCACCATCACCACCCAAATTAAGCTTAACAGCTTACTGATATGGTTTGACTACATAGAAAAAGGAGTTCCTTTACTTCATTTCATCGTTGCCTTGTTCTATGTACCTAAATGGATAGGTATACCTTTTATTGAAATCCTTTACCGGATACGGATACGGATACGGATATGAATGTTAAGTCTTCTCAACGTTATTCATCAGGCAGCAGCAGTTGTGTTCCGGCATGAAATGAAATTTGGTTTTTCTTGTCCTTTACGTTATTCATCATTGTCATCTTCATTACACTGGTATTTTTATTATTATTACAATAAGCTACATATATATGTATATGTATGTACATTTAGTTTGCTTAGTGTGGGTAAGAAGGTTTGATTAAATATTTAGATATATCCTTTCGTCTTAGTGCATTTTTCTGCAACTTAGATACCTCTCGTAAAATACGTACATATAGTCGTAATACGTATTACATATTGCTCTAAAGTGTTTGATGCTTTTTTGTGAGGGAAAAATCAGGCAATGTAAATGACGAAAAAGTCTGCCAAAAGGTGAATTTCACGAGTGCGAAAAATCGAACTTATGATCTCCGATGAGCTCCCTTCAAAACGAATCGAAACAAAATTAGGGGTTGAAACAAACAGCTATAGGACAAACTGTTTAGTTGCATGTGCGCGCCTGGCCTAAGGTTGCAACATGGGAAACTTAAGTGCCACTCATTTTGGTAAGTGTGGACATGCACTGTGAAATTGCTCCTTATTTGTACCGTTTATTAATTCCTTCATAATCGATCAGCGCGCTTATAATACGATTAAATTGTGGTTTGGACATCATATGACGGAACATAGGAAAAATACAGTAAACCCGGATAAGTGCCTATCGCATAAGTGTCTAACCCGCTTGTACCTTTTTTTTAAAAACCAAAATTTTGAGGATTTTTTCATATAACACTCATCTAATAACTACCTCTCGCTTAACTACTTTCCCCGCTTAATTGCCTTTTATTTTGTATACTTTTATTGAAATTTACCTGAAAAAAAAATCTTTTAAGTAAGCTTCTTTTCATCTAGCGCTTCCTTGTGTTTCATGCAAGAAAATATATGATGATGAATTCGAGCGTCTTTAAGAAAAAATGATTCAAATCAGATTCTATAACACAACACAATTGATAAATGATTATTTTACTTTGTAAATAAAGGGTTTTCCAATAAGAGGTGTTATTTTGAGTAGCCCGCTATTTCGGTAGCTGTCACTTTTGAAGCTGTCATTTTTTGACATTTGACAAGTAGAAACTACGCCATTAATAAAAATGGAACGATACACGCTTCAACAACGCATTGAAATTATTAAAATTCACTATAAAAATGGTGAAAATTTGGCAGAGACGGTTCGTAAAACTAAAACATTTTTGGGTCGTCGTGAAGCACCTTGTCGGACCGCAATACAGAAATTGGTGGACAAATTCGAGCTGTTGGGACAAGTTAGTGATGTGAAGAATAAAACCCGTGCACGTCGCTCAAGAACAACTGAGAATATTGCTGTTGTAGCCCAAAGTGTTGAAGAAAACCCAGGTTTGTCCATTCCTCGTCGTTCTTTGGAATTAGGCATTCCACAAACGTCATTACACCGTATTTTGCATAAAGACTTGGGTCTTAAGGCTTATAAAGTTCAGTTAACACAAGAACTCAAGCCGGCTGATCATCAACAACGTCGTGTCTTTGCTGATTGGGTCCTTGAAATGCATGAAAATGATCCGGAATCTCATCGAAAAATCATCTTGACTGATGAGGCCCATTTCCACCTCGGAGGCTACGTCAACAAGCAAAACTGTCGCATCTGGGGCTCGGAAAACCCAAGAGTTATTGTTGAAAAGCCTCTCCATCCTCAACGCGTGACTGTTTGGTGCAGTTTATGGTCCGGCGGGGTCATTGGACCTTACTTTTTCGAAAATGAGGCTGGAGCAACAGTTACGGTCAATGGATTGCGCTATCGAGAGATGATTAATGATTTTTTTATGGCCGGAATTGGATAGTATTGATCTGGACGACGTTTACTTTCAACAATTGGTTATGGGAAATTTCATGAAAAGGATATGTTCCTGTAAGCGTGGTCGTGGCGGCCATTTGGCTGATGTTGTGTTCCATTATTAACGGCATACCTTCCTCTTTATAATGAAATAAACATCCGATCATTTATCTCAAAAAATACCATTTTTCTTTGAATATCAAAATAACACCTCTTATTGGAAAACTCTTTAAATATAGAGATATAAGTGCGTAGGTGCTAGGTGGCCTTAAGCGGTTTTTTTTATAACTGCCTAACCCGCATAAGTACCTTTCAAAACGAGACATTTATGGTGATGCACTTATCCGGGTTTTACTGTATCGCTCGTAGAGAAAAGTCTGTTAATTTTTTTTTTGAACAAAATATAATCTATAGAGTGAGTATACATTATTTTGCGGTAAACTTGGCATTTAAGAATGAAGTGCAAAAAACTGTATTCTCCACTTATGACCAATATTTTTCGAGAAATTGATTTCTTTAAAATTATGCGACAAATGGGAAAACTTTCATTATAATTCAACCTTGTAAAGAGTTTCGTCATGCCCTCCGTAGGTCTGTGCAGTGTGCGTCCACTGTAATTTGAACTAGAGCCCAAACAGGTGGACCGATTTGCTTCAAATTTAGTACAGAGGTCTTTATTTTAAGTTTCATACTTGTGATGACCATAAAGTGTTTGTAAGAAAACTGCATTTCAAGTTTTTGGGAATAACTAAATTAGGCATTCCAAGTTTTTTCAGCAAATGGTATTATTTTTGAGTTATTCAAGAATATACTTTTGATACATAATATGTGGTTAGACGCAGTTGTTAACCACAGTGCAAGTTCGTGCGATCCAGTCGTGGATATGTTTTTATATGGCGATATCTTCTAAACGTTCAGATGACAAGACTGTGTTAATCTTTTTTTTTGTGGAAAATTGTATGATCTACAAGTTTTACATGGTGAGCTGCTTTTTAATAGCATTTAACATTTAAAAGTTGGCTCCCTGAAATTACGCCAGAATATTTCTTGTTGTTGCATTCAGAGCATAATCTTAATGTATTTGCATGGCAACAGGACAATGTTTGGCTTAAGAATCTGGCATATAACACATAATTCAACCTCCGTTTCCAACAATTATTATAAAACACAGCTTTCTGGGTCTTTTTCCAAAACATGAAAGGAAAAAACGCAAGAAATTTTTTTTCCAGTATTTTTTCCAAACTTTTGTTAGGCCCTTTTTCCTCCCTCTTTTTGGAAATGAAAAAAAAAACGCAAGAAAATTATTAGGAAAAATGCCTGAAATACTGGAAAGTTTCCCAGAGGAGAAAAAGGCCAGAATTTTGTTGAAACATTTTTTTCGGCATTCTTTCCGAATAAAAATTCTGGCGTAATTTCAGGGAGCCTTAAAATTTTATGTAAAAACCCGAAATTTTCGACAGTCAATAATATTTTAATGTACGTAACTACTACGGAAACTTTCATTTTCTTACAATTTAACTTAATCTATAGGGCAAGTGAAAGAGGTTGAAATTAAAACTAATTTTATGATGATCGAAAAGTACGAAAAAGAGGGTTTCTTTTTACCTTTGGTCGGTCTGTGCTTCCGTGCTTCCACTGTTATTTGAAAAAGAGCCTAAATGGGTGAGAAGATATGCTTTAATTTTTTAAATTTTGGTTTTAGAACGGGTAACAGGTAGTCTTGTGCTGAGTTTGCTGCAAAGGGTGGTAAGCAACAGCAACCTAGCTTTTTTCTTCCCTAGTTCCTTTTCCTTGCTTTTCATTGCTGGAATACCGTCAATAGAAATAGACAACAGTTTATCATAACTTTTATTTGTTTTTGTCATGAAGTCTTCTCTACGAAGAAGACTCTAACAAAAATTAACATCTATTGATCTATTCAGTAATATCGCAAGATTCGTCAAGTGCAAGGGCGTAGCTGTGTGCATTAAGCAAATGTTCGACCAAGCTGCTTTTATTTTCTGCAGCCAAAGTTTTTTGTTTTTCTTGTGGCCATTGCTTTTTGTCGATAGTGGAACGCCTTGAAGAGCAACAGCAATATCCTCGTTTTCTTAAAAAATTGCCTAACTTCCTGAACATTCTCGTCATCTGAAAATGGTTTTTGGTGCTTATTAAGCTTCCAGCATGCCCCCAAGCACAAGGATTCTTCTGCTGATTTTTCCTGCTGGCACATGGACCGAGCTAGTATAGCCAAGCTATTTTTATTCGATAGTACAGGGTGTCCGCCGGGAAGGTATACTACTTTGTTTGTTTATAATTTTTGATTAAATGAAAGAGAATGGATCTTATATTGATAAATGTTTTATTTAATGTCGGCAATTATGTATGGAATACAATATCAGGTAAATATCCGCCTCTGTTAGTCTCACAAATGCGAGCCCTTTGAGCACATTTTTCATTACATTCTCACACATTTCACGCGGTATTTCATTAATTTCATCACGAATATTTTGTTTGAGTTGCTCAAGCGTTTCTGGTTTGTTTGCATAACTTGTTGTGGATAGAAGTCCCGCAGTAATTCCATTGTAATCCTGGCTGTATGCGATGTGGCACCGTGTTGTTGATACCACATGTTAATCAAGCCCAAAGCATGCAGTTGTGGCGTTAAAAAGTTTTCAATCATATCACGATATCGCTCCCCATTCAAAGTCCAATGATTCCTCCTGACCAAATTGCACACCAGACTGTAACTTTTAATGGATTCAAAGGTGACAGATGAATAATTTGAGGGTTTTCCTTTGCCCAGAACCGACTATTCTGTTTATTCACATATCAATTCAAATGAAAATGTGCCTTGTCACTCATTATGATTTTTTCATGAAAATCGGGTTGGTCATGGGCTAGCTGTAACATCCTATTGGCATATGTACGGCGGCGTAAATGGTCTTGTGGAAGAAGCTCTTGTTTCAACTGAATCTTAAATGGAAACAGAAGCAAATCCTTGTGCAAAATTGTGGCCAAAGTTGTTCTTTGAAGACCAAGGTCCCGAGCACGGCGGCGTCGAATTGAGGTTGATGGATTGTTTTGAACACTTCCTTGAGCAGCAGTAATGTTTCTAGCCAATCTTTCAGTACGTTGTTGTCCATGCTTGGGCCTATCACCTACAGACCCTCTTTCTTCGAAATCATTCACTACACGATAAATAGTGCGTTTTGTTTCTATCAAAAATTTCACGTAACTTTCTCATCGTCACAGTAATCGATGATTGATTTTGATAAAATGTTTTAACGATTAAAACACGTTGGTTTATCGAATATTTTTCCATAATAAATTTTCCACGTGTTTACTTCACGACTGTCAAATATGAACTGTCAAGACTAATGTTTACCAAAATGGCGGCAAAACAAAGTAGTATACGTTCCCGGCGGATACCCTGTATTTAGTATTTGTATACATTATGATTTATGATGAAGTGTTTTGCAGGTAGGATGAAATGTACATATGTTAGTAAAGTATTTTTTCGATTTAAAACTGAAAAATCAACGGACCAGATTTATACACTTTGAGGTCCGGATATACAACCGTATTCCGCCAATTGCCAAACCCAACTTTAAACGATATTGCTTTTTAAAACTTTTAAAACAAAATTATTTTAAACAAGCATGAAATCAAACAAAAAAAAACAATATTTTCAGTGGGTACTTTTAAGTTTTTTGATGTGTAAACATTAATGCTGGCGGTAGAGTGAAAAAAAACCGTGAACGTTCGTGTGCAACGTTACGTCGTGCACTTTACGTTGTAGCACGTTACGTTACGAAATCTGATTTGCACCGACCAAAACAAATTGATTTTAACGCGACCGACAATTAGATTATACTTTATCGCGACCACTCTTTTATATTGTTTTTGCCAAAGACGAAAGCAAATTGTTTTTAGCGCGACCGACGATTTTATCATTTTAACACATATATTTTTATATTTTTTTCTTTAATTTTTAATTATTCCCCGAACAAAATGGACGCGACACTAGTAATTAAAAAGAAAACAAAATCAAAACAAAAATAATAATAGTGAGCTGTAGGGATTGACAATTGACTGTAGGTATGGTAGATCAATGGCTGTAGGTATGGTAGGATATCGGGTGCGTTCAGTGATACTAATCTGAACTTGAATTCTACATTTACATTATACTGCTTTTAAACGATGCAATTTCTTCTTGCAATTTATAGGCTGGGATATACAAAATAGCTGAATTTGAACAAATTGCTGAGTTATCGGCTACATTGCACAAAGTTAACATTCATTAAAAATCACAGCGTCCAATTCCATAGGCGATTGATGGTGTCAATCGATTGAAACTGCGATTTTAGTGATTTCCACTGACAACAACTGCAACTAAATATTCTAAGAACTCAAGATATATAATTCGCCGGCTATCTCATAGTGACATTCATTTGAGGTTCGTTCAGTATAAAATTAAGACTGAATTTTTTGTAAGTTTTACTCGATGGAAAGATGGAGTTTCATAAGGGTTGCAAGTTCGTTGACAGTTCTAACTGGATATTTTAATTCGGCCCCTGTCAGTCAAACCATTAAGTTCCTTTGGAATTTTGGTACGGTGTCATTTAATTGAAACCACGATTTTAGTGCTATCCGCTGACAGTTGTTTTTTGTCGATGCTCAAAAAGTGTGCAGTCATCTTAAAGTTGAGAGTGAACTACAAAGGAGGACCTTTCAGTACCGAACCTTCACCACCATTCGTTGGACACTTCACCACCAGCCTTTTAAGGTAGAACCGCACTAGGCGGAACTGCACTTCAGCGACACCGTGCGCACTTTCGCACGAAACTGAACGAAACTTCACGTCGCGACACAGTTGGTCAGATTACCAACTTTGTCGCATAGTGTCGCGTCGTGAAGTGCAGTTGTCGCTTAGTGCGATATAGCTCATACAATTTCCCACAAATAAGTCGTGAAGTTCAGTTCCGCTGAAGTGCAGTTCCGCCGAGTGCGGTCCTAGCTTTAGTGCTTGAAAATTTCGTTACAGCGGTTCCCCCACTGGGTATTTCGCTGACGTTCTTTCAACACTTAGCTTTTTAAGCACTGCCTACAGATAGGTAATGTAGTGTTAATTATTCAATATGTTTCTTTTGATGACGTTCAGTAACAAAAATTAGGCACTTGGACAAACGTTGATACTTACACATATTTAACCGTGAGTCCCGGCACTCACATAATTTTTTTTTTTAATTTCTCATTAAAGATGTCATTACGTATCTAAAATTTGTAGTTGTTAACCAAAAAGAGCAAGTTCGAGTGATCCAGTCGTGCATATTTTTTACTCGCTCTATATAGGGCAAGTATTGGTTTCGTGTAAAAAAAAATTCGAGGTTATACAAAAAACTAATACTACGTTTTCACTGAGCACTAAATCGCGATTTAAAAGGATTTAGCATAAATCCTCTTCAAATCTCGAAGATTTACCATACAAATTTAAATCTCCTCAAATGAAGATTTAAAATAAATCTCATTAAAATCTTCTTGCAAGAAGGAGATTGTCAAATCAAACAATCCTAATTTTGTAGAACGCACCCTTTTAAACGTCAGTTTTTCCATTGAAATAAAAAAAAATTATAAAATATTTATTTGCGCCTTGGCTGTAGGAATAGAAATGCAAGTATTTACAAAGTATTTCATATATTTATAATAATATTTTGATAAACAATACAAATTCCAGATAATGCAACAACCAAAACACACAAAAAACAACGGGCAACCTAGACACTGGAGGATGGGGAGCTTTTCATTGAAGAGTATGGGCCGAAAAATTGTGTTTTTTTCTGTAATTATGGATTCTCCTATTAAATTTACTCACTGTAATGTTATTGTGAAGAATAAAATGGTGTGATAACAATAGATTTAGATTACTAGACTCATTTTAATAAATAGTTTATTCAAAATTAATTGTTTTATTGCTCAAAAATTGTTTTTTTCCGTTTGCTATACGTTTGCCGATTATATTTGTTTTACTCTTGTCAAATTGAGTTGACAATTGAATGGCAATTCAGACTGAAAACGTCAAATTAATCTCCTTTTTTGTGGTGAAAACACTTCAAGATTAATTTTAAATCTCCTACCTTAAATCCCGGATTACCTCTTGGTGAAAACGTAGTATAATACTGCGATAATAGACAAGTCCGAAAAAGTAGGTTTCGTCATGCCGTCCGTCGGTCTGTTCGTCTGTGAGTCGGGCGTCGGTGCATCCACTGTAATTTGAGCTAGAGCCTAAACGGGTGGACCAATTTGCATGAAATTTGGTACAGAGCATTTTTATGTGATTCCCTAGAGAAAAAATTCGAATTTTTGTTTTAGCTCATCTAGAACGGGTAGCTGCCATACAAATATTTTAGTTTCTTCAAATTTTCTCGAAAACGGCTCTAACGATTTTGATTAAACTTCGTACTTGTAATAATCAAGTCAAGTTTAAGAAAACTGCATTTCAGGTTTTACACAAAAAATTCACATTACGGAATTAGGTAGTCCAGATGTTTTGATAAAATGGTCTTATTTTTGGGTTATTCGCGTTTATCTTTGCCATGGTTAAATCGATTTTGTTATAATTTTTCAATCTGATGCTTCTCAATAATTTAAACAATAATGCATTTAAAAAATTTTAAAAACATTATTTAAAAAAAAAAATCAAACGAAAAATCAATTTTTTAGTGCTTTTGACTCTTTTAATATTTACTCGTTAAATATATACATCATTCATCTTAAATGTTGGGTTACATACAGTATTTAACCACAAGAGCAAGTTCGTGCGATCAAGACGTGCATATTTTTTTATTTTACATAGGTACTTTAACATGTAACAAACGGCTTATGTTGGAAATTATACCTATTCCTTTTGGTAAGGTTACCTTTTTAGCTTGGATAAGCTAATCTCTCACAATACTTAAAAATATAAAGAAATATTATCGTGTTGGTTGTATAAAGAGTTCGATTTTTTTTAAGCATTCGTACAATTTATATACTTACACAATGAGAATTGCAGTAATGCTCCTTCATAGAAAATAGCATTCCTTTTGCTGCTTCCTTCCTGCTACGAAATCTTCAGAAAAGACTTATTTTTGTGTTGCACGGTTCTTATGATGGTGTCCTCCTTCTGTTTAGATACCTCCCTCTTCAATGCATATACATGTAGGTATACTAACAAGTGGATAAATTGTTCAAATGTTGTTGGTTCGCATTTAAAAGAATGCACTCCTTCTCTGTATAGCTATATAGGGACTAGAAGTTTAAATATTCTTTTTAACCGACTAAGCCACTCGTAAGAAGAGACTCGAAAGAAAAGACAAAGCAGGTCAAATAGAAGAATCCCAGGAATTACCTTGATATTGTATTATTCTCATAAACAAAAAAATAAATAAAATGCATTATGTATAAATGTGTGTTTGGTTTTAGTATAAATTATAGTATGATATCAGATATATAATTATGTAGGTATATCAGATATACCATACTCATAAATATAGTCTACTGGATTTGTATTTAGAGAAGGTTTTAAAAATGTTGCAATAACCTGTCCCTCATGCATTACATTGGTTTTGCTTTATAAAACCATATTTACCAAACTACTGTGATGCTTTTTCTTCGTGGTTAAGGTAAGCTCGCCGGTGTCCAGGATTCTTCCCAAAGAACCAACAAAACTTGGGTTGAGAATGAAATAGTTTATTTATTTTAATTAATTTAATTTTCATCCTTCATACAATCTCCCTCCTTTTATGTCCAACGAATTGTTGGCTTGTAACTTTAGTATGGAGAAAAGAGAAAGAATGAGAATGTACAACAACCAGCCTGTGTGTAGCTAATAAAAATGCAAGTTGATTCAAATGCAATGGTCAAACAATAAAACCTAAATTGGGTTGGACCTGATCACGTGACTTCGTTAGAGCGAGGCGTAGTGCATTTGGCTCTGACGACACTTGGTCTAGGTTGAACTCTCAGCTGGGCAAAAAGTTTTTCAATTTAAAATCGAACATAATTGATTAAAGCTACGATTAGATGGTCAGCGCGTTGACCCTGTGACGTCAAAATGACGTCAAATTCCGTCTCAAAGTGGTCTTGTCGTGTGATTGCAACGCATTCTTCTGTCCATGCGTTGACGGCTGCGTTGACACCTACGTCGACATTGTTTTTACCTTCAACGCATTGACTTTTTTCGTTGAACGTGTTATCACCCTGACACATTGACACATTGACGCAAAGCGTTAGCCATAATCCCAACGTTGACATGGCATACTTTTCTGCCACATCAACGTAGTCTGCGTTGACTTTCGTGTGAGATTGACGGACTATCGTCATTCGTGTGATCGTCAATGTGTTATGCGTTTACATGATCCACGTTGACGGTCCATTGGCAGTGTGTTGATGACTTTTTTGGTGACGTCAGAGGGTCAATGCGTTGACCATCTACATTGACCGTCTAATCATACATAGCTTAAGCACCACTAAAATGAGTATGATAATCGGCCTGGCAGCCGTGAAATAGCTATAATGACTTGGTGGTAGATCACTCAAGTGATGGTTGTTGTTTAATTCCAACCTTCAATAATTTAATTTTTATTAATTTTGAATTTCTAACACGGTATTTCAAAAAAACTTGGTTAGCAAAATATTTTCTCTTAAGATAAATAACACGGTAATTCATATAGAATCATATATACTTCATTAAAATGTGCCGCCAGCACGCAACCTGGGAAACAAAACGGTCAGAAACTCTCGAAGGAGAACCTTGTCCAGTGAACTTCTTGAAGAGTAGTTCAAAGGAACCAAACGGTGGGTGGGGAATTCTTATAGAAAACCCTTGTCCCTAGCACACAAACTAAGGAACAAAGCGGTCGAAAATCCTTCTCTAGTGAGCTTCTTGAATAAGAGCCCAAAGGAAAGAAACGTTCAACGATTCGGTGGGAACTCTGGGAGAAGAACCTTGTCCAATGAGATACTTGAAGATGAGCTCAGAGGAACGAAACAGTCGGTCGGGGGAATCTAAAAAATAAATACTAAATAGTAAAATAATAATGTCTGTCCTTCTTTCTAGTTAGAATGCCTATCTGTCCCCGAAACACCTTATAAAAGGCTTTTGTTAGGGCCGACCCGATCTTTAAACTTAAATTCTCTATACACTTGATTGGTATCCACACTCGGACGAGAAGGAAAGACCATCACCATATTGTTATTTTCTTCACCTCCTCTTATAAAATCTGAGGCCATAACACAGTGTGAACTATGAAAATTAAATAACAAAATAACATGAACGAGTTTAATATCAAATGAAAGGTGACGTTAAGGCCGATACATGAGTAAAATATTTTCAAAATCGTTCATGAGAAAGTCGAGAAGTTGCCGACTGAAAAGTAAGGATTTCAAATTTTGTTAAAAATAATTGTCTATAACGGTATTTTTCTTGTCTTTAAAATAATATTGAAGTTATTTTGATATGCTAAACACATTTTGAGATATTGAGTTTTGACTTCCAGAAAAGCCACTTTTTTTGCGCTGTCTTTGCCACAGCAATATTTCAAAAAATTAAGCGATGATATATACTTTTTTTAGCTCTAGTGAAAAGCTTATTTCACGACCTTATTTATCGGAGACCGTTAAATGCTAACGTTACATAAATTATCTCTTAAATCTAGTTATAATCTAAAGCTCTTAAAAATACAGCCTTGAATTGTATACTTTTCAAATTGTCATTTACAGAACATATGAGAAAATAAAATTTATTATAAAGGGTTTTTCAACAGAGACGCTACAAACAGGGACAGCAAACGACGGCATATTTCTTGCCGCTCTTTTGACATTTCTCTTCAGTAAGGTTTGACATTTCATGATGGAAAGATATACGAGCCAACAGTATACGTGGCCTCAACGTTAAGAGCGCTACGTCCAATTTATGGTCGTCATAATCGTTATAGCAGATCAACAATTGAGCTCCTAGTGGACAAATTTGAATCCACAGGCACAGTACAAAATGTTCCCGTGCCAGTGAGACAAAAAAGTGCCCGTAGTGTCGAGAATATTGCTGCCGCTGAGGCTTCAGTTGCAGAAAGCCCAAATGTGTCTCTCACACGTCGTTCTCAAGCGTTGGGCATCTCTGTGATGTCGTTGTGGCGAATTTTGCGAAAAGATCTTGGCCTACATCCTTACAAGATTAAATTGACGCAAGAACTGAAGCCGCTTGACGACCAGCGTCGTATGTTCGTGAATTGGGCTAAGCAACAACTTGAAAATGATTCGAATTTTCATCGAAAAATCATCTTCAGCAATGAGGCTCATTTCTGGCTGAATGGCTTCGTCAATAAACAAAATATGCGGTATTGGTCAGGCAGCAACCCACACGTACTCCATGAGTCATCATTGCATCACGAAAAAATTACGGTTTGGTGTGGTTTATGGGCCGGCGGCGTCATTGGGCCGTACTTCTTCCGTGATGATTAAGACCGGCACGTTACTGTGAATGGGGATCGCTACCGTTCAATGATAACCGAATATTTTTGGCCCCAATTGGATGATATGGACTTGGAGGACATGTGGTTCCAACAGGACGGTGCCACAAGCCACACAGCGAATGTCAAAATCAATTTAGTGGAAACGTACTATCTCACGAAATGGTCCAGTCGCTTGGCCGCCTCGGTCGTGCGATTTGACGCCGTTAGACTATTTCCTGTGGGGCTACGTCAAGTCTATGGTCTATGCCAACAAGCCAGCGACGATTGATGAACTTCGTACGAATATCGAACGTGAAATTGCAGCAGTATCGCCCGATTTATGCTTGAAAACCGAGTTCAGCGTCTGGACTTCCCCAAGCGTGCCCGTGGTGACCATGCAAAAAAAATCGAGTTTCATACATAATGGCATCAAACGTACTTTTATAGGAATAAAGAATTTCATTGACATTCAAAACCGTTTTTGTTTTATTTAAAAAAAACTTTTGTAGCGCTCTTATTGAAAACCCCGATATTACAAACTGAGTTAAAATTTGATAAAGTTCTTGTTAATGGCTCATTATTTCCATAATTAGTTCGATGACGAGGTTGAAAAAGAAAAAAATGTGGCCTAAGTGGTCTTTGAGGGCATAAATTGAGAATAAAGCTAAAAACGTAGGACACTTTATATGGTAACACAAGATGTCTCTCACAAGTACTATATCACGAGTTTTGCGGCGGATATCGAATCTAGAAATGCCTAGAAATATGCATCTTGCTTCATAACTAAGTGAGAATCCCCACCTCATTTTAGCAAAGATGATTTTCGTAAATCTGCGCTTTGGATTTTTTCGATACCATAAGATTGCACTTGAGAATCATCAGGGCACCAAACAGTATCACAATATTCAAGAATTGACCTCACTAAAGCAAAATAAAGGGTTAAAAGAGCATAAGGATCCGTAAAATCCCTAGTATTTCTCTTAATAAATCCGACCATAGAATTTGCTTTATACTACGTTTTCACCAAACACAAAACCGAGATTTACTGAGATTTACCATAAATCTCATTCAAATCCCGTGATTTATCATACAAATTTTAATCTCCTCCAACGAAGATTAAAAATAAATCTCTTGCAAGCAGTGGTTTATGAAATCAAACATACCATTCCATTTTATAGAACGGACCCAATTAAACGTCATATTGACAAATGAAAATGACAACAAAAAAAACTTTCACTCTTTTTCTTTTCGATCACGACGACTGCGTGTAAAATTAATATGTAAGTGTAAACAAATAATAAATATAACTTTGTATATTTTTCTATATTCAACCTATTTGCAGAAGATGGAACAGAAAAAAATCAAAAAACACCGAAAAACCTGGGCGGCAGAGGATGAAGCACTGTTGGTGGAATTATGGGCCGACAAGCAGGCAGACTTGCGCGGCCCAAGAAAAAATTCCCACATACATAAGGAGATGGCGGAGATTATGGGAGGGTATTCTCCCGACGAGATCAAAGTTAAAATACATTGTATTAAAATACTTGATCAAAAAATTGTTTCTATAACAGGCGTGAAAAGAAAAAAGTGGGCTCTTTAGGAGGTTCTCCTTCGGATTGGGGACTTTATCTCAGGATAAATTCTATTCTTGGGGATCTCCAAATATACAATCTGAAGGATGTTCAAGAGGATAGTTTGATTGGTAACGAAAAATTTAGTTATTATTTATTAAAAAAAAGAAGTTTAATGAATTAACTTTTAATTTGTTATAATTTCAGATTCAGTTTCTTCTATGCACTGTCTCCAAATCCAGCAGATTCCGACACGGGAACAAATTCCGCCGTTGCCGCCGAAGCCGTGTTGTCGAATGCAGGAGCAGGTACTTCATCGAATTCCACCGCTGCGAAAAAAAGGAAAAAAAAAATCAGAAATATGAAGAACAATCAAAAAAAATTGACGAAATTATAGCAGAAAACTTCAAGACTATCGATGAAAACGACAAAAGACTCCTTCAAATTGAAGAAAAGCGAAACAATATTCTCGAAAGAATAGCAAATTCTTGCGAATCGCTGGAGCGTAAAATTTTGAGTGATCTGTGAGCTTCGCCAGCGAAAATAAATTTTTTTTTGTGATGCATATTATGTTCCTATGTTAATGCTATGAATTTTTATCTACTGTGGTATTTATTTTTTCTTTACTGCAGTTTTTTTTTGTTTCTGTTATGTTGACATACTTTAAAATGAATTAAATAAATTAATATATTCCTTCTAATGAAATATTTGGCTTAGTTGATTTTGATAAGCAATATTAATTCAACATTTGGACTTGGTGGACTTTTATAATTTAAGAAATTTTGTAGATTTTTGAGAATTTTTAAAGTTGAGTCTTATCGGTTTTGATAATTTTTTTCTTATTTGAGTGAAAATACATATATTTTGTTCTTCAACTTTTCCACAAATGGTTTCGCCTTCTAAACCGGAGATTTCAAAATCAAGTTTATACAAGTAAAGTGGTACTGAAAAACCTATAAAATTTATAAGCCGTTGAAGACAATAATGAGAATCGACTTCAAAAATACTCTTCTTAAGTAATATGGGTTTTTACTTACATAAATAGACGCTTATTGCATTTCTTATATTTACTGCTGTTGGGTTGGTATCGTTGATATGGGAAGTAAACTCTGGCTGTTCTCTGACGGTATTTTCATTTGAATGCTGTATCCAATGCTTATTAATGTGCCTGGACACATTGACGCAATTGCGCATGCAACTTGCATGAAAATGTAAAAGAGAGGGAATGATTTTTCATAAGAAGGAAAGAGATGGGCTAAAAAATCAAAAATCTGTACGAATCTCATAAAATTTTATAAAACTCTGTGCAGTGATGCCAGTTTCATTCTAATATCGTTTCGCTTTGACAGATAATTACATCTATCACTTGATCGCCGAGCTGGAAGGTTCACAAAATTCGCTCGTATTGGCAGTTTCGTTACTTTTTCGTTTCTCTTAACGTTCGAATTTGTCTGAACAAGTACAACCTTACTTCAAAGGCATGTGTTGTGTTTTAATTTCCAGCCGTTTCCTGCTGTCAATTTTCTTGCATCACCAAGAAAGTTTATTTTTGTGTGTGGCCACAGAGTGTGCAGTGATGCATTGCGATCTTCCGTCAATGTGTCCAGGCACAATATCATCATTATGAACATTCAAAAAGTTGTGTAATAAAAAACAAGATTTAATGATGAGGTTCGTATTTTCAATGTGATTGTCCAGCCCTTTTCCAATCCTCCGAAACCTAGCCTTTAAATGCCCGAAAGAATTTTCAACAACTCTTCGACTCTTTGAAAGATAATAGTTGTAGTTTTTTTTCAATCGGCGTTAAGGCAGTGCTATAAGGTTAGGGTTTCATTAAGATGTTGGAAAATCTAAATGCCGAATCTCCTATTAGAACGACCGGAACATTCACACCGCACATATTTCTGGACATGTTCTTAAGAATTGGATTTTCATGCTGCATTCTCAGAGAAGAGTTCTCAAAAATTTGTGAGTCATTGCACCGGCCTGGGCTACCCACGTTTATATAAAGGAACCTGTATCTAAATTGAACTTGCAATTAATGTATGACCCTTACTATTATAAAACTTTTACCTAAAATCAACAACGGCTAGCAACACTGTTGAGTACCATCCCTTATAATGGGTGATTTTTTAAGAGGCTTAGAACTTTTTTTTAAAAAAAAACACAAAAAATTTGAAAAAATGAATGAAATATTTATTTGAATCGATAGTTTGAACCTTGCAATTTAATGTTTAAAGATAATTTCATGCAAATGTTGACCGCGGCTGCGTCTCAGGTAGCCCATCCGCTGAGTCCAATTTTGGCATACTCTTTCACACATATCGGCCGGTATCTCACGAATGAATGCATGGATGTTGGGTTCCAGTGCGTCAATCGAAGCGGGCTTGTCCCTATAGACATTAGCCTTGACATACCCCCACAAAAAATAATCTAATGGTGTCAAATCGCACGATCTAGGCGGCCAATTGACCGGCCCGAAACGTGAAATTAACTGTTCACCAAACTCGCCTCGCAATTGAGCCAATGTTTCGCGTGCTGTGTGGCATGTGGCACCGTCTTGTTGAAACCACATATCATGCAAGTCAAGAACTTCCATTTCGGGCAAAAAAAAGTTTGTTATCATCGCTCGGTAGCGTTCACCATTGACAGTAACGCTGCGATTCGCATCATCTTTGAAGAAATATGGCCCAATAATGCCGCCGGCCCATAAACCGCACCAAACAGTGGCTTTTTCAGGATGCATTGGTAGCTGTTGCAATGCTTCTGGCTGATCTTCACTCCAAATGCGGCAATTTTGCTTATTTACGTACCCATTCAACCAAAAATGAGCCTCATCGCTGAACACAAGCAGCGCGCGATGAACATTTCGAACCGAGCACGAATTTTGATAGTAAAATTCAATAATTTGCAAGCGTTGTTCATTTGTAAGACGATCCATGGTTAAATTGCGAACCAAACTGAAGCTGTTTGACAGTGACACAAGGTACTAAACACACGTCAGCTGTCAAAACCAGTGTTGCCAAAACCAAACCAGCTAAAAAATCACCCGTTAGTGACAACCGTCTAAGAAATATTTAAGTTGACTTATGTATATGTTATAAGTCTATAGATATTGTTGTTCAAGCATTTTGTGCTTATCTATTGCTCCAAAGCACTGTGGAAAGCCTAATTTTTCGAACCCGTTTACATTTTCCTTTACTTTATCTTCAGAAAGTGGGTATGCAGACAAATATATAGGTGACAACACATTCCACACCTCGTCACAAAATTCTTGTAAGATATTTCCAACTGTACACTTTCCTACTCCGAAGAGATTTGCAACACTTCGGTACTCTGCTGAAGAACCAAGTGCATACAAGGCTATTGCAACTCTCTTCTCAAGTGGTATGGATTTTCTATAGTTAGTGTCTTTTTTTTTTAATTTTCAAGATGTGAACAAAGATTTTCAAAATTTAGTCGGGACATTCGAAAATTTTCCTTGAAAAAGTCACTATCGTTCTTTACCACATCCTCTTCCCAAAAAGTACTTGTACGTCTCTGCGAAATTATAAATAGTAAATAGAATAAATCTTGTGGTTGTACGTTGTACTACTTACCTTAACCCAGATTTTTCTTTCATAATGTTTTCTTAAAAGTTTCTTTTGTATCGATTTTGATTTCTTTCTTGCTACCAAGATGTTAAGTAAACACTTCTGGCGTTTTTTTCTGCAAAAGTGAATTCTTTTATCCAATGCAGCTAAAACCACTTTCAAATTGTTATGGAGAACCAAATGTTGTGACAATTATAGGTTTAAGTTGATAACACTCATTTTTTTATTAAATTTTGTATCCAAATAATAATTTCGTTGCGCAGAAATGATTTTTTCCCTTTTAGTTTGATAACAAATAATAACATTTAACAATATTTTCTTGTCAAATGTCATTTTGAATGAAAACGTCAAATAAATCTCGTTTTCTTTGGTGAAAACACTCACAGATTAATTCTAAATCTCGTGTCATAAATCCCGGATTATTTTTTGGTGAAAACGTAGTATTAGACGTAATATAATCAACACGATCACTGAATTATAAAGTCTGGTCGAAGATGGCTCCAAGATCTTTCATTTTTTCCAACCTATTCTATTTAAAAGTACAGAACCAATTGAGTAATTATGAATGACCGGCACAGAGCATCTATAAAAGGAGACAATGTTAGATTTTTGTATGTTAAGTAGAAGATGATTTGTCTGACACCATAGTAAAAACATTTCATAGAAAAACACATGTTATTTCATTAATAAAAATAATAAATAGCAGCGGTCGCAGATGACTGCCTTGAAGCACTCCAAATGTATAGTGGATTGTTCTAGATTTTATTATTTGAAATAGGTTTATCAAAAACGATTCAATCCAGTTCAAAAGCATTGAATGAAATCCAAAGCGTTTTAATTTTTCAATAAGAATGTTATGATTAATTGAATCGAAAGCTTTACTGAAGTCACCCAAGTAACATCGTTGGAGCTATTAGAAGAAAAACTGCTCTTCTACAGTTCCTAGATAGCAAAATCTAAAGCTACAGCTCTGTTAGAGAATATTTCACAGCTCCCTACATTTAATTTGAAAATATTGTTCTATAATCGAAGTTTTAGATCACTTTTAGCTCTATTAACTTTACAACGCTTCCATATTAAAAAATATGCTCCTCTAAACCTTAAATATTAGCAACCATAGGGACGTTGTAGAGCTGCTAACATCATATGCGCAAAAAACTAATGTATGATCTTTCAAAATGTCAAAAAATAGCATTTACAGAGCTACACTGAAAGCGGCTATAGAGTAGAATTACTAATATTTTCACACAAATAATGTGGTATCAAAAAATGCATCAACAGAGCTTCAATAATGTATATATAGAGCCGAATAAATACTACTCCTCTTTCAAAACAATTCTACAAATTATATTATTATAGGGTGTTATAAACTAGAACAAAAAACAAAAATTATTTTAACTGGAAAACTTAAAACTAGTTGAAAATAAATTAATTTCTTTCACTTTCTAGGGAAAACCTAAAGACTCGAATTAGACACGGAATCCACAATATTTTTTGTTTAGATAAATTTGGTTTGCGATTTCCTAAAAAAAAATAATCGTATCACACAAGTTCTTGCTCCTGTAATTCAAGGTGCTTATAAACCATTTTACAGTTCAGTGGCAAATAATCTTTGAAATAAAAATTATTTCCACAATTTAGAATATGTATTCACTCAACATTCTCTAGCTTTCAATTTCCAAAACACCCTATTTTCTACAAAACCCTGAACGAAAAACTGTCACATTGTTGAAAATTGCTCTACAATTACAGAACGCAACTCTCAAAGCGACATTCCAGCTCGATTGAAGAAAACGTTGTCCATAATAAAAAACATGGCGATACAATTAAAAATTATTTGATTTATTTGTTTTTATTAATTTAAAAACACTTAAAATCTTCGGTTTCAATATAAAACACAATATCATGCTTCGATAAATTCATTTAAACAGAAAAGAGTAAGATATATAGCTCCACTATCATCGTCACCTCCTGTTTTGCCCAAAATAAAATAGTCTATATAATAGGTCTTATTACAGCTCTATTTTCAGCTACTGCTTTTGAATTGGGTAGCAACATCTTTTTTGTTTTCCAGCAGCAACGTTTTCCCATATCATTATTTCTATTCATTTGTGATTTTTATTATTCTGAGATCATATATATAATTTTTCGTATTTTCATTGCAACATTTTGGTTTCTTCTTCTTAATATAAACGAGGATAATAATTGAAGACCTTAACTGATCCCAAATCAAATTAACTATACCTTGATAGTCTTCTTATTTATATAGATTTGAATTGATATCAAAAATCTTTAGTTTTTACTAAATTTTTTTAGATACAAATCATTTCGCGAGGGGCTTCAGCCCCTCAAGCCCATCCCCCCCCCCTGGCTACGTCATTGTAGATAGATAATGCTGGAACTGAGAGAAAAACCTGTACAATATTCGATCGAAGAAGCTGCACCTGTTTCAGAAAAGCTGGGAATCGAGCTAGTCCTGAAAAGCAACCAAATTTCCAGAAAAAATTGTGTGTGCGCTGGTAGCTGGAACTTACAGTTAATATGTGTGAACATCAACGTTTGTCCAAGCGCAGTTTTGAGGATCCATATTTGGATCCGTATGCGAAGTCGTCCCTACATTGTTGACTACGTGCACGGATCCAAAACGGACTAGATTTCTTGAACGGGATCTTCAGATTTTTGTGACTGAACGTAGCCAATATCCTAATATGCTGATTTTCGTAACTTAATGTGCTACATCGTAAAGTGTGACCTCGTAACGTCGCACAGAGGAAAGTCCATGTTTTTATTTCACTCTACCGGAATTAGAGTAGAAAGTGCGAAGAACATAAATTAAACTTTCGCCTTTTTTTGTTAATATGTCCACTGAAGATCTGCAAAAATATGAAGCTCGAAAATATTCCAGGGACTTAAACGCAGTCGACCTAACTTACTGTTCTCAAAATACTTGTCAGAGAAACGAACGTAAAAGCAAGTGTGTTCGACCTGCTGTAACATATTTGCAAAAACTACATGCAGGAAGCTTTTCCTAATATAAGTATAGCTTTGAGGATATACTGCACTTTACCGACGACATTTCCAAGCTGTGAGCGAAGTTTCTGCAATCTGAAAATTATTAAAACAATCCGACGTTGAACCATCGCAAATAAAACTGCCTATGAGGCGAACTTTGATAATGTAATAGATTCTTTTGCAGAAAGGAAAGCTCCACGTGTTAATCTATAGTAAGATTTATTATTTATTAGTTTTTCAACTTATTTCTAAAAAATAAAAGAAAAATATATGGGAACACATATTTATTATTATGTATTTTCTCATTTTTATCAAATTTATTCAAATGCAATAAATGTATCCACGACGAATAATTTTTATTTATTCATTTTTGAACTTTTTTATTGAATCACTTATCTCAAACGCTGGAGGCTCACCAATATCAGGTACTTGCCCCTGTTCGGAAAAATCGTAAATCCGGGGCTGATCATGCCCAACCGAACACCCTTCACTCCTGCTGTTATTCAGAGGTCGTAAAGTCGGCATAAGGGGTTAAGGTTAACAAGGCCTCAAGGATTTTGGTGGTGGTCAGCCATCAGCCGAATAGGGGGAATAACATGTAGCATACGAAAACATGCACGTGCCGTAACTATTCGGACTGGTGGAAGTGTGATCATAGCCTCTTCGTGGCGGCCGCTAGAAACAAGCCTTTAAAAAGGTTTGGCTAATATGATCAGGCTGGTTCCACAGGTTGGCAACAGGTTAATTCCCTGTTCCGTAAAACTAGGAGAATTACGAGACCGACAACAAGCCTCGGAAACGGACTGATCTCACGACGACAACCCACGCAAAGAAAACGGAATAACGATTTACGAATTTTCTTATGGAACGTACGATCGCTCTATAGAGCTCGAGCTGCTCAGCAGCTAGCCGATGCCCTGTCAAAATATAAAGCTGACATAACAGCACTCCAAGAAATAAGATGGACAGGGAATGGTGTTCTACAGAAGAAAGATTATGACTTATACTACAGCTGTCATACAAAACACCATGTGCTCGGGGTAGGCTTCCTAGTCGGCGAAAAAATGAAGTCTGCCATCATCGGCTTTAACGCTATAAGCGAAAGGCTATGCACCCTTCGCGTGCGAGGCAAATTTAAGAACATCAGCCTCATTAACGTTCACGGACCTACGGAGGAGTCCTCAGACGAAGAAAAAGAGACTTACTACGAACAAGTCGAGAGGGCCCTCAATGCCTGTCCAAGGTATGACGTAAAAATCATCCTTGGGGATTTGAATGCAAAAATAGGTCGGGAGCCGGTATTCAGGCATTACGCAGGCACCCATAGTTTGCATGAGAACACTAATGACAATGGACTTCGAGTCTTAGAATTGGCAGCATCGAAAAACATGGTCGTTGCGAGTACCAGGTTCCCGCGTAAAGATATCTACAAAGCCACCTGGGTATCACCTGATGGAGTCACTCGTAACCACGTGTTGATAGACCGTCGCCACTACTCGAACTTGATGACGGTACGAACGTACCGAGGTGCCAATATCGACTCGGATCACTATCTTGTTGGTATGGTTTTCCGAGGGCGGATTGCCTTGCGAAGACGTATTGCATCCGCCGATCAGGTTCGAATCAACACGGCTGCTCTGCGCAATGAAAACACCAGTAACACCTTTGGTAATGCGTTAGGACTCGCCCTAGAACTGGGTAGAGTAAGTCCTGGAGCCAGTATGCTGGGCGTAGATGAGAAGTGGACACGCCTTAAGAATACTGTCATTAGTACTGCCAACTCCATCTTAGGCAGCAGTCGTAGAAATCGGAACGACTGGTTTGATGATGAATGCAAGCTAGCGACTGAACGTAAGAATGTTGCGTACCGAGCAATGCAACAATCTCATAGAACGCGGGCACGCGAAGACGAATATAAAGAGCTCAGAAGAATTGAAAAACGGCTTCACAGACAGAAAAAATCAGCCTGGGAGAAGAACATAATCTGTGAAATAGAGAAAAGCCGAGAGCGAGGTCCGCACCAGGCGCGGAATTTCTACCAATCCGTCCGAAACATGACGCAGTACACACCACGCTGCACATACTGCAAGGACGGAGAGGGAAATCTGATCACCGATCCTCAAAGCATACTGGAGCGATGGGAAGTGTACTTCAATGAATTGCTAAATGGTCAGCTCACTGCAGAAGTGGAGGCTCCACTACTTCAAGAAGAGTACCCTATGTTGCCGCCACCAAGCATAGAAGAGGTTGAGAAGGCTATAGGCCGGCTAAAGAAAAACAAAGCCCCGGGAGCCGATGGTATACCAGCCGAACTATTTCAACACGGTGGGCCAGCTTTACGTCAAGCAATTCATGAGATTATAGTGCACGTGTGGGAGCATGGAGAAATTCCAGAAGACTGGCGAAAAGGTATAATTTGCCCCATACATAAGAAGGGAGATGTCACAACGTGCAGCAATTATAGAGGTATCACGTTGTTGAGTACCGCCTATAAGATACTCTCCTCTATCCTACAAGACCGGATAACCCCATACGCTAAAACCATCATCGGACAATATCAGTGTGGTTTCATTCCAGGCAAATCAACAACTGATCAGATCTTTACCCTTAGGCAGGCGATGGAAAAATGTCTAGAATTTAATATCCCAACATACCACCTGTTTATAGACTTTAAGGCCGCCTACGATAGCATAGCCATCAGGGTAGAACTTTACAAAGCCATGAGAGAATTCGGCATCCCAAATAAATTGACACGACTATGTAGGTTGACCATGACCAACGTTACAAGCCAAGTAAAAATAGCCGGATTGCTATCCAAACCAATCAACATCTTTAATGGACTCCGACAAGGGGATGGTTTGGCCTGCCTCTTCTTCAACCTGGCGTTGGGGAAATTAATCCGTGACTCTGGCACGGCAACAAGAGGGACCATCGTCAACAGGTCCAGCCAGATACTGGCTTACGCAGACGACATCGACATCATCGGAAGAACCGAGCAAGCTGTACATGATTCCTTCATCCAGATCGAGCAGGCGGCACAAAATCTGGGGCTGCACATTAGTGAAGGTAAAACAAAGTACATGGTGGCGTCGAATGCGAGAGGAACAGTTGGTCAAACAATCAAGGTAGCGGAGCACGAATTTGAAGTGGTGCAATCCTTTAAATACCTTGGGTCAATAGTAGCAGCCGATAACAATATAGAAGAAGAAATACGCGGGCGGCTTCTCAAATCCAACAGAGCCTACTATAGTCTGTCAAAGCTCTTCAAATCCAGAAATCTCACCATAACTTCAAAACTGCTGCTGTACAGGACCATGGTCCTGCCAGTACTCACATACATATGGATCCGAGACTTGGGTGCTTAGCAAAAGGCACTCCGACCTCTTAGCCGCGTTCGAGAGAAAAGTCTTAAGGAGAATTGTTGGCCCCATATATGGACGATTCCGGAGACGGTACAATCATGAATTGTACGCAATCTACCTTGAAGCAGATATCGTGACAAAAATTAAGCTCGGTAGACTCCGGTGGGCAGGGCACCTAGCTCGCATGGAACCTGCTCGGAAAGTTCTTTGTGGTACATTCTATGGTAGACGACAGCGTGGTAGACCATGCTTGCGCTGGAGAGATGGCGTAGACCAGGACGCCCGGAGCCTTGGGGTGCGCAACTGGATGGCGGCGGCTCGAGATCGGGATGGGTGGAGAGACTTGTTGAAGGAGGCCAGGACCGGACCCCGGTTGTCGAGCCGACGATGATGATGATGAAGGATTTTGGTGACCATACATTTTGATTTTGAGCTTCATAACACCTCCCCTTTACCTCTGAGAGACATGAGGTCAGTTATTCTTTGAGAGTCCTTGCTGTTAGATCCAAACAGTCAGATTCCGTAATAATTTTAAGAAATAATCACAGCATAATCAATTGAAAAGCTAATTGTATTAAATTAAATATTGATAACAAATCAACACGCCCAACTACAAATCGTTTTTGATTCAAACAAAGAAAAGAAATTTATTTCGCGAACACAGTAATTACCACAATCGATTCTGTCTCAGGTTTTAAAATTCTTTTGAAAATATGACAGTATTAAAGTATAATTGATTATTGATTTTATGAATGAAATTGCTTAAATGATTGACTTGCGAAACGTAAACGTAACTACGAGTATAAATATTCAAAATGTTCACAAAAATCAAATAGTAATCCATTTCGATCAAACACAATGAGACGTTATTGGCTCTATGTGGTGTTTTTGCTGATGGTAATCGCGTATCTGATTGAAGTTGTTGCCTGGAAAACTGCTAAAACAAATCACAATTTGGTTAGATGCCTGCGAGTAGAGATGAGCTAAACTGTGATTTTTCAATCACAGGTATAACTGTGATTGTGATTTCTGAATCACTGTAAGTTTAACCTGTGATTGTGATTTTCAAGTTTGGAATACCTTTGAGGCCAAAAAAAAAAAATTCTCAGTAAAATATAAAGTATGTAATTAAATGAGGACAACAAATAAGTAATTAAAATTAGCTCCTAGGACATAACCATGAATACAAAAATGCTAAAAATCTCAAGTCCCGAATTCAAAATTATCGAATAGCAAAATCTCGAATGCCCAAAATTTCTAATACGGCGGATCGAAAAACGGAGTATGCCAATCGATTGAGGAGGTGAAAATTACCTTGTCTCGCCCAACTCTCTAGCTCCAGTGGAAACCCTAAAATTTGCACTGTCAAAATTTTATCACGGCGGTTCGAAAAACGGAGTACGCCAATCGATTTAGGAGGTGGAAATTACCTTTGTGTCTCGCCCAGCTCTCTAGCTCCAATGGAAATCCGAAAATTTGCACTGTCAAAATTTTATCACGGCGGATCGAAAAACGGAGTACGCCAATCGATTTAGGAGGTGGAAATTACCTTAGTGTCTCGCCCAGCTCTCTAGCTCCAGTGGAAATCCGAAAATTTGCACTGTCAAAATTTTATCACGGCGGATCGAAAAACGGAGTACGCCAATCGATTTAGGAGGTGGAAATTACCTTAGTGTCTCGCCCAGCTCTCTAGCTCCAGTGGAAATCCGAAAATTTGCACTGTCAAAATTTTATCACGGCGGATCGAAAAACGGAGTACGCCAATCGATTTAGGAGGTGGAAATTACCTTACTGTCTCGCCCAGCTCTCTAGCTCCAGTGGAAACCCGAAAATTTGCACCGTCAAAATTTTATCACGGCGGATCGAAAAACGGAGTACGCCAATCGATTTAGGAGGTGGAAATTACCTAAGTGTCTCGCCCAGCTCTCTAGCTCCAGTGGAAACCCGAAAATTTGCAATGTCAAAATTTTAGTTTCACTTTTCCTTGTCCTTGTGTACAAAATCACAACCAGGCTAGGAGCTCAGTTCACAATTCAGTTCTACCTTCTAGATCCTAAACTAAAAATAAAAGAATTAATCTGTTCTTCATATTTTCATCATGAGTCCTGAGATTTTGTTTTTCTGTATTGTGATTTCGTTCAGTTGCTAAAATAATAACTAAATCACGACTACAGTTCTCGTTCTGATTCATTTTACTCATTGTTGACTTTTCTCTCGTCGTGATTTTGTTCACAGTTCATAAAGTTCATTGTGCGATTGTCGTGATTTGTGAATCGTTTCTTTTTGTTGTGATTTTACTACAGTTGTGATTTTCAGTCACACTTAGGGCACTCACAGGTTTATTAAAGAGTCGCTCACAGGTAGTGATTGTGATTTTTGACTCACAGGTCGAAAATCACAGGTCGTGATTTTTTGCTCATCTCTACCTGCGAGATTTGATACGTAGTGACAATGCAATATTAATCAAGAATGTTCGAATAACCATCGAATCATCGGATTCAAAACAAGACAACTGGAAATTTGGCGAAATGGTGGATCAGCTTTTGGCTTCAAATGATTTTGATATGATGTTCGAAGTGCGTAGCAGCAATGCGGAAAAGAATGAAGGATATACCATTCATAGACGAATTATGTTTGTTAATTCATTTGAATCTTTTCAGTAAGTGATTGTGTGAACTTTCGAAAGTGTTACCGCATCAATTTTTCTTTCCAGGCAGTTTGTCAACTTCGAACGTTCCCATGCCAATGACGTTTCAGGGAATTTCCAGTACTTTTATGTCATATTACCAGTCACTATTGGTAATTTAAATATTGTCCTGCATCAGATTACTCGATTTTGCCTGGAAAATATGATTTTGCACTTGAATATTCTTATCGAGGACACAAAAGAAGTTGTGACGATTTATTCGTATGAACCGTTTACACAAACAAGTTGCAAAAATAGCAAGCCTTTTATTTACAACTATTACAAGAACGGTACTTTTACATGGACGAAGCCGGTGTTCCTATTTAAACTTTTGAATTTATGGAAATGCCCTTTAAACGTAATCGTGTGGGAAGAGGCTCCATTTATGCAGAACTTAGATCAGCCAGACAGTTTGTTCGGAGTAGATGTGAGCATTTTGAATAATTTGGCATCTGATATGAATTTTTCTTTGAATTTCATCGCATCTCCTTTCGGACTGGGTGAAAATGGTTCCAGTGGAACAATAACGATAACGAACACCTTTAAGATGGTAAAAGTTAAGTAAATTTAATAAACTTTTTTTTGTTTACTGTCAAAATTCTTTAATTAAGCTGAACGCACGACGTGGAGATTTTTTGCTTGGTGGAACTGCCATTAATTCGGAAAGAATCTCAAATTTCGCTGCTACAATTCAATATTTTTCTACATCACTACAGTTAATAATGAAGCCACTGGAGAGTTCCACCTCGATGTCAATCCTACTGTTTCCCTTTGACCGGCTTACCTGGACGACATTTGTAATAGTTTTCGTGGGAAAGTGGATTTTGCTGGCGGTGTGGAAGGGGATATCAAAAAATTTTAAATTCACTGAACGAATATCGTCGAAGCTCTTAACGGTTGTATGGCTATTAAGTATATTGATTTTTCGTAGGATCAATTTATAAATTTCTTCATGATAATCCTCAAAAACAGCTGCCTCAAACTTTAGATGAAGCAATCGCTGAAGGTTACACGTTTATAAGCTCTCAAATATTGTACGATATTTACATTAAGAATCTGCTGGAAAATAACAAAAATCACATAATATTATTTGATCTGAAGGTGAAGGAAATTTACAGAGAATTTTTCAAGTTAAATGGAAAATATGCTTTGATAATGCTTGGCGAATCGGTGATTGTCTCAAGAAATAAAATATCTCCCTTCACAGAAGAGTATACGAATTGGATTGTAATGAAAGAGTCCATTTTAAGATGTCATATAACCATGTATATGCCCAAGTATTCGTTCCTTAATTTGGTTTTCAACAGACGTTTATCGCAAGTGCGTGAAAGTGGAGTTGAGCATAAGATTTACAATGATTTGATCAGCAATTACTTGGAGAGAAGCCAAGATTTGACAGTCACAAAAGTACCAGTTAAAATGTCAATGAAGCATCTTTCTGGAGAATTTCAGTTGTTTGCTGCTATGATGTTTGGGTGTGGGTGTATTTTTCTAATCGAGATAATTTCCGTACGAAACGAAGCAATGAAAAAAATATTGAACTTTCTCCAATGTTAACTGTTGAAATATTTACTATGCAACGTGTGGTGTTTTTCAAAAGATATTTACTGCACTTAACTTAATTAATTCACACTTCACAAGTTTTAACAATAAAAATATTTGTCTGCATACCTATATCTTCACTCTTCTTGATGTATAAACATCTGTGCCGCCCGGCGGCGGTAGAGTGAAATAATACCGTGGACTACCCTCTGTGTGACGATACGAGATCACACTTTACGATGTAGCACGTAACGTTAGGAAAATCTGCATAGTAGAATATTGAGTTTGTTCAGTGACAAACTGGTCTGTTTTGGATCCGTGCATGTAGTCAACAACGTATGGACGACTTCGCACACGGATCCAAATATGGATCTTCAAAACTTCGCTTGGACAAACGTTGATCTTTACGCATATTAACCGTGAGTCCAGGCACTGACACACATTATCAGTTTGAAGAAGGGAATAAATTCATCTGACATAAGTTTTGGGAAAACGCATACAACTAAATATAACTTCTTTATTACACGGTGATCAGATTTTTGACATTTTCCGGAATTTTTGGAATTTATTCTCTTCTTTCCAGTAGTGATCCAATCTAGACTTTCGTAGACATTCATCCTTACTACCGATGTCGTCTGTCGTTTTCGACGACTCTTGTTTTCTCTGCCGTATCGTTTTTCAAATGGCATTCAATGGGGTTTTAAATTGGCGCTGGTAGATTTTGGCGGCCTGAATGATGAAGCTTTTTCAAAATGAGTGTTCGATAGTGCAAATGTTGCGCCCAATTTACGGTAGACATGTTGGCTTTTCATAGTCGATTTTTCAACGTTTAGTGACCAAATTTGAGATAATCCAATATTCGTACGTCAAATGAACGCAAGATCGATCTAGAACATCGCCACGGGCCGTGAAAGCGTTCAGCAGAACTCGAGACAGCCAATTCCCCGCCGTGCACAAGAACTCGGCCTTTCGCAGACTTCAACTTTTTTTGCGTCGTGACTTGGGACTACACCGTACAATATCCAACTGACCCAGAAGCACAAAGTTCATCACCGTAGATAACGCCATATGTTCCCTGACTGGGCTTCGGAGCAGAGGACCCCAATTTTGGCCAAAAAATCATCTTTAGCAGCGCCGGCCAGCGAGGCACATTTTTGGATGAATGCCTATGTTAACCAGCAAAATTACCGTGTATGGGACGACACCAACCCACACGATCTTTACCGGGTAACAATGCATGCTCAAAAATTTACAATTGTGTATGGATTTTGGGCCGGCGGGGCGCGGCGGTGTCATTGGTCCGAACTTTTTCGAAAACTACGATAGTGAGGTGGTCACCGCCAATGGCGACCACTACAGGACGCTGATAACCAATTTCTTATGGCCCAAATTGAAATATATGGATATAGATGATATATTTACTAGGGATTTTACGGATCCTTATGCTCTCTTTACCCTGTATTTTGCTTTAGTGAGGTCAATCCTTGAATATTGTGATACTGTTTAGTGCCCTGCTTCTCAAGTGCAATCTAATGGTATCGAAAAAATCCAAAGAAGATTTACGAAATTCATCTTTCCTAAAATGAGGTGGGGATTCTCACTTAGTTATGAAGCAAGATGCATATTTCTAGGCATTTCTAGATTCGATATCCGCCGCAAAACTCATGATATAGTACTTGTGAGAGACATCTTGTGTTACCATATAAAGTGCCCTACGTTTTTAGCTTTATTCTCAATTTATGCCCCTCAAAGACCACTTAGGCCACATTTTTTTCTTTTTCAACCTCGTCATAGAACTAATTATGGAAGTAATGAGCCATTAACAAGAACTTTATTAAATTTTAACTCAGTTTGTAATATCGGGGTTTTCAACAAGAGCGCTACAAAAGTTTTTTTTAAATAAAACGAAAACGGTTTTGAATGTCAATGAAATTCTTTATTCCTATAAAAGTACGTTTGATGCCATTATGTATGAAACTCGATGTCTTTTGCATGGTCACCACGGGCACGCTTGCAGAAGTTCAGACGCTGAACCCAATTTTCGACCGTTTTCAAGCATAAATCGGCCGATACTGCTGCAATTTCACGTTCGATATTCGTACGAAGTTCATCAATCGTCGCTGGCTTGTTGGCATAGACTTGACGTAGCCCCACAGGAAATAGTCTAACGGCGTTAAATCGCACGACCGAGGCGGCCAAGCGACTGGACCATTTCGTGAGATAACACGTTCTCCAAACTTGGTTTCCAATAAATTGATTGTGACATTGGCTTGTGGCACCGTCCTGTTGGAACCACATGTCCTCCAAGTCCATATCATCCAATTGGGGCCAAAAATATTCGATTATCATTGAACGGTAGCGATCCCCATTCACAGTAACGTGCCGGTCTTGATCATCACTGAAGAAGTACGGATCATTGACGCCGCGCCGCACAGTGGTGCGAGAACGGAAAAAAGTCTTTTGAAAAAGTCATGTCTATCGTTTTAAACTTTATGTTTAAGTACTCTTAGATAATCCGAGCGTATGATTTAAAAGTATTTTTTAACATATATATTGTATGTTCTGATTTACAAGCCCTCAAAGTTGAAAAATAATTTTACTCAAATCGCCAACCGTATTTTCAACAAATTTTGAGATGTTTTTTTCCGAAGTTCCTGTAGATAAATTCTCTAGCTTCTTAAATAATTTAATAGATCTATTTTCGATTATCTAAAAATAAAAAAAAATATTGATTATTTATAAAAGATACCATTCTATAAGTAGCCTGAAGCTTTACTACTAAGAAAAAATGATTTTTTTTTTAAACTTTTTGATTTAAAAAAACAGCTCCAAAAGATACCAAGAAAGTAAGTATGCCACCATATGCTCCATACATTCATGTTAAAGCACAGAAAAAATCAGCTGCAGATACGTGCAGATGTGGAAGTTATGCTCAAAAATGTTTCACTTAATCGGATTTCAAAAAACTCCGTCTTGACGGTGGTGTTTACCAAAAAGTTTGATTACTTCGGTAACAATTGTCAGAATGAACTGGTTAAGCCCATTATTTTAAGAAAAAATGTCAAACTTTATTTTAAAAATAAAACAAAATTAATACATTGACCCAGGGCTGAGAATTTCGATTTTTGCGAAACCATTTATTTCTGCCTGGAAAATTTTTCAACTTTCAATTCAATTTTCTTGAAAACAACACACGAAAAATAAAAAAACCTTATTTAGGATTATAAAATTACTACTTCATAATTGTTTTTTTATTTATTTTTTGTATGTACAATCTATTTATTTATTTAATTTTATAATATACATAGTTAATAATATTATTTTATTCAAAATAAAAAGATAAGATTTTACTAAAAAAAAAAGATCAAAACCCTCAAATTTTATAAAAATGTCAATAACTTTTTTTCTAATATTTTTTTCTTGACCAAATTTTGAACAAACATGTATAAGATTAATCTTAACATGTGTGTCAAATTTCATTAAAATTCGTTCAATAGTTCAGATCTTACAGACTTTTGTCCGCTCTCCCATACAAACATCAAAACACTGAAATTTTAGAAAAAAAGCCAATAACTTTTTTAGTAATAATTTTTTCTTACCCAAATTTTGACAAAATGTGTATAAGACTAATTTTAAAATGCGAATTAAATTTCATCTTAATCCGTTAAACAGTTCAGATTTTACACACATTTTTTCCCGCTCTCCCATACAAACATCAAAACCCTCAAATTTTAGAAAAATGTCAATAACTTTGTTTCTAATTAATTTTTTCCAACCAAATTTTGACCAAATATGTATAAGACTAATCTAAACATGTTTGCCAAATTTCATTTAAATCCGTTGAACCATTCAGGTAAAACAGACTTTTTTCCGCTCTCCCGTACAAACCGAACCACTGTGCGCCGGCCCATAAACCACACCAAACCGTAACTTTTTCGGGATGCAATGGTGATTCATGGAGTACGTGTGGATTGCTGCCTGACCAATCCACATATTTTGTTTATTGACGAAGCCATTCAGCCAGAAATGAGCCTCATCGCTAAAGATGATTTTTCGATGAAAATCCGAATCATTTTCAAGTTACTGCTCAGCCCAATTCACGAACATACGACGCTTCTGGTGGACAAGCGGCTTCAGTTCTTGCGTCAATTTAATCTTGTTAGGATGTAGGCCAAGATTTTTTAGCAAAATTCGCCAAAACGACATCACAGAGGTGCCCAACGCTTGAGAACGACGTGTGAGAGACACATTTGGGCTTTCTGCAACTGAAGCCTCAGCGGCAGCAATGTTCTCTACACTAAGGGCACTTCTTTGTCTCACTGGCACGGGAACATTTTGTACTGTGCCTGTGGATTCAAATTTTTCCACTAGACGCTCAATTGTTGATCTGCTAGTACGGTTATGACGACCATAAATTGGACGTAGCGCTCTTAACGTTGAGGCCACTGACTCCGAATTTCGGTAGTAAATTTTAATAATTTCGACTCGTTGTTGGCTCGTATATCTTTCCATCATGAAATGGCAAACCTTATTGAAGAGAAATGTCAAAAGAGCGGCAAGAAATATGGCGTCGTTTGCTGTCCCTGTTTCTCTACCTTTGTAGCGTCCCTGTTGAAAAACCCTTTATAATTGATATAAGGCAACCAAGATTAATGTTTAAAAATTCTGTTCGTAGCTTATCACTTTAAGTATTGTATATATTTTTATTTAGTCTATTAAAATGAATATATAATTATTATAGTCTCAAGTTACATTTACTCATGTTAAAACTGTTAAATCTGTTAGCATTAAGCTCTAGATCAAATAAATAAATAAATAAATAAACAGATAGCTGGATCCTAAGGCTCTGTTCTTCGGCAGTGGGTGAGTTCTTGCCGTGGACATCCTAACGGTTGTTCCGTTTAATTTATATCATCCCGCAGAATCGTTGTTGTATATATACCTACTTATTGTACTGAAAATTTAGTTGCACAGAGCAGAGACTGTTTTAAGGAAAAATCTGAATTACCAACAAAACTTCAAAAAGTCAATACTCAAAGGTATGAAACGGAAAATGTTCGTGATTATTTAAAATCTTCATTTTCATTCGAAGAATATATAAATTAAATATTTGTTTTTTAAATTCATTGGAATAGATCGAACTTTATTTAGATGTTGCATTCGTAATTCATCTTCATCGTCCTCACAATTACTAAATATTTCCTTGAAATGCAGTTGTTTTAGTGGTGCATGTATCTGTATCGGTTGAACGATTTCAACGCAACATTGACAGCCATTTCTTGATGAATGATCTCGGATTCCAATTTCCCAGGTTCGGTAAATTCAAATAGATATATAAATACTTGTTTGGTCTTATATTTGTTTTCAAGAGATGATTAGCACTTTATGCATATTTCAACATCCGCAGAATGAGGCGTGCAAGCAAGCAGATGTGCTAATACTGTTGTCAACTCTGTAAAATGTAAATTTTATGATAAAGCGCTGCCAAATCTACATCTGCTGCAATTATTGATGTATGCAATTTTCCCTACCACTGAGGAGTTATCGTCGTTAAATTTTAAGAAAACCTCAAACGTAGACAAAAGTTCTTTGCTTTCATATTGAAATCGTTGTTGTAAAGACACTACATTTTCACGGAACTCATCGGTTGTACAACCATCGATTTTGTTAGATGACCTTGACCGTATTTCTTTATTCAACTCGATATTAGGGAGGAACCTTTTACACCGTAAGTAATCAAAATTTTACTTTTTAACTTACTAACGAAACCGGACGGAATTGGCAATTTTCAAGAAATATAATAATATTTTTCACATGTATTAGGGTTAATATCTCTGCCTTAAGTTTTTTTTTTAAAATCTTTGAAAAATGAATAAGATATTAATTAGAAAAGCAATACTATGTAAATTTTCAATATTAGTCAGAAAACAATAATATCCTCTTGACTGCGCATCAGCATTTCTTTGAAAACACAATGCAGTGGCTCGCCAATATTATTATTTCATTAGTATTGTAACGATTTAAAAATTACCCAACTACTTTGAATTTGAAACAAGAGAATATCCTCTAACTGTTTGCAGCGCCATCTCTCGGAAAAACTAAACATCAACCCTTCAACCGTTCACAGCGCCATCTTGTGATTTAGCTGAGTATCAATTCCAATGTTCCATCTGTCAGCGACTGGAAAAGAAACTTCTTGAAGGAGATATACTCGAATATTCCAGTGGATACTAGTGAAGACTAGAACTATTTATATTCCTATATAAGGAGATGTTTTCGAGCGAGTAGAGACAGTTTAATTTTGAATGTGATAAGTAAGTAAGAAGTAAAAGTGTATCCGGAAGTGAATTTTAAATTGCATACTATTGTGATTGGAGAATAATAAAATAGATTTGAAGTCAAATAAAGTGTGTGTTTTGTAAAGTAAATAAGTGGACGTTATTACTTAAAGGAAATAAGTTTTATTATCGAACCTAGGTAGAACATTACAGTATAGTGTTAATTCAGAGTATAGATAGGTAATGCGAAAAAAGATAAATAAGAGCTTATTATAGGGTGGAGTGCAAAATAGTAACTGCCAGAAGTATGATTTAGAATTACCAATTTCAAATAGTAATTACCAGAAAACATAACAATTACCACTTATAACAGTCCCTGGCAAAGAGTATATAGTAACATTTATCCACAAGGGAGCCTCGGAATTTTTTTGGTCTTATATAGCTTAAAATCTATATTAACATATAAAATTTAACTAAAATGAACAGAGCTGTTTTTGAAAAAAAAAAAAAATATCGTTGTATGGGAGCACCTGCGCAGCAAAAAATGTTTGTTCTTCAAATTTCCTCTGAATCCTTAGATTAAAAATTGATTGATACAAAATGACATGTTCCTGTAGTTTATCCTGACCCTGAAGGGATATATAATGCAACCAGGACATACAAAGAATGTGAAGACGATAACTCAACAGTAATAAGTTCCAAGTCTGTGTACAAATAATGTGCATTTATAACCTTAGAATTGTAACAAAATTTAACAGCAATTAGTACTCCACCTCCTTGTTTATGTAGGCTGTTCGAAGAATTTCTGTCCAAACGATAAAGATTATATTCAGGTGGAATTATTTCAGCGTCAATTACAGAAGAGTTAAGCCAAGTTTCTGTTAAGATTACAACTTCAAAATCTCCATTCAGGCAGTTCATGTAAAAATTTTGTAACTTCGTTTTCATTCCTCCCATATTTTGATAATAGATTATCAGTTTTTTGATGGTTAAACAGGTGGATTTTCTGGAATTCTTGCAAAATTATTCCTCCTTGGATTGTTCTTAAACTCATGAGCAATAGAGTATTTTGGCCAAAATCCTGGAGAAAGTAGCAAATCACAAACGTGATCAGGTGCAAAAATTTTGAAAGATGATATGCAACGTTCTTACGAAAACTGCATTTTTAAACATTTAAACGACACATTTAACGAAGGCAATTTCTTTTTAACATAATTTTCAACTATATCACAAGACGTATCAGGATGTAAATGTGACAAAAACACACATTTCTGTGGAGGAACAACAACTAAGTCGGCCGAAACACCCTCATCCATTACGGAAGCTATTGGGTCGACGGGTTGTGACCCAGAAGTCGTTACCCTACCAGAAAATTTGTTTGTTGCACTATTAGATGTTGATGTTTTGCGCTTAGAAGAAAGTTCCTTATCTTCAAAATCAAGATTTTTGAAAAGTGTTTCATATTCTACAAGCTTTTGTTGCATTCTTATGAGGTCTTGAGAAATGTCATTGAAGGTTTTTTTTGTTTTTTTGATCATCTGGAATAAATCAGATGTTTTCTTGCTATTACATTTCTTACAAAACCAACGCAATCCATTTCCAGTCTTCAAAAGTCTTTCAATTAGTTTGGCTGTTAAACTTGCACATTTCATGTGAGCAAAACCATCACACAACCAACACCTACAAATTTTTTCATTATCACCAATGATGTCCTCACAGTGAAGGCAATTCATTTTTTTTTTTCCAAAAAGTATGTTTTAATATTAAAATGGGAACTCTTTAAAGTATGCAACAAATACTTCAATTAAAACGAATATACAACAGATTTGTTGCGATATATATTAATATGCACTCAAAGTCAAAACAAATTTAACTTCGAAAAAGAGAAAACTTTACTCACTATAAAATTTAAATGAGAAATTAAATAATAAAGAAAAAGCACTCACAAAATGACAGGAACAAACAAAAAACAAAAAGATTGTTAGAAATTTGCACAATAACCACAAATGCAAATGCTAAAATTATATTTCATATACAAGAGCTTGCACTTATTAATCGATATATATTAAGTTAGATAGATAAAACTTTATAAAAACAGATTAAATAAATACAAAAGATTGACGAAAAATAAAGAAAAAACACTCACTCAACTGAGTGACTGACTTTAAACAAATATTCACAGTTACTTATAATAGCTATTCAAGAAAACTTGTCTTGGAAAACTAAGCCTTTGACAATGCACACAAATCACATTCAACCTTAACAAGAGAAAATTTAAATTCTTCCCAAGAAATTTTCCCCAAAGACCCTCATGGACTATTGCCAATGATGGCCTGAAACGAAAATTTATTTTATTTATTTCATAGAAGATAGGTACCCCAAAAGAAACATCTATTTACCCTATTCACAATATTCCCATGAGACTAGAGAAACAAAAAAAAAAAAGAAATCGCATAATGTTAAGTCTTCCATTTAAATGAGATACGACAATCATCATGCTTGCCAATGGGTTACTATTAAAGTTCATTCCAAAAAAAAAAAAACATCACCGCTATATTTGATGATAAGAAGAAAACACATTTCCATTCTTCTTCATTCTTCAACTTCATAAAACCCTCGGGAAAATCATCAAACTTGGAATCAGCAAATCGATAAACAAATCCCAGCCACGTTCCTTTAGCTGTCCGTAACATAAAATCAGAAACATAAAATAATCCTATTTTCAACACACACTTATACCAACAACAACAAAAAAGCCACACCATAAAAATTCAAGCTTAAAATAGAGAAAGGAACAAAAAAAAAAAGAAGAAAATAAATAAAAAAAAAATTAGAAAGAGAAAGGAAAATCTCGAAGAGGAAGAGAACGTAATAAAATGCCAAAGATAAAAAGGCCCAAAGTCAAATCTCCCACAAATTGCCAACTGTTTCCGTTATTTATCCGAAATGGGCTTCCGCCGGTCATGCCGGTCGATGGCCATGCCCCCCCAACTGCTCCACCCACCAACCGGCTGGCTGTCAATCTAGCGTTCAATAGTCCAACTAATGATTGTCATCAGTATAATGCCAGATCCGAAATAATTTATTTATGCCGTCTACAAATCCCGACGTACAATCACTTGAGTTTTATAAATCGCCCTCGATTCCATTCACTTGAGTGTCTAGCACTTACAATCTTTTGGATTTATTTTCTTTTTTCATTTTTTTTTTTTACAAAAAAATTAAAATGGGAGAAATCAACTTGCCACCTATATTCCTCCCATCATCTCACGCCTATACAACGAGCCTTGAAGATGTATCTAAACCCATCAGAATATAGAGGTATCTTCTTGTGCCACAGCCACAACCACCCCAATAACAGCCCCAACCTCACACTTTGGGTATTTTTAATGAAATTTTCAATCTCATCAGACACAGATACTTCGTTGCGGTGTGATTTGTTGGTCCTCCTTCGGTTTTGCAGATCCTTCGTGCTTTTTATAAAGGAGCTGCTCCTGAAATTGAGTGCATTTTAAACATTACTCGAGGAGGATGGAATTAATTTGAAAGATACTTTCGGAACTCCAGCTAGGTATAGGAAACAAAAGAATTTAATTGTGAATTACTTTTTATGGACCCTTGTCAAAGTTGCTGCGAGTAACTTTGCCAGAGAGGATGAGAAGATTGAAAACATTTAAATGATAAACAATTTATGGCAAATGGAATGAAATATGAAATTTTTGTTTTTTCTTCAATATAGGACGAAGGTCGCATTTTAATTTCAAAAGGTGTGTTTTTGCCTTTAAGATGTTTTTGTAAAATATGATTCCATATAAGAGTAAGGTTTGGAAATATTACGTCGGGTTGGGACGTGAACCAACAACAACCTTTGGGTATTTGTAACTTTAGGAAATACTCTGTCTATGTAATAGAAAGGACGCTTTTTCATTTCGATAAGTTAATGTCATAGGATAAGGTTAAAGGTTTTGATGGGTCTTAAAGTCGAAATTTCGACTAGGTATATTAATTGAATTTGTAGTTTTGCTGAATGTAGAATACTAGAATGTTTATCTAATGATCTTAAGGAAGCTTATTAATTTAAAATGATGAATAGAATAAGAGTAATTTGAAGATTTTCAAGCTAGTTAAGGTTGATGACTTGATGTAAATTCGATGTCACAATATTTTTGAATTTAAGCTTCTTAACGGAGGGCTTGGCGTGGGCAGTTAGTATTAGTACCTACAGAAAAACCGTCACGGTGAATGTAATGTGAGAATATAGAAAAAAAATCAAACATAAATTGTCCGCTTCGTCGTTTCCCAATAACAAATCCAAAACAACCGGTGTGGTTGCCTTTACTAAGCCCTTAACTTGAATACTTATTGTCGAAGTTTAAAAAAAATCATTTGCGTAATATGTATTAAGTTTTCAAGAAAAATTTTAACTTTTTTTAAAAATCCAAAACAAATATATTTTTGGAGTAAAACATCTTTTCCGGCGTTGGGGATACAAAATTTCGACACTTACTGCTTGAACACAATTGAATGCTGCAACTGGAATTGGAACTGCAGCTGCAATAGTTGTCAAAAAGTATCGTACGTGCTTTTTGTACATGTCCACAATGCAGCTGTACAGCTTTCTGACATTCTGACTGCAGAAGCACTGATTTCAATTTTGAAATGTCAAAAAATGTTGCACGCAAAAGTTAAAAATTTTTGAACTCTTGCAGCTGCGGCTGCAGCTCCGTTTGCAGCTACGTTGCGTTGTGTTGTGTTCGCAACATTGAAATTATGTGTATTCAATATTTTGACAGCTAGTCCTAGTCCGTGTCCGTCTCCATTGTATTCAGTCCAGTTAATCTGTCAAAGACCAGCATTGCCATACACGAGGAATCCTAAGTCTGCTGACAAATCTAAAAACAGCATTGTCATGCATTTGGAAGAATCTTTAGTCCTCGAACACAATGGATGCGATAAGAAAAGGAGACATGAGTGCGACCAGATCTCATCGTTCTTGTTAAATTAGTTTCAAACTATGACGAGGATACACATAATAAAGCATTTCACGTCGACACGTTACGTAAAATTAATAGATTAAGTAATTATAAACCAGTTAGCGTCGATTTTATTTTGTTAGATCTCCTCGTGAAAAGTGTCGTGTCATTGTATTGCTAACAGTTAGTTATGTCACGCTCTCGTCTCTTTTTCTTGCACAGTTTGAGTCATTCCTTTCTTAAATCTCGTCCTGATTTCGGAGATTTCATTGAGGCTTTTATAACTACTTTCGAGATTTTTTCAAAAAAAAATCTAAAGCGAAACAATACACACATAATTATGCTAGCGACATCTCCGTGCTAAACAGTGAATCACATTTCAGTTGAATTGAATGCATTCAAACACGCAAAAGCCTACTTCAGCAACAATTATCGATGTAAGAGACATCTATTAGTCATGGGGTTCAATTCCGCAAGAGTGAATGATTTTCTGTGTGTTATGTATAATAGTGTGGAAACAGAATATGGAATTTCAACTAAACTGGAACTGTAAACTGAATTTAATATTAATGGATTGTCTTTTTTCAGTTATCTAAGGTAAATATAAACGTGAAGACTCAACAATCATATAGTTTTGAGGTAATGGGGAAACTGATTTGCTTGGAAACAAATAATAGAAATTTATCATTTACGATTGTACCGCGTCATTTATTTCGTGGTTTCAAGTTGGTAGCGCTGGCATTTGACACCTGTAAGACTCACCTGTCATTTGAAGTGTCATAATATTAGTTGAATGTTTGCCATACACGATAATGGATCGTTTAACAATCGAACAACGCGTTAAAATTACTACAAAAGTGGTGATTCAAACGTAGCCACTTTTCGCGAACTATGCGATGGTCAGCATAATCGACCGACTACGCAAGCAATCGGTAAGATTGTGACGGAATTTGAAGAGATTGGAAGCGTTACTGATGTCTCAAGGCCTGTGCATTATGGTAATGCACGCTCAGTCCAAAATATTGCTGATGATCCGATGATCCGAATTTAAAGATTTCCCGGCGTTCGCAGCAATTGGTCGAATGATAACCTATATTTTTTGGCCGGCAAATGAAGATCATGGCTCGGATAATATGTGGTTACAACAAAACGGGGCAGCAAGCCACAACACAACCAATTATGACTTTATTGGGTGAGAAGTTTCCTGGTCACGTAATTTCACGTTTTGGCGACGTCAGTTGGCTACCAATATAATACTTTGGCACTGTTAGATTTGTTTCTGTAATGCTACGCAAAAGACTGTGTTCACGTCAATAATCCCTGAACTCTAGGCGCATTAAAAACCAACATTACTCGAGATATGGCCGAGATACGGCCAAAAATATGCGAAAAATGCGGTTAAAAATTACCTAAAAAGAATCCCATGCTGCGAATCTTCCGAGCCGGCCATTTGAATGATATTGTTTTTCATACTTAATGGCAAAGTCCAAACTTTATAATGAAATAAAATGTTCATCAAAAATGTATTGCGGTGTGTGTTTTATTTAGCTTTACTCTCGATGAATGATTCTATACAAACGAGAATAACTCGACAATTAGATATAATCGAAGAATAAAATAGTGACAAAATAAACTGTGTTCACACAAGCTTCACGTGAGTCACAACATGGACCTATACTAGACGCCTAGACGGTGTTCACATTGGACTCACTCCGCGCGACTCATATTGACATTTCTTTGTTTTATTTCACTCCGACTCATGATGAGAAAGAAATATTCTAGTGAGGCAGGATTTTTTCAAAAAATTCAAAAAATCCTGCCTCACTTTCTCATATAGTGAGCTGAAGTGAGATAAAAGAAAGAGATGTCAAAATGAGCCGCGCGGAGTGAATCCAATGTGAACACCGTCCAATTCTAATGGCTAAGCGAAAATTGTCAATTTTATTTTGATTACCTATATAACCAATTTTAAAATTCATTATAATCTAAATCAACAATTAGTTCTTATGTTGGCTTTAACAAAATGTTTTAATGTTTATAATTTAGAATATTACAGAGACTTTGTTTGAGAGAAAAGAAGTTTTACTGTAAGCGCAAGTACCTCAACAAACACAACTTAACATAGTTTCACGCTTTATATTATGCCAAGCAACGTCCCGAAGATACTTCCAATATTTTTTCCCCGAAAAACTGTAATTTAGGGAAATCGTTATTTACAAATCCTATGTTCACAATTTGCCTGCTAAAAAAACACATATTTGTATAGAAAAGTCGTGTTTGCTTTGTGAAAATAAAATCAATGCTTCAAATTTCTATTTGGGAATCACAAGAACAATTATGTGATTTTAATTTTTTTATTTGGCAAAATAGGCCCCAGTAGTGATGCCTTATTGAAGTGGTTATTTTCCGGTTTTGTTTTCTCTTGCTGGCCTGATTTATGATTTTATTGCAGATGAGGGGCGAACATCTCCCTCTTCGGCGAGTTAACTGCATTCCTTTACCCAGCTTTCCAAACACTTCCTTTCCTATTTTCCTGCCTATTCATATTTCCTTACCTACCCAATTCAACTTTTCTCATATTCTCCTGCCTTGCAACGATGGCTTAGATTATATAAAATAGTCAGCAAATAGTATTGTACTAATGACGTTTTGCATCTTCGAGTGTACCACCGAGAATTGTTTCGAGTTATAACTATTTTAAGGGGCCAATCTGATCACGAGATTCATTTCTTCAATTGATAAGTCTAGCACCTGGCTATGTGATATTAACAACCCATGTGTGGGATATTCGCAAATTGGTCAACAAATTTGAACTACAGGGTGTTATTTTCTTAGACCTGTGGTTTTAATCTGGCAATACTTTTTCCGCAGTTGGTTTTTTTGACAGCTGTCACTTGTTTTATGCTCAGTTTAGTTTGCCATTTTACAATAAATAGACTTACTTCTGAACAACACTTCCAAATAGTGCGCAAATGGGTCCAAAACAATATTGCCGTTGATCCCAATTTTCATAAGCGAATTTTGTTCAGCGATGAAGCTGACTTTTGGTTGAATGGATACGTCAATAAACAAAACTGCCGTATTTTGAGTGATCATAATCCATAGACCACTGTTGAGACTCCGTTACATCCTCAAAAAGTCCCTGTTTGGTGTGCTCTATGGGCAGAGGGAAATGAAGCCGGACATAATGTTACAGTCAATGGGGAACGCTATGTAGCCATGATTAACGATTTTTTCGTTCCTGAATTAGTGGACGACCTTTGGTTCCAACAAGACGGCGGCGCTACATGCCATACAGCCAACGAAACAATCAATTTATAGAAGGAAACTTTTGGTGAGCGCATTATCTCGCGTCGTCGGCCTGTGGCGTGGCCTCCAAGATCGTGCGGTGGACTATTTTTTGTGGGGTTATGTGAAATCGTTTGTCTACGCAGATAAGCCCGAGACGACTGACCCCTTAGAAGAGAATATTCGGCGCGTTATTGCTGACATACGGCTCTAATTGCTGCAAAAAGTGGTCGAAAATTGGGCCTCTCGGCTGGAATTTATTCGAGCCAGCCGCGGCGGCTACTTGCCCGAAATCATTTTTAAAACATAATGATAAACCCTTATCTCAATAATAAAGCTAAATTCTTGGCCATAACATTAAATTATATGCGTTTTATTTTATCTTAAGAACCACACGTCTAAAAAAAACACCCTTAGTTTCAGAAATGGGCCAGCCATATAATAATAATAATATTTTTTTTTTCAAATATGTATGTACGAAAAATAAGATTAACTTTCAATCTTTCATGCTTCAAAATAAAACTTGCTTCTATGCAACATTTCATCCATAATAAATAATTATTTTAAATACCTTAGACGCAATATTAAAAAAAAAATATTTCAGAATTTAAAATAAATTTTCTACAAAAGCTAAACGCATCCTTACAACCACAAAAATTCACAGGTCTTGCGATAGAAAACAAATTAAATAATCTAAGTAACATTTTAAAAGTAAAATATTTCAAACACGCACACACAAAATAAGTGCAATCACATAAACGAGTATGTGTGGGTGTTTGTGTATGCTTTTTGACTGACCTAATTTCTCACCTGATACTAGGTCACACTTCATCATCCACAAAAATAGTATTCCTCAGTGAAGGCCGAATTAAAAGCCTCTCCACTGTAACATCTTTGTAGACATAAATAAATATCCCATCACATGCAATGTTTTCTATAGGAGTATAAAAGAGTTACGGGGTTCATTTCGATGTTCTGTATTCGTATAGCAAAAAAAAAAAAAAAAAACATTCAAAATAAAAAAATTGTGCGTTCTGGTCCTTTTTCAGTAAAAATCTGATAACAGAATAAGCTTCGTTTAAATTTATTTCAACACAATAGAAAATCTCTCTCTCTCTTTTAGCTCCCTCGCTCTCTCTCTTTTTCTTATCATCATCATAATATCCCTATTATGAGGATTTTCGCAGAAAATCATATATTGTGTAAGCCCATGCGTCAAAACAGCTGTTCATGGAGCTTTTGTCCTTCATCCTTGTACTTGATGATGCTTACATTCCACAAACTGAGATGACATCAACTTCCGTTCCGATCTGAAAAAGAGAATAATTTTTGGTCCTTCGAGCTGGATTCATCTAAGAAAATTCATCTTTAACTCAGTCAGTGAATGGATATCGTCGTGTTTGGCTGACATTTTTGCCGTTAGATTATTCTACAAGGATAATTATTAAAAAAAAAAAGAAAAACAGAAGGATTTTTGGGTGTTTTCCTTTTTGAAAGGACTATCAAGAGTGTAATTTTGTCTTTGAAGACATATATGTCTAGTATTTCAAAAGAGGATACCAAAAAAACGATTTCAGTTTTTTTTTTTCTAGACATTGTGTGTCCCTAGTGCATTCGACTTTTCTTCTTGTTTTTTTTTTTGGCAACAACACGCATTGTCGTGTCCTTTTTCTAACTATCTAAAAAAATAAGTGCTCTCCCAGTTAACTTCTCTCAATTTATTTACGTTGTTATCGTGGTGCTTTATAGAAGTGGTGGCAGTGGCAGTATCGTTGTCGTCTCTCCGTCTGACCTCGTGCAGTGAATCATTGAGTAAAGTGAATCGCACAGGACCTTCATTCATGCAGTTGTCCTGTGACGTGTCTCTACACTGCACAACGCGCTGTTTTTACTTTGTTTAAGAAACAAGTGTATATTTGAGAATTTTTGTTGTGTATGGTTGTTGTTGTTGTTTTGTTTGTGTTCTTCTTTCAACAAAAAAAATTAATTGAAAGAGGATCCTTCGAAAGGCGAAAAGCTATATGTAGGTGTGAATTTCGTGGGCGGTGGCACATAGACCAGACCGCAATCTGAGCGCCTGCTATGCCATTCATTAATGCAATATATATATTATTCCGTTTAATGCTCAGCCTTAGAGAATGAAATAAATAAAAGAATGCGAGTAGCTCCTCTGTCAAGATTAAAAAACCAGAGCAAGGAATTATACAAAAATTAAAGCAAAAAAAACAACAAAAGGGGGGAAAAAAATAAACGAAAAATGTGTGTAAGAGAAGAAAATTATGTAACACAAATAATATAAGACGGTCGGTGAAAATTCTCGTGAGGCTGGGGGTTGTATAAGGCAAAAAATAAATGCAAAGAAGTCCTTAAAAGTGTTTTGTCCTCGCGTTCGCAGTGCATAGCGATAGCACAACACAAAGTGAATGAATGAATTATTATATTTAATGTCCTTTATGCTGATCTTATAGTGCATTCACCAAATACACATATACGTACCTATACCGTTCCACATTAAAGCGTATTTTCTCTTTTCGTTATATTGAAAAATAAAATCCTTGCTAAGGCAGTGTCGTCTGTCGTGTGTTTGAATTTGAAGTGCGAGTGCGACTGCAAGTGATTCACAGATTGCAACTCAGCAAGGATATTCAAATTAACCAGTGTGTCCATGTGCATGTTTGATGGTTTTGTGAATTGAGAAGAAGTAGTGTTTTTATTTTATTCTTTTGTCTGCTGCTCTATTGTTGTTATGCAATGATGTCCTTTGCTGGAAGAGGAGATACTTTGATTTATATTGTTAATCATATCTAATTTAACGGAAGTGAAACCGCCCATCACATACAATAATATAACAACATTATATAAGTGTACCTATACCTAAAATAACATAAGGATAAAATCATTTGTCCCGTTTTTTTCTCGTTGGTCATTTCTTCGAATAATAATCAAAGTAAGTACACGGTTTTGTTATTGCTGTTTTTTTTACTTTCACTAAAATTTCTTAGTTATATGATTTAATGTGTTCTTCTTGAGGCCACATCCTCCATCATGTGTGTAAAATGTGTGTCTCTCTCTCTCTCTCTGTTTCCATGTTATTTCTCGATAAATAGCAAGAATGAATAAATGAATAATTTATGAAATTCTATGAATTTCATAATAGAATTGCCAAAAGAGGATATAATTTAGCATTATATCCTCAATCACTAAGTATAGTCTTGTTTGTGTGTCGTGATGTGTGTTGTCACAGACAAAGCCTTATCTTTCACTTTTTTATTTTCTCAATATTCTTCTAAAAGGCTATTTTATGCCATAGGATAAGCATAAGACCAGTACGTGATGTTAATAAATGTATTCTTCTTTTATAATATTCTTGTGGCAGGAGGTATACGACTAACGACTGACTCGACGCCTAGAAATATGCATGTGAAAAAGGTGAACAAAAAAAAACAATTTTAATTAAAAAGACCGAGCAAACTATGTAGGAACGAGTGTACCTACTGGAAAACTTTGAAAGTCGTTTCTACATGATACTAATTCATCTTAATTGGATTATCTGAGAGGACATTTATTATTAAAACTTAGTCCTTTATAACAATTTTAGATAACGATTCTATGAAAAACACTCTAAAAGGTATGCATAAGTGTAGGATTAAATTTTTTTCTGTAATTACAGCAAACAAAAATCAATTGAAAGAGTAGATATAGGAAGGTACTGCTTCTGGTACACATGTAGATTTTGTATCTAGATATTTTGCTTGTCAATGAATGTATTTATGTTTGTTTTTTTCTGTTGAAGCAGATAATTATAACATAAAAACTGATTAAACCATACAATGGGGTTGCATAAATTAAAATTTTCCAATTAAAAGTGATTGTTAACATAAAACAAGGATGTCGATATAGTTTTTTTTTGTAGGGCACTGAAGGGTATACAGAATCTGTTATCGAGTGACTTTAAAAAAGATGTTTTGTTCGAGTATGTGTTGAGCAGAAAATAATTAACCTTCTGATAGGAAATTCAATTAACCTTCTGAAAAACAAGTATACAGCTACACAAAGGTTGTGCCTTTTCAATTTAAGGAAAAACAAAAAAAAATTAAACCACAATGTCATATCTTGTTTATAAAGTGATAGTATTTCAGCAGCTATAGAGACTTCTAGGAAAAAGTTCAAGCAATAGTTTTGCGATAAAAATATCTTTTGGTACGAAAACTTACAAAATACAAATATAAATTAAACACACAAATGTTAACCTAAAATATGACTAACTAGAACAGTTCATTCAAAAATCTCTAATAGCTATATAATTGACTCATTTCAAAACTAGTTTTACGGCAAAACTAGTTCTAAAGACGTTTCGAGTTTCAAGTTTTGCATAAATCGGTATTATTCAAAAACGTTTTGACATTAAAAATTTGAAATATCAAAACTAGTTTTGGATAAAACTCGAAATACGTAAAACCAGAAATAACTAGTTTTAAGAGCTCTAAAACTAGTTTTGGCGTTGTTTTGTATTATTCATAAAAAATTCAGCGTTTCAATTATTGAATGTCGTTTGAATGAATTGACATTTTTTTTTAAATGGCACGTAATGCAGGGATGCGGAAGAAGAAGACAATTCGCGTTTCGATGACTTTTAATTTTGATTTTTAGCACGAGATGTAGCATTGAAGCGGCACAAAACCAACTTGGACGCAATTCTGCGTTGATCTTTGGTCCATGATGAGGAAATGAGTGAAACTTTTCTTCACATTTTGTTCAACTTTTAGATTACAGCCAGTGTTCACCATTGCCGTTTAAATAATTGAACGAACGAAAGAACGTTGCATGCAGCGTTCAATAACTTTATTTGGCTTTTAAAAATACCTTCATTGTGGTATTGTAATTGCTTGCAGCTCGACACGACACGTTCCCGCTGCACTTGCCGAATCAAACTCTTCTGAATTATTTCTTCAAATTTCGCTTCCATCACAGGTTTTTCAAAACACTTTCAATTTCACGTTGTCCTTTTTCGGACTAAAATACCTACTGCTGAGAATAGATGACACCTGTATCTTATTTCAAGGCTTCCAAACAACAATTTTTTTATTTACTTCACACAAAAATGACGTTAACAATAATTTTAATTCCGATTTGTTGTCAAACTACGAGAAAACTAGTTTTATGTCTGAAACTAGGAATGAGTTTGAAAATTTAAACTAGTTTATATCCCAAAGTGAACAATACCGATTTCTTGTGAAAACTAGTTTTGCTAAATTTGTTCAAAACTCGAAACAAAACTAGTTTTAACGAAAACTAGTTTAATTTCTAGTTTTACAAATTGTGAATAATATGGCCGTAAGTCTTTATGTCAAATAAAAAAAATTTACATCTTTTTGAATAATATACAAAAATATTTAGTGTGGCGCGACAGTTCGTGTGACCTAAAATTCTCAACCATTCATGTGTGCATGTTATCAACAGGAATTCACGGGACCTACAATTTTCTGCTGAAACCTAACAAAGATAGTATTGGTGGTAGTGGCGTAGCAGGGGGGACAAGTGGGCAAGGGGGACACAAGTCCAGTGCGGAACTCTGCTAGGGGCGGCAATTTGTAGCAGTTGTTTTCAAAAGTAAAAACAAAAATATACCTATATTTCATTTCTGACATAATTTAAAGTAAGCTCAAAGTTGATGGTCTTGATATAATGGATTGCATATAGATCAAGCATATGACAATGCTGCTGTTATTTGGTTGGAAAATATACAGGAGTGCAGCAAAGACTGGAAAACATAAGCCCCAAGGAGAAATTATACCCTGCTCCCACCACTCTTTGAACTTGGTTCGTATACATGTACATTTGTACATGCTGCTGCTGTTGAGGCAAATTCGGTCACTTTCTTCAGTATCTTAGAACGTATGCCTACATATATTCCCTTTTTTGGGATGCTCTGCTTGGTACTTCAGTCAAAGTATTGAAGAGGCTGCAAGAAACAAGAGAAACAAGGTGGAGCGGAAGAGCTGATGCAGTCGAGAATACCCTGAACACCTGAACCGTTCTGAGGGTATTTTTAATACCTTGGAAAAATTGACGGAGGCAGACGAAAGCCTAAGCACACGGACGGGTGCAGGAGCATTGTTTATAGCATTGCAATCCTTTTCATTTCAGTGTTTTTTGGGCTTTTGAAAATCAGTACTGCACGAATTTAACTATACCCAGATATACTTGCAAACAGAAGGACTCAACCTTCTAGATGTGCTCAAAAAATAAATGCTTTACAGATTTCCCTTACAGAAAAACGAGATTAATTGGAAGACAGTGTTTTTACCTATGCTAAAAATTTCTATCAAAAACTTGGAAGGTCGAACTTTTGTTCGACAGCACGTTTTATAGGTTATCGAAAAAAAAGGGACTATCACTAAGGCCTGTGAGCTCAACTCTGCATTGATTTACTAACTTTGAGGTTACCAGGCAGCTAACAATTGCTTTGATTGCAGCCTGGGTATCTATACAGATAGCCACATTGTGAATATTTTGGTTAGATATTGTTTTTTGTTTGACAACTGCAGGCTTTGCTTTGATGAAAAGTATGAAAATAAAATTTAAAAGAAGTTTTCTGTTACAAATAAATTAAATACAAAATTAGTTACATTGTGGAGAAAAAAGTTATATGGTTAATTAAGCAGGTACCTATAGCTTTATGTAATAGAGAGGGGGGCAAGAAGGACTACTTATGCTTTAAACACTTCTAACTTTTTTATTTTTCGTAAAAACCAAACAGAATTCCCTGCAAATAAGAGTTTCATTTTTAAACTGCACTTATAGTTAAGAATCAAAATAATTTAATGAGGATGTATAAGGCTATAACGAAATATACAACCTCATTTCGAAAGTCCGTTTTGCCCCACTAGAGGGGCAAAAAGGACCATTGAATGGGGCAAAATGAACCATTAGTTTTATTTTACCACTGAGAGACAAAAAAGTATATTTTATTGGAAGTATTTATAAAAGATATCCTTCTTGAATATATGTATGTTTTTAAAATACTATATTGCATTAAAAAAAAATTGTGTGAGTGCCGGGACTCACGGTTAATATGTGTAAACATCAACGTGCGCGGATCCAAAACGGAGCTGTTTTTGCTTGAAGCGGATCTTAAGATTTTTTCACTGAACGCACCCATCCTAGTATGCAGATCGTAACGTTGCACACCGTAACGTTGCACGACGTAACGTTGCACGCTAACGTTCACGTTTTTTTTTCACTCTACCGCCAGCATAGATGTTTACACATCAACAACTTAAGTATTACAAAAAAATAATAAAAACATTACAGCAGCATTACAAAAATAAATAAATATAAAACTGAAACAAAAACAGTACTTCATATGTCATAATGTAGCTCCGAAACCGTCCAATTTTTTTTTCATTTGTGTCCAGTTTAACTTTTCGTATGATCGTAGTTTTTGGGATATTAAAAGTCTTACTCGCCTTGAGATAGCCTGTTTTGTTACTTTTTATAGCTACGAAAATTTTTCGAAAATCTTCTATGGTCCATGTAAAACCTCTTCAAGTTCTTCGAATCTAGGTGGGGAATGTTATGTGGGCGTTCAATGAATAAACGGCAGTCAATTTTTTCCTGAACGTAGTGGGGCAAACGGACTTGTAGTCCTTTTTGCCCCATGGCGTTCTGTTCCATTTTACCCACTGATCTCTGGACACTGGATAGCGCATTCATTCAAACAAGTTGACGCCAATTGAATGACTAGTATACATTTCTTTTTTGGCAATGTGGCTGAACACAATAGAAGCGAGTCATGCCGCGCGTCCTTAGACTGCGATTAGATGAGACCGATTTTTGTTTATGCTTTTGTTTTCCTGCGAATACCTTTTAACGAAGCAGGACAATTTAGTGCCGAACTTTCACCGTTGGACACTTCACCACCAGATTTTCACCACCAGCCTTTTAGTGCTTGGAATTTTCGTTACAGCGGTTCCGCCACTGGGTAGTTCATTGTCGATCTTTCAACACTAGACTTTTTTCCACTGCCTACAGACAGGTACTGAACAACGAAGTGCTTATTATTCATATGGCCATTGTTTCCTTTGGAATACAAATGTGGTTAGTCACAATAGAATATAGATTTGCCAGTTATAGCCATGTTTTTTTGACAACTTTTGCATGGTGCAACATTTTAGAACATTTTATTCATTGCAATGTAAAGTGAAATCTTGCTAAACAAGCGAATTCTGTATTCTGTTTCAATAAAATATGTAACAATTGCCTCCCGCCATCGCCAGTAAAAATAGTGTTAATAAACGATTTTCTATTAAATTGCATCATTTATTTTTAGTGTTCGTGTTTTATTTAGCAAAAGTTGCTGTTCTGCTAAATTTCCCAAATAAAATGCAAATGATTAAATAAGCTGAAGAAGAATACGATTTGTTATTGAAAACAATATAAATGAATTCTTATTGTGAATTAACCATTTCTAATAAAATCTACACTACTTTTCCAACACGAAAACAAAATATCCAGACACGAAAAATCTGACACTTAAATAGGTGGCACTCAAATATTGAGCACTTAAAGATCCAACACTCAATCGGCGGTGGTGAAATGTCAATCCATCAATTTTCGGTGGCCAATGGTACCGTACCGCCTCTTAAACTTTGCTATTTTTAATGAATACTATCTTTGTGCAAGTGAGAAAGTATCATCTCTCTGCGCACTTTACTCCACTTCATTAAGCCCAGTGTGTGAGTGGACGACGAATTGAAAATTAACCACACTCCAAGAAGAAGGAAAAGCACAAACAAGAATAAGCAATGACTCTGCAATTTGTTCAACTTCAGAAATTTATATACCCCGTCCACTAAATACGTCCCTTGCCACTATGCGCTTAAAACTCGCATGAAAAAATTCCCACTTGTTTTGACGTCTTTGTGCTTTATCTCACTCCCACTTCATGGTGAGAAACATATAGCTAAGAAAGACAGTATTTTTTTATAAGCTAATTTATTTTTGTTGTTGTTGTTTTCTTTGGTGGTATCTGTTCTCTCTGTCTGTACTTTATCTTTGGTACCTAAATCCTACATAACTAATTTTTTTCATTTGGAAACATATTTATTTATTTAGTAAGTTTTGCAATTTGTAAGTGAAAAATTTCTAATTAATCCTTCAACAAGCACTGATTTTTGTTTTGTGTTAACGACTGCTAAACGTCAAAATGAGTCGGATGTGTTCACATCATTAGGTTGTGTCTGATTTGACATTTCTCATCAAGTTGAAATTTTTTTAACACGTAAAAAGAAAACAAATATTGAAGAGTGTTTAATTCCACAGTTTCAAATGCAAATAAATGAACAAGAATTTGCGTTGGTTGATTTGCAAAGAATAAGAAATATCAAAGTTTGTCCTCCAAATCTTTGAAGACGATTAGCTCTATCGTATTTCGAATTCCTGTTTCTTTTCTTTATTCAATGTAATTTTTCGATGCTTGGATAAACGCACAATTGTTTTTCGTTTTGCAATTTTTTACTGAAATAAATTTGTATTGATTCTTATCAAAGGGACTTGGGAAATTTAATTTGTTAAATTTCCTGTCAAATATGTTAAAATTCCTGTCAAATAGGACACACACCATCACATTAAAAAATAACCAGCCTGAAATGGTTGACAGGAATTCAACATAAGTTTTAGTAATCACGCGCGTGTGAACGCGCTCCCTGACGCGCAGATTGTGTTCAGCCGCATTGTGAAAAATGTGCGTCAAATTATTTTTTTTTGCCCCAGATAGACGTCAAAAGGTGTTCTCGTACCACTAATGTCATCTTCAATTTGGTGTCACGAAAACTGCAATATTTTGTAGGGAATACACTATCCAGTGTATTATAGAGATCAGTGATTTTACCCCACAAGCAGTTTTTGTTTTTCTTTTTTTCACTATGATAGGTATTCTTACCTTTATATCCGTTTTATCCAGTCGAAAAGAATGATCATTAATACAATAAAAGGAACTAAATTGAAATTAGATGCAAACTCTATCACTGGTTTCGTTTTGCGAAGTTGACATTTTTTTACCAAATTGCTTGTTTTCATGGTTTCACGAATTAAACTGAAACTAACTTCACTATTTCAACGAAACTAGGGATAGTGTTAAAAAAGTAGGTTTTTTATAAGTTTTTATCACTCGAATTCAGATGGAGTTAAAAACTAAGCTAAAAATCAATTGGGTACTTTTTGCCTCTTTTACTTACAACTAAATTAAATACTTTCATCTTTCATTTAAAAACTATTTTCATAAGCAAATTTTATGTATGTTATTATTTATTCATTTATTAATGAATTGAATTTAATTATTAACAAAACAAATTTAATGTTATTAATTAAAAAAAAAATACAAAAAAAGATAACATTAACATTTAAATAGGGTCTTATTTGATAACAACAATTTAACAATTTTCGAATAAATGTTCCGAGACTAGCTGTTTTCTGTCGAAAATGTCATTTTAAATTCAACAAAAAGTCGAATAATTCGTTTTTGATTATTTAAATTTATTCTTTGATAATTGAATTTCATTATGGATATGGACTCAGTTGCATTTGTGGCTTGATGAAGAAGTTTGTGCTGAAGAAAGAATCTAAAGAAATATAATAAGACAATTCTAACATAATGGGTTTATCAAGAGATAATCTGATAATGACACAAAATTTAGCGACGAAATAATTTATGTATTTATACAAAATTTCAGTTTTGTTAAGGAGGATATTATGAATGCATATCATTTCCTTGCAAAAGCGAGGGGTTTCAATGAAAAATCTGTTAGCTTCGTTTTTAACTTTCAAAATTTCATGTAAAATAAAACAACAACTCTTCTTAGTTAATGGCGATAAACCTCTCCGCTTATGAAATAAGAGCATATAAATACAAAATGATAAGTAGGTAAAGGGTGTTTTTTTTAGACATGTGGTTTTCAAGAAGAAATAAAACGCATATAAATTAACGTTATTTAGCTTTATTATAAAGACTAGTACCTATCGCCTGTGGTCGAAATTCGACCATCTGTGATTTATTTTGATTTTGTTAAAAAATACAATTTTTGAAGGTTTTGTCTTTCGTTTTCAAATCTACTCCAGAAATTTTCTATTTATTCCACTGTAGAGAACATCGACGGATTCAGATAATCTCTTCTGATGGCACTTCTAATTTATATTAACTTTCAAATGGTATGGTTGCGCCATGGCGGATGGACTCATTCGGGTCTTCTTCAATACTCTGCTCCACGCAATAGCGTCTTCGGTGCGCACTGCACGTGGTCTCTGAGGATGCGCATAGATAATCCACTAGAGTAAACGTGGTGGGAAACCGATCCATGGTATCTCGAATTTATGGGATTATGTGGAACGAATATTATACGCAGCGCGATGCAACGCGCGAACCGAACCATTATTTTGGTAATAAATTTTGCATGATTTGCAAACGTAGTTCAGCAGTAAGTCTATTAATTATGAAATGGCAAACCAAACTGAGCATAAATCAAGTGACAGCTGTCAAAAAGATCAGTTCCAAGCAAAGTATTGCCAGATTGAAAACCACACGTCTAAAAAAAACACCCTTTATTATACCTAACTGTTATACAAGGCGTGTTTTTCTTCATTTTTATTTAAAGAGAACAAGTGAGTACAAAAAAACACCTAATATTATCATGCCTATATTTTTAACGAGAATAACTTAAAAAGTCAAAAGTAGCACAAAAATAGATTATTTGTTTGATTTTTTTTTTGAAAATGTTATAATGCAATATTGCTTAAACTACTGGGAAGCACTTTATTGTACCATATTTTATTTTAACAAAATTGGTGCAACCATGGAAAAAATATACATACGCAGATAAACAACAAATTATTCCTACCATTTTCTCAAAAAAACGTGTAATGCCAATTTTTGTTATGTGAAGTTTGAAAAAAACAACATTTTTGTATGGCAGTGGTTGCACCAACGCACCGACGCACGCACGGACGCATAGACCGACGGATGGCATGATGAAACTCGGAGCAAGTAAAAAAATAATTCAACAGAAAAAAAAAATAAAATAAACAGGAAGTTGCTTTGCAGTATATGAGAGCAGATACTCAGCGCGACGTGTTAAAAGAAAATGATGATGGTTTGGTGAAAAATGTATTGTTTTCATACGGAACGATACAAGGTGCTTCTTTTATTGAGTACCTCCTCTGATTCTTATGAAGCACTTGCTTTGAGAAAATACGTATTCTGTTTTATTCGTATTTAATGGACAGTGAACTGAGATATTAAGGTGTTTTCTGTGTCGCTGATGCCTTCCAGTTGAAACTGGGGTGTATAGGAAATATAATTCTGCCTATTTGTAATATCTCTTTTAAAACGTTTATTGCGTTGGACTATCACTTCGAAGGTCTGGGTATAAATACAGCCTATTCGACACAATATTTTTTTTTAAAAGAACTGATTCTCCAAAAGTAACTTTTGTCACCATTAGGTAGGGTTGCTCAAATGAATGCAATATTTTGCGAATGCAGTCTTTAAAAACCATTCATTGAATTCAATTAAAAAGCCTGGATTCATTGATTTCACTTTGAGACTTTGGGCCTTACTAATAATCAACGACTAATGTCGACTATCAGTTATCTGTAAAGTTAAAACAAACATAAGCTTAAACATCAGAGTTCTACCAATAAATTATTTACCTTTTCGCTAGCAAAATTCCCACACTTTTCTTGAATCTATTACAATTTCCTTCAAAGCTATGCATTTTGCATATTTTTTGTATTCTTAGCAAAAGATTGCATTCAATTTATGTCAAATGAATGTGGGGAAAAATGATTTCAATCTTTTGGATTTCAAATGAATGGTGATTTCGTTTAAGATTGAGTTCACAAAAGATTGCATCTCTCATCTTAGTTGTTCAGTTTTGGCCGACAATTGTATGTCCCCTCCATTCTTGCCAACAAGCAACATCCACACATCAATAGTTGAGATGAGAGTGTAAGTCACTAGGCCTTGGTTCTTCATGACCTGAGGGTCCACTAATTTATTTATTTTTATATTAAGAACAAAAAGCTTAAATTTATCTGAAAAAATCATTTAGAAATAAAAACTCGATCAACATTTCGTAAATTATGTCCATCATATTTGGAAAAAGGCTCTTCAATTATACATAAGTAAAGCAGTGAATGATGTCCTGAAGCAAATTAGTTTGAAAAATTACCAAATACGTGTTTTGTGATAGCAGTCTTAATTAATTCGTATTTCCTGAAATATTTAGTATCAAACGGAATACAAATTCCATTTCCCTTAACAGTAGACACGTGAATTTAAATGTCCCACTGAGTCTATTTAGCTTCATATAAAATTGATTTTATGTGCGTATCAAAACCAATAAAATTCTTTTATATTTGGTAGCTAATGTTAACGACAATATTACTTAGGTATACCTATACTAAAAGTTACAATTCGATAATTATTTTTTCTGACCCACCCATAAACTTATAAGAAATCGAATCCCACACGTTTAACAGAATGTCCTTGCAGCTTCTATAAATACTTTATCTACTAACCAAGCCACACACACGACATCCTATATACTTTGTATGGCAAAAGTGGCTATGTACTTTCTCGAGTGCGAAGTATATACCGTCACCAAACACGCTGATGCTAAGTCATTAAAATTACTTAAATGTACTTTCCTTTTACATGTACGGAGAAGAGAAAAAAAAAAGTTCAAATCGAAACAAAAACAAAAGTCCTTTGAGGGAACTTGACGCAAAAATAGCTGAGAAGAAAATGTGATTATCAGGCCTGAGTCCTCTTTAGTAGGTTTATGCTGTGCATACTTGAACAAGGTAACAGGGATTTTTTTTATTGACTACACAGCTGGATGTAATCACACTTCTGAGATACATACCTATGTTTAATTTGTATATGATAAATATACATTCTTGAAGTTGAAGTAATGATTACACGACTGTAAGGTGTTCGAATGCATTTTAAGGAAATTTTGCTTCGCCCACAAAATGTTTGCCCCATATTATTATTGTAAGTTAAAATTGATGACAAGGATCTAGAATGATCAGAGCACTACTTGTTATTATTATATTTAGGGTTTAATTAAAAGTATTTACATGCCTTTATTCATAAAGGTTCATTCACTTTTCAGTTTCGGAAGTAAAGCTAAATAAAACACACACCGCGATACATTTCTGATGAAAATTTTATTTCATTATAATGTTTGGACTTTGCCATCAAGTGTGAAAAAACAATATCATTCAAATGGCCTCCTCGGGAAGATTCGCAACATGCGATTCTTTTGAGATAATTTTTAACCACTTTTTCGCACATTTCGACCATTACTTGAGTAATGTTGGTTTTTAATACTTCTAGAGGTCGGGAATTATTTTTGTAAACACGGTCTTGTGGGTAGCCTCACAGAAAAAAATCTTACGGTGTCGAATTGCATGATCTTGGTGGCCAATTGACGTTGGCCAAAACGTGAAATTACCAGACCAGGAAACTTCTCACGCAATAAAGCCATAATAATACTGTCATTAGTACTGCCAACTCCATCTTAGGCAGCAGTCGTAGAAATCGGAACGACTGGTTTGATGATGAATGCAAGCTAGCGACTGAACGTAAGAATGTTGCGTACCGAGCAATGCAACAATCTGATAGAACGCGGGCACGCGAAGACGAATATAAAGAGCTCAGAAAAATTGAAAAACGGCTTCACAGACAGAAAAAATCAGCCTGGGAGAAGAACATAATCTGTGAAATAGAGAAAAGCCGAGAGCGAGGTCCGCACCAGGCGCGGAAGTTCTACCAATCCGTCCGAAACATAACGCAGTACACACCACGCTGCACATACTGCAAGGACGGAGAGGGAAATCTGATCCCCGATCCTCAAAGCATACTGGAGCGATGGGAAGTGTACTTCACTTCAATGAATTGCTAAATGGTCAGCTCACTGCAGATACTTCAAGAAGAGTACCCTATGTTGCCGCCACCAAGCATAGAAGAGGTTGAGAAGGCTATAGGCCGGCTAAAGAAAAACAAAGCCCCGTGAGCCGATGGTATACCAGCCGAACTGTTTCAACACGGTGGGCTAGCCTTACGTCAAGCATTTCATGAGATTATAGTGCACGTGTGGGAGCATGAAGAAATTCCAGAAGACTGGCGAAAAGGTATAATTTGCCCCATACATAAGAAGGGAGATGTCACAACGTGCAGCAATTATAGAGGTATCACGTTGTTGAGTACCGCCCATAAGATACTCTCTTCTATCCTACAAGACCGGATAACCCCATACGCTAAAACCATTATCGGACAATATCAGTGTGGTTTCATTCCAGGCAAATCAACAACTGATCAGATCTTTACCCTTAGGCAGGCGATGGAAAAATGTCTAGAATTTAACATCCCAACATACCACCTGTTTATAGACTTTAAGGCCGCCTACGATAGCATAGCCAGGGTAGAACTTTACAAAGCCATTAGAGAATTCGGCATCCCGAATAAATTGACACGACTATGCAGGTTGACCATGACCAACGTAACAAGCCAAGTAAAAATAGCCGGATTGCTATCCAAACCAATCAACATCTTTAATGGACTCCGACAAGGGGATGGTTTGGCCTGCCTCCTCTTCAACCTGGCGTTGGAGAAAGCAATACGTGACTCTGGCACGGCAACAAGAGGGACCATCGTCAACAGGTCCAGCCAGATACTGGCTTACGCAGACGACATCGACATCATCGGAAGAACCGAGCAAGCTGTACATGATTCCTTCATCCAGATCGAGCAGGCGGCACAAAATCTGGGGCTGCACATAAGTGAAGGTAAAACAAAGTACATGGTGGCGTCGAATACGAGAGGAACAGTTGGTCAAACAATCAAGGTAGCGGAGCACGAATTTGAAGTGGTGCAATCCTTTAAATACCTTGGGTTAATAGTAGCAGCCGATAACAATATAGAAGAAGAAATACGCGTCTGTCAAAGCTCTTCAAATCCAGAAATCTCACCATAACTTCAAAACTGATGCTGTACAGGACCATGGTCCTGCCAGTACTCACATATGGATCCGAGACCATATGTGAGGAAGGACGATTCCGGAGACGGTACAATCATGAATTGTACGCAATCTACCTTGAAGCAGATATCGTGACAAAAATTAAGCTCGGTAGACTCCGGTGGGCAGGGCACCTAGCTCGCATGAGCGAAGAGGAACCTGCTCGGAAAGTTCTTTGTGGTACGTTCTATGGTAGACGACAGCGTGGTAGACCATATGCTTGCGCTGGAGAGATGGCTTAGACCAGGACGCCCGGAGCCTTGGGGTGCGCAACTGGATGGCGGCGGCTCGAAACCGGGATGGGTGGAGAGACTTGTTGAAGGAGGCCAGGACCGGACCCCGGTTGTCGAGCCGACGATGATGATGATGAATAAAGCCATAATTGGTCGTTTTGTGTGACTTGTTGCCCCGTCTTGTTGGAACCACATATGGTCCAAGTCATGATCTTTAATAGCCGGCCAAAACAAAATCGGTTATCATTCGACCAATTTCTTATGTGAACGCCGGGAAATCGTGAAATTCGGATCATCAGCAATACTTGTACTTGCAGCAGCAATATTTTCGACTGAGCGTGCCTTACGATGATGCACAGGCCTTACGACATCAGTAACGCTTCCACTTTCTTCAAATTTCTTCAGAATTTTACCGATTACCTGCATAGTCGGTCGATTATGACGACCATAATCATAGCATAATGCACGAAAAGTGGCTACGTTTGAATCACCATACTTTAAATAAGAATGGCTAAAACGCGGTAGTATAATAACCGGCTAAGACCATCTTTGAAAGGTCGAGATTTATGGCGAAATATGAGAGAAATGGGGATTGGTAATCAAAATCATAATCATAGTGAAAACATTGATATTGACGCACTTAATCGTAAATTTGTGACTTTTACCGTTTTCTTACCCGTTTCGAGCTCCAACGAGGATCACAGGATGACTCTTTTTTTTTCACCTGTAAATGCCTTTGAATTCTCTTGTGTAGATAGTAGCGACTTAGTTGAGTGTCTTTTATCCATTAAGTCAAATGCTGTTGGCCTCGACGAAATACACCCTGTCTTTGTAAAGGCTATTTTACCTATTATCTTGCCGTACATAACGCATACTTTTAACACTATTTTAATGACTGGTATTTACCAATGGAAATAAGCTAAAATTATACCTATTCCCAAAACCAATATAGGTCGTGATTTCTTCTGTTTTTGAAAGAAATGTACAAAAACAAATTGGAGTCCATTTTAGAGTAAATAATATTTTATCCCCTATCCACTCCGGTTTCCCGGTTTCCGTCAAAAACATAGCTGTACCACTGCCATAATCAACATTGTCGATGACTTAAGACTGGCCTTGGATAAAGACCATGTGACGTTCCTGGTTCTTTTAGATTTCTCTAAAGCCTTTGATACCATCGATCATAATATCCTTTGTACTAAACAAACTGTCAACGCTTTATAATTTTTCTACTTCGGCTGTCAACCTTTCGAATCTTAGTGATAGGAAGCAAGCGGTAATCATTGGAACTAATATTTCGAATTATCTACCCACTGTGAGAGGGGTTCCTCAAGGATCAATACTTGGACCTCTGCTTTTCTACCTCTACATAAATGAGCTCCCCTCATCATCTTCATTCATCCAAATGTATGCGGACGAAGTAGATGAATACATGCATCTTGTCCATTTATGTTTCTCTAAAAATTTGATGGTAAAGTCTATGAACAAATTGATGGTTTAGCAATGGGTAATCCTTTGGCTGCTTTTGGAGCAAATTGTTTCATGGCTGAATTTGAAACAAAAGTTAAACAAAACTGCCCTGATTTTCCATCATTTATATGAGTTAGATATGTAGACGATACTTTCATAACAAACTCAGTATCTTTCTCAATTTTCTGAACGATGTTATGAAAGGAATAATAAAGTTTACTTTTGAAACAGAAGTAAATTTTAACTAACCGTTTTTAGATCTTTTGACAAAGAGAGAGTTTGACATCTTTAACTCGAGTTAGAGAAGAAATGTTAACTTTCATGGCAATCACCAAATAGCACTGGCAATATGATTAATGCCCGATTTCATAAAAATACACTAAATTCCCTTTTATCTAAAGTCCTCTTAAATTTTATCAGACCTTTAAATATTTCCAGTTTCACCATCTAAAAAAAGGAAATTTTAGGGAAATTTCAGTTAAAATTGGGTTTGCCTCACATCCCTGGATATGGCAATACGTTGTTTCCCTCTCACATTCAAAATGCACGTGAAAAAGCATTATATGTAGAAAAAAATGCTACGAAAAAAAAATATTTGGAGAACGGATTCCAACATGAACTCGGAATATTCTTGGACGTCTTACTTTATGTTGCTCTTCATCCTCAGATGAACAATTAATTATTCTAAAAACAAACAAATTATTAAGGCTTTCCGAAACCAAAGCGAAACATTCGGAGCGAATATGCGATGACTGAACAATGTTTGAAGATTCACATCGCGCCAATGTGGGTGCTCTCATTTATATCCATGTAAATAAATTAAGAAAGGCGAAAGTCTTCGTCTTGTCGTCGTTCGGAAGTATTCGCGTTGGCTTGGGAGAGCCTTAAAAGATTATTATCTACACACAAACTATATTTTTGTTTCGACCTATTCACAATTTATATTTGCAAGAAATTAAATAAAAAAGTCACTGCAAAATATCATCTATAATTTTCTTACTCGTCGGCTGACATCTGACATATTTGACTTCAAAAATCACACTTTTAAAATTTATTGAGACGAAAATGGGCTTTTAGTTTATGAGGGCATTTAAAAGGATTTTAAATTTAAAAGCACTTGGTGAAACCAAAAAATCCCATTTTAACTCTAAATGGACTTTTAAATATTTAAAAGTCCTTTATGAAATCGGGCATAAAACCCTTATTGGGACTGACACTGTTGATAAATCTGGAATTTATTCTGTTATTTGTCAAGATTGCGATGAAATTCATATTGGCCAAACGAGAAGAACAGCTAAAAGAAGATGGTCAGAACACCAAAAATCAATACATTCTTAAACATTGCAAGAGTCAACTCCAGCCGATCATATGATAAACATAACAATCATAATCTTGCAGGCTTTCGGTTATTAAAGGAAATAAATCAACCAAAATTATTAAATGCATTTGAAGAAATGTACATAATGAGGCAGTGAGAACCATAGCGGCCTTACTGACTTTTGCACTTGTTACGAAAACAACAATTTTTTTTGAAGCAGTTATATGCTTCATCAATCTATAGATATTATTTTTTTTCAAAATAACCAGATTTTTGGTGCAATAAACATAAGTTTTCGTCTTTTTAAAAACAAGTGCGAAAATCAGTTAGGCCACTCTTCTTCTCATGGCCTCATATATCGTACAAATAATATGAATAAAAACAAAATATTTGAACGCTCTTCATTGCATAAATTCTTAAAACCATTACCATCTAAAAACATATTTGAGACAAAATTCTAAACGCATTTATTCGGCTTTCTTTCTTTTTTTGTAATTGTTAAAATCATAAAAATATCAACAGATGTTATAAAATTTACTTAAAAATTTAAATTAACAAAAATAATTTAAATTAATCATGTGATTTTTTGATTTATATGTAATTTTTAAAAAATATTATTTTTCATTATTGCTATAAACCTGATGATGAGAAAAGCATTTCTCGAAAACGTTTGTTAAGCAAATAAAGAAATTAATTTTGTATGAGAATAAGAAGTTTTCTTTTTTTCAACTACTAATTATACTAAAACTATAGTTTATAACATATCATATCTTACTGTTTTAGTCAAAATAAAATAGATAAATAAATAATAATAAAATAATAATGCTTTTTGTATTTTTAAAAACTTTTGTAAGTTTTAATAATTTTAACGCGCTGTTCGATTGTTATGTTAAGCGATATCCATTATCGTAAATGACAAACATTCAATTAATATTATGAAACTTCAAACAACAGCTGAGTTTGACAGGTGTCAAATTCCAGCGCTACCAACTTAAAACCACGAAATGAATGACACTGTACTGCATTTACATACTCACAACTCATTCAAGAAAAGTTGAAATGTTTTTATTTGAACTGAAAATCTCTATCAATTACTCTATCTAATTATTGCCCTAAAATCTGAAAAGAATTAAGTCCATATTCACTAAGAGACAAACAAAATTACCGTCTTTCCCTCAAGTCAAATCTGTATAGCTATGGAAGCCCTGTGCAAGTTTAAGCAACTCAGTGTTTGAATATATCTTAATAAATATATATAAGAATTTATTATCCGTTGGATTAAATTTTTTGGCTTACGGAGTTTTTGTTCTTAATAAATTAAAACTCCAAAAAGTGTGTTTTATTTGATTAACAAACAAGTAGGTAACTATGTAATACAAAAAGAAAAAGTAATCAAAATATTTTCCCTATTTTTAGAAAATTAAGTCGTTACTTCTGTTTTATTTTCTGTCTTTCTTTTTCAAAGGCGATTTAGAGTTAATTCAGTTCTTCCCGTGCAATCCTTTTCAAATTCCGTAATTTTTTTTCCAAAATTGTATGGCCCGTTTTTCAAAATACATTTTTGAGGTTAATTTATTTCTGGGTTTAATGATCAGGGTTGCAAGAGCATAAGTCACTTTGTAGCTTAAGATTGGCTTTAATTCACAAGCTAGTGACTCATAAACTAACAAAATTTAATTCGTAAAATAATTAGTGACTTATAAATTTAAAAAAAAAAAACTTAATTCACTAACACTTACTAACTAGTGCCTTAAGAGTTTTTTAAATTAATAAAACACTAACTTGCATTACCAAAGAAAAATCCTTCAAGTCTTCTAAATTAGAGCATTTGCTCACCAAAAAATTCAAAACCTCGGTTTTCTTACATTGTTGTGGAATAAGCGGGGTTATTACGCTTTTGTTCTTCAAGCTCGCTTCAATACCTCATTTAAACGGGGTAACTATATGTACTTAAATATACAGGGTCTTTCATTAATTTAAGTAAAGCAAAGTTAAGTGAGATATCATCGAAATTTTTTTATTCATCAAAAGGCCTCGATGCCATTATGTATGGAATATAACATCGTTCAAATGTCCGCCGTGGCTTCTCTGGTTAGCAACTCAGTGCTTTTAGATATATTTATTTACAATACTTACAAATACGCACGCATCCGAAATGTTCAATTTTCCATGACTCAAGCGCATAAATCAGGCTAAATTTTACCGATGGCATGGGTTATTTTGGCTTTGAGGGCTGCTGTGGTTTGTGGCTTATTCGAATAGACCTGATGTGACTTCAAAAACCCAACAAGAAAAAGTCTAACGGGATCAAATCCTACGATCTTGGTGGCCAGAGTTCACATCACCTCCACGTGAGATGATCATGCCCTCGAATCGCTCGTGCAGAATTTCCAATGTGGCGTCAGCTGTGTGGCACGTAGCGCCGTTCTGTTTAAAGCACACATGTCATTGGTGTCCATAAAATCCAAATCAGGCTAAAAAAAAGTTGGTAATCATCGACCTCTAGAGCTTGCCGTTGACAGGGATGGACTGGCCAACGTCTTTCTCAAAGATATATGGACCGATGACGCCGCTAGCCCAAAATCCGCTCTCATGTGGATTGGTATCGTCCCAAATTCGACAATTTTTTTTGATATATATATGGACCGAATGACGCCGCTAACCCAAAATCCACACCAAACAGTGATTTTTTTTCATAATGCATTCGACGCTCTCATGTGGATTGGTATCGTCCCAAATTCGACAATTTTTTTTGACGCACCCATTCATTCAAAAATGGGCCTCACCGCTGAAGATGATTTTTCTATGAAAAGCACGCGGAACGTTGCCTGAATAGAACACCCATTTTGATAAAACAATTTTATCATTTGCATGTGTTGTTGAAAGCTATATCCGTCCATGGTGATTAAGCAAAACAGAGTGAAAAAATGACAGCCAATTTGAAAGATGAAGCTTCAACAATATGGCCGCTATCAACTGTCAAAGTTCGGAAGTCTCTATTGGAAGCTTAGATAATATATAATATGGAGTGTTTGTTTTTATTCGAATGCGTACCTTTCATAGGGGTCGCTGTTTGAAGTTTTTCTGCACATTGGAGGAAAAAAAAAAACTGAAAAAGAAGATATTGAAATCTTTAAACTAATAAACAAGCACTTATTAATTTCAAGAATTACTTCAAATTAGAACAATTTTGAGAGAAAATAAGCAAATTATGACTTTGATAACAGCTGTACGATATTCTGAGACTTTATCTTAACCGAAATAGCGCCCCCTATTAAGATCCCAGGCGTTACAATGCATTAGGGATAGAAACGAGCACTCCATATTATATATCCTCTAAGATTGGAAGACGCTATATATTTTTTACGTACTCAACAGCTTTAAATTAATTTTTTGAGCCCAAGTTAAAGTTAAAGAAGAAGGTTTTCTTTTAGTTCACTTATGTATCTTAATAAGACTTAAACAATAAGATTTTTTTTTATTTCTTTACTTCAAAAGACTAACTTTTTAATAAATATAAAGTTAATTACAAAATGTTTTGTTCTTTTGTTTGTTTTCGAGTGAATAAAAATTGAAAGATAAATAAATTTGAAGATAAATATCAGCACACATATCATCTTTGTCAAGTTCTTGTCTATTTACACACATACCCGGTCATATTATGGGCATGTGCAATGCGTAGATGCCTACTTACACAAAATGCAATATATAAAACTTAACCAGTACCTAATATTGAAGATTCTTGTCAACGTAAGTACCTACTTTAGCCAAACAAAACGACGAACTCTCTGTCAGTTATTGACTTTATGCATACAACATACTTTATACAGAGTTGTAAAACTTCTACCTAACTCCTACATATGTATATGTAATGTACATAAATAAACTAAAGTCTCTCGTTCAAGGGTACAAACAATTTACTTCTCATTAGTTCTCATACTCGCATATACGAGCTATATTAGTGACAACATCATTTTCTGACTGATTAAACGTCAAAATAAACAAAGCATAATATACAATAAATATAGTACCTACACCCATACGTGCGAGTATATGAATTCTAGCAGACTCCGATGTGTTTTTCTCTAACCTTGCTTCAATTGACCTAGTCCAAGGTTGAAACTAAACAGAACGGTTATGTGCATACATCTATAATTTGCATGCGTCCTCGTCGGCCTACTCTCTGGTTGTCAAACCCCCAAGGTAACAAATCCATGACACTGCTCTGTACATTTTCTGAAATTAAGTATTTTAATTAAGAAATGTCACAATGGCTTCTCTGTCTGTTTCATTCACATGAGTGACTTAAATAAACAAAAAAAACAAACACATACAGTCATACATACTACGTACGTAAATCTAAACGCAAAAGTCACACAGAAAATTTTCTGTTAATTGAAATTAAGAAACGAAAAACAGCAAATATTCGCTCAAGTGTCCCTGCTGTCTTTTTTTTTTTAACACGCGACATAATATCAAACATTCCTTTGAACTAAGTAAATATATACAAACAAACTGAACGCACGGAATTCACTTTTGGCTCAACTTAAAGTTTAATAATAAGAAAAAAAAAAAAGATGGAGGACAGGAATGGGGAAATTCGTTATGTCAAATAACGGTCACATCTCACATTCATTTTATTTCGTCATCGTCATGCGGCCTGCGCTGCGGGATGAAATGAATTTATCTTTGAATGAAAATGAACTTGTAAACATGTTGTTTTACCATTTAGGATGTAAACGTGTCTCTTAACGGGCCATTTAACAAATATTACACAAGGAAAATCTGCCAACTTTAGGGAGATAATTTGTATTTTACACTTCTGTTTGTTTATTTGAGTGAGGCTGGTAAGATGTGATATTTGTGAATAATTGGGCACGTTCAACCCCAAAATCTGAAAATTCAGATCTGAATTTATGTTGTTGGACGCACAAAAATTCTGAATTTTTTTAGTTGAAAGTTATTATGTCAAATGCTAGCATTTACATTTAAACGAAATAAAATTGAACTTTAATTATATTCTTAAACTAAAAATTAAGCGTCAGTAGTTGTGGTGATGATATATGAAACTAAACCAGTAACAAAATACAGCAAGACTATGCAAAGTTCAATGAAAAAATAATTCCACAATATTGCGATGAAGAATTCTGGGAACATTTTTCTAAGAATAGTCAATCTTTTAACTTAAAAAAAACTCACTCATCAATTAAAAATAAGTTCTTTTGTGTAAAAAAGTATGAATTTGTTCGTGATTGAAAATTAATCATCACAAATCAACCACTTACCAGAGCGAAAATCATAAAGTTCAACTTCTATGTATAGTGTATTTCAACATTTCCCACACCACTAACACTTTATTCTGAATTTTTAGATAAGAATTTTTGGCTGAAAATTCAGATGAAACGTAAGCAAACGTAACTAAAAGTCATCTGACTTTTTATGGCAGCTGGCCAATCAGAAGCTCCAAAAATTCAGAACTCTGAAAATTCAGATGTAAAACGTAATACGTTGAACGCACCCATTAACACACAGAGCAAAAGGTTTTAGGCAGTTTGAGGAATTTTACTCCAATTGTTTACACATATTTTTTTAGTGATTTTGTTTGATTTCCGGAAAACTTCAAGGTGTTTAAGATGGAGGAAGTCTACTTACAGCAAATGATAGGTTTACGCTGTAATGAAAGTAGTTAGCTAACTTCAAACTAAACATAAATATCCCATCATCAATAAGAGTCTTAATATCATGCATGTTCATTAGTAATAATTGTAATTGAATTACTACTTAATGTAAGTTTTAACACAAAGACCCAAGAAAAGAAGCAGAACACACACATACACAAAGTATAGTTATAAGTATAATGAATTCCAATCATGAACCTTCTACTTTCATTATATTCAATTTCAAATCACGTTCTAGAAGGAACATAAATGAAGAAAGTATTCTTAATTGAAAAAAAGTGAGATAAATTTAGATTAAGGACAAAAAAATTTAATAAACATAAATTATAGTTAAAACAAAACCCAGCTATTTATAGCTTTTTGGGTTTTGTTACTTTTTGGATGATAGGGATGGAGTTTGAATTAGGAATTATTTTTAATTACCAAGACTGATTCATGAATTGTTGAAATTAAGCCTCTTAATGGAAGCTCTGGAATGGCGATTTAATGCACTGAAAACCCGACCATGACGGAAGTATATTTATGATTACGGAATTAATTTCACACCACGAGAGGAGTTTAACACAAAAATAACGAAAATTGCGAAAAGCGACGAGCTTTAGTGGTGATAGCCTGTTATTTATGCAAAAACCTCCGATAATCATGAAAGCCTATACGTTGAGTTCTTATCATCAAATCTCCATGGATATACCTAATGGTCAATAAATCAAAATTAAATGTTATACCACATTTGCAATTAAAAAAAATTGTGTGAGTGCCGGTACTCACTATGTGTAAACATCAACGTGCGCGGATCCAAAACGGACTTGTTTTTGCTTGAAGGGGATCTTAAGATTTTTTTCACTGAACGCACCCATCCTAGTATGTAGATCTTAACGTTGCACACGGTAACGTTGCACGACGTAACGTTGCACTCGACCGTTCACGTTTTTTTCACTCTACCGCCAGCATAGATGTTTACACATCAACAAGTTTTGGTAAAATTCGTACTTAAAGGGTGTTTGAGTATAATATCAATTAAATTCTTTAAATTCAAAATTAAGAATTTGATGAAAAATTTCAAAATTTTTAAAAATATTGTATCTACTTAACTGATTTATATTGCTCCCACCATATAAATGTTATAGTTACATTAAGTTTAAATTGATTATTTAAATAAGATCAAGACAACATTAGCTTGATAACATCATTTAATGCTTCCTAAATGCTAATTAAGTATCAAACAATGAAATGTAATTCTTCAGTGTTTTCCTTAAAAAATTAAGAGCGTATAATTCTAGATGATATTCAAATGAATCACAAGGAATTGTGTTGAAAACCCTTGAACTTCAAAAAATAGAATTTGACTTAGCAGTACAGGGTGAGAAAATGGAATTACAGTCGACTCCCTCTAACTCGAATTTTGTCTCCATATTTTTGAATTCTTCTCAATTTCCAAAAACAAAAAAAACATGCTCTAAGTCCACCGAAAGTCCTTCTAACTCGAACACATTCTTTCGATCCTTGGCCTTTTTGAAATCCCATTTACTAAAGTTTTTCTTTTGAGAAAACAAAAATCGAACAAAAAAAATCACCCTCTCGTAACTCGTAATGTGATACAAACATCAAGCACACAATCTCATACTCTGAATCTTGCATTGAGAGTCGCGTACATCGGCGCACTGTTCTTCTACCTACCTTCCCTTACCCTGTACAAAGTGCATCTACCTAAATTTATATAATTCATGAACAAATTGGAAGCCAACAAATGTATACACGTGTGCATAATGCTTGTGTTTTTAGTTGTCACAAATTACTTATGGAAAAGTATTAATCAATCGTGAATCCATATATTGAAATTATATTAATTACAATGAAAACTATTACAATTACAATTACAATTACAATTACAATTACAATTACAATTACAATTACAATTACAATTACAATTACAATTACAATTACAATTACAATTACAATTACAATTACAATTACAATTACAATTACAATTACAATTACAATTACAATTACAATTACAATTACAATTACAATTACAATTACAATTACAATTAGAATTACAATTCCAATTCCAATTACAATTACAATTACCATTACAATTACAATTAAAATTACAATTACAATTGCAATTACAATTACAATTACAATTACAATTACAATTACAATTACAATTACAATTACAATTACAATTACAATTACAATTACAATTACAATTACAATTACAATTACAATTACAATTACAATTACAATTACAATTACAATTACAATTACAATTACAATTACAATTACAATTACAATTACAATTACAATTACAATTACAATTACAATTACAATTACAATTACAATTACAATTACAATTACAATTACAATTACAATTACAATTACAATTACAATTACAATTACAATTACAATTACAATTACAATTACAATTACAATTACAATTACAATTACAATTACAATTACAATTACAATTACAATTACAATTACAATTACAATTACAATTACAATTACAATTACAATTACAATTACAATTACAATTACAATTACAATTACAATTACAATTACAATTACAATTACAATTACAATTACAATTACAATTACAATTACAATTACAATTACAATTACAATTACAATTACAATTACAATTACAATTACAATTACAATTACAATTACAATTACAATTACAATTACAATTACAATTACAATTACAATTACAATTACAATTACAATTACAATTACAATTACAATGACAATTACAATTACAATTACAATTACAATTACAATTACAATTACAATTACAATTACAATTACAATTACAATTACAATTACAATTACAATTACAATTACAATTACAATTACAATTACAATTACAATTACAATTACAATTACAATTACAATTACAATTACAATTACAATTACAATTACAATTACAATTACAATTACAATTTACAATTACAATTACAATTACAATTGTAATTGTAATTGTAATTTCTTAGTCAAAATTAAATGACATAAGTCGGGGCTTACAATATCATATGTTTTTTTTTTGTTTAATGCTTGATATCATATCCCATTGTGAACAACTAATATTTTGCACAAAAGTTTTTGTAAATGTTTTTATTTGAAGCAGTGTTCTCTAATTGGCTTTATAACCCGAGCACTTTCATCCATAAAGTCCTGATAATATTTCAATTTAAGGAAAAGAATGAAGTGAAAACATTAAATTCTTGCTCTTAGTTCCATTGTGTCTCTTTTACTATTATGTGAAAGAGTTTTCACAAGGAACCTTTTCAAACTATTAAATATGCCTTTCCTGTTTCGTACATTTTGTTTTGTCTTCCTTTTTTACTGCACTGCCGGCATATACAGTGAGCAAACTCAAAAACATCACATCAAGGCTTCAGGTCCTCGCAAGCTGACACGACTGTGTCAATCCTGCAACGCCCCCCGTCGCGCCGCTGCCGTCTATAAAATGATAAACCATCGAGTTGAATGTGGATACTGGATATAGGGAGGATATATGAATATCCTGATGATGCTCCCTTATGTGTAAAATTATTTTAATTTAAAAAGGATTTACGACTAAGAGTAACTATGGCAACCAACCGAACTTGAACGAGAATACAAAATGCATGCATTTCAGAGATATTGCTTAAAAACACACAAACACACACACTAGCGTGCAGAACAGATCTGTATAAGTGGAGGTACATCATGTGTACATACCTACCTACGATAATAAATTGCCAGATTAAGGTTGCCTCATCCATCCCAACATGGACAACGAGAATGATGACGGAGCGGATATGGACTCAACTGAAAAATACACACCAGGAAAATAGAAAAGGAGTCCTTTATTGATGATGGTTTTGTTGTTGTTGAATATCTGCAATTTTTTTCCGCCATGCTTATTTCGCTTACCTGAAAATGTCATTATTTCTTAAGAATCATTTCATTACGAAAAATGCGTGTGTAGGTATTATATGAATGTCCTCACTCGCCTCCTCAAAAACGATTATGGTAAGACTACCAAGGAAAGAGGATGTTCCCATGACTCGCATTTAAGCCAAGATTTCATTCAAATGGATGGTTATTTATTTTTTTTTTTTCTAAGGGTCATTTGCAGGTCATGTCTAAGTTAAAAATAAATCTATGTGTGCTTTAGTATTCTTGGAGTTGAAGTTGGAGGTCTCCTCTCCATCAGCGAAAACAGGACTTACCACTATAAGAATAAAAAAAAGGAGAAAATGTAGGTGGACAAAAAGGAGGATACTATTTGTAAGTTGCCACCGCCCACTTAATGTGGCATAACCTTCGGGCTTTGATATTTTTACATCAACTCATGCTTGGCAAGATGGCCTGATGATGAGGAAAAAATGTTAAAAATATTATGACTTGGAGAATACATGACGCATTATCCTTATTTTCTTTCCAATAAATGCTATTTAGCAGGACGATGCGATGGAGTAAAAGGCACACAAAGACGATGAATATGTTCCCAAATTGTGGTATTTTTGTGTTCTTGAATAATTTTTCTTTTTTTTTTTTTGTAATGGCTGATGTGCGTGATATTCATGGAAGATGAGTCTCAGTTAAGTAAACTGTGGGCGATTGCATTAAAGTATTTATTTTCCTCATCCAAATGGCAGCATTGTTCTGTTCCACGCTGAAAGAAATATTTAAACCATGATAAATATAATAGCAACGTAAGCACTAGGCATAGGTGGGCTCAGAAAATTGTAACGTTTAATTCGTAGTGAGATAAAATCAGTTAGGGAGCAAAAGAAGAAAGTGAATAGGAGCGCACAACGAACAGTCGGAAGCAATTTCAGAATATTGTAATGTTCTACCTTGGTTCGATAATAAAACTTAGTTCCTTTAAGTAATAACGTTCACTTATTTACTTTACAAAACACACACTTTATTTCACTTCAAATCTATTTTATTATTCTCCAATCACAATAGTATGCAATTTAAAATTCACTTCCGGATACACTTTTACTTCTTACTTTACGTTATCACATTCAAAATGAAACTGTGTCTACTCGCTCGAAAACATCTCCTTATATAAGAAGTAAATAGTTCTAGTCTTCACTAGTATCCACTGGAATATCCGAGTATATCTCCTTCTAGAAGTTTCCTTTCCAGTCGCTGACAGATGGAACATTGGAATTGATACTCATCTGAATCACAAGATGGCGCTGTGAACGGTTGAAGGTTTGATGTTTAGTTTTTCCGAGAGATGGCGGTGCAAACAGTTAGAGGATTTTCTCTTGTTTCAAATTCAAAGTAGTTGGGTAATTATTAAATCGTTACAATATCAATCAAACACACTGCACTCGAATATAAAAGATGAAACACGGAAATATACTATATTTGTATCTATATCGGAATCCTACTTATTCTTATGGTCACATAAATTGTTGTGCTTATTGTTTTTTAGTACAAAGAGTAGATGAATTTGAATACTTAGGGCTTACTATTGCCTCCAACACGCATTTTTCACTCACACTAGTAGTTGAGCTAGATATTTTCGTTCCACAATGAGATACTTTTATAACCTCAAAAATATAATATCAGAAAATCTATTAAAAAACTATTTACCTTGGTATTTTTCATTATAAACTATACAATACGGAATAGTTTGCTGGGGCAGCACTCATTTCAGTAAAATATTAGACAATTGTTAATCTTGCAAAAACAGCATGTAAGAAGGATCTGTGGTAAACCTAGAAGACATCAAAGTTTGCCAGGTGTACCAAGTTAGCAGGACACTTTTCATAATTCGGAATAAAAAGTATGTAGTAATATGCTGCTATTAAGGTTAGGTTAGAAGGGGTCATAATGCGGCGAGCCCCATCATCACACTTGGATCTCAATGGATCCATTGTGGTCCCCAGGAAATAGTTGAGGTGAAGGAAGAGGATGGGTGAGAAAAGGAGTTAGAAGAGTCTAGGTGTGGTTATGAGAGGCCTCCCCGAACCAACCCGAACATTGAATAAATTTCAGGATGTTTCTTAGTGACAAAAACGAGATGTCGCTCAGTTCGTCAAAGAAGTAATCTCAGAGGGCCATTTTTCTAGTTCTTACTAAGCTAGGGCATTCACAAAGGAAGTGATAAGAGCCCTCCTCCGGCCTCTTCATCTTGAAGACAAGTCGGATGAGCTGATGCCCATTCTGCGCATGTGGGTTCCCATTGAGTTGTGACCCGGTAGGATTCTAACCAAAAGGGACAGTTGAGGTCTGCTTAGTACGAGAATGAAGTCTGTTTTTTTCTTTGACATGTCTGGCCATAGATTCCTCGAGACCCGACAAGTATCAAGAGGTGACCATCTATCGTTTGTGGTTTCGAGGAAATATTTGCGAATTCTGACTTTTTCTTGTTCAAGTGGCATAGAAACGGAGGATTCAGTTTGGCTTGGATGAAGAGATGATCCTATATTGGCCACTTTATCCGCCATTTTGTTTCCATATATGTCACGATGTGACATATGGGACCCATCAGAGGGTAACTGTATTTGATGCATTGAGTAATTTTAACTTATTGGGGCAACTCCTACCAGTTTAGACTTTGTGACAACCGAAGCAATGGATTTATTAGCCACCTGGCTATCGATGAAGATGTCGATGTTTCTATTTACAAATTCAAAAGTGGCAAGACTTTTTGCTGCCTCGTAAATTGCAAGCACTTCCGCTTGGAAAACACTGCAAAAATCTGGAAATTTTATTGATCTATTAAGAGGTGGGTTATCAGAGAAGATGCCTGACTCTACCCCCTCAACCGACTAGGAACCATCTGTATAAACAGAAACATGAACAGTATTTATGACCCAGATGGCTGCCGAGAGGTTCGTTGGGAGGACGTCCGTTAAGGCCACTGGGTTGAAGTCAATGTGCGGTGCAGTGTATGTCTTGGTCCATAAAAGTCATTATGGTTTTGTGCCCAAAATGCCCTTCCACCCACTTTTTTACATTGGTTGAGTCTTAGAGCACTGTAGGCCGCCACTTCCTTCGTAAATAAATCGAGTTGGGCTAGTGAAAGAAACGTTTCCAGGGCTGCGGTAGGAGTTGTTTTCATGGCACTAGTACTGCCAATACATACAAGTCTTTGAATTTTTGTTATCGTTCTTAGATTGGTTGCCTTTTCCAGCGCTAGCCATGCGTATGCCTTATGCCTTATTATGGCAGTGTACATCCAATGAATGGTTCTGGTTCTGGGACCAGTTTAGCTTACGGTCTATTACAAAACCAAGATATTTTTCCGTACCAGTGATCTGGAGCGGTGTCCCATTTATGGTGGGAGGATCTATACTTGGAATATTATGTTTTCTTGTAAACAAAACTAGTTCTGACTTTAGTGGATTGACAATTTGACATTTAGTCCGCAATTACGGGCCCAATTACTGAGCTTGTCAAGAGATGTTTGTAGAAGCTCACACAGTGTAGGTATGAATTTACCTGATGCCATTATTACGATGTCGTCGGGATAAGCAACGACTTTGACACCGCTTAGACTGAGTTTAACTATAGAATCTCACTTACGACTAAAAGCCAAAGCAGGGGGGATAAAACACCGCCTTGCGGAATACCTCTGCATATCCTTACTTTTAACTTGCTGTGACCCATTTCTGCACTTACAAGTCTCGTTTGAAACATAGAGTCAATCCAGTTCGAAAGCCTCGGGTTAATGTTACAGGAGTCCAGGGATCACCAAACTGCGCTCTTTTCCACGTTGTTAAAGGTCCCTTCTATGTCCAGGAATGCTCCCAAGGTAAATTCCTTGAATTGGATTGATTTTTCATTCAATCGTGCCTATCACTTCATGAAATGGCGTTTTAACGGATTTGCCCTTCATATACGCATTTTGGGCCTGTGAGAGTACACTTACATTAAGTTTTAGGCGAATGTGAGTATCTATTAGTCTTTCTAAAGTCTTGAGAGGAAAGGGGAAGAGGCTTTTTGGCCTGAAGTCTTTCGCTTCAGTATGAGTGAGCTTGCCTGCTTTCGGAATGAAGATAACATTGACTTCTAGCAACTTAATAGCAGCTAATTACTCCATACTTCTTATTCCGAATTATGCAAAGTGTTTTGCTAACTTGATACACCTAAGTTTCCCTCTGTTTTGCTATCTGAAAATTCTTCCTGTACGTCATTTGTATTGTTTTAAAGTACTCAATTCTTTTTTTATGAGATCAGGTAATCGTAATTTTCGAATTACATCAAGTTATGATATACGTGGAAACTCTTCGAATCTTTGAACTGTACCATTAATCCCCATAACATCTTTTCGTAATTTGTATTCGATCTCTTCGTCAGTACGTCAATTCCCCTGAACGCGGCCAGTATTCCCTTTATTACACCTTTCACATGGAATAAAAAGATTGCATTCCAAATATTCTAGAGTGAATAAAAAAAACAACAGAATGTTTTATCTGGAATATTATTGTGAATAAAGAAACGCAAAATGCTTATTCCGAACTTTCTGAATATTTGGAATGAAAGGAAACACACTATGTATGTGATGTATTTTGCGTGAAAAAGAGCTCTTGGTCTCCTATTTACAACACAAATAAAATTAATTAATAATAATTATAATGGAATACCTATTACATATTTGAAAAGAAAAGAAAAACACATGATCTTCTAGAAAAGGATATTGTTTCATGATATCACTTAATGAACACAAGTAAAATTAATAAAACTTTTTGTAAAGAGCAAGTCTAGCTATAGCCTGCTATAAACACTTTGTATTTTCATTGAACATTTTTCATACATTTTCCTTCGCCACCACTGATGTTTTGCTATCGATAAGGAAAGCATTACTTCGTTGGTTTATAAAAATGAGTGTGGAAATATCCTGAAATTCACTCTTCACCATTAAAAAGCTATATGCTATATTTATATGACATACATAGGTACTATTTACATGTATGTGAATATTCATATTGGAAAGAATTTAATACTCTACGATATTCTCATCAAGAATTGGTAAAGTTTGCAAAAACAGGGATCACAATACACGAAAAAATTACCTCCAAAAATAAATAAGTTCCAAACATGACAAAGAGGAAACAACTCGTGCTCGAGGGTATTTTGCATGCCTTTGCTATAACTACAGGAGAGGATTCAAAAATTAAACTATACGGTCAGATATTCCATCACACATAAAGGGTCATTCATTTTTCGGTTTCGAAAGTAAAAATAAATAAAACACCTCAGCGATACATTTTTGATGAACATTTTATTTCATTATAAATTTTGGACTTTCCTATTAAAATGTGAAAAACAATATCATTCAATTCAAATGGACGCCTCAGGAAAATTCGCAGCATGAGTGAAAAGTGGCTGCGTTTGAATTTTGACGCGTTGTTCGATTGGCGATACATTATCGTAAATGGCAAACATTCAACTAATATTATGACACTTCAAATGACAGCTGAGTTTGACAGGTGTCAAATGCCAGCGCTACCAACTTGAAACCATGAAATGAATGACTCTGTACCTACTATGAGAAAAATGGATATATTAACAGTTAAGATGGATTTACTCTATGCGAACGTTTAAATGTAGATACAAACTTTTTTACTTAAAATTTGTTTTTACAACTATATTCATACAAAGCTCTTGAATACACAATTCAAGAATATCTGTGCAGATGCTCCTCAACAAACTTAACTAGCTTAGCTAGTAGGAAATTTAGAGCTTTAAAAATAATAGGTGATACAACTACTAAGGAAACATTTGCGTATCGCGAACGTTACAGTGGCCCGTATTGACATCTTTTAATTGCAAAAATCATAACTCTGAAGCAGGGGTAAATATCGTGACAAATTTTCTGCTTGAAGGAAATGTTCAAGGCTGTAAAATTTGTAAATTACAATAAAAAATACTGCTCTATAGGGTGTTTCAGCTTCTGCTCCTAAACTAATACCTACTTTCTTACCACAAGGAATAAACTCATAGAATTGTAAAAAGTCCACGATTATAGAAGTTTCTCCTCTATTAAAGCCAATCTGAGCAAAAAAGTGGTGAATAAACGTAAGCAGACTGTTTTTTTCAATTCTAAGTCTCCTTGACTATCTATACATGCAAAACCACTTTATCCAAACAAAAAAATATTTATAAATACTCGAACTTCTGTTTCATTATTTAGGTATCAATAAACAACACACTGAGGCCCAGTTTTTCATTGATGAGTTAAACCAGAGTTAGCTAAGTCTAGAAGTAAATTAACCCACAGTGAACTGAGGAAGCAGTTTTTCGGTGGAGAATGCATGCGAAAAGACTAAACAAAGACGGTGGATAAAACATCAAAAGCACCTGTTCAAATAATCCTGAGTTAACTCACCAATTTTGATGAGTTAACTCGTTTTTAACTTCAATCTCGCATTGAAAAACTGAACCTAAAAAGGTCTTAAAATATCGTTAAAAAAATCTTACTATTCGCTCCTCTATACTTTTAAGTAAATAAAAACAAATTAAAAAAAAAAAAAAAAAATTGTTTGCGCCTTATGACGTACTTACGGCAAGTCTGCCCTTGATAATATTTTTTATCTACTCGTACAAGAATATAAAATGTTTAAAAAAGCTACAAATTTGAATTAGTCATCCGTCGACTCAGAAAAAATAATAAAAGGCAGAATTAAGTACCTATCTATAGGTATTTCTGTGCACCGTTACTTTCTAAAATACTTTCCCCTGGAGGTTTGTTTCATTGTGTTTCCATTTCCTCTTCCGGCTGGGGTCTTGTGAAAAGTGAAGTGCTGAACAAAACGTTTTCCAACTCTAAAATCTGATAGTGAGGTAAAAATATATAAATGAATAAGAAAAGATATACTTTATACAACGTAGAAGAAATATAGAAATATTTATCGCAGCTGCGTTGTGGAGCTTATTTTTTTTTGTGGACAAATAATACAAAATAAAATATAAATATCATTGGAAAATTTCATTTAAACTACATTGGCGGTTTTTCGGTTTTGTAATATATGTGTACATATGTGTATATTTCACACATGGGCCTACCTATTGTTATTGATTTGTGTATATTTTTTATACTAGTACAAAATCTTTGTAGAGATATTTTCTCGTTCAAGTTTTGGTTAAGCTTATCAAGCAAATAATAGTGGGACAAGTTTTGTTGGTTTATTTTATTTTTACATTGAATTTCATATGTGACCAAAACATCAATAAAGATCTTTTGCATATTTTTCCCAAGATACTGATTTTTTAGAAAACTGTTAACGGAGGCTGCCTGACGACTGATACCCTAAGTGGAGCAACCAAGTTGCGTGAGAATCCAAAGAGGGAGTTAAAATCTTTCAAAACCTCGAACCGTGCCACCCGATGTCCAAGAAAAATTGTTGGGCACATCAAATTTATGGTTAAAAAAAATTATTACCTAAAAAGCGCTTAAAATGTAACCTGAGATAAAAAAATGTAAAACAAAATGTTTTTTTTTTTTAATAATAATAATAATCTGAATGTTTCTGACCCACTTTGACTACTTAGATTAGTGCAATCGAAGGGCCAGAAGTCCACAATTGCCAGACTGGCCACTCCAAATTGCCACATATTGAGATGAAGTGCTCGGGGATGTGTTCCTTTTTAAACAGCCATCAATGCCCTACACTAGAAGTGTGAGCCATTGCTCTGTTCTCTATGAACCAAATGTCCCTAAACTGCCTGAACACAGTGGAGACGAAGCTGCAACTGGAACTGCAGTCAGAATAGCTGTCAAAACATTGAATACCTACACATAACTTCAATGTAACGAACGCAACGCAACGTAGCTGCAATTTGGGCTCGAGCTTTAAAAGTTCGCGTACAGCTTTTTTGATGTTTTAAATTATCGTTAAATGAAAAAAAAAAAAACGATCGTGTTATTACCGATTTGTGTCGCCAAAATATTACAAATTAATAGAAAAATTATCATAATTAAAAAGAATATGGATAACTGCTAAAAAAAGCAGGTATATCTTACACTTACACTTTTTGTCAGCTGTTCCAGCTCCAGATCCAGTTGCAGTTTTCAATTAAGTTCAGGCATAGCAAAACGCTCACGTCAGGAGCGCTCTCCTTATGTGTGATAGCAAAACCCTCACGTCAAGAGCACTCTTATTATGTGCGATAACAAAACCGCTCTCTCATGAGCGTGGGACGAGAGCGAGCCAATTTAGCGCTTTGTAGAAAAAGAAAACACATTAAATGTTAAACGTTATACGTAGCGCGTATTTGATTTGACGCGTAATTTTGATTTGACATTTTGACACCTGTCAAATTAGAAGTGTTCTAATGGACCTAGCGCATTCTTTCACTCCAATTTACCAAGACCTTGTTGATGGTTTCGGGCTGTAACTCACGAATTGCTTGGATGATATTAAGACCTTCATTCGTTTTCAGGTTGCTGACATACCTTACATCGGTCCTTCACGGTTCCCCACAAAAAAAAAAGTCAAAAGGGGTAAAATCGCAGCTCCCATGTGGCCAATTGATTTGGGAATTTTGGCATAAAAGATACATTGTGGCATGAGTTGTTTGGCATGGCGCGCTATCTTGCATGAGCCAGAGGTTCTCCAAATCTATGTCTTCAATTTCAGTAAAAAAAAAGTCAGTTAACATGGCTCAGTAACGCCCACCGTTGATCGAAACTTTATTCCCAGCCTCTTTTTCGTATAAAATTGACCCAATGATGCCACAACTCCACAGTCCGCACCAAACTGTCCTCGACAATAAAAATAGCGGGTTTTCCGAGCTATTTTTTTTTTGTTAACGTAGCCGCCGAGATGAAAATTCGCCTCGTCAGAAAAGGCCATAACTTCAAATCCACTGTTTGAGCTTAACAGCACTCACTTTGAAAATAAGTTTTCAATATTTCCAAACGTTGTTCAAGCGTAAAGCGACTCATTTTGTTCCGCGTAGGTATGATACTGACTTTCTGTCAAGATTTCAGGCGGGAAACAGCTGTCAGTGTCAAAATAACATATGATTTAAAAAGAAACCACTAGATGGCCCACCCGTTATACGTTTCATTATTCTGCAAGTAGTATCTTTTGGTATACGACAGTTAAACATCGTTGGATTTAATGTTAGAAGTTGCCAAAAGCTTAACAATGTTCTCAATTAGAACGAAACTTTTCGAACAACCCCCATAGCACTTATAAAAATGATGCTAGCAGAATTTAAAGTATTTTCACACTTTTTTGTTGTACTCTCTATACGGGCGAGATGGACAGTGTAATTGCAATTTAAGATTAAGAAAATCATTTATCAAAATATAATCAGTATATAACTTTCATTTTGGTTATGATACAGCAAAATTCACTCGCCTTAACTCTCTATATTACTCAATTCTTTACTCTATAAACTCTAAAGCTCATAAAATGATTTATGTTTTAAAAAGTTAATATTTCACCACAAACTGTCAGATGCTGCAAAACACGTTCCATATACCACATAGAATACTGCAGACGTTTTATCCAAGTCATATGCAGAAGATAAGCGAAGACCAAACAAAATATAAAAAAAAGCAAAAAACTATAATAAAGCCCGAGCATTCCTTCCGAATCGACTTTATCCATCAAGCAAAAATACACACATAAACACGAGACGCAAAATCCACAGCTTTTCGCATGAGTGCTTTAATCTTATTCGGGTGCTTTACGCATCATCGCTTCATGTGCATCTGATAGATACTTCCTTAGTAATTTTGCACAAAGCCCCCCTCCGCCAACGTTATATAAGTGTGAATTAAGGTGCAAGCTGCAGGTTCTATATCTTCGCCCTTGTCATGTCCTCACAGCATATCCCATCAAGTGTTTATTTTACAAACGTCAAGGTGAATGGGAAACTACTTCACTTGAAATTGTATGAGCTTCTCGTCGAAATGGGTTTCCCTTTATTGGCTTTTCGATTCAAGATACATAATATATTGTATTTTCAGTTGGGTTTGCAAAGGGGCAGAAGGATAAAGTAAGTGTTTTTTTTTATTATCAGAGATAACACCTCTTATGCCCAGTTTTTCAGCGGCGAGTTAAACCAGAGTTAGCTAACTCTAGAAGTAAATGAACCAACAGTGAACTGAGGGGGTAGTTTTTCATTGCAGAATATATGCGGAGCCTCTAACAAACTCGGTGAATAAAAGATCAAAAGCATATGTTCAGTTAATCTTGAGCTAACTCATCAAATTTTATGAGTTAACTCGGGCTTAACTTTAACCACGCACTGAGAAACTTGATCTAGAGGAGCAAAGTTAATATGACGATCAAAACTTTGCCTGAGACCCATTGCATTCCCCTTAATACAGAAGAAAGATAAAGGGTGCTTTGTTTTAGACGTGTAGGTTTCAACCTGGTACTACTATTTTCGAAGTTGGTTGTTTTGACAGCTGTCACTTGATTTATGCTCAGTTTGGTTCGCCATTTCATAATTAATAGACTTTCTACTGAACAACGTTTCCAAATCGTGCAAATTTATTACCAAAATAATGGTTCGGTTCGCGAGACGCAATATTCGGTCGACATAATCGACAAAATATCCACCACGTTTACTCTAGTGGATAATGCGCATCCTCATACAGTTCGCAGCATGGACGCTTTTGCTGCTGTGGAGAGTATCGAAGAAGACCCGAAAGAGTCCATCCGCCATCGCGCCCAACAATTGGAGCTGTGCCCATCCACTTTATGGAAGATTTTGCGGAAGGATCCTGGTTTGCGGGCTTTCAAAATTCAACTATTGCAAGAAAGAATTGAAGCTGAACGGCCATCAAGCGCGTCGCACGTTCGGTAAATGGGTCCAAAACGAGATGGTAACCGATCCCGATTTTCACAAGAAAATTTTGTTCAGCGATGAAACTCATTTTTTGTTGAATGGGTACGTTAATAAGCAAAATTGTCGTATTTGGAGTGATCATAATCCATAAGCCATTGTTGAGGCGCGACTACATCCTCAAAAAGTCACTGTTTGGTGTACTCTATGGGCAGAGGGAATCATTGGTTCATATATCTTCAAAAATGCAGCCGGCCATAATGTTACAGTCAATGGGGAAACCTATAGAGCCATGATAAATGACTTTTTCGTGCCTGAATTGGAGGATGTTGATGTGGACGAGCTTTGGTTCCAACAAGACGGTGCTACATGCCATACAGCCAACGAAACAATACATTTATAGAAAGAAACTTTTGGTGAGCGCATTATCTCGCGTCGTGCGCCTGTGGCGTGGCCTCCAAGATCGTGTGGTGGACTATTTTTTGTGGGGTTATGTGAAATCATTTGTCTACGCAGATAAGCCCGAGACGACTGACGCCTTGGAAGAGAATATTCGGTGCGTTATTGCTGACATACGGCTCCAATTGCTGCAAAAAGTGGTCGAAAATTGGACCTCTCGGCTGTAATTTATTCGAGCCAGCTGCGAGGGCAACTTGCCCGAAATCATTTTTAAAACAAAATGGCAAATCATTGTCTTTATAATAAAGCTAAATTATTGGCCATAGCATTAAATAATATGCGTTTTATATCTTCTTAAAAACCACACGTATAAAAAAAAAAAAAAAAAACAAGAACACCCTTTGCATATCACTATTGTTTGTGCCTTTTTTGCAGTCTGCGATGCTATACGGGACTTATTTACCTAATTGAATTAGCTTTGAGTAACTTGTCAACTAATAAACTTTCTTTTTTGATTGCAACCACCACACGAGAACAACGTCTTCAAATAGGTCCTCTGATGTCTAATAGAAAATTGTCTTGTTTAATAATGAACAAAAAAATCATCATCATCATGTCCTGTAACCCCGTTTGGGGCATAGGGCGCCAACGAATCTTTGCCATCCTTTACGGTCTCTTAATTGCGGCCTCGTTTTTATCTGGGAATCTGCTTCAGCTAAGACTGTTGATTTCATGTTGTTCTAAGTCTTCCAGCCCGCCGTGCATCCTCAGGATTCCATTCAGAGGATTGTTTGCAATATCGTCGTTTGGTTTCCTAAATGTGTGGCCCCATTCCATCGATCACCATTTGCGCTTTCTTATGTCGAAGTCAAGCCGCTCCTGACTTGTCCTGCGCCACAAATCCTGGTTTCAAATTATTTGTTAAAGTCAAAATTGATGTTGACTTGTGTAATTAATAATATTTAAATTGCCACGTAAATTTGCTAATCGACACTTCATCGGGCTATACTTTGAACTTTAATTATAAGTTATCCTATTCAGATATTGTGAAACATAAGGGAGGTTGATAATTGACTTGAAATTGCATAAATCAGACATTGTGAAACAAGCCCTTAGGTCCAGTTTTTCAGTGCGCGATTAAAGTTAAACCCGAGTTAAATCATTATATTTTGTGGGTTAACTCAGGATTAACTTGTTGCGGCCACCTGTCCTCGTAGTCCTAAAAATTTGACTTTCCTGAGGGTAACCAGGTTTGTTGGCTCTTCTTTGAAATACTCGCTAGTGCACAGCGAATGAGTAAAGAATTGCACAACGATTTTCCTTGGTTGATGCTTGCTGCAAGGTTTCTTCAGCGAATCCACATATGGTAGGTTCTCTAGAAGGGATGCTAAACCAACCATCGCAAGTTCAGAATTATCAAATGGATGTACCCTGGGGCAAAAGGATGACGGGAGGCGACTAAACAATGTACCAATTATACTTACTCTAGGGTAACGAGAAGAGAAATTATCGTAAAATTCTATGAAAATGCAAACGGATACCATCAAAAATTCTTAATTTAATGTAATGTGTATATGTTTCAGACGCTGACATAAAATTTCAAAGCTATTTATTGCTATTTATGTTTTTAGTTCGTACTTTAGTTTGGGTTTCGTTTGACCAGTAGATGGTACAATTAATGTTAGCCAATATCCGAACCCTTGCAAATCCTAATATCACCGACAATAGAACAATCAGTCAGAATGTTTTGCAGCTTGAGTGTTAAACATTGTTACATATGCGAGCATGTATTCGTGAATGGCCGGTGTCACGACACGGTAAAAGGGGGCTCCTTTGACTATAGACCTACTTTAGAAGTTTCAACCACCACAGGAATTCAAAAGAAGCGACGGATGCTGCCGAAAAGGAAATCTCTTTTGGACCACCTGGTTTATGGATTATTCCAAACCATCCAAGTAAAATCTCTGAACTGTACAGAGAAAACATTTCAGCCTTATATGCGTGCGCTCTATAAGCATCAATACATATATATACGTTACGCAGAAATCTTACAAGATAATTTACCACTAGCCAATGCTACCGCTAGAAACTCTCAAAAAAAAAGCTAAACTGAACAAATAGTAACTAACACACCAACAAAATTCATGCAAAAACCTCGTCTTTAACGGTAATTCTGGCTTACAACCTAAGTCTAACGACGTGAACCCAGCCACTTTATCTCTTTACTACCAGAACGTAAGAGGGCTGCGTACTAAAACATCTCATGAGTTCCTCAACTCCCAAAACCTTCCATTTGACATATATGCCCTCTATCTGAAACTAACCTTTCCCCCAGTTTCCTTGATAGTCAATTAATGGCCACGTTCGGGGATCCATCCAAAGCTATCCGGATAGGTTTGTGTTGTTGTAATCTCTTGTTGAAAAATATCTGATGTCAGCTGATGCAACAACAACTCAAGCTATCTGAAGATTTTTGGGATAGGTGGATAGCCTATGGGATAGTTGCCCGAACGCGGTCATTTACTTCTGACTTTGTTGTCTTTCGTGCAGACGGTCAATTTAATGGTAATGCTCCCTCTAGGCGGGGTGTTCTTTTGGCATTCCACAACCGACTTAGTGCGACCCTAATCGAAACTTCCAAATCACCACTTTTCGAATTTGTGTGCATAAAGGTGACTGCCAATTAACTGTGTTTTTACATCTTCTGCTGTTATATTCGCCCCTCACAACCTGCTCTTGCATATCAAGTAATTATCGACTCATATGATTCTATTTTCGAAGCTGCGTCGTCTGGTGATGATTTTATTATCATTGGCGACTTCAACTTACCAGACTTACGTTGGACACCATCTGAGGACGAATCTTCCATTGTTCCCTGCAATCCGTCTTCTGAGAAAGAATCTCTTTTACCGATCGGTTGTTTGAATCCTGTTTATTTCAAATGACTGGTATCTCTAACAACTTAGGGAGACAATTCGACCTCATATTCTCATCAGATCCACACAGTTCAGTTGTTACCGAAAGCCCCCCATCTTCTTTCCACCCTTGACCTTTTGATATCTGGTCGCCGCCAAGTTCAGACGTGTTTCAAATCGCTCTTCGTAACCAATTTCTCTCTTGATTAATAATTAATTCTATTTTTCAATTTCCCATTATTTGCTTACCCCCGCACTTTTAATCGCGATATCTGTGACCTATTTTCTACCCTCAAACTCTTTCGCCACCGCAGTTAATTCAAATTAATAATTTGTGCTTACCTGTATTTAAAAATAAAAAAAAAAAAACAATAAAAACAAATAAAACAAATCAAAATCCTACCCTGAAACTCTTTCGCCACCGCAGTCAATTTCAAATTAATAATTTGTGCTTACCTGTGTTTAATAATAAAAAAATAAAAATAAAAAACAAATCAAAACTATGTCATCTAAGTGCGGAAACCCCATTTGCGTCAACATTGAATCCTGTGCTGAGTGGATATGTTGCAGCGGTATTTGTGGTAATTCTTTTCACCCCTCATGTGTTGGCCTAAGTAAGAGACCACTCACTTACCTAAAAGATTTCAAAAAAAACTTTTTCTTTTACTGTGATGAGTGTAAAGGCATATCCCACTCCCATATTATGCTGGCCATCAAATGCCTAAGTGATTCAATTGCTAACAACAACAATGACTGTCTTAACAAAATTCAAAATGTGTCCAAAAAATTTGATGTCATTGTAAAAAGTGTTGAAGAACTTCACCAACAGTGTCAACAAAATAATTCTCAATGTCTTTCTAAGCTTTCAGACATTGATAAACGTCTCAACTCCCTTCAAAAACTGTCAGACTCTACTAATGATTCGTTTGTTGAGCTCAATAATAATATATCCTCTAATTTTAAATCCCTTCAAACAGACATTGAGGTCCACTTCCAAAGTAACTCCTCTAAGACTGTATCCACGCTTTCTTCACCGGACCAACCCTTGCTCCTCGGGATTTGTGATGAACTCCAAAGTGCCAAATCTTTGCTATCCAGAGTCTCTGCTGAGCTGGTATCCATCGGGTTTGACGTTATTAGCAATGGTCAACGGACGATGGAAATTCAGCGGGACATGAGCCACTTGAATAAGAATTCGCGGGAATTACGGCTGCAAATTAATGACATCTTGGATGAACCTAAATACCCCACTCCTGTACCCGTAACGGTGTTTAATAATTTGTCTGTTTTTGAAGAAATCCGTAGCACTGAAACGAATACCGTGCTTCCTAGACTCATCCAAAATGCAGTTGAAAGTTCTTCTCCCTCTAATCGTGCGGTACCGCATGTCCAACCAACAGTCACTGTGCCTTTTTGACCCCCCAAACTTAGTCATGAACCTCCTAAAAGTGCCCACTCAGAAACAATTGTTAAACTCGGTCACCTATGGAGCCTGTCTGATTGGAATCAAAGATTAAGGAAGCTTGAATCTGCTAATGATTCCTACTTTTGCCTGAAGAACACTCCCTAATTTGCAAATGAATCCTGGGTAAAGTCCTATTTTCGGCGCAGATACTCCATTCTTCTAACTAAATGCCATCGGATTTCATATAGATGTTTTAAAATCCAGTTTCCTTCAAGGTACGACTGGATATTTCACCAATCATCGGGATCATTTCAACTCGACAACATGACGCTGTTCAAATGGAAGAGAAATCTCACTAAATTTAAGTATAATAACACTAGCTTCCAAAGTAAGTCCACTCCTTCCCTCAAGCGAAAGTCCCCTCCGTTTCCTGATAAGCCCCCAGCTAAACGTGGTTCTTTTAACTTCATACCAGACTGCGTAAACATCAACAGTTCCATCCCCCTATCGTCTAACCTCAACAATCCAATATCTAGAATTAACAAAAAACCCTTTAACTTTTCCACACCTGGTACAAACTGGAGCTATAAGACAAACCTTTTCCCAAGTTTTAACCACCCCTCCTTTCCACAAAATCTCCCTAATGTCGCTACCCCTTCCAAACCTAATCACCCCCTTTTTCCACAAAATCTCCCTAATGTCGCTACTCCTTCCAAACCTAAAGGTCAACGAGTTTCATTTAATCTTACACCTACTTTTTTTCCACCACCAACCAAATCACCCCCAACAAATACACATTTTGACCTCAGTTCTGGATCCAAGTATCCCAATTTTCAGTCTTCCCACATTCTCAACCCCTCCCCAACATCTCTTTCTAATACAACTTCTAATTCTGCATCTAACCACTCTTCGCATACATTTACAACCCCTTGCCACAAATCCTCTCCAAGGTCAAGTTGTGTTTCTTCTCCATCAGTTCCCAATCAATCCTTTATCGATCCCCTTCTGCCCCCAACTGTAAAAATGACACAGCAAACACTGAATTCTATCTAGGCTAAGAGATAAGAAAACATACGAGAACATTCGAATTTTCCTAGCTTATCTCCACGACAAATCAGATTCTGTTTGTTACGAAGGTAAAACAAACACAAGTGTTATGGTCTCCATCCAACAGGAAGGTCTTCCTACTGACGTAAGCAGCCTCAAAAATCTCTACATCAAATATCATGAATTTTTAAATATGTCTCCGCAAAGAGTAGAGTGATCTTGATGCTTTCGGAAATTATAATCATTCCAAGCGGATATCATACCTACAGCGTAGCAGAGCCGACCATGATAGGTTTTTTCGATCCTAATATATCCCAAACTTCCCCCACACCTTTACATCAGAATCTCCCTCTTACCTTCTATTATCAGAATGTAAGAGGTCTTCGTTCAAAAACCAAAGCGGTCTTGCAACAAACTCATGCTTTACCTTTTGAAATTTACGCTCTGACTGAAACCAATCTGACCCCCAGCATCAAAAACCAAGAATTGTTTCCATCTTCTTTTAATGTTTATCGCGACGATGATCTCAACCGAACTATTGATACTCCTTGTCGTGGTGTGCTACTAGCTGTCCAAAACTCAATCGACTCATCCCTTATAGCAATTTCTTCTTCCCCATGTCTAGACTATGTTTCAATAAAGTTAACATTACCCCGTAAGTCGCTTTACGTTATCTGCTGCTACATACTGCCATCACAACCCATTGAATCATATGAACCTGCCATTAATACAATTGATCACATTTTAGAATTATGTGACCCTAATGATGAAATCCTTCTTTTCGGTGACTTCAACCTTCCTAACCTCAAATGGATTTCATCAGACGATAAATCTTTCTTTGTTGCTTCCAATCCCACCTCTTCTAAGGAATGTCTTTTCCTAGACCGCTTAGCAGATTCCAGCCTCTGTCAAGTTAATGGCATCCCAAATCACATGGGTAGGCATCTAGACCTTATTTTCACAACAGATTCTTTTAATTCGTCAGTCTCATCTTGTCAACTTTCTTTATCTACCATTGATAACTACCATCCCCCCCTTCTTCTCTCATTTTTCCACAACTCCCCTCTAATATGCACTCCCCCTACAGAATTATGGTCGTACGATTTCCATAAAGCAAACTTCCGCCATATTAATCAATACCTCAACGAAGTTCCATTTAACTTTGATAACCTATCAGTAAAAGATGCTTTAGACATTTTTTACAGGGAAATATATTATTCTATTTCTCTATTTGTTCCATTCTCTCGTCACAAAACTTTAACTACCTCCCCCCCTTGGTATAATCGAAGGCTCCGTTCTCTGAGAAACAAAAGAAACAAGTTATGGTCAACCTTTCTTCGTACTCAATCTCCCACTGATTATTCTAACTATTATGGTATATACTTCCAATTTAATGAGCTTTATAGCTCTTTATACCAGCGTTATATAATTGAGACACAAACTAACCTTATTAACGACCCTAAGTCCTTTTTTCAATTTGTCAATTACAAAAAAAAATCCGATGGCTATCCGACCTCTCTCTCTTTCAACAATGAAACATCAAATGATCCACAAACTATCGCCAACTTTTTTGCATCGTTTTTCAAACAATCTTTCACAGATGACACTTTTGTACCTGACTCTGCTTATTTCAACTACTTACCAAATTACTCACTTGGGCCAATTCTCCCTCGCACCGTCAACCCATTTCTAGTGGAGAACAAATTAAACCAACTCATTGATGAATTCTCCCCAGGTCCAGACGGCCTCCCAGCTATTCTCTTAAAGAAATGTTCCTCATCGATTTCTCTTCCTCTCTCAAAAATCTTCAATTTATCCCTTACTCAAGGAGAATTTCCTGAGGTTTGGAAAACTTCTTTTATAATACCAATACACAAAAAGGGTCCGAAAAGTGATGTTAACAATTATCGTCCTATTGCTAAGCTCTCATGTATTCCCAAACTCTTCGAAAGCATTTTGTATGAAACTTTGAGTTTTCGCTGTAAGTCTCTCATTTCCCCTAGACAACATGGCTTTCTCAAATGCCGATCAACAACCACTAATCTTGTTGAATTTGTGTCTTTTATCCTGTCAGCTTTAGAGCATGGAAAGGAAGTCGATGTCATATCCACCGATTTTAGTAAGGCCTTCGATAAAATCTCCCATAGACTTATACTTTTCAAACTATCCACCTTCGGTTTTGAACCCATTTTGTTGAGATGGATCTAGTCCTATCTGGAAAACCGTTACTATAGTGTTCGTTTTAGATCTTCTTCCTCTTGCCCTTTCTTAGCCACGTCCGGAGTCCCCCAAGGCAGTCACTTGGGTCCTCTTCTTTTTATTCTTACAATTAACGATATCGAATTGGTTATTAAATATTCTCAAATTTCTCTCTACGCCGACGATACCAAATTCTTCAAGACCATCTCTTCTTTACGGGACTCTGCTCTTATCCAACTCGATCTCGATAATTTTTCAGTTTGGTGTCTCAAAGACTGCTTATATTTAAATATTGCCAAATGCCATTCAATAACTTTTTCTCGAAAACGTTTTAAGTCTTCTCCCCGTTCTTATCTCCTTCACGATCAGCCCCTATCTGTAGTCGAATCTATACGTGACCTTGGTATATTATGCGATCAGGAGCTAAATTTCATCTCCCATTATGACGACATAATTCTTAAGGCCAATTCAGCACTTGGGTTCGTTAAACGTTGGTCCAAGGAATTCTCCAACCCATACGTGACCCAGTCCCTCTATATAACATTTGTCCGTCCTTTGCTCGAATATGCCTGTCAAGTATGGTCCCCTTACCAACAAATTCACATTGCCAGAATCGAGAGCATTCAACGTCGTTTCCTTCGTTTTGCTCTTCGAGGTCTGTCCTGGAATAATCCCTTGATCCTTCCTCCCTATCAGAACCGCCTTAAACTTATCCACCTTAACTCACTAGAAGAACGAAGAAAAATTCATGAAATTCTCTTCATTCATCGACTTCTTACAGGTTCAGTTGACTGCATTACTCTTTACAACTCTATCTTTTTTAATACCAACCCTCGTAACATACGAAATCCCCTTCTTTTCTATATACCTCCCCACCGTACGTCTTATGGCTCTAATGAACCAATCTCCCGTATGCTGCGGAGTGTTAACTTATACGCAAGCAACTTCGATTTTAATCTCAGCACCCCTTGTCTAAAACTCCGTCTCCTAAATCATCCTCCTCACTAACCACAAAACGTAGCTATAAGTTTCATAGTTCTTAAGCTAGATTAAGCATTAGCTTGTAATTAAGCCGAATAAATGGGGGTACTGCCCCCACCAAAATTTATCACCCTCCTTCATGTCTCTTATTTACTTAGGTCTACAAGAGATAGCCGATGTGTAGCTTAAGTGTTTTTATAAAGAGTGGTGACAGTCCGGTTTCAATAATAACCATGTAATTTGGAGTGTTTTTCGGTAGTTGAAAGCATCTTTTTATATAAAATCTTAATAGTTTTTCCACCGTTTCATATTTTTCAAATCCCCAAGTTTGTGCTGCATACAACATTATAGATTCGGCTACTGCAGTGAAAATTTTATATTTAACAGCGTGGGAAACAAGGTTGTTTGCAAAGCATTTTTTCCATGTAGCGCTTATAGCGCTCTTGGCTTTTACAAGCTTCTCCTTCAGATGTGTTTCCATCTATTGTAATCATTACACCGAGATATAGGTATTTATAAGCAACTTCAATCGGCTCGCTGTTTAATTGCCATTTCTCATTTCAAGCCAATCTGCCCCCACCATTTTTAAATACCATCGCCTTCGATTTACTTAAATTTACCGTTAAATTCCACAATTTGCAGTACGCTACAAGACGGTTAATCATTAATTGCAGTGTTTCAGGTGTATATGCAAAAAGCACAACATCGTCGGCAAACAGAAGGGCTTTTATCAGAATTCCCGCAAACTGAATTCCACCTGGTTGATAGTCAATGAGGTCGTCCATAAAGAGGGAAAACAGATACGGACTCAAGGGGTAACCCTGTTTTACTCCCACCGTTGTGTCAAACCAGTCCGAGGAATTTCCGCGATGTTTTTCAAGACAAAGATGTTATCGTTCGTCGAATAGCTACTTCGAAAACCCGCCTGAAATTCCTTTAGGACTTTGTTATGATTCATCCAGACAGCTAGGCGGTTACTAAGGATTGTGACAAATACTTAATAAGAGGCGTTAAGAAAGGATATTCCACGGTAATTTTCTGGATCGGTTATATCACCTTTTTTATGAATAGGGAATATTATCGGTTCCCTAAATTGCTGGGGTATGGTTCCAGTATCCAGGATGCTGTTAAAGGTTTCCGTAAGTTTTTTTTTTAATAAGGTTCACTGTTCCATATTTCAGAAATTCTACCGCGATTCTATCACTTCCTGGTGCTTTTCCATCTTTCAGCTTGTTTACTGTTTCACGTACCTCCTCCTCAGTTAAAACAGCGTCCAGAATTTTATTTGTAATACAGGGCTTAGCATAATCGGTGCAATGTTATTAAAGGGTTTAAAAGTTTTTTGAAATGATCTTTTAACAAATCAGCCGAGAGTTTGTCACTGATTTGCAGCCATTTTCCATTTAAGATCTTAACCGTTTTCCAGAAATCTTTCGAGTTGTTGCAGTTTGTGAGTTGTAAGGCTTGTGATTCATAAAACATAGTTTTTTTGTTCTTTGGCAAATTAGTTTGTATTTTTTGTTTGCTTCGATGTAATGCCTTTTAAAAGACATGTTGTTTTGTTTCCGAAAAGCTCTTAACCATCCAAAGGATCTATTCCTAGCTGCTTCACATTCATCATCGAACCATTTTTCTACGTTCTTGGTTCTAACCATAGGCGATCGTATGCATACCGAATAAGAGGATTTTATTACACTCTCAATGTCTCCTATACTCAGCTCTTCTTCGACTTCAAGGTCACGATAATTATTCTGCCGGTACACAGCAGCCTTGTTTTCTTTCCATAAAAGTTTTGGTGGAAGTTTGAGCTTTCTCACATCCTTTGTAGCTACATTCAGAACATAGAAAGAATTTTTTATTCGAAAATCACTGTTTTAATTTTATCCAATTTCACTCCATAAATAGCATTTTTTTTAAAATAACCTTTCAAACAGAAACAGAATTTTTGACAAACGGATACCGTTTTTCGTTTTTATCATCTCCTTTCAACCTATAAACAGACACAAACAAATTTCTTAAATCGGACAATTTTTTCATGTTTACCCTATTTCACCCTACAAAAAAAAAAAAATTGAAAAAGAATATCCCTAGAGCCATCTCCTAAGAAAAACCTTTGAAACAAAAAAGAATTTCTTGAATCGGACAATTTTTTTTTCTATTTTTACCCCATTTCACTCTACAAGTAGCAAAATTAAAAAAAAAATCTTGGAGCCATTTCTTAGAATAAACTTTTAAACACAGCTAGAGTTTTTTTTTCAATCGGCTACACATTTTTTAATTTTACACCATTTCACCCTACAAAGAGAATTTTTTTCAGATATTTTAATAGTTGTTCTGCTATTTGGGGTGGAGACGAATCCAACAAATCAGAGGTCTTTAAAATAGGTTCAGCCGTTCTTGAGTTAAAAATAAGTTTAAGACGATGTTTCAAACTTGTAGGTTCCTCAATTTCATTAAAATTATCTTCGCTTCCGATGAGTTGACCCAAGGCTAAATTGAAACTGTTCTGGTAAACAGTTCAAGTAAGACTGTATGTCATTGAAACATTTAAAATATTAGCATGTGAGTCTCAACTTATAAAATCTAACTAAGCACTCAATTGTTTGCTCTGCTTCCTACTTCCCACTTAATCAACAATTGTATGCCATATTTCAGGCATGAATTTTTTAATTAAAAAAAAAAGAGTTTCTTACTCCACCGAACCGAATTCAATTGCAAAAAGTTTCTATTTTTCAGCCCAACAATTCTTCAGAAACGAAATCATGGTAAGTGTACTTTCGAAACAAAACATAATAGAAAGCGTATCCTTTCACATAAACAATCACCTTATTTCCCTGTTTTTTTTTTTTCGTTTTTTTCTCTAAACAAAAATATAATTACAACTAGAAGACTTTGTTCAACACTCAGGAATAATTTGTATTGCAAACCCTAAAGCCCCAACTATACACTTCTCAGCCTATGTGTTGTACCAAAAACAAAAATCAAGTTTTCACAAAACTGAGGTACTTCACCTAGTTTTGCGTTTTGCCACAAATTACGCAACATACATTATTCTAGGTCAAAGAAATGCCTCGACTAACCTAACCTTTACGCACAGCCAAACCATGTAGCAGCACCAGCCCCAGCAGTTTTCAAGCCTTCAATGGATTCGGGTTCCGCATATGTGGAATGTTAGAATTGCAGAACTACAAACGTTCAAAAGGTAACATTCTCATCGTGCCTCTATAGTTTTTCACAAAAGGATACCCGCTGCACATATAGGTACTGAACGTTACTTGTATTTTATTTTAACCAAGTTCCGGTGGCTCTGCGCTCAGCATTCCTAAAACTGTTAACATGAGTAAGCACGCATAATTTATGATGACGTAACCATGGAAAAGTTACAACAGAAGAGTTCACTTTTTGTGCGGCGCGGCGGCGGCGGGCGCGTTCCTGGTTTTAGCTCTTGCTCCACATACCTACAGAAACTCTTTCATATCAAATGCTGTTGTGGCAATCGCCAAGCGGAACTACCCCTCGCATTATTCACTTGGGGAACAAGTTATGTAAACATTAACTCTTAGTATCGACCATCACATCCTGTTGGGGACTCTCTGCAGCTATATACTCCGTTTCGACATCCCCATCCAGAACCTCAAAGTGAACATCCACTTCCTCCTGAAGGTCTCGATTTTCACTGCAGCAAACAACTACTGTGTGCCAAAGAGGAATGCCACTGCCACCATTCTAAAGCTTCAAGGTGTATGCACGAGGTTCCAGTTTGTAAAATTCATTAGTAATGACTACATATAATTGTGGCAGGATCCTTATTTACCACTGGGTGAGTGTTGGATTGCCAAATTAAGGATATCGTGCTCTCAGTTGTGTGGATTGTAATAAATTTTTAAATGACTTTGAAAAGAATGGAAAACGGTTATGTTTATGGAATTGGAGAAATTTTTTATTAAAGAGTAAATGTTATAGTGCAGTAACATTGTTACCGCAGGTGAAATTATTTATGTGTCCTTCTGAATGAAAAAATGTGTCCTTTTGAAAATAATTTCATAACATTTATAAAAAAAAAACCGAATTTAAGTAGGTATAATATCCAAAGTTGCTTACTGTTATATAAAAGAACAACTTAACGGAAAATGAAGAATAAAATTAAAACATTTTGATGCATAATATTGCTTACTGTTATATAAAAGAACAACTTAACGGAAAATGAAGAATAAAATTAAAACATTTTGATGCATAATATTACTCAATTTAAAATTCAGTCTTACATTTCATAAATAAACAACCTTATTTATTACTTATTTCATCTTCGTTCTTTTTTTTTAAATAAATTGAAAGTTTCTTGAGGTTACATGATCGTGAAAAATGTGTCCTTTAATAAAAAAATGTGTCCCCGACTCCCCTAAATAAAAAAGAGTCCCTCTGGTAACTCTGGCAGTATGTTTATTTGAAATTCTCGAAAAACAAAACAACAATCTTAATAAATGTTTGTAATTACGTTGTAGTTGCAGTTGACCTTTCAAATGAGTAACGACTAGGACAGGACAGGACATTTCGCAAAAGTTTAATTATAAAATCGTGTTTCTTTTTAAATAGTCATTAGACAAGTTAATGTATAAAAATAGTTTTTAAAATTAACCTGATCAAATCGCTCATCATTTGGCTTCAAAATGTCTCTTGTCTCAGTCTCTTGTCTCAGTCTGGCTTTAGAGAAGGACACAGCTGTTTGACCGCCATGTTGAAGATATTAGATGATATAAGACATGAATTTGATAAGAACTATCTGACTATCTTGTGTTTGCTTGATTTCTCTAGGGCCTTTGACAGGGTAAACCATACAATTTTAATTGGTAAAGTGACACCATACTTTGGTTTCAGTACAAGAGCATCCCGGCTAACTGCAAATTATCTCTCGAAATGGACCCAGAAGGTTGTGGTTGGCGAAAAAGTATTTCAACCCAGTGATCTTCACTGTGGAGTACTTCAGGGCTACATATTGGGAACTCTCCTTGTCTGTATTTTTATTAATGACCTACCTAGCGTTTGTAAGAACTGTTCGTTCCATCTGAATGCTGATGACATCTAGATTTTTTAATCAAGACCAATAGGTCTTATGGAAGACCTCATATTCTGAATCAATGAAGATATCTCAACTATCCATAAATGGGCTAAAGCTAATGGCCTAACACTAAACCCAAACAAAAGCCAAGCAATTGTCATCTCTAAAAAAACATGACTTTCCACCTGTTTATTTAAATAGTACGATATTAACATATGCGCAATCTGTGACGAGTCTAGGGTATAAAATTAATAATCAACTCGCTTGTTAGGACCACATAAACTATGTCGTTGGGCGAATCTATGCCACACTTAGAAAACTTTGGGTTTCTGGAAATTTTATTCCCGTTCAAACTAAACTACTTCCCGTGAACACATTGATAATTCTAATTATTTTATGCTCTGAAAATGTATACCCAGTGTTAGATTCACTTTCCCAACGAAAAATTGGAAGTGGCTTTTATCGGGTTTTTTAATAAGAGCGTTACAAAAGTTTTTTTTAAATAAAACAAAAACGGTTTTGGATATCAATGAAATTCTTTATTTCTGTGAAAGTAAATTTGATGCCATTATGTATGGATACGATTTCTTTTGCCACCACGGGCACGCTTGCAGAAGTCCAGACGCTAAACCCAATTTTCGACAGTTTTCAAGCATAAATCGGCCGATAGTGCTGCAATTTCACGTTCGATTTTCGTACGAAGTTCATCAATCGTCCTTGGCTTGTTGGCATAGACCATAGACTTGACGTAGCCCCACAGGAAATAGTCTAACGGCGTCAAATCGCACGACCGAGGCGGCCAAGCGACTGGACCATTTCGTGTGGTAACACGTTCTCCAAACTTGGTTTCCAATAAATTAATTGTGACATTCGCTGTGTGGCTTGTGGCTTGTGGCACCGTCCTGTTGAAACCACATGTTCTCCAAGTCCATATCATCCAATTGGGGCCAAAAATATTAGGTTATCATTGAACTGTAGCGATCCCCATTCACAGTAACGTGCCGGTCTTGATCATCACGGAAGAAGTACGGCCCAATGACGCCGCCGGCCCATAAACCACACCAAACCGTAATTTTTTCGTGATGCAATGATGACTCATGGAGTACGTGTGGGTTGCTGCCTGACCAATACCGCATATTTTGTTTATTGACTAAGCCATTCAGCAAGAAATGAGCCTCATCGCTGAAGATGATTTTTCGATGAAAATCCGAATCATTTTCAAGTTGTTGCCTACCCCAATTCACGAACATACGACGCTTCTGGTAGCAAGCGGCTTCAGTTCTTGCGTCAATTTAATCTTGTTAGGATTTAGGCCAAGATTTTTTCGCAAAATTCGCCACAACGACGTCACAGAGATGCCCAACGCTTGAGAACGACGTGTGAGAGACACATTTGGGCTTTCTGCAACTGAAGCCTCAGTGGCAGCAATATTCTCGACACTACGGGCACTTCTTTGTCTCACTGGCACGGGAACATTTTGTTCTGTGCCTGTGGATTCAAATTTGTCCACTAGACGCTCAATTGTTGATCTGCTAGGACAATTATGACGACCATAGTAGCGCTCTCAACGTTGACTGACTCCGAATTTCGGTAGTAAATTTTAATAATTTCGACTCGTTGTTGGCTCGTATATCTTTCCATCATGAAATGTCAAACCTTACTGAAGAGAAATGTCAAAAGAGCGGCAAGAAATATGGCGTCGTTTGCTGTTTCGTTGCTCTACTTTTGTAGCGTCCCTGTTGAAAAACCCTTTATAATGATATTACTAGGTACATCTGCGGGCTGAGGAGGTATGATCATATAATTATCTAATGACCGAAACAATATTCTTGGGTGCAGTCTGCAGCAGTATCTCAAAAGTAGAAATTGAATCTTTTTACATAAAATAGTCCAAACAAAATCACCTAAATACTTTTATGATAAGCCTTGGTGTTGCCAATGAACATATTATCATCTCCTCCCTCAAATTACTTGAATTCATCGAGCCTTTGTTTTTGGTGAAAGCATTCGTATATTGAACTCACTTCCAGCTAACTTAAAACAAATAAATCAAGTACCTGCATTTAGAAAACAGGTATTCAAACATTTTTTAGTAAAGTTTTAAATCATTTTTAATATGATACTAGGTTAAAAAGAGAATTTTGCTAATTTTAAACAAGTTTAACATGATACTATCTCTTAACATTTTACTAAAGTTAAAATCGCTAGATTGCTGTTTTATCTTTATAACGTATTACTAAATCCATATGTCACTTTGACATAGACAAATTTTAAAAAGGTATGTTTGCTTCATTTTTTGCACGAAATGTCACTATTTTAGGCGCGTTCAGCTTGAGTTTAGTAGGAAAATGAGTTTAGTATGATGCTAGTTAAAAGTTGTTTAAAACTAAGAATATTTTAGTAAGGAAATTTAAAGTTAGTAAAGTGTTAACTATTATCATGCCAACACCTTAACATCAGGCTGTTTAAAATTTTGCGCCAATTTTGTTAAATCATGTGTAGTATATATTTTTTGCAAGTCATGTTTTAAAATCCATTTTGTTTCTTGTAAAGTGTAAAATTAAATTGTAAAATAATAGTTCAACGATCAATATAAACCCAGGCCGGCACATCTGTTAATTTATGTATTTGATCCTTCGAGCCGAACACTTAATTACTTAAACGGTAAAGGCTGGGCATGGGCAGCTACTTCTAGTCATCCAAACCAAGAGCTTGGGTAGCCACGAGGGTTTTGTCTCTAAGCGAGAGATTCAGTCTTTATTGCCGCCTCAAATCTGGGGTTCTTGGATTGAAAGACTCTCTTATATGGAGCATTGTTTCGCAGACAGAGAAAGTGTTGCTTAAGTGGCCAATATGGAAAATTAGGGCGCAATATCATAATGCACACTTATCTAAAAGTCCCAATATGGCAAACCTTAGTGCCACTTATTCTGAAAAGTTTGGACTGTGAAACTAGCCCTCAGTCTTTGTTGGCCAAACCGAAGTAGCAGTGGTTTCCTAGGATAATCCAAAGTTAAACTATTAAATTGTAACCTTATACATGGTTAAATTTAACACTCATTTGAATTTAAGAAAAATTACTATCTACAATTAACATTTTTGTCCATAGTTAAATCTATTCACTGTACATATACTCTAACCTTTTATAGCAAAGCTAGAGGGAGAGATATACTATATACTAAAGAAAATGCAAACCAAAAAAATTCTCTTTTCCTTCACCCTATTTCCGCTTTAGAAAAATTGTGTCATGGCTATATCCTAACATCCTTATTCATGTTTGAATGTGTGAAAATTTTGAACAAGTTCTTCAAATTAGTGCTCTTTTATGTACACACACATACATACGAGATCATACATAGGTACCTATACCTACCACCATAATAATTTATCACTTTTATATATTTACATTAATTACCGCTACTTGGCTGGCTAAGAGTCATTAGGGTTTTTGTTTTAAATACCCAATTTACATTACTTAATCTCAGGCACTGTTCCTAACCATATTTCAGAGAGCTTAATTACATGTGGACCTTAAAAATAGCAGCAACTACTCTTGTAAAATACTTCCACCATATACATGTACCATACATTTGCACTTTTACAAATCACCAATTCAGATTCTGGCAAATCCTTTTGACTGGATTTGCCCTTAATATATAGGGTATTGTTATGGCTATAGAAACACACACATACATAACGATATAGGCTTATTCAATGCAATATAAAAATATTAGAAAAAAAAGAGAGAAAATTAAAATAAATTCAAATTTAGTTTCCATCCTGGTCCTGTGCATCAAGACTGTATTTTACAGGGTCTTTCATTATGTGCTTCCTATCTTTAAATTTAATTAAAACAAAGTGTGTGTGAGATATCACCGAAATTTTTTATTCGTTTGAAAGGCCTATCGATGCCATTATGTATGGAATATAACATCATTCAAATGTCCGCTGCGGCTTCTCTGGGTGACGCACATCCAAAAGCTCCAATTTTCCATGACTCTGGCGCATAAATCAGGCTGAATTTGACAGAAGGCATGGGGTTTGTTGGCTTTGAGGGCCGCTGTCGTTTGATGCGAACTCGCATAGACCTGCAACTTCAGAAAATTCTACAAGAAAAAGTCTAACGGGGTCAAATTGCACGATCTCGGTGGCCAGTTCACATCACCTCCATGATAGTGCCCTAGAATCGCTCGTGCAGAATTTCCAATGTGGCGTGAGCTGTGTGATACGCAGCGCCGTTCTGTGGAAACCCATGTCGTGGTGTCCATATCATCCAACTCAGGCCAAAAGAAGTTGATAATCATCTGCCTATAGCGCTCGCCGTTGATGGTGATGTCCTGTCCAACGTCGTTCTTAAAGAAATATGGACAGGACCGATGCGATGACGCCGCCAGCTCAAAATCCACACCGAACAGTAACTTTTACGGCATCCATTGGACGCTCTTTGATCTCATATGGGTTGGTAAGGTCACAAATTCGACAATTTTAAATGTTGGCGTCCATTCATCCCGAAATGGGCCTAATCGCTGAAGATGATTTTTCGATGAAAATAATGGTCAGTTTCTAACTGATTCAGAGCCCATTCAGCGAAAACACATCGCGTCGTTGTCTATGGTCGTTTACCTTCAGCTCATGGGTGCCTGGGTCAGTTGAATTTTGTACGGGTGCACGCCCAATTCACAACCCAAAATTCACCAAGTTGTGGCCTGCGAAAGGCCGAGCGAAATCGACTGCCTCTGATTCTCCTGCACAGTCTCGCACGGACACCGGCGGCGATGTTTTCGACAGATCTTGCGTTTCGTCGATATAAGGGTGTTGGTTTAGTTGATTGTTTACTGAATCAGTGGACTCAAATTCATCAACTACACTGCCAATAGTCCTGTCGGTAGGACGATTGTGGTGACCGTAAAATGGGTGAGGCTCGCGGAACGTTGCTCAAACAGAACGCCCATTTTGATAAAACAATTTTATCATTTGCACGTGTTTTTGAAAGCTGTATCCGTACATGGTGATTTGATGGGAAAACAGACTGAATAAATGACAGCCAATTTGACATATGTAGCTTCAACAATAGCTGTGTTCCTTTGGAGGTGGCGAAGTACTTTGCTAGCCATTTTCAATGGAACGCACAGAATTAATTTCCCTACAAATCTCATCTACTCGCCATAAAAGCACGAGTAGGTAGTTGGTTGTACTAGATTATCATATTCATGAGTATTTCGCCACATTCGAAGGAACATGGCTAATATGGCTGCTATCAACTGTCAAATTTCGGAAGTCTCTACTGCAAGACCCTTTATTTAAGTTGATCCAGGCGCAAATTTCGACACACATTTAAACACGCTATTGCATGAAATAGAATACCAAAGGACCAAGGCAGAGGAAAATAATTCAAGGAATTCAGAGAAAGGGAACTTATAAAGGGTGATTTTTTAGCTGGTTTGGTTTTGGCAACACTGGTTTTGACAGCTGACGTGTGTTTAGTACCTTGTGTCACTGTCAAACAGCTTCAGTTTGGTTTGCAATTTAACCATGGATCGTCTTACAAATGAACAACGCTTGCAAATTATTGAATTTTACTATCAAAATTCGTGCTCGGTTCGAAATGTTCATCGCGCGCTGCTTCCATTTTATGATCGGCATTCTCGACCTTCTGAGCAGTCTATTCGGAAGATTGTGACCAAATTTCGCACCAAATTTACTTTGTTGGACATTAAACCACCAACACGTTTACATACTGTGCGTAGTGAAGAAAATATTGCGGCCGTATCAGCTAGTGTGACAGAAGACCGCGAAATGTCGATTCGGCGCCGTTCCCAGCAGTTAGGCCTTTGTTACAGCACTACGTGGAAAATTTTCCGGAAGGATTTGGGCGTAAAGCCTTTTAAGATACTGCTGGTGCAAGAACTAAAGCCAGCCGACCTACCACAACGCCGAATTTTTGGTGAATGGGCTCTTGGAAAGCTGGCCGAGGATCCGCTTTTTTATCGAAAAATTGTGTTCAGCGATGAGGCTCATTTTTGGTTGATTGGGTACGTAAATAAGCAAAATTGCCGCATTTGGAGTGAAGATCAGCCAGAAGCATTGCAACAGCTACCCATGCATCCCGAAAAAGCCACTGTTTGGTGCGGTTTATGGGCCGGCGGCATTATTGGGCCATATTTCTTCAAAGATGATGCGAATCGCAGCGTTACTGTCAATGGTGAACGCTACCGAGCGATGATAACAAACTTTTTTTTGCCCGAAATGGAAGTTCTTGACTTGCATTACATGTGGTTTCAACAAGACGGTGCCACATGCCACACAGCACGCGAAACAATGGCGCAATTGCGAGGCGAGTTTGGTGAACAGTTAATTTCACGTTTCGGGCCGGTCAATTGGCCGCCTAGATCGTGTGATTTGACACCATTAGATTATTTTTTGTGGGGGTATTTCAAGGCTAATGTCTATAGGGACAAGCCCGCTTCGATTGACGCACTGGAAGCCAACATCCATGCATTCATTCGTGAGATACCGGCCGATATGTGTGAAAGAGTATGCCAAAATTGGACTCAGCGGATGGGCTACCTGAGACGCAGCCGCGGTCAACATTTGCATGAAATTATCTTTAAACATTAAATTGCAAGGTTCAAACTATCGATTCAAATAAATATTTCTTTCATTTTTTCGAATTTTTTGTGTTTTTTTTTTAAAAAAAGTTCTAAGCCTCTTAAAAAATCACCCATTAGAATTAAGAAAAAAGGCTATTTGTACGCTGTAGGTACCGTGGAATAATTTGTACAGGGTGCCCAGTATAGACTTTTAGTGGAGGGATTTTTAAATAATCAAAAGTTAAATTATAAATAAAAATATGCACGACTGAATCGCATAAGCTTGCTCTTGTGTTAAATTAAAATAAATAAAAAATAATGCCTCTTGCGATTTTGATGAAATTTTGCATGTTTTCAAATGCATTTTATGTTCATGTTCTCTATCATTTCAATTTCATTGTTAATTAAAATCAGCTGTCTGGATTATTCTTAGAATATGCAAAACTTGCCCTATTTTGCAAGTAATATGATAATAAATGAATGTCCTTTTTTCATATAACTTAGGTGTATTCATATTCATCAAAGAAGCCCTTGTGAGGGTAGAAATACCCGTAAACACCCTTAAAACTGACCAAGAAAGGCAAATAAGTAGAGAGAATAGATTTTTGTAAGGCTTTTGTCTGTCTTCTTTTATATCATTTCAATACTCAAAAAATGGGTAGAAAAAATATGATGTTCTCATTCATTTTGTTAAGAAAGAAAAAAAAAAAAATATTGTCATTGCCATTATTTGAATTTTATTGTTCATCAACGAAGCATTTTTTATGAATTTAAAAATGCTACCAAGCTTAAGTGATGATACCAATACCAGCAGGCTACTATTAATGGTAAAGTTATGTACATAAGTAGATTCCTATAGCTTTGTCATAAACATCCGTATATCCATGGGACCATGAGAGCCATAGAATCATTTATGCTTGCTAAAAGGCTATATCCTTATACAGTGTTTGCGTGTGTGTGTCTACGTGTGTGAGTGTGTTTGTCGGTATATCTGTGTTTAATACGATATGCGCAACTGAGTGTTTTTGGAAGTCTTGAATTTGGGTCAACAAGCTCTTCGGAGAAATGTGACCCTTTGATATGCTACAAGAAAAGCGAACAAGATGGTTTGGGCAACCTTCCTTTTGTGCATCATTCAACAACAATTTATCTGCCAGCTGCTTGCTTTTTCGTCCTTTTAATCTATTTTTTGTCTCTTCTCTTTCTCTTTCTGTTACAAAAAGACATCCACTGAAATCTATCGTTGTTGTTTTTGGAGAAAGGATAGATGTGGGGTAAAGGAATGATACTACTAATAATATACTGGTTGCCATCTTTTAGATATTATGCTTATTGCCAGAAGTCTCTATTGTAATGTAGGTTAATTGCGCATCACACACATATGTTGGTGTGGATATAGAGTGCGAAATATCTAAGCAGAGGGTTGCATTTAAAAATTTGAGGAAACCTCTAGTGACAAAAAGGAATAAAATAAGAAATCTTTAATACTGAGCAGAAGTCTCAATTTAAAAGATAAACTAGTATTTCACCAACTTCGAAACAAAGATATTAAGATATACCACCGAAGAATCTGTTCAAAATGCCTTAGCAATGCAGTTTCTAGGACAAATTCTAAAGCTAGTTTTTTTTAGGAGGTTTGGGACCACATAATTGTATCATTTTCATTTTGTTATCAGTAGCAAGTCCTTTTGAAGCACTTTAGTAGGTACCTATACATAATTATATCAAATAAATTTGCAATCTTTAAAGAAGCACTTTGCCAACTCTTTGTTTTTAGATATTAATTTGCTTATAACAAATGTAGTAGCACAATGAGATTTTTTCTTTTGCATCAGGGCGTCCTTGCGTCCACTTTAATTTGAGCTAGAGCCTAAGCGTGCGTAAAGCGATTGGATTCAAATTTTGTACAAGGCATTTTTATGTGATTCCCTAGAGAGAAAATTCTAATTTTTGGTTAAGCTCATCTAGAACAGGTAGTTGCCGTACAACACTTTTGTTTCTATTTTTTTAATTTTCTCGAAAACGGCTCTAACGATCTTCTTGATCGTACTCGTTTACTTTGGTCATTGAAAGAAAACCGCTTTTCTTGTCTTTGACAGAGAATTCATATAAAACCGAAATATCCAACCCACGTTTTTTGGGAGATTGGTCTCATTTTTGGCTCTTTCTCGTATATCTTTTAAATGATTTAAACGATCTTGTTAAAATAGTGTGATCTAGTTCTCATACGCCCAATTTCTTCACAGAAGTAGAAGTAGAAGCCAGCCTAGTACCCAGTCTAGCTAGACCAGGTACTAGCTCTGGTACTCGGTCCTAATGAAAAGTAAGTACCTGAACATTTCTTCACATCACTAGTGTCGGATCTAAGTTCAACAAGCCGTACTAGGACTAAATACGTCTAAAACTGGTCTAATTCTGATTTTGACAATATTTTGGCATTTCAAATATTATTTTGATATTTATTTTGACTGAAAGATTTTTATTTTATTCTATTTTCGAATGAATTATGTATGTCAATTTTAACAAAAAGGGGACATAATATCCATTCCACGATATCTGTCTCATCAAGCATCAACTATGAAATTTCTCACTGTGTTCAACAATCTTCCGGTCTTCAATTTATGCAGTTAGTAGCAAAACGGTTGTCGTCATTGCTACAAACCTATAGAGAGTGGGAAGATGAAGAATGCACATAAAGTCCCACCGATATTTACAGGACTGATCAGTGCTGCTCTCTGTTTTGAATCAGTATTCAGATATGAAGCATTTGCTTTGAGTAGAGCATAGTATGTTATTTTTTGCGTGGAGTTTTGGACATTTTTATATGGTGATATTTGTGTCACAGTCTTGCAGAAATGCCCTTTATTGCGTGCATTTCATGTGCGGCCCATGCAATGCATTGGTCGAGTTCGGGGAAATATCCAGAGCTATCAGGATAGGTTTTGTGTTTGTTTTAATCCCTTATGAAAACAGTAAATGCAAAAACAACAATGCATATCTCAAAATGTTGGGATATGTGCGGAAGGCCTTTTAATAGCTTGTCCAAACTGTTCACAACAGTATTAATCGTTTTAGAAATGACGTTTTTTATCGATATAATGTCCATAAACAGTGGCAATATGTATTTTTACGACTGCATTAACACAAGTCCATCCAACGGATTCATTGAAGAAAATGAAAAAAATAACTCTTAATCAGGTATAAGCGCCACTAGACTGCCGATTTTAAAGTAATAGCTAATACTGAGTCCTAAATAGTACTCGGTACCAACTTGACAGAACTAGGGCTTAGTACTTATGTGAAGATATCATTTGGTACCGATTTGAGTACTAACAACTGGTATAATAACCAGGTACTAGCTGATTTTGAGGAGCCAGCTAGTACCGAGTCCTAACTGATACTCTGTACCAAATTGACAGGACTACGCCTAGAACTTGTGTGAAGAAATGAGTTGATACCGATTTGAGTACTAATTTTAGGACTAGTACCGGTACTAGCTGAGAGACTTGTTGAAGGAGGCCAAGATCGGACCCCGGTTGTCGAGCCGATGATGATGATGATGACCCGTACTAGCATCGAGATCATGACATAATTAAAGATTTGCACGCATCTTCAATGTGTGGCTATATTATATAGTTGTTCGCCACAAGTGCAAGTTTGTACGATCTATAGGCAGGCATATTTTTTGAGTCACAAAGCATGCCTATTTTTAATGGACATTCCAATTTATAACGGTTTTGCTTACAAAAGTACGTTTTATGCGGACCCGAAGGATCAGAACCCTCCGCCAGTGCCAGTGGATATACTTCGAGCACCCAAATTTTTTTTTTTTTTGAAGTAGCACGAAGCTTGTTGATGCACACCTACTAAAAAACTGTTATATCTCTTAAAGGTTGGTATTTCTCTTATCTCGTCCAGTTTTCTTTGTCTTGCAGAGAGGTGAAGGTAAGGTCGTTTTTATACCTAAAGCTGCCAAATGTTCCCATATAAACCCCAAAGATCTCAGACCTTACGACAATCCTTGTTAAAACTTTTGAGCTACTGATTGATTTATATTATCTTAGAACAAGCATTGATTCGAAGCTTCTGTCTGCGGCTCAACATGCTAGTGCAAAGGGAAATCGATGGACACAGCTCTCCACCACACTAGTAAGAACCATCAAATACTCTCTCCACCATAAGGAGTACACTATTGTTGCTTTCCTAGATATAGAAGGTGCCTTTAACAACGTTGACGCATCTGCAGTAGCATTTGCATTGTCATCTGTGGAAGTAGATGGTCCGCTCGGTGCATTGATAAATCAAATGCTGACTAGCAGGATTATTAATTCAAAATTTTTCTGCAAGAATATCTGTCAGTAGAGGTACACCACAAGGTGGTGTTGTATCTCCCCTTCTTTGTAACTTGGTAGTATGGATGAGCTGTGATTAGATTAGCAATGCGGATGACATTACTATTGCCGTATCAGAAAAGCACCTTAACAACTTGAAAGAACTTCTATATAACACTGTAAAGAAATTAATAAACTGGGCAGATCGACTGTGCATTTACCCTCATTAGACAAAGACATATCTTGTACTCTTCTCAAGGAAATATAAGATCCCACATATAGAACCTCCCTTAATATCAAAGATATTACACTTAAATTCTCAGACTAAGCCAATTGGAATTTATCTTAGATAAGAAGGCCACGGTGGCAATCTTCTCATGCAAAAAACCGTAGGAAACAAATGGGTTCTTAAACCTATCATTACTCAGTGGCTTTGGCTATACACCTTGGTTGTCAGATAGATTTTTGCGTACGGTGTGGCAGTATGGGACCGAGTTCCAACGTTCAGCTTCTCGTTGCATGGGCGGATTACTTCGTACAACCCCTTCTGCTGCATTTGACATTATGTTCCATCTATAGCATCTCTTTATATATTTGCGAAACAAACAGCTGGAGGCACAAGCATTCCTCTTAACGCTTCCTCACAGTGGATTTATATGGATATTGGCACTCCCTCATTCTGAACTCATTCGAAACAATTCCAAGTAGCATTGAATAAACCATCCCACTGTTACTTTCTAGATCTATCTGGGAGGATTTGGTATTACTTGAAGATAAATCAATCCATTTCTACACTGACGGATCAAAAACTAATGACGGGGTTGGTGGAGGTGATGTGTACTCAGACAGGATGAATTTAAATCTCTCCTTTCGCGTTTCCAATCACTATGGCGTGTTCAGGCGGAACTTTTGGCGATAAAAGAATAGTATTGTCTTGGCTTAAAGAAAACCTGATATCTATAACACAGTTATCCCCATCTTCTCAGATATTCCAGTCGCCATACGATCCCTCAAGTTTAATATCTCTGAGCAGACTGCACATCGGTTCCGTAATTAATAGATGTCATTACCGGATACTGTTTAATAGGCAAACACGCAACAAGCTTGGAGTATTTTCCAATGATTTCTGCAGAAGCTGTATATGGATCAGGAAAAATCAATTCCTCACCTTCTCTGTACTTGTCCTGCTCTATCCCAACGACCTTAACTCCATTTCCGAGATTACTATACTAATTTACAATGGTCCTATAGTGATATGGCAAATGTTGACATAACTAATTTTGCACGCTTCGTAAGGAGAAAAGCTTATAGATTCTTGTGGAAACACAATTGACCAACTCATTGTCTTAGTGTGTCAAGCATTTCTTCTTGGCAGCCACCTTAACCTAACCTAATAACCCAGTCTCGTCCATTTGCAATGACGAAGAACTGATATATCTGATATAAATTGGCATTTTTCTAGTCTCATTCCTTTATTTAAATTGAAATCAAACTAACGGTTATACCCACAGAAATGGTGAAAACAGTTTAAGAAAATCTTCTTTTGCTCGAAAACAACTCTTCCTATTTCGTATGTAAGAACTAGTACGATCTACCATTGAACACGATTAAATTAAATAACAGTTATAACATTTTTTCACCATTAAAAGCGAGAGTGCGACTTGAAAAAAAAAACTCTGGGTGCCTGAAGTATGCTAAGCTGCGTAGGGTCCTAGCCCTGGGAGCCATATATAAACAGTACCTACTTCTATAAACCAAAACTGTTATAATTTGCATGTCCAGTCAGTTTGCTTCCTTAAAGGAGACATGAGAAATGATTATTTATGACAGTTATAACAGTTATAACGGAGGCATAATACTTTTTTTTAAAAAACGCTGCAACGATTTTAAAATTTTGTTCTCATAAATTAAAATTTGTTAAAACAATCAGATGATGAACACCACGTTGTGATGTCAGAACAATTTCAGAAGTTGTTAAATCAATTTATTTCTAATTTTGTTGATTTGAATCAAATTTCAGTTTAAATTGTATGTTATGCATGCATATGTGCAATACGAAGCAGGACTATTCAGAGCCGTACTTTCACCATTGGACACTTCACCACCAACCTTTTAGTGCTTGGAATTTTCGTTACAGCGGTTCCGCCACTAGGTAGTTCGCTGTCGTTCTTTCAACACTAGACTTTTTTACACTGCCTACAGACAGGTAATGTAGTCCTTTATTATTCATTATGCCCATTGTTTCTTTTGAAAGAAAAATGAGGTTAGTCATAATAGAATACAGATTTTCCAGTAATAAAGGGTTTTCCAATAAGAGGTGTTATTTTTATATTCAAAGAAAAATGGCATTTTTTGAGATGAATGATCGGATGTTTATTTCATTATAAAGAGGAAGGTATGCCGTTAATAATGGAACAAAACATTAGCCAAATGGCCGCCACCACCACGCTTACAGGACCATATCCTTTTCATGAAATTTTCCATAACCAAATCGCAAAGTGACTGCCCTATGTCCTCGATAGCCTCACGAATTCTATCTTTGAGGTCTTGAATCGACGCTGGGCTGTTGGCGTAGACCTTATCTTTCACGTGGCCCCAAAGGAAGAAGTCGCAAGGTGTTAAATCACAAGATCTCGGTGGCCAATTGTGATCACCTCTTCGAGAGATAACACGGTCCGGAAACTTTTCCCGTAAAAGACCGACGGTTTCATTGCTTGTGTGGCACGTAGCGCCGTCTTGTTGAAAGTAAATGTCGTCCAGATCAATATCATCCAATTCCGGCCATAAAAAATCATTAATCATCTCTCGATAGCGCAATCCATTGACCGTAACTGTTGCTCCAGCCTCATTTTCGAAAAAGTAAGGTCCAATGACCCCGCCGGACCATAAACCGCACCAAACAGTCACGCGTTGAGGATGGAGAGGCTTTTCAACAATAACTCTTGGGTTTTCCGAGCCCCAGATGCGACAGTTTTGCTTGTTGACGTAGCCTCCGAGGTGGAAATGGGGCTCATCAGTCAAGATGATTTTTCGATGAAATTCCGGATCATTTTCATGCATTTCAAGGACCCAATCAGCAAAGACACCATTGTTATAGTGAATTTTAATAATTTCAATGCGTTGTTGAAGCGTGTATCGTTCCATTTTTACTAATGGCGTAGTTTGTACTTGTCAAATGTCAAAAAATGACAGCTTCAAAAGTGACAGCTACCGAAATAGCGGGCTATTCAAAATAACACCTCTTATTGGAAAACCCTTTACCTGTGTTTTTTTTTTTTGGAAAACTTTGGCATGACATTTTAGAACATTTTATTCATTGCAATGCAAAGTGAAATTTTGCTAAACAAGCGAATTCTGTATACGTTCCAATTTCTGACGCAAATTTCAATTCGCTCTTATTGACAGAAAAATATGAAAAAATTGCCTCAAAATGATCATTTATTTCAAATGTTCGTGTCTGCAAAATTTCCTAAATAAAATGCAAATGATTAAATAAGCTGAAAACGAACACGATTTACTATTGAAAACAATATAAATGAACTCTTATTGTGAATTAACCATTTCTAGTAAAATCTACACTACTTTGCCAACACGAAAACAAAATACCCAGACACGAAAAATCTGACATTTGGGTGGCACACTATTGAGCACTAAATCGCAGCACTTAAAGATCCAACACTCAAACTCAATCGGCGGTGGATGGTGGTAAAATGTCCGTCTAACGCCTATCAATTTCCGGTGGCCAATGGTGCCGTTTTTTTTTCATTTTGTGTCACATACTACTGCCTTTACTAAACTTTGTTTTTGGCAGTGGCATACAATATTAGCTGTGTTTTATTGGTAATTTATAGCTAGCGCAATAATCAAGTACCAATAAAACGCTTTAGCAACTTTTGGCTGTGTTCGCTACAAATATCATAGATCACATCCATTTTGTCTCCACCAAACTACAACTATCATAGATCAGATCCATTTTGTGAGTGAAAAACAACATTAAGGTTCAAGTCATGAATACTTTTCAAGAGCGCCATCTTCATCTTCAAAGTTCTAACTATATATATCCACTTTTATATCCACTCTTTTACTGGCTAATTTATCGACACTCATTGTTTTTGTTTTTGTTTGCCAAGGGAAATTTTACTGCGCTGGCTATAAAATTACCAATAAAACACGGCTATTATAAGTCCCCATAACTAATTAATTGTTTTTTAAATCACATGAATAACTTAATACATACAAGCTTCAAAACCACAGTAGTGTAATTGTAAATAAGAGCATCAAGTAAGTGAAACCCATTAGTGCATTTTATTTTGTATGATAATAAATTAAAGAACAATATTAAGCTTTCCTGTCTTTTTCCTCTTTGTGTTTCTTCTAAAAAATATAACTTTATTACATATACAAAGATAAGAGCTACAAATTGCAACTGACGTCTTTCGAGTTCACTCAAAAAATCCTCCCCCATTAGAACCAACGGAACACAAGTTTTTAAGAACAAATCATTCTGAATGAAGGAGTACAAAAAATTCAAGAGATAAAACTAACAGAAACCATAACAATTGTACCTCTTATGAATATTTCAATATTTTTAATGTGATGATTGTTATACGTTGGTACGTACGTATATATGTATATGAAAATAAGTCAAGTGAAAGATTATTTTACAAAAAAATGCAATCTGCTTCTATTTGTGTTTTGTTTTTATTATTTTTTTTTTCGTTTTTAAGTTTAACTCGATGACACTTTTAAAAAAAAAAAACAGAGCGAAACTAACAAGAAGATATTTTCGTTATGTAGCATTCTTGGAAACAGGACAAAAGAGGATCCCTTAAAAATTGCATAAGCATCACAAATCAAATCAAATATTCTGTCAAGAATCAGGAAAAAAGGTTTTTTTTAACTTGTATTATCTTAAAATCACATTCAAAAATTAATTTAAAAAGAAAATAAAAAAAAGATATTTTCCTTAAATAAAAAATATTTTTTTCAAGTGAATCAGATAGTAAAAACGAGGGAATTTATTTGAAACATAAAACTCTCCACAAGGGAATTAAACTATTTTTCATTCTTGTGAAGATGTATATAAAGAAAACACAACATTTTTTTTTTAAATATTTTAAATCTTCCCCAATTAATGTCCTTTGTATTGTATTTATTAAAACTGATTTATGAGACAGTCTAACCTAACACAACAACCCAACAAAAGTGGATTTCCCGCATACACTTACACCCATCCATATAAGAACAAATAATAACGTCTTTGTTTTTATGTTGTGTGGTGGTTTCAAAAGAATAAATCATTCATCGAAATGGGTCATAAGGTAATAAAAAAAAAAAATTACCATATTCCATTTCCACTGTTTCTTAAAATAAATTAACATAAAAAACGCATATAACGCTTAAGGTTTTATGCGATGAATATAATATAAGAAAAATATTGCTATGGAATATATGGAATGGAACCCTCGAGACGAACTTGACAATTAAGTTATAAATAATTGATGCTGTGAGCTTTAAAGAGACAGGGTCGTTGCTTTTCATTTTTGATTTCAAAAATATGTAGATACTAAAAAAATTGTCACGGATAAAATTAAAGAATTTGAAGGATTAAGTTATTTTAAGTTACCAAGTTGACACTGTGCAACTTAACACTACATGCCGAAGAAGAACATCAGCTCATCGAAAATAACAAGAGTAATAAAGATCAAATAATATCGTTTATATCGCCCCTTGTTATATGGCGACTTTAACAACAACATAATTCAAGGACTCGTATACTATGTTTATAATATGAACGGAACGCCTTAAATCATTTCTTGGTAAACACATCATTACCTTCCCATTTTACAAATCATATATCAGTCCCCTTCTTGATGTATTTTTTGCCAGCCATCTTTCTAACTATCTTTATAAAGTTCTACACTACAACCAAATCTCAGATAATGGTTTCTCGCGAGACAATCAAATCTATTTGACACTTCAGTGTGAGCCCTTGATTTCAAGTAGAACTATAAGTTTTCGCGATTTCAAACCAGGCACGTATCCAAGGGGGGGGGGTGTCTTAAGGGGCGGAAGCCCCTATAGAAATGGATTGTTATTTAGTAAAAACTGAATATTTTTAATATCAATTCAAATTTATAAAAATAAGAAGACTATCTAGGTATAGCTCACGGTTTTGGGCACCTTTCCAGTGACAACAGCCTCTTGAAAGAACCTTTTCAACGATGAAAACGATTAATACAGTGTCCCGAAGCCATATTACCAATGCAAGACTTAACGCACTTGCTATGATATCTGTTCATTCGGATATTGATGTCGATCTAGATGAGGTGATTGGTCTCATATAAAAAAATATGCACGACTGGGTCGCACGAACTTGATCTTATATGCGATCACATTGTGGTTCTATAGTCTGAAATAAATTAGCTATGGGAGTCTATATTTTATCCATTTGCCAAAACTTAGTTTAGTTGCAGGTGGTATAATGTGAGTATACAAGAATTAACAATATAGCCTAGTGTTGCAAATATGCAATATGCATAAAAGGAAATTATAAAGGGTTTTCCAATAAGAGGTGTTACTTTGATATTCAAAGAAAAATGGCATTTTTTGAGATAAATGATCGGATGATTATTTCATTATAAAGAGGAAGGTATGCCGTTAATAATGGAACACAACATCAGCCAAATGGCCGCCACGACCACGCTTACAGGACCATATCCTTTTCATGAAATTTTCCATAACCAAATCGCAAAGTGGTTGCCCTATGTCCTCGATAGCCTCACGAATTCCATCTTTGAGGTCTTGAATCGACGCTGGGCTGTTGGCGTAGACCTTATCTTTCACGTGGCTCCAAAGGAAGAAGTCGCAAGGTGTTAAATCACAAGATCTCGGTGGCCAATTGTGATCACCTCTTCGAGAGATAACACAGTCCGGAAACTTTTCCCGTAAAAGATCGATGGTTTCATTGCTTGTGTGGCACGTAGCGCCGTCTTGTTGAAAGTAAACGTTGTCCAGATCAATACCATCCAATTCCGGCCATAAAAAATCATTAATCATCTCTCGATAGCGCAATCCATTGACCGTAACTGTTGCTCCAGCCTCATTTTCGAAAAAGTAAGGTCCAATGACCCCGCCGGACCATAAACCGCACCAAACAGTCACGCGTTGAGGATGGAGAGGCTTTTCAACAATAACTCTTGGGTTTTCCGAGCCCCAGATGCGACAGTTTTGCTTGTTGACGTAGCCTCCGAGGTGGAAATGGGCCTCATCAGTCAAGATGATTTTTCGATGAAATTCCGGATCATTTCAAGGACCCAATCAGCAAAGACACGACGTTGTTGATGATCAGCCGGCTTGAGTTCTTGTGTTAACTGAACTTTGTAAGCCTTAAGACCCAAGTCTTTAAGCAAAATACGGTGTAATGACGTTTGTGGAATGCCTAATTCCAAGGAACGACGAGGAATGGACAAACCTGGGTTTTCTTCAACACTTTGGGCTACAACAGCAATATTCTCAGTTGTTCTTGAGCGACGTGCATGGGTTTTATTCTTCACATCACTAACTTGTCCCAACAGCTCGAATTTGTCCACCAATTTCTGTATTGCGGTCCGACAAGGTGCTTCACGACGACCCAAAAATGTTTTAGTTTTACGAACCGTCTCTGCCAAATTTTCACCTTTTTATAGTGAATTTTAATAATTTCAATGCGTTGTTGAAGCGTGTATCGTTCCATTTTTATTAATGGCGTAGTTTCTACTTGTCAAATGTCAAAAAATGACAGCTTTAAAAGTGACAGCTACCGAAATAGCGGGCTATTCAAAATAACACCTCTTATTGGAAAACCCTTTATTATTTAAACTGGTAAATTGTTTTAAGTCAACAAAATTAGAAAGAAATTGATTAAAATACTTTAAATCTGTTTTAACCCAGCGCGATGTACACCATATGACTTCTAATATAAATGAAAATTTATAAGAAAAAAAAAATTTGAAAATCGTAAGTGCGGTTTTAAAAATAATTAATTTTTTATATATAAAATTTCGTTAAAATTTTTGAGAAAAAAAATTGGTACGCCAATTTTAAGTATTTGTTAATTTTGAGTTAAAAATTGAACTTTACAAAAAAATCTGCTGCCCTTTTCGAAATATCTAATTTTAAAAAAATAATTTTGGATTTTTTTTTTCAAAAATCCAAAAAATATTTTTTAGAAAATTTTGCTACGCACTTTTATTTAGATTTGTTACAAGCTTCTGTATAAAATCTTATTTTATTCGGTTGATCAGATATTGAGATAGTCGAAAATCAATGAAACCGTTCTATGAGAGGTACTGTTAATAAACGTAAACTATAAAATTTAAAAATTTGAAATGGTAGATCGTTCTTATTTTAACACACAAAAAACTTTTATCAAAATCGTAGGTGTTGTTTTTGAGAAAAAAATATTTTTCTTAACGGATTTTAAACATTTGTATGGGAGGCACCGTTATTTTTGGGTTTTAGAATAATTTTTGTCAAAAATCTTCTAGATAAAGTTAAAAAACTGCTATCAAGTTTAACACCAAGTTTGCTACCAAGTTTAACAAAAATCGACAGAGATGTTTTTGAAATATTGAGTTTTCAAAAAAAAAAATTCCAAACTTTTTTTAGAAATCTAAAAAATATTTTTTTTTCAAAATTTTGGCACACAATATTATTAAGAATGTGTCAATAATTCTTCATAAAACAATTGATCTGAATCAATTGAAATGTTTTCGAGAAAAGCGAAAATCAAAAAAATGGTTCTTTGGGAGGTACCATTAATAACCATTTTTTTTTTTTTATTAAACGGCAACTTATAACTATTTAAATTTATTGAGTTCTTACAAACAGATTCGGTAGCGCTGGATTTAAGAAAAATAAGTTTTTCCTTTTTAGCCAAGAAATTTTGTATGACAGCTGCTGTTAGTTTTGGTCCTAAAAAAAAGAGAAAAAAATGGGTGGGGGGAATGTCCAAAAAACGCTAGGTACCAAGTTTAAAGAAAATCGACCCATCCGTCTAGGCTGTAGTCGAACCGACAGACAGACAGACGGACGTTTTTGCGAGACGAACTTTTTTCGTCTTCGCTATCATCGTAAAATAAAGAAGCATATAAAAAAATCAAGACTTTTTCTGCTGTAAAAAAAAGTGTATAAAAAATAATTTAAACATGTAAGTTATGTACCTACTTAACATATATTTATTTAAAAACTAATAAAAATTTATGAAGTGGAATATGTTTAGCCCAATTTCTTCACAGAAGTACTAAGCCAGCCTAGTACCCAGTCTAGCTAGACCATTTCATATCTTCGCATCACTAGTACCGGATCTAAATTCACCAAGCGGGACTAGGACTTAATACGTCTAAAACTGATGTAATTCTGATTTTGACAATATTTTGGCATTCCAAATATTATTTCGATATTTATTTGACTGAGCGATTTTTATTTAATTTTTAATTCGAATGGATTATGTTTATTTTAAATAAAAGAGCACATAAAATCAATTCTAAAGGGTTTTCCAATAAGAGGTGTTACTTTGAATAGTCCGCTATTTCGGTAGCTGTCACTTTTGAAGCTGTCATTTTTTGACATTTGACAAGTAGAAATTACGCCATTAATAAAAATGGAACGATACACGCTTCAACAACGCATTGAAATTATTAAAATTCACTATAAAAATGGTGTCTTTGCTGATTGGGTCCTTGAAATGCATGAAAATGATCCGGAATTTCATCGAAAAATCATCTTGACTGATGAGGCCCATTTCCACCTCGGAGGCTACGTCAACAAGCAAAACTGTCGCATCTGGGGCTCGGAAAACCCAAGAGTTATTGTTGAAAAGCCTCTCCATCCTCAACGCGTGACTGTTTGGTGCGGTTTATGGTCCGGCGGGGTCATTGGACCTTACTTTTTCGAAAATGAGGCTGGAGCAACAGTTACGGTCAATGAATTGTGCTATCGAGAGATGATTAATGATTTTTTATGGCCGGAATTTGATGGTTTTGATCTGGACAACGTTTACTTTCAACAAGACGGCGCTACGTACCACACAAGCAATGAAACCATCGATCTTTTACGGGAAAAGTTTCCGGACCGTGTTATCTCTCGAAGAGGTGATCACAATTGGCCACCGAGATCTTGTGATTCAACACCTTGCGACTTCTTCCTTTGGGGCCACGTGAAAGATAAGGTCTACGCCAACAGCCCAGCATCGATTCAAGACCTCAAAGATGGAATTCGTGAGGCTATCGAGGACATAGGGCAGCCACTATGCGATTTGTTTATGGAAAATTTCATGAAAAGGATATGGTCCTGTAAGCGTGGTGGTGGAGGCCATTTGGCTGATGTTATGTTCCATTATTAACGGCATACCTTCCTCATCATTTATCTCAAAAAATGCCATTTTTCTTTGAATATAAAAATAACACCTCTTACTGGAAAACCCTTTACGATGACTGTCTCTCCTGATAGCAGCATTAACTATGAAATTTGTCACTCGGAAGTTACATCAACAATTTTCCGGTCTTTGATTTACGCAGTTAATAACAAAACGGTCGTCGTTATTGCTAGATAGAGAGTGAGAAAATGAAGAGAGTGAGAATGAAGTACTAATTCAGTTCTGAATCACCTTCCAGATGAAGCATTTGATTTAAGTTAAGTAGAACATTGTGTGTTATTTTTTGCCTGGAGTTTTAGACATTTTTCTGTGTAAGCATGTGTGTGACAGGCTTGGAGAAATGCCCTTTCTTATGTGCATTTCATGTTCGGTTCATTCATTGAAGGAAATGAAAGAAATTACTCTGATTCAGGTATTAGCGCTACTAGACTGCCAATTTTAAAGTCCTAGCTAATACCGAGTCCTAAATAGTACTTGGTAACAACTTAACAGAACTAGGGCTTTGTACTTATGTGAAGAAATCATTTGGAACCGATTTGAGTACTAATAACTGGTATAATTACCCTGTACCTGATTTTGAGGAGTCAGCTAGTACCGAGTCTTAACAAATATTCGGTACCAAATTGACAAGGCTAGGACCTGGAACTTGTGTGAAGAATTTAGTTGATACCGATTTGAGTGCTTGTTTTAAGACTAGTACCTACTTGTGTTAGCATTAGGACTTTGTGAATAAATTGGCCGTTATAGTTCAAAGATTTGTTCGTATGACTTGGAAGCAAGCCCCCTCCGAAACATAATCATGGCTACGGCCCTGTTTCAAACATATAGAAATGAAGCATTTAGAAGTTTATATTTAGAGAGAATTGAATGGTTTATGAAATGCTCGCTGTTGACGACCAAGTACTTTTCATTCAAGGCAACGGAACGCAAGAAACTTATTTAAAACACACGTTCCATTAATTACGAAAATTTTCCCAAAAAAAAAAAATTTCATGGTTGAATACAAAAAAAAAAAAAGTCTGATATTTGAATGTGATCAGGCGTATACAAGCATTTTCGATAAAATGTTCTGTACAATGATTTTAAATGTGTGAGAAATAAGGCAACTCCCCCTCTGGACCTCACTCAAGCTGGTCATAAACTTTGGAAAAAAAAATAATACTACTGATAGACTGCAACGAATTTAATAGTAGATTCATTTCTCTCCGATGCCCAGAATTCATTGATGAAACAACGAGTATGTCAGTAGAGAACAGCTTGTTTTCCTTCTCATTTTTCAGTTTTTCACTAGTTGATGAGGCCGTTGTATTAGAAACTCATCCCGTTTTCGTTAAAGCTATACTGGGATACATTCTAAGATACGTGACAAATCTTTTTAACAAAATCTTTATGTTGAATGTTTTTCCTTCTGCTTGGAAACAGACAAAGATAATACTAACTCCAAAAACACAAAATGAGTTTAGACCTATTGCCATTCTACCATTTCCGTCTATGGTATTGGAAGATATAATGAATGCATAAATACGAAGGTATTTAAACAACAATAATCTTCTATGAGTAAATCAGTCTGGTTTTCATCCAAAACCCAGCTGTACTACAACTCTTATAAATGTTGCTGAAAAGGTAAGGCAAGCTGTTGACTATGATAATTTTTTTTTCTGGTGCTTTTGGATTTTTCCAAGGCATTTGACATGGTCAACCATTTGTAGTAAACTAACGAACTAGTTTAACTTCAATTTAACTTCGGCAATATTAATCCCGTCATATCTTACTTGCAGATCTCAGGCAGTTGCAATAAATTCCTCCGTATCTGAGGTTCTCATTTCAAACAGAGGACTGCCGCAGGGTTCAATTGTGGGACCACTTTTGTTCTACATGTACAGAAATGATCTTCCTGCTTGCTTGCAAAACCCTCAAGCATATAATATGGACGAGGATGATGTTCAGATGCGGAAAGGCTTTCCCATGGGGTTGATGGTTAAAAATGCAGCAGTTAAGGTTAATGAGGATTTATGCAAGGTTTATAAAGGGTTTTCCAATAAGAGGTGTTATTTTGATATTCAAAGAAAAATGGCATTTTTTGAGATAAATGATCGGATTTTTATTTCATTATAAAGAGAAAGGTATGCCGTTAATAATGGAATACAACATCAGCCAAATGGCCGCCACGACCACGCTTACAGGACCATATCCTTTTCATGAAATTTTCCATAACCAAATCGCAAAGTGGCTGCCCTATGTCCTCGATAGCCTCACGAATTCCATCTTTGAGGTCTTGAATCGACGCTGGGCTGTTGGCGTAGACCTTATCTTTCACGTGGCCCCAAAGGAAGAAGTCGCAAGGTGTTGAATCACAAGATCTCGGTGGCCAATTGTGATCACCTCTTCGAGAGACAACACGGTCCGGAAACTTTTCCCGTAAAAGATCGATGGTTTCATTGCTTGTGTGGTACGTAGCGCCGTCTTGTTGAAAGTAAACGTTGTCCAGATCAAAACCATCCAATTCCGGCCATAAAAAATCATTAATCATCTCTCGATAGCACAATCCATTGACCGTAACTGTTGCTCCAGCCTCATTTTCGAAAAAGTAAGGTCCAATGACCCCGCCGGACCATAAACCGCACCAAACAGTCACGCGTTGAGGATGGAGAGGCTTTTCAACAATAACTCTTGGGTTTTCCGAGCCCCAGATGCGACAGTTTTGCTTGTTGACGTAGCCTCCGAGGTGGAAATGGGCCTCATCAGTCAAGATGATTTTTCGATGAAATTCCGGATCATTTTCATGCATTTCAAGGACCCAATCAGCAAAGACACGACGTTGTTGATGATCAGCCGGCTTGAGTTCTTGTGTTAACTGAACTTTGTAAGCCTTAAGACCCAAGTCTTTAAGCAAAATACGGTGTAATGACGTTTGTGGAATGCCTAATTCCAAGGAACGACGAGGAATGGACAAACCTGGGTTTTCTTCAACACTTTGGGCTACAACAGCAATATTCTCAGTTGTTCTTGAGCGACGTGCATGGGTTTTATTCTTCACATCACTAACTTGTCCCAACAGCTCGAATTTGTCCACCAATTTCTGTATTGCGGTCCGACAAGGTGCTTCACGACGACCCAAAAATGTTTTAGTTTTACGAACCGTCTCTGCCAAATTTTCACCTTTTTATAGTGAATTTTAATAATTTCAATGCGTTGTTGAAGCGTGTATCGTTCCATTTTTATTAATGGCGTAGTTTCTACTTGTCAAATGTCAAAAAATGACAGCTTCAAAAGTGACAGCTACCGAAATAGCGGGCTATTCAAAATAACACCTCTTATTGGAAAACCCTTTAGTTCGCCAAGGAAAAACGGACTCTGTGAAAATCCACTAAAGTCTGAATGTTTTGTTATTTCAAGAAAGTCAATTGACTCAACCGACTTCCCAATACCTAAATAATAAGCAAATTGAGTTTGTCGATTCTGCTAAAAATTTACATAGTTGACGGCAACCACCGTCGAAACGTTGGGAAAAAGTAAATGAATTAATTTTTTCATTTTCGTCATCAAAACGACCAACAAAGCCGATGAGAATCATCTTTATCTATTCTCAGATACACATCTAACAATCAACTTGGTCAACAAAATTCACTAAAAACATAGTTATAACCTTTACAAAAAAAAAATTTTCTTCGAATAATCATATTATGATTGAGAATAGGGAGGGTTTATGAAGGGAAAAATCATCTTAGCCAAAACATTATTTGTCCCTATTATGTTTTACGGTTGCAAGCTTTATTACAACAGTATTGCGAGGAATATATGACCGCATTTCTCAATTTTCCATATACATTTATATCATTTCTGTCAAAAATCTTTTTAAGCTTTAAACATTGTGAACGTACGTTACGTCTTCTGAATTTCTGAGCGCCAATTTTGTATAATTGCGATACGTCTGTGGAGTTCTTTTCCCTGATTTATAAGAATGATAAGCTGTACTAGGCTGTTCGGGATGAAACTCAAGGAGTACTTGGAGACAATAATCTAGTGATGATTTTTTCTTTTTTTTTAATTTCCCTTTTTTATATTCTTTTTATTGACTTTTAATTAAATTAATTTTTCTTTATTATTTTTTTTTTTAAATATTGAAATTTTATTATATTAATTTATGAGTATTTGGCTTTTTTAACTCAAAAGATATTCTATCTTATTATACTAGAAGTCAATACGAATAAATACAAATGTAAATATATGAATAAAAGTTCTAAAAACACTAAAAACTACTCTTAAATTACCTCAACATTTTTGCTATCAATTATATTTACGTTTTGTGTTTTGGTGGATAGATGCTTATGTTTGTTTATTGATAGCAGTGCTTAGCCTTGATGTCCTTAATATTTCAAGACTAACAAGTTTGAGCTGTTTTTCAATCGCCTGCAGTGAAAGATTCTATAGCGGCTCGTTGGGACCAGCTCGTAAAGTCGATATTGAACATCAACTAGAACCTTCCCAAGTATAGCTAGTTGGACGGATTTGTTGAAGAAAGTAACTTCTCTGGTAACACCTGCCCTAAGTACTCTCTGAGTGCTGAATGCCTGTGCATATTTGAAATAGTTCGGAAGAGCTATGTCCTTGTTGCACATTGCATCGTGTACTTTTTAATGTCACACGGAACAATTGGATCAATTTTCACGGGATTTCCAGCTAAGCCATAAAGAACTCCTGGTGATGATATATGTGACTAGTTGATGAATAGATTTTAGGCGATCGTCTTGAAATTAATTTTTAGTTTTTCCAGGATTCCGTTCAATGTGAAGATTTTTAATATGGTGAATCTGCCAGGCCGGAAACCACACTGGTACTTGCCGATTCAAGTATTGCATAACGGTTTTAGACGTTCTCACATTTCGTTGGACAGGATGTTATAATGGCGTTTACCTGCGGTGCAATCGGCTGAGGTGATGAGGTGATGAGGATAGTCGATTGTCACTTTTTTTTATTATCGCTTTGACAATTCCTGTATCTGTCCTTTCTATAGGGAAAGATAGAGGAAACAATTGTCAAAGCGACGATCACTTAATCGAGTGATCGTTTTAGTTTTGTGCGATACGGGCCGATGATGCTTTGATAGTGATTGTAACATATGTGATCGATTTTTTGTAGCTGGGACATTATAGTCCAGCCATCGGGTATGTTGTCTTCCACCCGTAATTGGTTGATAATTTGATGCATTTGCCCTGTCCACGCATCCCCTCCCTATTTGAAGACCTCGATCACTTATCTGTCTTATTCTTCAGCTGGGAAGCTGCGTACTCAGTCTTCCTTCTACGCAAGGTTGTCTTCTCATACCTGCTTTTGTTACCTTTTTTAGGTGTACTCATTCACTGGTTCTTTGGTTCTTTCTCTGAGATGGCTGGTAACCTACGATATCTTTAATAATATCGCGGTATTAAGACCACTGATTTTTACATGTGTCTTAAGTGAAAAGAGCTTACTCTTTAAGCTATTTATTAAGACCAAACCAGGAAATAGTCAGAGTCAATCTTTGTCCCTCTTGATCTACGCAACTGGGGAGCATCGGTTACTTCGTGGGCCTTTAGTCTTGGAAAGCCGGTGCTACTCATCAACGTATTACCAGCTTAACATGGAAAGTCTGTAAGTCGAAAGGCGTTATAAATATCTCTTGTCGTTTTGTGGAGATTGTGCTTACCAGCCAATCCATAAAAATTGTCTTCTTTTCTAACTTTAGCATTGAATATCCCGAGAACAACTTTGAAATATTACTCCAGAAGTCTAAAATTACGCGAATATAAAACGTTAACAATTGTAGGAGCCACCTAAGTACCCTCATTTCAAAACAATAGAACACCTTAACCACAGGTTTGCATTCACTCCTGGGATAAGTAGTTACAACATCAATTCCAAGCTTCTTTTAAAGTAGGTATCTATCAATACGTAAGATAAAACTATACCTACATTCATTTAAATTGTCTTGAATCCCGGTTTTTGGCAAATGATACCAAATGTTAATCTTAACCTTTGGTCGCAATTTTAACTTTATTACCACGATTATTTTATAACATTTTTAAAAACAAACACCTTTATACAATGTTTTTCAGAAACATTTTCCCGATTACCTTGTAAAAATAAGGGGAAGTTAAGAACTTGTAAAAAAAAATAATAAGCTAATGACTTGATTTAAAGTTGATTAAGGGTGGATTATATTTAATCTTGCTTAGCGGCCATATTATTCACTCGATTCATCCAGATTAAAAATTTAAATCCAAACGTAAAGCATACAAATTCAATGTAAATACATCTGGATTTAAGTTTAAATCTGGATGTATCTAGTGAATAATATCACGGTAAGTGTTTGGCGGAAACCTTATTAATACTAGAAGATTAAATCCCATTTGCTGAAACGAAACTTAAAAATTTATGTTCAAAATAAGAGCTTATGTGACAATTTACGCGTTTACGCTGAGGAAAAAGTAGAACATAAGTGTCTAAGTTGAACACAAATATTTTAAGTTTCGTATCAGCAAACGGCTGGATTGATTTGAAGAAGATTAAGGGTGGATTATATTTAATATTTAAATCATCTGATTTATCATATGTATATATTTACAAAATTTATTTCTTTAATATTTTATATGAACAAATTAATCTTGTTTAAATCTTCATAAGACCAATAATTTTACTAATCAAACTTTTCTATCCTAACAACGCTGAACGCATTCATTTCGGAATAAAACGCAATTTTCGTCATTTAACAATACCAAAATCAAATGAAATTTTAAATCTCCCTTCAACTTTGTTAGAAAAATGGAAATATCATTTAAATTTTGACACATGCTGTCAAAAATTAGTAGTAGTTTTATTTTTCCTTTTTTTCACCATATAACTCTGAGCTCAAGTTTAGGTGGAAATGGAAAGATAGTTTAGATTAAACTGCTTTTAAACCATGCAATTTCTTTTAAAATTTTTAAGCACTTAGGCAAGGGACATATATGTGGTGGCCGGGGTAGACAATGACACTATTTTCATTTGCCCAAAGCTTACATTCATTCAAAATCGGAATCCTTTTAAATGGACCTTGAAATTAGAATAGCGAAAGCGAAACGAAGACTTAAATTCGCTCTCGTCTAAAAGCAGTCTAAGAGTTAAGTAAGTCGGACATAAACCTGTCTTGGCAATTTGTTGCTTCGCTCTTGCAAACCTTCCATATTTTTGTTCGAATTAATTTAAGGAGTGTTCATGTTCATTTATGAACAAGTACATGCAACTCAGTCATGACCTGCTTGTATATCGCATCCTCAACACTTTCCGGTGCCAAAAAAAAATTAGCATATCAGTCAGTTCTTTTATTTTCAGAACGGTGTGGAGCAGTTGGCAGTTGGCATGGGTCTCATAATATTTATCTGTTCCATTCCCACGCCTCTCCTTTCCTGCAGTATATTATAGTTGTATATTGTTCGGTATGGCGTGGCGTGGGGCGGCGGGCGGAGGTGGTAGCTGATAATATCGTTTCGGAAATTTGTTATTTGCTGGTGGGTCTACATCCAGTTCTGATGTCTTTCTACACAATTTGCACTATGACAGTTATATCGTTTATTATATGGTGAATTGCAGGGACAATTTTTGTTGGCACTCTTCCACCAAAGACATCGGCAAATGTTGTTCTATTTCGTATCTTATTATTTGTTCGAGTTTTTTGTGTGTTTTGTTTTTTTTTTTGTTTTCCATATTTCATCAGCAAATTCGTTTTATCAATACTAATGTCAATCAAAAAATATTGTTCCACTATTTGAATATGCTTTTTTTTCAGTGTTGTAGGTCATTGTAGGACACATGGCCATTCGTTGTCACTTTTCGCCTTATTGGAAATTCAGTGGTTCAGTCACTTTTTTTTTGTTAATATTTTACGTGCGCACTCAAGGGGTTGTGTTGTGACTCCGCTTATGATGATAATACACAGTGCCAGTGTTTAAGAAAGTTGGAGGGGATTTAAAAGGAGATACCGATGCACACATTGGTTTTAAATGTAACATCGCACATTCGTGTAGTACGACTTATGAAAGAATCTCTGTACTTAATAATGCATCTGAAATTGGGCTCAAGGATGAACTGATGCTCATTCCTTTTTTAGCATAGCTTCACTTATGTAGAATTTACGTATGTAGGTAGCTCTTCTGTATAAATAGTGGGGTATGCCAAAAAAAAATAAATTTTGATTTATCAACATTTTTCGCAAAAATTCAGAATAAGATCCCAAAACAGGAAATTTTTCCTTTAACATAAGCTCTTAATCGGTTTGTTTTTTTTTTCTGTCATCCCCGAAGGAACATGGACGAAAAAACAGTTCAGTGGTAAACAATTCACATGTAAAATTAAATGCAACATTAACTAATCCCCTACGGACTTACCGCTAGTTTAGCCCGAGAAAAACTGTGTTACCCGCGTGAATCGCTAACCCCCGATGTCATTTTTTTCGAAACACGCCTAATATTTATCTCTTGAGGTCACGCAGGGCATTTTTCTAATTTTTCATTATAAACGTGTGGGTTACGCGTTTTGGTAACCGTATTTATACAGGTCCATTCATTTCGTCGTTTCAAGTTGGTAGCGCTGGCATTTGACACCTGTCAAACTCAGCTGTCATTTGAAGTGTCATAATATTAGTTGAATGTTTGCCATTTACGATAGTGGATCGCTTAACAATCGAAAAACGCGTTGAAATTATTAAAACTTACTACAAAAGTGGTGATTCAAACGCAGCCACTTTTCGCGAATAATGCTATAATTATGGTCCCCAAGCAGTCGGCAAAATTGTGCAGAAGTTTGAAGAGAGTATGGAAGCGATACTGATATTATTGTAAAACCTTTGCATCATCGTAGGGCAGGCTCAGTCGAAAAAATTGCTGCTGCAAGTGTAAGTGTTGCTGATGATCCGAGTTTATCGATATCCCGGCCTTCGCAGCAATTAAATTGATGATAACCAATTTTTTTGGCCAGCGATTGAAGATCATAACTTGGACGATATGTGGTTCCAACAAGACGGGGCAACAAGCCACAAAACATGACCAATTATGCCTTTATTGCGTGAGAAGTTTCCTGGTCGCGTAATTTCACGTTTTGACGACGTCAATTGACCACCAAGATCATACGATTTGACACCGTTAGATTTTTTTTCTGTAAGGCTACACAAAAAAACGTGTTTACGCAAATAATCTCCGAACTCTAGACGCATTAAAACCCAACATAACTCAAGTTATGGCCGAAATACCGCCCGAAATGTGCGATAAAGTGGTTAAAAATTATCTCAAAAGAATCGCCTACTGCGAATCTTTGCGAATGATATTGTTTTTCACACTAAACGGCAAAGTCCAAACTTTATAATGAAATATAATTTTCATCAAAAATGTAGTGCTGTGCATGTATTTTATTTAGTTTTACTTTCGAAACCGAATGACCCTTGTCTGATTAAAGTTTATGATGTGCTTTTTGCTTTCCAGTCGAGGTTTTGCTCGCCGTTCTCGCAAGGTTCATCCTGAAGAAAACACGAAACTTCAGAGGAAGTGGTCATTAAAACCTCATTGCAAAATATTGATTTCTTTTAACAATTTATAATTTATTTTACGGATGATCTTTAAGCTGGTAGCTTTGATTCGGGTCAGGCAGTCGAATGATGCACTCGTTCAGCCTTACGGGTATCCTAGTATTAGGTGTCTGGTGTATCACGTTCCTAGATCTCGGTCTTGTTTCTGGATTTCGGTTCTGGTTTACTGGTATCGGGTAAACTGGTTTCATTTCACTTTAAAATCTAAAAAAGTGTCTGCACTGCAGGTACAACGCCGCTGGTAGCACTATTCAGCAGGTACTAGGCCCCTTGACACAGAAGGCTTTTGGTCTTGTTATATCAGCAGGTACAACCCCCCTGCTGGCACTATTCAGCAGGCACTAGGCCCCTTGTGGCACTTGACACAGCAGGCTTTTGCTCTTGTTAGATCAGCAGGTACAACGTCCCTGGTGGCACTATTCAGCAGGCACTAGGATCCTGGTGGCACTCGACACAGCAAGCTTTTGCTCTTACGACGTAAAGCTTCGAACTAAGGTTGCTTACCACTGGTGGCGATGCTTTCGGTAGATCTTGCGCTTCGTTGACCCAAGGTCGTTGGCTGATTGTTCACTAAATCGGTCGACTGAAATCTGGCCACCAAACTTTGGATAATCGACTTGGAAGGACAACCATGTGAACTGTAAAAGATTTTGATATTAAAGTTTTATCATTTGGACATGCTGTTCAATCGTGTTACTTGCCATTGTGATTTAGCATTAGTAACTGAATAATAAACAACAGATTTGACAGATGTCACCAAAACAACATGGCCGCCACAGGCCGCCAAAATCTACCCGTGCCAATTGAAAAACCCTTTAGTTCATAAAAGAAAGTAAGTGCGACCCAGTCTTGCAGCATTAAATTTTCACAGACTTTTGACATCTGAAACAGTGTGGAAGTGCCTCAAACTTTTTCTCACGTAGGTATATGCTCTATTTAATCAAATTAAATACCTTTCCTTTTGATCTTTTTTATACAGGGTGTCCCGTAATGAGTGGATAATACTGCAGCTGGTGATAGCTGGCCTTATGACTGCTCAGAAAAAAAATATAAAAAAAATATTTTTCTTGTGGTCTCCATGGTATAATTTATTTTCGAAAAATGTTAAAAAATTCAGGGTCTCCTAAAATACCTAATTACAACGGCCACCCATAAAGGATTCTTGTTATTTTTGTATTTTAATAATATTCTTGAATAACCGTTCTAAATGATGGGTAGTAAATTTTAACACCAGCTGATGCATTTTTTGTGTTATAATTTTTTAAAATAATTTTTTTATTCAAAAATAATTCAATATTTTTTTTCACCAAAGTTTGAAAATTAATAAAGAGAAAAAAATGTATGAGAACATAAGTGGCAAATTTGATAAAAATTGGCCTGTTTAATGTACTTTCCAAAATGGTATAACACATGTTTGTGTCTACAACCATGACCAATAAAATTGGCATTTAATCTACTAAAGTAGTTTTTTAACATTTTATCAGATGAAATTAAGTTACAAAGTTAAGTAAACACTACGACGACGAATGAAATAAATTTTAATTTTTATTGCATTTAAAAATAGCCGTTATTGAATAAAGGCACTAACACATAACACATTAAATTGGCTATTAATCTACTAGAGAAGATTTTTAACACTTTCTCAAATAAAAATTGACTTGTAATAAAATAGGCATTAAAATGCATATAAAAGTATTATTTGCAAATATTGTCAATTCTCTGTCATTACGTAACGTATAACGTTGTTATACTGGTTTCGTCACTTAAACGAATTTTTGAATTTGATTAAATTAATACTGATTAAGAATGTCACAGTATACGCCGCTGGAGTATACGAATATGCATTTAATATACGGGGAATGTAGAGGAAGCGCTAACGCAGCTGCAGCTCTCTATAGAGAGCGATATCCAAATGCGCGACATCCGGACTATCGAGTGTTCATCAGAGTCCACCAATGTTTTTCAGAAGGACGAATGCCTGGTAATGGACTGGGCGGTACTAGCGGAGGACGTTTACCGCGAGAAGAAATTGATCGTATTGTGCTGAATGAAATTGAAGCAGATTCAACTACATCACACGGGTGATTGCAAGACGAACAGGGATAGGCCGTCTGGGCCCAATTTTGTGGCCACCACGTTTGCCAGACCTAAATCCTTTGGACTTTTTCTACTGGGGATGTCTGAAAGAAATGGTTTATACTAAACCAATTACATCCATTACGGAATTGCGTCGTCATGTTCAAGACGCTGTGATGAAAATAAATGAGCGCCAATATGCTTGTTTTATTGAGAGGTCCTTCATTAGAAGATGCAGAGCCTGTATCACAGTGAATGGGGGACAGTTTGAACATTTAATATAAATTTATTTAAATTACAAATATATCATAATTTTTAATACTGTTGTTTTTATTTATCGCATTTCCCATACCTAAATCAAAACCTTTTTGAAAGTGCATACTATTATTTTAGTTAGTGAATTTAGCAGACATAATAGTGACACTGGTATATCTATTGACTTTTCCTTCCAACTCAATTTTTGTTGTCATCAAACATCAAAATAAATATTTAATCATTTTTGTATTAAAAAATTAATTAAAAAAATTATTAAAAAAAAATCCAGCAACTAGTGTTAAATGTTAGTGCCTTTATTTAATAACGGTTATTTTTAAATGCAATAAAAATTAAAATTTATTTTATTCGTCGTCGTAGTGTTAACTTAACTTTGTAACTTAATTTCATCTGATAAAATGTTAAAAAACTACTTTAGTAGATTAAATGCCAATTTTATTGGTCATGGTTGTAGACACAAACATGTGTTATACCATATTGGAAAGTACATTAAACAGGCCAATTTTTATCAAATTTGCCACTTATGTTCTCATACATTTTTTTCTCTTTATTAATTTTCAAACTTTGGTGAAAAAAAATATTGAATTATTTTTGAATAAAAAAATTATTTTAAAAAATTATAACACAAAAAATGCATCAGCTGGTGTTAAAATTTACTACCCATCATTTAGAACGGTTATTCAAGAATATTATTAAAATACAAAAATAACAAGAATCCTTTATGGGTGGCCGTTGTAATTAGGTATTTTAGGAGACCCTGAATTTTTTAACATTTTTCGAAAATAAATTATACCATGGAGACCACAAGAAAAATATTTTTTTTATATTTTTTTTCTGAGCAGTCATAAGGCCAGCTATCACCAGCTGCAGTATTATCCACTCATTGCGGGACACCCTGTATACACAAACAAATTATTTTTTACCTAAAATGTTTATGAATTCTTATAAGTAGGTATAGATATTTATATGAATTCACAAATAAAATTTTGTATTCTCCTCTAAAGACATATCTAAGCTACGCTACTATCAACATAATGTATTGATAAATTTGTTGTAGTGACAAACATATGCCCGCTTTCTCTAGTCTATGTAGATGTACATATCTTATATATGTCTATGCCTAGCCCATGTACCTATACCTACTTCAATTTATGAAATAGAAATAGTTAGTGAAATAATTTATTCATTTGTTTGTTTTCATTATTTCAGAAAATACAATACCGAGCGCCTTGAACGAGGGAGATACAACAACGTTTACAAAAAAAGATGTAAGTAACCCAAATAAAGGAATTTTTTTTTTTTTCTCAAAAAACAAACACAATTTTGCAGTTTCGTAGGTAAACAAAAACAATGCGGTGATAAATTTCAGCTAGTATATATTTTCGGAAGTTGTTCCATTTCCATCCAAATTTTCTGCGGCTACGTAAACATCACATAAATTCAATTCGTGTGCTCCGCGCGCGCCGGGATGATTGAAAATATTTTAAATTCTCTTAGATGGGGGATGGAGCATGGACGGTTTTAGATAAAAAACAATTTAATGAAATATTTGAAGGAAGTTAATTAAATAATAAAGATTATATCAACGGAAAACATATTTATCATATCTACTTCAATTTATGAAGGTAAAAGGTATGCTTACTATAAGTATTTAGCTTCGATGAGATGTACATATTTGCGGTAATGTTTGTTGCCTTGGAAAATATTTCAATTCTGAGTGATTTTTCAAAGGTTTCTCTTTGGTTTAAAATAACTTGGAAAATATTAAAAAAAAAAAAATCGAATTGTAACAGCAGGAAAGTTTTATATCAAATAACAATCAACTCAGGCTTCTTTAAGTTACCTGAGTTTAATTCCAGAAGAAATTATTAAAAAGAAATTGGCCCTAGACGCAAATATTGTAGTTGCAAGAAATCAGCTTCTCGACATATTCCATTTGCAATGTGTACACATCTTTGTCGGCGGTAGAGTGAAATAAAAACGTGGACTTTCCTCTGCACAACGTTACGAGGTCACACTTAGCGATGTAACACGTTACGTTACTAAAATCAGCATCGTAGGATATTGGGTCAAGCAAGTCCGTTTTGGATCTGTGCACGTCCACACAGTCAACAACGTATGGACAACATCGCATCGTTGATGTTTACACATATTTACCGTATATTTACATATGCCGTCCCGGCACTCACACAATTTTTTTTACTAACACTGTTCTCCTTCAAATCAAAAACTGTATTTTAGACAGTTATAAAGGGTCCGCCAAATAACTTCTTTTTTTTTTTTGAAAATGGCGCAAAACATCGAGTGTAGCTTCGGCTGTGTGGCTGTGTAGCGCCGTCCTGTTGAAACAAAATGTTGCCAATATCCTCCTCTTCAATTTTTGTGAACAAAAATTCCTTTAACATGGCCCGATAACGATTGGCATTGACTGTAAGGACCACTCCTTGCTCATTTTCGAAAAATGGCCCAATTATGCCTCTGGACCAAAATCCGCACCGAACAGTGACTCGTTTTGGGTGTATCGGCTTTTCAATGTATGCGTGCGGGTTTTCTGTGCCCCAAATGCGACAATTTTGCTTGTTTACTACCCGCCAAGATCAAAATGAGCTTCATCTGAAAAGATGATTTTTTGGCAAAATCGATATCTTCTCTAAGTCGATCGCAGGCTCACTTAGCGAAGCATATACACAACCATATTCGTTGAGTTGAAGGATAAAACTAATTATCTATCAAATCAGACATGAGCTAAGGGTTACCATTCACGAAATAAAAACTAGTTGCAAAAAAAAACGTTAGATGGCGCACAATTTATTATTTAAAATATACCAATCATTCATTATAAAAAATATTTATCAAAATCAGTTGTACTGTTTTCGAAAAAAAATGTTGTCGGAGGAATATCCCAAAAACGCTTAGTAGTAAGTTTAAAGAAAATCGAACAATCCGTTAAGATTTAGACTGTAGCCGAACAGGCGGGCCCTTTATTTCGTGCCAAAAATTTCGCAAATACATTTTTCGGATTCTTAAAAAAGTTTGAAATATTTATTTAAAACTCATTATTTCAAAAACGGATAGGTCGACTTTTATTTAACTTGGTTAAAACCACTGACTGCCACCACTGACTTCCATTTGTTCTTTTCCACTGGTCTCTTTCCGAGTGGATGGAAAAAAGCATCTGCCCAGACTTTCCCCCAAAAAAATATCAATGTTCTTCCCCATTTACTCATTTACATAGGTGCTCTCTTTCCAAGGTCATGGAAACGCTGATTTATAATTATTTTCATCCCGAGAAATATGTTGAAGAACGAAAGCTTCAATAACTGGCTGAAGGTGTGGTAGTACATTGGAAGCAATCTTAATATCGTATTTTATAAAAATTTGCCATCAGGCTCTCTTATGAAAAATGTGTACGTTTGGTATCTATGGATTAATCTCTTCTTCGTTTGATCAGAAATCACCTTTTGTGTTGCTCAATACCATCGTATTGGATGGTTTGGAGTCTGAAAGTCACAAAATAAACGCTAGTATACCTCAGGGTTTCGCTTTACCTCCGACTCTCTTCCTTATTATCAATAATTCGTTGTGGATTTTTTAATTTTTGACATCTCAAATTCTTCTTAAGATAGACAAACTTTTCTACGTATACAATACCTTGGCCCAAAAACTTTTCAAATTTTCTTGGATTCTTTTTCAATTTTGGTAGCATCTTCAGAAAAGTGCCATAACTCATATTATGTGTATGTGTGTGTCTGTGCAGCTCTCTTTGACTGAACAGAGTTAGAGTTACTCCTTTTTGACTCCTTTTACTCCAGATTTTCCATTTTCAATAGGAATGGAACAGTTCTGAAATCCGAACGAAAACGACATAAGATAAACGCCAGGTCACCAATCAATCCTAGCATTCCGAACATTCCAGGAGTGTCCAGTATTCGAAAGGGGGCGGGAGGGCATTTTTTAAAAAAATGTCTTTTTTAATGATTTTGTTTTCTATTTTAAGTTAATCCTTAAGAAAGTTGCTCCTTCCACCTAATGGGGGGAATGGACTTCTATAAAATTGTATTGCTTGGACCCATCCTACATGCTCAAGCCTTTTGTCGCGTCTTATGCAAAATACGCCGTACGCAAAAAAAACACACAAAATTTGAATTGAACCAAGTGGCCTAGAGTGTGCCACCAAGACCCTTGCTTACTGGGTTTCGAATGAAAATGCATTGGAACGAAAAAGAACTTCCAAAAGTAACCCTGCTAGTTCTATCTACTGAAAAATCCTTCCAGAACATCAAAGGTAAATTATTGTTATCGAAAAAGTACACGTATATATCTCGATTAGCTTACGTGACGCAACTTAATGAACGTATTTATTGTGAAAAATGAAAATAAAACCACGAAATAACTAAATATAAAAGTTTTCTAAGTTTCAATATAGGGTGATGTTTGTTTGTGATGGTATTCTACATTGGTTAGCCTTGTTTCCAACGACACTGCATATTCCAATGTGTACCCGAGCCCCGAATACAATATAATAATAATAACCAATGGCACATAAATATGTCACTTCAATTACAGTAAAAGCATCTCTCGCATCTTTCAACTTCAAGCACAAATGAAAAGTAATTCCTTTAAGCTGTCCCTAGAGCTATCTTTCTCCCATTTGAGTGCGCGGCGGTCGTCCTTTTTGGCGCAAGGAAAATGACCTCCTTAAAGTACCAAAACGAAAACAGAGACCAAAGTTAAAATTTCAAAAAAAAGAAAAACTTTCTTTCATTTTTAAATTACATCCAACAACCCCAATAAAGAAAGTCCTTTTCTCATCGTTCTCGTTGTCGTCCTAGAGCATTTTTTTCTCGTAAAAGATGGCAAAACAAAAGAAAAATTTAACCCATGGGATGATTATAAAATGCGAAAACAGATAGTAGGGTATATGGAGGGTTAGGATAAGGGTGAGAGTGAGAGTGAGAGTGAGCGTGAAGGAGGAAAGTAGCTGAGAAAAAAGGACACAGTTTGTTGTTTGTGATGTGCCAATGAGAGTTGTAGACGACAACTACGTAACATGCACATTCCGCACACCGACCGGAGACGACTCTTGCACTAATTTCTTAACATTTGTGACCCCTTTCGGGATATAGGAATAAGGTATACAGAAATACTATATGTACAGCATAAATATAAAGGACAATTGGAAGCCCTATCCCATACTTCTTCAGGCAGTAGGATAAAGCAGCTAAGTTATCTCTGAAATCGCAAGGTAAAGTTTTTGATTCTTATATCCTTGCACAATGTTTTAGTCCAGTTATTCAGGTTCTCACATCGCAGCAATGATAACTGCTAACTTTTGATCCTAAAGTTGTCTTTTTGTTTAGCCCTGACGACACGACACCACCGACTTTATACTGTGCAAGCACTATAAGTAATGTGCGAATGTTATTTTACTCAAAGTACACATCTTAAGGTTTGTTTATACTTTTATACTTTCTTCTTATTCCATAAGGAACGAGTATTGGTTTCATAAAATCAATACTGCTGTTTGTACACCAAATATTTGTACATATGAAAAGGAATTCTAGCATTCTTACTCTAACGTCTGCTTCTTATATCAAGAGGGTGGATGTCAATAAGCTTACATATTTAAAGGTTTTTTTTTTGTAAACACAGATGCAATGCAGGCTGCGAAGTTAACATCAATTGAAATTGAACCTTTTTGAAATAACCAAACAACAACGAATAAGAATCTTATCTACATCTCTTGTTACAACATACAGAGAAATCAAATGAAATTAAAATCTAAAAAAGACGTGGACCAAGAGGGCTTACTTGCGGGACTTCTGAACGAATTTGTCTAAATTTTTTAAGAAGACATAATTCCTGATTTTAACCGACTAACACCGGATCGCTGAATTGCATATGTTCTATTTTATCGATAAAACTGGAACTTTTTGAACAGGTCAACGTCGTTTTATAACCCATAGAGCTCATCGTTAGATCTTCTCCCCCAGACTGCATTTATGTCCTTAATTAAGGTGGTGCTTAGGTTAAGAGTGGACCAAGGCCTAAGCCAACAAGCTTCTTCAAGCTAACTCGGTCCCTTACTAATATGCTTTTTGCGGCCAGCTCAGTTCCTTACCAACAAGATTCTTCCATCGAGCTCGGTTCCTAGCCAATAAGCAAATAAGCTTCTTCCAGGTATTTCCGACCCTAAATCACAAGCTTTTTAAAGCCAGCCAGCTTCGTTGTTAACCAACAAGCTTCTTCCAGCCAGCTCAGTTCCTAACCAACAAGCTTCTCCCAGCCAGCTCGGTTCATAACCAACAAGTTTCCTCCAACAAGCTCGATCCCTAATCAACAAGATTTTTCCAACCAGCTTGGTTCCAAAGCAATGCGCTTTTTACAACCAGGTCGGTTCATAACCATCAAGTTTATATAAGCCAGATCAATCACTTACCAACAAGCTTCTTCCAGCCAGCTCAGTTCCCAACCAACAAGCTTTTCCCATCCAGCTCGGTTCATGACCAACAAGTTTCTCCCAACCAGCTCGATCCCTAATCAACAAGCTTTTCCCAACCAGCTCAATTCCTAACCAACAAGCTTCTTCCAGCCAGCTCGAATCCTTACCATCAAGCTTCTTCCAGCTAGATCATTTTCTAACCAACAAGCTTCTAACGGGCAGATTCATCCCTAACCAACAAGCTTTTTCCAACCAGTTTGGTTTCCAACCAATAATCTTCCTCCAGCCAGCTCAGTTCACGATCAACAATTTTCATCCAGCCAGCTCGGTCCCTAGCTTCCTTAGTTTTAGTCTGCAACATTGACTAAAATGCTTTGTTCTTGGCTACATGTGCTAACTGGCATCCCTCCTGGTGTTATTCTGACAGTCATTTCAGTGGTTCTTTGCAATTGATGCTATGGTGGTTCTAAGTGTTCGTCCACTAGCAAACAAAAAAAATGTGCTGAACCCCCTAATAGGGCCTCAGCTCTATTTCCTATTGCGGAATAAGAGAAAATGCGATCAGTAGAGTAGGTCAAAAGACTATATTACTTGGGGTTGGAAACGCAAACCGAGAACGTTCCATATCGCATACATCGGCATCAGCGAAAACAACCTAAAAAACTAACGGGCCTTTTTACTGATCGCTTTAAGCTAAGAAGATATCTCAGTACTCTTGGCATAGCAGTGCAACCTGCAGGAAACACCGATCACATAAATAAGGTACATGTGATGGAACAAACTCCTGAAGCTCAGATAGACCACACTATTACTTGGAAACTTTAAATCAAGAACGTTTCGTAACCTTAAGAAGAAACTTTAGACAATAAAACCGATCTCGTAGGTTTCCGGTTGACTTTATAAAATAAGAACAAGTGTATATATACATCTCAGTTTATTTTGCCTTTTTAGCAGTGCCATATTCATATTCTGCAAAGATCATGAGAAACCACTGGCCCGTTATTAGTTAGATGTGATGATGCACTTGCGCACCAAAGACATAAATACCTAAAAGATTACTACAGAGGTAGAAGATCGTGAACTTATAATCTCTGAAAGTACTCGAAATGCTTATAGTCAGTTTCTTATAGGATCTTCTTTGATATGAGACAGCTGAAGAATAAACAATCTCACCCAGCTCCGGATGGGAGTACAAGTTTTGTTTCAAGGTTAAAATATAAAAAATTAAATCTATTAAATCTTTGAAGGGTTCAACATAATGCGAATACGATGTCTAGTGTTAACGTTCTACCAGTCGGCTTACCTTACCCCAGATAGGCACGAACTTTCCTGGTCTGTGCTTTCTTAACGTAAACACAAAGCTTACCAGCGTAGAACTTCCCTACTTCTTAAGGATGGGCAGGTTTTCATGTGTTCTTTAAGAACACGTTTATATCCAGTGCAGATAGCTCTGGCAAAAAAGACGGCCGTGTCGCTTCAGGGATAAAACATGTTTTTCGTTCTTAAAAAATTGTTATTATCAGCAAATAGCTGTCATTTATTGATGCATTATATTATATGGAAAACCCAATATTATTCATCCTTTATTTTAAGAAAAAGGAATAAAACTTTTTCATATTATATTATAACAAGGACACAACTAATTCTTTTAAAAAGCTAAATACCATTTGGTGAAAATGAAATGACCATTTGGTGAATCCCATACAGTAACTCTTCATTCTACAGATTTGAACCCAAGTAAGTTCGACTGTGCTTATATTTATGTAATGTTTTGTGTACATAGTTTCTATAAAATTCTCGCAGAAGTACATAGACTCCTATTCCCTTGCTGATAAATCCTTTTGAACACATAAACGAGAGGTTGAATTTCCTTGAGTTGACAAGACAAACTTTTTCCCTTTATCATTTGAATGAGTTAGGAGAACAAAAAAAAAAAAAAAAAAAAAAAAAATGGAGAATATACTACAACTCAACAACGAAAACTTGAACTGTAGTATTTCAATTTCTCAAGAACCCCCGTTGTAATTTAAGCTGCAGAGGAAGTGTCTTTTTTTCATTGAAACAATAAAGAAGATGGAGGATAGTAGGTACAGTGCATCAGAATAAAACTGTTACTTTAGATATGATAAGATTAATAGTTCACAAATGACATTTCTTTCCAACATCCTTCTCAACGTTGTTTAAGATCAATCAATTGATAAAATATTCACATCTATCAATCAAGACTTGATCGAATGATTGCGGTATTGGAAATAATAACATTGACCTTGGACACTCGACAAATTACAAAGATTGTGAATGAGTGACAGTTATTTGATTTGACATTTTGTATAGTTGAATGACTTTTGATTTTTGTGCTTTTACTTATTTATGTTCTATTTGCTACAACAAAAAAAATGTATACTTGCCGGGACTCACGGTTAATATGTGTTAGCATCAACTTTTGTCCAAGTGCAGTTTTGAGGATCCATATTTTGGATCCGTATTCGAAGTCGTCCATGCGTTATTGACTACGTGCACGGATCCAAAACGGACTAGTTTGCTTGAAGGGGATCTTATGATTTTTTTTCACTATACGTACCCAACATCCTACTATGCTTACTTCCGTAACGTCATGTGCTACACCGTAAAGTGTGACCTGGTAACGTCGCACTGAAGAAAGTCGACGTTTTTATTTCACTCTACCGCCGCCGGCATAGATGTTTACACATCAAAACTTCTTAAGCAACAAATATTCACTGGCATGGTGAGAATAATTTTCAATTAGAAGGTGAAGAAAAAAACGAATGAACTGCAAATACTTAAGAACTTTAACTCTCTGTACTTGAAACAATGGAACGTATGTACATATTATTATCTAAACGTTTATTTTCCACTAAGAGAAAGTAATCTTATTTCATTATTCAAGTCATTGATAAAGATTTAAATTTTTAGTAAGCTTAAAGAATAATAAATGTAGATAATAGTGTAATGTAGGTACCATCCAAAGAAGCCGAGTGTGGACGATCGCTCTATGTATAGAGGAAATGAAACATAAGGTATTTTATTTCCTAGTTATTTTGAGTAATTTAGCAAATAGTTTTTAATTTTACTTTTTTAAATCCTCCCTTCTTAAGAGTCAAAATTAAGGAAAATGGTAGCTCAAAGGTATTAGAATAGTGCTGGGCAGGGCTACCTTCGTGGCTCTAAGGAGCTACTTTGGATCTTTTTTTTTCAGCTGTTGCTCTTTGGCTCTACTTTTCTAAAATCATCCAAATCATCTTTTTGAGATATTCGTGGCTCTTTTTGAAATATTCGTTACTCTTTTTACTCTTTTTCATAATTTTTCAATTATCCTCTGAGTAAAAAAACTCTTTGAAATTTTCCTCTGAGAAAAAAATTCTTTGAAGTCTGACCGCGTTCATTTTTATTAAAAAATCAATTTGTAATGTTTGGTTTCACAAATATTTAACAGGCTTTTAAATTTTTAATTGACATATTTTGTATGGAATAAACCTCATTTTAAGATTTAAAAGTTTGTTAAATAGTTAAAAGGCCCTTATGAGATCGGCCATTACCTTTTAGCTTTTCGCCTTAATATTTCCTGAACGTAGCAATGAGAATGAACGAGATGATTATAGTGTGCCATATTTCGGGTTTTTTTTTGCAAAATGTTTCAGCTGTTGTCTGTTGCGTATTTATTTTTCTTGCAACTGTTTTTTTTTTTTAAGTTTTTGGTATTTTTTTCACATTGGGGATGATTTCAGCGGTGGCTCTTTTTTTGACATACTCTTTTTATTGGCTCTTTCTCAAAATCCAGAATGGTAGCCCTGGTGCTGGGTTGACAAAAATAGATAGCGACAAACATCGAGTTATGCAAAAATTCAAGCCCACGCAGTGAGAGACAAGCGACTGTGCGACACGTTCAAGTGACAACTAGCCATTTATTTATTGAACGACAATTTTCTTGAGCAGCTATGCTGTGAAAATGTTGTAAAAACGTTTGAAAACACTGTAATTGGTGCAGGCAGGTTTTGGCAGCCTGATATGGCGGCCATGTTGTTTTAGGTGACATCTGTGAAGTCTGTTGTTTATTATTCACTTACTGATGTCAAATCACAGTTAACACGATTTAACGGCCCGTCATAATGATAAAACTTTATTATCAAAATGGGTGTTCGTTAGTGCAAACATTGCACGCTTTGCGCTCATTTTACGGTAGACGTGGTGGCCCTTCACAGTCAACTCTTCAACATTTCAACTACCGGTTCAGTAATCAATCAGCCAACATTCGTTCGTCAAAGGAACGCAAGATCGGTAGACAACATCGCCGCGGTTCGTGGAAGTGTAGAGAAGAACCCGAGGCAGTCGATTCGCAGACTTCAGATTGGCGAATTTTGCATCGGGACAAATAAGCAAAATTACCACATATATGGGACGACACCAACTCACACACCAAGTTCACCGGGTGGCATTGCATCTTGAAAAAAAATTACCGTTTTGGTGTGGATTTTGAGCGGAAGGCGTCATTGGTCCGTACTTTTTTCGAAAACGACGATGGTGAGGCGGTCACCGTCAATGCGGCGAACGATGATAACCAATTTCTTATGGCCCAAATTCAACCATATGCACTTAGACAACATGTGGTTCCAGCAGGACGGTTCTACTTGCCAAAAAGCGGACGCCACGATTGACATCCTGCATGAACGATTTGAAGATAAGGTTTCCCTTTGCAGAAGTGAAGTGAAATAGACACCAAGGTCATGCGATTCGACCCTGCTACACTTTTTCTTGCGTCATGCTTGGCGTTTCAAATAAAAAAAAAATAATTTTGTTAATACCTCACACACCGTATGTTTTACTTACTCCATTTCAACACCTTCCCGCCCTTACTGAAAAACCCTTTAGTAGGTACTCTGTCGTTCAAGGTTCAATAAAAAAAAAAAAAAAAAAAAAACAAAACAGAGGCCGAATTACCGCATCAGTTATCAAGTAATACGTGACTGAACGGTACGGTACCATTGGCCACCGAAAGTTGATGGATGGACATTTCACCACCGCCGATTGAGTGTTGGATCTTTAGTTGCTGCCGTTTAGTGCTCAATATTTGATTGCCATCTATTTAAGTGTCAGATTTGTCGTGTCTGGATATTTTGTTTTCGTGTTGGAAAAGTAGTGTAGATTTTTTAGAAATGGTTAATTCACAATAAGAATTCATTTATATTGTGTTCAATAACGAATCGTGATCTCATTCAGCTTATTTAATCATTTGCATTTTATTTGGGAAATTTAGCACAACAGCAACTTTTGTTAAATAAAACACGAACACTAAAAATAAATGACGCAATTTAATAGAAAATCGTTTATTAACACTATTTTTACTGGCGATGGCGGGAGGCAACTGTTACAAGTTTTATTGTCAACCATAGCAAATTGAAATTTGCGTCAAAAATTGAAACAGAATACAGAATTCGCTTGTTTAGCAAGATTTCACTTCACATTGCAATGAATAAAATGTTCTAAAATGTTGCACCATGCAAAAGTTGTCAAAAAACATGGATATAACTGGCAAATGTATATTCTATTGTGACTAACCACAATTTATTCCAAAGGAAACAATGGCCATATGAATAATAAGCACTTCATTGTTCACTACCTGTCTGTAGGCAGTGGAAAAAAGTCTAGTGTTGAAAGATCGACAATGAACTACCCAGTGGCGGAACCGCTGTTACGAAAATTCCAAGCACTAAAAGGCTGGTGGTGAAAATCTGGTGGTGAAGTGTCCAACGGTGAAAGTTCGGCACTGAATTGTCCTGCTTCGTGACTGAATTATGTTTGGCATTACAGGTTTTACTCGTTCATTCGATCACTGATGGCACTCTCTCGATCAGTCACTAATGCTTTAATTTGGCGTCAGATTTGAAACTTGAAACAGGGTGAAAGCGCTCAATGACAACGTGGCCACAACTGCAACAATCTCATATGTTTTGATTTTTTCTGTCGCTTATCGCTTATCGCTCACTGCGTGACCGTGCCTTTAGACTGAATGTATGTATTTGTTATAAAAGTTTATCCATAAGAAGGGCAGCAAAGTTCCCAGTTTTTTTAGGTGAATTCATGAAAAAAAAAACTTATTTCTTGACATTTTACTGCCCTCCATCTTTTTGAGCACAAGCTACAAAAATTTTCCCATGAGATAAGAAATGTTCAAAAGTTCAAGCTTAACATTTTTGATTCACCCACTTTTTCGTTCCGATCAAATCCAAATACAGTGGGAAAAGGGTGTCATAAAAAAGGGGGAATTGTGGTTAAATGCTGGGGGGAAGGGATTTTTGATTGAATGTGCTTTAAACACTGAAAAACAATAAAATCCAAACTGCATAGTCTTTAACGAATGTTTATGATCTTATATGGATAATTTAGTACAATTCGTACTAATCTAAAAAATTCTTGTACCTGCAGCTAGTACTAGAATTATCAATTAAAATTGCATGTACATGTTTCATTCCGATGCACTGTTCATATAGTTGTATACATATTTGAAAAGAGAAGTTTCATTATTTTTCGGTGAAAATAAAAAGTTAAAGAATTAGATTTGAATTTCTGTTTTGGAATTGTCAACTATACTATGATATTTTAGTTCAAACTGAGCCCTCTTGCCATGATTGATAGTTGTTCACATTATTTACAAAAGTTCTTCATTTTGCTATGGAAAGTGGCAAGCATGTAGTTTTATATTACGTGTACAAGGAACTAGAGAAATTACTTTGACTTTTAATCGAATCGGAAGTTTTCGTTTGACTGAATAAGCAAAGACCATGGTACGAGCTGACTTATGATTAAAACACTTCAAACTTCAAAGTTTTCTAATCATCATTTTATGTCGAGTAGATTCATGTGGTTAGGGGTTCCTTTATATTTGATTTATACAAGATGCCATTCAATAAGGAAACGCTGAATGATATTTTTGCTGAGCAGGTGCATAGACAAAAAATTAATTAAAAGAAAGTAATACGGACGAGTGGAGATGCAACACTTTTGCAAGGAAATTTTCAGCACACTTTGAGACAGTCATCCTAATTATTTTTGAGCATAGTTTGTAGTTCGTGAAGGAAAATAAAATGAAAACGAATCAACTTTTTTTAGTTCTTTACCAGTTTCCTTTGTTAGATCCATTCACTCCTTGAACCATCCAGATCTGCTTCTTATTGCTTGAAGAGCTGCTTTTTTTTTGGCAAACGATAGTCGGGCGTGTTCAACTTGTAGTTTTTTGATAAATAATAGAAAATTTCCGACTGTAATCATACAGTTAGGGGTATTTGAAGGAAGTCGAAATATGCATTTGACATAAGATCGGAGAAGGTTTTCAGCGGTTTTATACTTTTTACCTGCCTTAACCTGAACTGCATACAACAAGGTTGACTCTGCCACCGACTATTGCTGAAAATTTCCCTCCAAGCAACATTGAATGTGGTTTTAGCTTTCGCTAGCTTCTCGGTTAGATACCTTTCCATACTGAGGTTTTTGGTGAATTAAACTCCTAAATATTTGTATTCCTTGACGACCTCTATCCTTTCATTGTTGTACGTCCATTGTTCCCTTGATTTAAATCTTCCTCCTCCTTTTGTCAATACCATAACTTTTGACTTGTGTAAGCCAACAACTAAATTCCAAATAGTACAGTACCTACCTATTCATAAAGCTTGTTTATCATAAGCTGAAGGGATTCCGGCAGTATCCTCAGCAAAAGGGGGAGCTTTGATAAGGTTTCCTTCATATTCTATACCTCAGTTATATTTACATCATCGATAAAAAGTGCAAATAAGCTTGGGCTGAGAATGCAGCCCTGGCTTACACCAGCCTTAGTCTGGAACCATTCCGAGATATTTTCACCATCCCACACTGCTGCTGCGGTTTCCATGTATAGGTTCTGCAAGAAGCGTCCAAATCAGTGTGACATTCCCAATCCAAACATCTTGTACAATAGCGTGTTTCGGTCTATCATGTCAAATGCAGAAAAATTTGTCGGAGGACAAAGATTTGATCTGTATAGTTGAGTATCCTGGTCTGAAACCAGCTTGGAATTCCTTAATAAGGTTGTTTGCATCAATCCACGATCTTATTCGATTCTGCAGTACCGTAGTAAATATTTTATACGATGCATTCAAGAATGAAATACCTCTATAATTTGAAGGATCCATTGTATTGCAATTTTTAGGGATGGGAAAAATCAGCGCTTCTTTGAATTCTTGGGGCATACTTCCGTGCTCCGTGATAGAATTCCGATGGTATTCTATCTGATCCGGCCTTTTTACCAACCTTGAGACCTTTGGGCGATGTAGTTATCTCTTCCTTTACGATTGGCTGGTCCAATAGTTCATTATAAAAGCTGGGTTGAGCGTATCGAATCATATTCAGCCTTATTGTGTATATTTACATTTCAAATATATGAATATTTCACCTTAAAATTTTGTATTCGTCCGGAATTTTAAAAGCTATCTATTGTGAGTTTCACCCCAAAGAAATTTTGTTCACCTACAAAAAAGAAGTGAAAATGACATTAATTTCCGCCCGAAATGAATGTTTACAATAAGGGGAATTTTTCGATCATGAAACATCGGGGGAAATTCACAATAGACAAAAAGTGAAATGTCAAATTTTCCTGGAGGAATGTTGTTCGGGTGAAACTCACAATAAGGCTGATTAGTACTCAAAAAGTTGTGATTCAATAGTTTGTTCAAATGTATCCTCAACGTGGCGCAATTCAAATTTCGGTTTATAACATAGGCTTTGCCGTTAAGTCTCTGAACCACAGATTAGCCACATGGAGATGAGAATGTTTCATACGTTTCACGCTCCAAAACACATTTGTTTACATTTTTGTATTTGTCATTTCATCCCGTGTCGATGAATAGATGTGAATTGCAACAACAATTTAACCAGGTGTGTGAAGATCCCTACTGTATATGTGTGAGGTTTTCATACACACATTCTCATTTTTTATCTGATATCTGACAGTACAAGCTTGTAGGCAAATTAAAATGGCTGCCGTAGATTCTCATCTTCATGTGGCTAATCTGTGCTCTGAACTAGTTTCCAGATCTTGTCTGTGTTGCTACACTTAGCTTGTCTTCTCGCTTCTCATTCGTAGAATGCATCCGTTCTCTCTTTGCATTGTGCTTTAAATTTTCGATTATGTTCGATATAAAGGGTGTTTTTTTAGACGTGTGGTTTTCAAGAAGAAATAAAACGCATATATTTTAATATTATGGCCAAGAATTTAGCTTTAATTTTGGTGGGGGCAGTACCCCCATTTATTCGGCTTAATTACAAGCTAATGCTTAATCTAGCTTAAGAACTATGAAACTTACAGCTACGTTTTGTGGTTAGTGAGGAGGATGATTCAGGAGACGGAGTTTTAGACAAGGGGTGCTGAGATTAAAATCGAAGTTGCTTGCGTATAAGTTAACACTCCGCAGCATACGGGAGATTGGTTCATTAGAGCCATAAGACGTACGGTGGGGAGGTATATAGAAAAGAAGGGGATTTCGTATGTTACGAGGGTTGGTATTAAAAAAGATAGAGTTGTAAAGAGTAATGCAGTCAACTGAACCTGTAAGAAGTCGATGAATGAAGAGAATTTCATGAATTTTTCTTCGTTCTTCTAGTGAGTTAAGGTGGATAAGTTTAAGGCGGTTCTGATAGGGAGGAAGGATCAAGGGATTATTCCAGGACAGACCTCGAAGAGCAAAACGAAGGAAACGACGTTGAATGCTCTCGATTCTGGCAATGTGAATTTGTTGGTAAGGGGACCATACTTGACAGGCATATTCGAGCAAAGGACGGACAAATGTTATATAGAGGGACCGGGTCACGTATGGGTTGGAGAATTCCTTGGACCAACGTTTAACGAACCCAAGTGCTGAATTGGCCTTAAGAATTATGTCGTCATAATGGGAGATGAAATTTAGCTCCTGATCGCATAATATACCAAGGTCACGTATAGATTCGACTACAGATAGGGGCTGATCGTGAAGGAGATAAGAACGGGGAGAAGACTTAAAACGTTTTCGAGAAAAAGTTATTGAATGGCATTTGGCAATATTTAAATATAAGCAGTCTTTGAGACACCAAACTGAAAAATTATCTAGATCGAGTTGGATAAGAGCAGAGTCCTGTGAAGAAGAGATGGTCTTGAAGAATTTGGTATCGTCGGCGTAGAGAGAAATTTGAGAATATTTAATAACCAATTCGATATCGTTAATTGTAAGAATAAAAAGAAGAGGACCCAAGTGACTGCCTTGGGGGACTCCGGACGTGGCTAAGAAAGGGCAAGAGGAAGAAGATCTAAAACGAACACTATAGTAACGGTTTTCCAGATAGGACGAGATCCATCTCAACAAAATGGGTTCAAAACCGAAGGTGGATAGTTTGAAAAGTATAAGTCTATGGGAGATTTTATCGAAGGCCTTACTAAAATCGGTGGATATGACATCGACTTCCTTTCCATGCTCTAAAGCTGACAGGATAAAAGACACAAATTCAACAAGATTAGTGGTTGTTGATCGGCATTTGATAAAGCCATGTTGTCTAGGGGAAATGAGAGACTTACAGCGAAAACTCAAAGTTTCATACAAAATGCTTTCGAAGAGTTTGGGTATACATGAAAGTTTAGCAATAGGACGATAATTGTTAACATCACCTTTCGGACCCTTTTTGTGTATTGGTATTATAAAAGAAGTTTTCCAAACCTCAGGAAATTCTCCTTGAGTAAGGGATAAATTGAAGATTTTTGAGAGAGGAAGAGAAATCGATGAGGAACATTTCTTTAAGAGAATAGCTGGGAGGCCGTCTGGACCTGGGGAGAATTCATCAATGAGTTGGTTTAATTTGTTCTCCACTAGAAATGGGTTGACGGTGCGAGGGAGAATTGGCCCAAGTGAGTAATTTGGTAAGTAGTTGAAATAAGCAGAGTCAGGTACAAAAGTGTCATCTGTGAAAGATTGTTTGAAAAACGATGCAAAAAAGTTGGCGATAGTTTGTGGATCATTTGATGTTTCATTGTTGAAAGAGAGAGAGGTCGGATAGCCATCGGATTTTTTTTTGTAATTGACAAATTGAAAAAAGGACTTAGGGTCGTTAATAAGGTTAGTTTGTGTCTCAATTATATAACGCTGGTATAAAAAGCTATAAAGCTCATTAAATTGGAGGTATATACCATAATAGTTAGAATAATCAGTGGGAGATTGAGTACGAAGAAAGGTTGACCATAACTTGTTTCTTTTGTTTCTCAGAGAACGGAGCCTTCGATTATACCAAGGGCGGGAGGTAGTTAAAGTTTTGTGACGAGAGAATGGAACAAATAGAGAAATAGAATAATATATTTCCCTCTAAAAAATGTCTAAAGCATCTTTTACTGATAGGTTATCAAAGTTAAATGGAACTTCGTTGAGGTATTGATTAATATGGCGGAAGTTTGCTTTATGGAAATCGTACGACCATAATTCTGTAGGGGGAGTGCATATTAGAGGGGAGTTGTGGAAAAATGAGAGAAGAAGGGGGGGATGGTAGTTATCAATGGTAGATAAAGAAAGTTGACAAGATGAGACCGACGAATTAAAAGAATCTGTTGTGAAAATAAGGTCTAGATGCCTACCCATGTGATTTGGGATGCCATTAACTTGACAGAGGCTGGAATCTGCTAAGCGGTCTAGGAAAAGACATTCCTTAGAAGAGGTGGGATTGGAAGCAACAAAGAAAGATTTATCGTCTGATGAAATCCATTTGAGGTTAGGAAGGTTGAAGTCACCGAAAAGAAGGATTTCATCATTAGGGTCACATAATTCTAAAATGTGATCAATTGTATTAATGGCAGGTTCATATGATTCAATGGGTTGTGATGGCAGTATGTAGCAGCAGATAACGTAAAGCGACTTACGGGGTAATGTTAACTTTATTGAAACATAGTCTAGACATGGGGAAGAAGAAATTGCTATAAGGGATGAGTCGATTGAGTTTTGGACAGCTAGTAGCACACCACGACAAGGAGTATCAATAGTTCGGTTGAGATCATCGTCGCGATAAACATTAAAAGAAGATGGAAACAATTCTTGGTTTTTGATGCTGGGGGTCAGATTGGTTTCAGTCAGAGCGTAAATTTCAAAAGGTAAAGCATGAGTTTGTTGCAAGACCGCTTTGGTTTTTGAACGAAGACCTCTTACATTCTGATAATAGAAGGTAAGAGGGAGATTCTGATGTGAAGGTGTGGGGGAAGTTTGGGATATAAAGGGTGATTTTTTAGCTGGTTTGGTTTTGGCAACACTGGTTTTGACAGCTGACGTGTGTTTAGTACCTTGTGTCACTGTCAAACAGCTTCAGTTTGGTTTGCAATTTAACCATGGATCGTCTTACAAATGAACAACGCTTGCAAATTATTGAATTTTACTATCAAAATTCGTGCTCGGTTCGAAATGTTCATCGCGCGCTGCTTGTGTTCAGCGATGAGGCTCATTTTTGGTTGAATGGGTACGTAAATAAGCAAAATTGCCGCATTTGGAGTGAAGATCAGCTAGAAGCATTGCAACAGCTACCAATGCATCCCGAAAAAGCCACTGTTTGGTGCGGTTTATGGGCCGGCGGCATTATTGGGCCTATTTCTTCAAAGATGATGCGAATCGCAGCGTTACTGTCAATGGTGAACGCTACCGAGCGATGATAACAAACTTTTTTTTGCCCGAAATGGAAGTTCTTGACTTGCATGATATGTGGTTTCAACAAGACGGTGCCACATGCCACACAGCACGCGAAACAATGGCGCAATTGCGAGGCGAGTTTGGTGAACAGTTAATTTCACGTTTCGGGCCGGTCAATTGGCCACCTAGATCGTGCGATTTGACACCATTAGATTATTCTTTGTGGGGGTATGTCAAGGCTAATGTCTATAGGGACAAGCCCGCTTCGATTGACGCACTGGAAGCCAACATCCATGCATTCATTCGTGAGATACCGGCCGATATGTGTGAAAGAGTATGCCAAAATTGGACTCAGCGGATGGGCTACCTGAGACGCAGCCGCGGTCAACATTTGCATGAAATTATCTTTAAACATTAAATTGCAAGGCTCAAACTATCGATTCAAATAAATATTTCATTCATTTTTTCGAATTTTTTGTGTTTTTTTTAAAAAAAAGTTCTAAACCTCTTAAAAAATCACCCATTATTAGGATCGAAAAAACCTATCATGGTCGGCTCTGCTACGCTGTAGGTATGATATCCGCTTGGAATGAATATAATTTCCGAAAGCATCAAGATCACTCTCTACTCTTTGCGGAGACATATTTAAAAATTCATGATATTTGATGTAGAGATTTTTGAGGCTGCTTACGTCAGTAGGAAGACCTTCCTGTTGGATGGAGACCATTACACTTGTGTTTGTTTTACCTTCGTAACAAACAGAATCTGATTTGTCGTGGAGATAAGCTAGGAAAATTCGAATGTTCTCGTATGTTTTCTTATCTCTTATCCTAGATAGAGCATAGCGACATTCAGTGGAATCAGAGTTCAGTGTTTGGTGTGTCATTTTTACAGTTGGTAGCAGAAGGGGATCGATAAAGGATTGATTGGGAACTGATGGAGAAGAAACACAACTTGACCTTGGAGAGGATTTGTGGCAAGGGGTTGTAAATGTATGCGAAGAGTGGTTAGATGCAGAATTAGAAGTTGTATTAGAAAGAGATGTTGGGGAGGGGTTGAGAATGTGGGAAGACTGAAAATTGGGATACTTGGATCCAGAACTGAGGTCAAAATGTGTATTTGTTGGGGGTGATTTGGTTGGTGGTGGAAAAAAAGTAGGTGTAAGATTAAATGAAACTCGTTGACCTTTAGGTTTGGAAGGAGTAGCGACATTAGGGAGATTTTGTGGAAAAAGGGGGTGATTAGGTTTGGAAGGGGTAGCGACATTAGGGAGATTTTGTGGAAAGGAGGGGTGGTTAAAACTTGGGAAAAGGTTTGTCTTATAGCTCCAGTTTGTACCAGGTGTGGAAAAGTTAAAGGGTTTTTTGTTAATTATAGATATTGGATTGTTGAGGTTAGACGATAGGGGGATGGAACTGTTGATGTTTACGCAGTCTGGTATGAAGTTAAAAGAACCACGTTTAGCTGGGGGCTTATCAGGAAACGGAGGGGACTTTCGCTTGAGGGAAGGAGTGGACTTACTTTGGAAGCTAGTGTTATTATACTTAAATTTAGTGAGATTTCTCTTCCATTTGAACAGCGTCATGTTGTCGAGTTGAAATGATCCCGATGATTGGTGAAATATCCAGTCGTACCTTGAAGGAAACTGGATTTTAAAACATCTATATGAAATCCGATGGCATTTAGTTAGAAGAATGGAGTATCTGCGCCGAAAATAGGACTTTACCCAGGATTCATTTGCAAATTAGGGAGTGTTCTTCAGGCAAAAGTAGGAATCATTAGCAGATTCAAGCTTCCTTAATCTTTGATTCCAATCAGACAGGCTCCATAGGTGACCGAGTTTAACAATTGTTTCTGAGGGGGCACTTTTAGGAGGTTCAGGACTAAGTTTGGGGGGTGAAAAAGGCACAGTGACTGTTGGTTGGACATGCGGTACCGCACGATTAGAGGGAGAAGAACTTTCAACTGCATTTTGGATGAGTCTAGGAAGCACGGTATTCGTTTCAGTGGTACGGATTTCTTCAAAAACAGACAAATTATTAAACACCGTTACGGGTACAGGAGTGGGGTATTTAGGTTCATCCAAGATGTCATTAATTTGCAGCCGTAATTCCCGCGAACTCTTATTCAAGTGGCTCATGTCCCGCTAAATTTCCATCGTCCGTTGACCATTGCTAATAACGTCAAACCCGATGGATACCAGCTCAGCAGAGACTCTGGATAGCAAAGATTTGGCACTTTGGAGTTCATCACAAATCCCGAGGAGCAAGGGTTGGTCCGGTGAAGAAAGCGTGGATACAGTCTTAGAGGAGTTACTTTGGAAGTGGACCTCAATGTCTGTTTGAAGGGATTTAAAATTAGAGGATATATTATTATTGAGCACAACAAACGAATCATTAGTAGAGTCTGACAGTTTTTGAAGGGAGTTGAGACGTTTATCAATGTCTGAAAGCTTAGAAAGACATTGAGAATTATTTTGTTGACACTGTTGGTGAAGTTCTTCAACACTTTTTACAATGACATCAAATTTTTTGGACACATTTTGAATTTTGTTAAGACAGTCATTGTTGTTGTTAGCAATTGAATCACTTAGGCATTTGATGGCAAGCATAATATGGGAGTGGGATATGCCTTTACACTCATCACAGTAAAAGAAAAAGTTTTTTTTGAAATCTTTTAGGTAAGTGAGTGGTCTCTTACTTAGGCCAACACATGAGGGGTGAAAAGAATTACCACAAATACCGCTGCAACATATCCACTCAGCACAGGATTCAATGTTGACGCAAATGGGGTTTCCGCACTTAGATGACATAGTTTTGATTTGTTTTTTATTTTTATTTTTTTATTATTTAACACAGGTAAGCACAAATTATTAATTTGAAATTGACTGCGGTGGCGAAAGAGTTTCAGGGTAGGATTTTGATTTGTTTTATTTGTTTTTATTGTTTTTTTTTTTTTTTATTTTTAAATACAAGTAAGCACAAATTATTAATTTGAATTAACTGCGGTGGCGAAAGAGTTTGAGGGTAGAAAATAGGTCACAGATATAGCGATTAAAAGTGCGGGGGTAAGCAAATAATGGGAAATTGAAAAATAGAATTAATTATTAATCAAGAGAGAAATTGGTTACGAAGAGCGATTTGAAACACGTCTGAACTTGGCGGCGACCAGATAGCAAGTTTTTTAAAAGATAAGGGTTTGCCATTATGTTTTGAAAATGATTTCGGGCAAGTGGCCACCGCTGCTGGCTCGAATAAATTCCAGGCGAGAAACCCAAGTTTCGACCACTTTTTGCAGCAATTGGGGCCGTATGTCATCAATAACGAGCCGCATATTCTCTTCCAAGGCGTCAATCGTCTCGGGATTATCTGCGTAGACAAGCAACTTCACATAACCCCACAAAAAATAGTCCAGCGGAGTTAAATCGCACGATCTTGGAGGCCACGCCACAGGCCCACGACGCGAGATAATGCGCTGACCAAAAGTTTCCTTCAATAAATTGATTGTTTCGTTGGCTGTATGGCATGTATCGCCGTCTTGTTGAAACCAAAGGTCATCCACATCAACATCCTCTAATTCAGGCACGAAAAAGTAATTTATCATGGCGCGCGATGGCAGATGGACTAATTCGGGTCTTCTCTTCGATACTCTGCTCCACAGCAGCAATAGCGTCTTCGGTGCGCACTGTACTGCGTCTTTGAGGATGCGCATTACCTACTAGAGTAAACGTGGTGCGAAACCGATCCATGGTTGCTCAAATTACCGACTCTGCTGGGCGATTATGTCGATCGAACGTTGGACGCAGCGCGCGATGCATCCCGCGAACCAAACCATTATTTTGGTAATAAATTTGCACGATTTGCAAAAGTTGTTCAGGAGTAAGTCTATTAATTATGAAATTGCAAACTAAACTGAGCATAAATCAAGTGACAGCTGTCAAAAAGACCAACTCCTAAAGAAGCATTGCCAGATTGAAAACCACACGTCTAAAAAAAAACGACCTTTACAAACGCTTTGCAGAGTCTTAAGATAGATTTCTCGACATCATGCATGTTTTATCAAGCCATGGCTCCTTATACACCTCATCTCGTCTGCAATTGTTCGATCCCGGGTAAAAAGCTCCCTCGATACACTCCTCAATTCTTTTTAAATATATACATATACCTTATACTTAATACCTCTTCATAAAAGTGGCATAGCAAAACTTTCATGCATTCCAAAATTATTTGAAAATGTTGTGTGCAAACACATTCAGTTTCACTGCAGAGGATTAATTGCACATGAACAAAATGGTTTTTGCAGTAACAGGTCAACTTCAACAAATCTTCTTGAATTCACCAATCAAGTAAATAAAAACTTGAGCGAAGGCCTTCAAACTGATGTATTCTATGGTGACTTAAGTAAATCATTTGATAGAGTTTGCCATAAAATACTTCTATTTAAATTAAACTGTTATGGATTTCCAAACTGGATGTTGACTTGGATAGCATCCTACTTGAAAAACAGGACCCAATATGTCAAACTGAAAAATGTCATCTCTAGAACCATAAACGTCGTATCTGGAGTTCCCCAAGGAAGTCATATTGGACCTATTCTTTTCTTACTTTTCTTCAATGATATACACACTGCTATCTTGTACAGTAAGATTTTGATGTTTGCTGATGATTTCAAACTAATATATGGTTTTAAAAGTAATAACGGTTATCTGTTTCTTCAACATGACATTGATAAGGTGTCTGAATGGTGCTCACAAAACGGAATGGATCTTAACACTAATAAGTGTTAGATAATGACCTACTCTCGGAAACGATATCTGGCTGACTCCTTCTACTTTGTTGACAATACTCTTGTTAGCCGAGTTGATATGTTTAATGATCTGGGAGTACTATTTGACATTAAACTTTCCTTCAATCTTCATATCGATACAATAATTAGCAAAGCAAGGGGCCGTCTTGGATTAATAATGAAGTTCTCAAAGGAGTTTAATGATCCTTACATCTTTAAAACACTTAACTGTGCACTTGTTCGCTCTGTGTTGGAATACTGTAGTTGTGTTTGGTGTCCTAGTTATGACAACGCTATTAACAAACTTAAGAGTGTTCAAAAACGTTTCCTGCTGTATGCCCTTCGACATCTTCCATGGAATCCAACGCAACACTTACCGCCATACGAAAGTCGATTAAATCTTCTAAACATGTCGACACTGGAAAAAAGGAGAGAGATTAATAATGTCATGTTCTTATTTCAACTTCTGTCGGGATCTATTGACTCATCTTATATTTTAAGTCAACTCAACCTCAATACCCGTCCAAGATCTACTAGAAATCCAGCGTTTTTCTACATATCTAGCTCAAGGGTCAATTATGGTTTAAACGAACCTCTTAATGTTATGAGTCGAGACTTTAATAAATTTTATAGTTTAAATGATTTCAATAAATCTGCACCTTGTTTGAAACTTATTTTGTATTCTAGACAGTCAAATTAAATATGATTGTATCTTTGTTATGTTTATTATTTGAATTGTTATGTAAACAAATTGTTAAACTAAACTGTAAAACATTTTAAACAACTTTGACGTGATTGTCTGTAGTTGAAATAAATAAATAAATAAATAAAAAATATACCTACCACCCATTGTGTAATAACTTTCGCCTTATTGCTAGAAATTGCTCCGAATAAACAAGTGCCACGAGCATGATTGATACCTCATTTGAAAGGGCTTAAAATGGCTTTCCCTTAAGCGTATTGAATACAGACATACTCCATCCAAATAATTATCGAAGCAGAGCAGTCCTTTGCAACCATGAGATAGTGTCATGCCGGCAAAAAAAGCAGGGATATTCATACGTCGAACCCACCACAAAATCTATATCCGTAATATTAGCCAGACATATAGGTAATCCAGGCCGCGCAATAGCAAGGGTAGTTTTTGTTCGTTAGTATAGGTATAGATTAGTGAAAGTCTGCGGCGTCATTTAAGACCAATAAATACAAACATTACATTGAATACTATAAAATTCCTTTTTTATTGCAAACAAAAAAATTCCTTCTCCCTTTTAAAGTCAGTCAACCTTTAAATCTTACATTTTCTACAAAACCCTTCAGTACAACTCTTCAGGCAATCAAGAAGCAACAAAAAAAAAAGCCCTTAGCAGTTTACTTTCATTGAGTTTTCTTCTTATTTCTTCTCACATTATCGATATAAATTCTTAAGGATACACTCTAATGGCAGTTGTAAGTGCGGTTCGAAACGAACCAATACCCATTCTATGTTTATCTTTTTTCCTTTATTACATCTTCGATATAGTTTTGCCTAGGACTAGGATACACATTCGCCTTTACAAGGATCCTATTGCCTTTATCCAGGACTACTCTCTGTTTATTCTCCACTTCAAGTTGAATAAAACACAAAGAAAACGGAAAAAAAACAAGAATCGATTTCTCTTTTCTTGAATATTGTAGAAAAACAAATGGATTCATTACAAAATGAAAATTTTACAATTTAGTTAAACCAAGACGAGCTGAGAGCATCAGCAAGGAGGGGAAAAAAAAATTCGTTCTAAAATTGATGAAGGATAACATTAGGCAAGTTACCTTTTGTCTTAAGGCCTTGAGAGGAATATAGAAGCCGGCTGGATCCTGGATGAAATGCATCAGGGACTATAGGACTATTGCTTGCTGGCCGTGTGTTTGCCTTGATGTTACAAAGAACGACAAATTCACTTCATGGTATTATATGCTAAGACTTTCTTTGGGATTTGTTGAGTGCATAAACTCATTTTCAAATATTTACTTGAGTTTGTCTTCAACTAAAAGTATGTCACATGCTGATTGTTGTCTTATCTCATGAAATTCTGCGTACATCATCATCATCATCCGACATGTGAATTTATCTTTGAGAAGAGTGATTAAAGGATAAGATATGCCGATTCAAGATTCCTCAGGAATTCCTTGAATTCGCATTTGACTTCACATTCACATATATTTATTTTTTGAAAATTAGATAAAAACATCACAAATTCCATAAAGACCAAATGACAATAATCTTTTGTGAGCGTTGTAAAAAAAACTTTTTCGCTGTAAGACTTAAACAAAAATAAGAAGAAACAAAACGATAAAATTATATTGAAGTTAAAAGAATGAAGTAATTATTTGTAACTCGTCCGTGAAATTCGTAACCGAAATAGGAACTTAAAAGCGAAGTGAACTCATTTTATGTAAATAATTTATGCAAAACAAAAAACAAAGAAGATTATCACTCGAAGTTTTTTTTTTTTTTTTTTTTGTTGACAGAAATTTGTAAATTCTGTTGGTAACCATGGATTACAAAAAGACATTGACTCACTGAAAGAGATATTCGGTATAATCTGGAAAAGTTTCTGTTTCAGTTGTTTTACTGTCAAGTACATCAGCAATACCATTTAAGAGGATTTTCTTGCTTTTGTGTTATTGGTGAATTTGCATATTTTTCGATATACATACATAAAAAAAAAAAATGAGAGGAGGAAAATATCTTCTAAAATTTTGCTTGCTATGTTTAAAAAAAAAAAAAAAAAAAAAAAACAAAGAAGAGTTGAGTCTAGACAAAAAAAATATCGTGTGACAGGTGGAGAAGGGTTTATTTGTTTAGAAAGGATTGACAAATTTGGGACTTTATTTTGTAAAAGAAACATAAAGGCTAACAGGTTCACAATTCACATCGGTATTGGTCTGCACCATGACATGGACTAATAAAAATAAATGAATGTCCACAAAAGGATATCACTTACTAAACCTGGTGGATGAGGAAGTTACCTCTTTTAATTGGACCGTAACAGAATACAGGACAACACGGATATAAGAAACTCTGAAAAGCTAAGGAATTTATTTCTCATGAGGGGGGTTCACATTCTCAAATATGTTTTACATATATGGCTTGACGAATGTTTAATGGAATGAAGCAATTTGCGTCAAACATGCTGCTGTCAAATATGAGTTCTCTTTAGAATTTTAACCATTGTGGACGTTTTGATTGCAGCTCTCGTAATTGATCAAATTTTAGAAGATGAAGAACAAGAAGACAAAAAATAAAAGGAAACGAATTTGGCTAAAAAAGCGGCCAAACATTTCTTCTTTCAATTTGTTTGACGAATTTCCGCTATTTTTTCTTTTCTTTTGAAAAACTTGAAAACTTTTTTAAAATGAAGTTTCTTAATGGGTTGACAAGAAAGCGTTCACATTCTCAAATATGCTCATCAAGCCAGCAAAATATCAAAATATTTTGATGATTCATCTAGCATGTTTGACAATCTGTTTGATTGGAGTCAATCAAACCGTGTTTATCAAACATATTTGAGAATGTGAACCTCCATAATGCGAGATTTTCTTATATACAAATAACGGATATAAAATATAGAAGCACGACTGGTTCACACGAACTTGCTCTTGTGGTTAACAACTGTGTGTAACCATACATTGAAGATGCATGATGCATATCATTACTGGATAAAAGAATCGCTACAGCAGAAGCTGTCATTAAAATCGCTCACTCATTTAACAAATGACGTCTTCAAGGGTGTAGCGTGGTTCTTCATGGCTAGTTTTAATTAGAAAGAGAAGAGTATAGAACGATCCTATTATGTTATATCAAATCCAGCATGTACCGAGCAACAAAAGTTAAAGTTTAGTCAACATTTACTGCAGCTACAGCTTCACATTGTAGCGCTGTATACTATGCCTGTTTGTTTACTTGCAATTTGTTGCTACTTTTGGCTAATTGTCACAAATTTGTATTTGATTTGACAGTAAGCTTTGCTACGTCATACGACGTTTCTACTTACCAAACAGACATACTAAAGGGTTTTCCAATACGAGGTGTTATTTTAAATAGCCCGCTATTTCGGTAGCTGTCACTTTTGAAGCTGTCATTTTTTAACACTTGACAAGTAAAAACTACGCCATTAATAAAAATGGAACGATACACGATAGAACGCATTGAAATTATTAAAATTCACTATAAAAATGGTGAAAATTTGGCAGAGACGGTTAGTAAAACTAAAACATTTTTGGGTCGTCGTAAAGCACCTTGTCGGACCGCAATACAGAAATTGGTGGACAAATTCGAGCTGTTGGGACAAGTTAGTGATGTGAAGAATAAAACCCGTGCACGTCGCTCAAGACCAACTAAGAATATTGCTGTTGTAGCCCAAAGTGTTGAAGAAAACCCAGGTTTGTCCATTCCTCGTCGTTCTTTGGAATTAGGCATTCCACAAACGTCATTACACCGTATTTTGCATAAAGACTTGGGTCTTAAGGCTTATAAAGTTCAAAACACAAGAACTCAAGCCGGCTGATCATCAACAACGTCGTGTCTTTGCTGATTGGGTCCTTGAAATGCATGAAAATGATCCGGAATTTCATCGAAAAATCATCTTGACTGATGAGGCCCATTTCCACCTCGGAGGCTACATCAACAAGCAAAACTGTCGCATCTGGGGCTCGGAAAACCCAAGAGTTATTGTTGAAAAGCCTCTCCATCCTCAAAGCGTGACTGTTTGGTGCGGTTTATGGTCCGGCGGGGTCATTGGACCTTACTTTTTCGAAAATGAGGCTGGAGCAACAGTTACGGTCAATGGATTGCGCTATCGAGAGATGATTAATGATTTTTTATGGCCGGAATTGGATGGTATTGATCTGGACAACGTTTACTTTCAACAAGACGGCGCTACGTGCCACACAAGCAATGAAACCATCGATCTTTTACGGGAAAAGTTTCCGGACCGTGTTATCTCTCGAAGAGGTGATCACAATTGGCCACCGAGATCTTGTGATTTAACACCTTGCGACTTCTTCCTTTAGGGCCACGTGAAAGATAAGGTCTACGCCAACAGCCCAGCGTCGATTCAAGACCTCAAAGATGGAATTCGTGAGGCTATCGAGGACATAGGGCAGCCACTTTGCGATTTGTTTATGAAAAATTTCTTGAAAAGGATTGGTCCTGTAAGCGTGGTCGTGGCGGCCATTTGGCTGATGTTGTATTCCATTATTAACGGCATACCTTCCTCTTTATAATGAAATAAACATCCGATCATTTATCTCAAAAAATGCCATTTTTCTTTGAATATCAAAATAATACCTCTTATTGGAAAACCCTTTATTTGCGTACCTTTCAGCTTTGACAGTGATGTGTGCTGCCCCTTCAATTAAATTCGCTGACCGTACTTCGTTTGTTTGGTGTAGGTAATTTAAACTCGATTGGAGAAGTAATTTTGTTTTGATTAGATTTGGATCCGTTTTGGTTTCAGCTTTCACTGAGTTGAGTATGGTGAGCTCGCTCTTTCTCATAATACATGTACAAGTGGGACGGTGATTACAATTTCTATACTAATTTGACTCGCCAAACGCAGTTTTGAAGATCCATATTTGGATCTGTATGCGAAGTCGTCCATAGGTTGTTGACTACGTGCACGGATCCAAAACGGACTAGTTTGCTTAAATGGGGCAGCTTTAACTAAACCATTGTGTTAAGTCCGTTAACGAAAAAATATTGAAAGATTCAAAAGTACCTTGTTGCAATATTTATTTCGCGAATTTTGAAAGAATATTATGATGACGGAAAACTAAAAGACTGCGACTCAGGATTATACGAATCCAATAATTACTAAACTAAACACAAACGAATTTATTTAATTATTAAAATTGGCAACCGGCACGCGCGAAAGAAAAGATCGAACTGACGAACTGTCAAACGATCAACCAAAGATGCGGAGAGAACCAAATATTGCAACAACACTGCAACAACGATGAAGCCAACTTGATAGTCCGCTGGGAGTGGGTTTTGATGATAAAAAGGAAGAGAATAAAATGAAGGTAGTTTACTTACTTTACAGGGTGGGCGCCAGGAAACTTTTAAGGGTCGTTTGCCTTAACCGGAAGCTGAAGTTCATCTTCAAAAATATGAGAGAAACGCAAATCAAACAAGAAAGAATACTGCAAACAAATTTAATTATATTAAAGGTCTATTAAATTAAACACCCCTGATTAATGGATTAGTCTTTTAATTACTTTGAGAATATATGATCAAAAATCCCAAAAAAAAAAACAAATAAATAATAGCAAATGTAAAACTTATTTGAGTTATATCTGGGAAACCTGGAAAGCCTGGATTAAAACCCAGAATTTTTTCGATATAAAGGCAAATATAAAAATGAATTATTGTTGAAGAACAATCAAAATAGTAAAATAATGAATCAAAGAAAAATTGCAAAGCAAAGACCGTAAGAATGAATCGCTATCGCTCGGTCCCGAAATCAAACGGACAAGGAAACCTACTTTAATAATAGGTCACGCGTCCTTCAAAATTACAGGGATAAAACGAAAACAAAGACCAACCGAATATTATATTTTCACACAACTTATCAAACGAATCAACCACTGAATAATCATTCTACTCTCTACTAATCTTTTCTTATCCAAATTATTCTTTTTTCCTTTCTTCTTCTTTCCCCACTTCTATTCACTCCGTTCTGGCGACTCCAAATTAAAAATTTTCCAAACCAACTCCTTTACCGAAACACTTTCAAAATTAATTCTATACTCTTTACAAAATTTATCAAATTCAAATTCATAATTTATTTTCAACTTTTCTATCTTTCTTTAAATTTCTCGAATTTTCTATCACTTCTATCGTCTTCCTTGGCCTCCACTCTCACTCGGTTGCGGTACCAATCCGAAATCCGACGTTGAGTTCCATCGAAATTCTCTATCACTCACACATTCAATGGATTCTCTAAGTTGTTGGCGTTCTCCCAAAACTTGCCGAATCCTCCGGCCGTATTCAGACTTATTCACAATAGGTAGTACCTATTTTTGAGAAAAGTTAAAAAATTATAAAAAGTTGAAAATATTATTCTGAGCTTTCTCTCAGCTACTCTTATCAATCTAAATTTCTGAAAATCCTTCGAAGAAGGAGCCTATAATTCCGTATCAAATTTCTAAACATCTTTGAGAAAAACGAAGGGCTTATATAGCCATTTTTAAAATAAGGAACGTGGTGTGTTGTTATTTAAAATCCACTTTAAGTGTAGAACAAAGGGTTATCTCCTTTGTCATCCTCTCCAAACCACCCTTAAACTATCAGAAGACAACGGGCTCAAAATTTGGGTTGAAAATTAGGAATGGTTGTGATGGAGGGGAAAACAGATACCAAGGGTTAGAGCATGACCAAACAACTTGGTCAAAAGAAGGGTTTTAGAACCAAGTGAAGAATGGTGGTTGGTGCTGCAAAAAATTGTGATTTTGTTTTTTTCAAACACTGTTTTTCAAAATTTTTAAATGGCATGTTGTTTAGACAATTAAGAAGCATCCGATTTCAAAATTATGATTAATCAGTCTACCTAGCCATCAAAAAGATATATTTACTTGAACAACCATAAAATGAAACCATTTTCTCAAAAAATGTGAAAAGCCTATTTCAGTTATGAGAGTTTTTTGCCAAAATCCTGGATTGCAGTTTTCTTACAATTATAGGTACAAAGTTTAATCAAAATTGTTAGACATTTTTTTAGAAAATTTGAAAAATTTCAAAGTTCAAATTAGAGTTGACCGACGGAAGGTATGACATAACCCACTTTTTCGGACTTCTCGAAGTTTTAGTTTTGGTTACAACCTCAAATTTTTTGATGTGTAAACATAAACATCTATGCCAGCGCGGCGGCGCGCGGTAGAGTGAAATAAAATGTTGGACTTCCCTCTGTGCGACGTTACAAGGTACATTGTATCATGGAGCACGTTATGTTATGAAAATCAACATAGTAGGATATTGGGTACGTTCAGTGACAAAAATCTTAAGATCCCGTTCAAGCAAGCTAGTCGCCGTTTTGGATCCGTGCACGTAGTCAACAACGTATGGATGATTTCGCATGCGGAACCAAATGTATTCTCAAAACTCCTCATGGACAAACGTTGATGTTAACACATATTAACCGTGAGTCCCGGCGCCGGCACTCCCACAATTTTTGTTTTAACGAGAAAACAATACTTTCCCTATGGTTTATGGAGCAAGTAAAGATTTCTTGTATAGAAACAAAGACGAAGACGAATCCAAGCAATAACACATACAATCCAAGTGTCAAAATATTAAGTCATGGGGCATTTCAGTGCTTTCCACACAAAAGTTATTCCATTATAAAATTGGAAGCTATCATTTAAGGTGGAAACACATTTTTACAGGGTTTTTTAATAAGGGGGTAGATGTTGAAATGGAACATTGTGGCGTTCGCTGTATGAAACGTAGTGCTGTTCTGTTGAAACAACATGTCGTTCAAATCCATATAATCCAATTGGAGCCAGCAAAACTTTTATTCTCATAGACAGCGACGATTTTTTCGTTTGACGCTAAGGCGTTGGCCGATTCTTCACTAAATCGTTCGACTTAAATTTGGTCACCAAAAAACCGTAAAATGGGCGCATCTAAAGTTTCGTTGCCCCAAAAGATTTTGAAACTTAAGTTTTAGCATTTGGACGTGCTGTTCAATCGTGGTACTTGTCATGGTGAGTTGGCATCAGTAGCTGAATAATAAACAACAGATTTGACAGATGTCACCACAACAACATGACCGCCAAATTCTATCCGTACCAATTGCAAAACCCCATATTTGAAAAAAAACACATCTTTTCAGATAAATCTTTATTTTTGCGGGCGTAGGTAATTTGAAGTTACAAATTTTCATTTTATATATTTGAAAAGAAAACTTATAACAACGCATCTTAGAGGAGTAACATCAACCAAAAAGAAAAACATTTATATTTTTACCAAGGCATATATAGCTACTATCCTTTTACACATTTTCTCAATAGTGTCAAGTTATATCCCAAGGATATATCTAACCTTCTAACGAGAATTATACACACATATACAACACTTTTCTTAGTTCGTCGAATTTGAGACACGAATTCGATCTGCAAGATCGTTATAAAAGAAACAAGACGAAGAAGAAGAAATAGAAGAAGAAGTCGAATGTTCTCAATAGTTAACTTCTTTATTGGGACCCTGGGGGTAATTTATTTTATATTGCTTATTTGGCATCCCACACTTTGAATCCCTTTAGCTGCTGCCACTTTTGTTCTAAACTTTTTCTCCCGTATAACTTCATCGTCCTATCCTCCTATACATCGGATATTCGAATATTATAACGTGCGTTCAAAATGGAAAAATATAGAAGGAGTGCACCCTAGAAATCGTACCATCCAATGGTCGGGAAATTAAGTTTTAAACTTGTTAGTGTGTTTTGTTTGTGTGTTGTATATGTCGATGGGAGAAAAGGACGGTCCCTTTTCTCCGCCGCGCCGGCACATTTTCTCAAAAACGCAACACTTTCTTGAAAAGAAGATTTACAATGTTTTACATACATCTACGTACATCTATTCAATGCCGTCCGTTCTGCCACAGGATTCGTATGGTATCTCATCTCTAGAGACTACATAGGGACCTTTATTGCAAATCATTTTTTTTTTTTTTTTTTCGTTCGCCCTAGTTTTCATCATCGCATCAGATTCTATCTACATAGTAGCTATATAGTAAACTTTGTCTTAAGTTCATTTTATGAGCGTCTTTACGATGTAGCAGCTAATCTCGATGATACCGACGATAAAATTAAGTTTATCTTCTTCTTCTAGGTCCTCCAAGCCATAAATCTCAGGTCGACTATGTTATTTTTCAGAGTATTGGATACTTTATGTTCCACGTCCTGTGAGTCTAATGCTTTATATTAACAAACAAAAGTTGTGATTATGTTTATAGGAAACAGAATCTTTTAAAAGGTGTATAGTACAGGGTCTTTCATTAAGCGCTTCCTATCTTTAAATTTAAATAAAACAAAGTGAGTGAAATTTTGTATTAGCGTTTGAAAGGCCTATCGATTCCATTATGTCTGGGATATAACATCGTTCAAATATCCGCCGCGGCTTCTCTGGGTAGCGCGCATCAGAAATGTCCAATTCTCCATGACTCTGGCGCATAAATCTGGCTGAATTTGACAGGTGGCATGGGTTATGTTGACTTTGACAGCCGTTGTGGTTTGTGGCTTATTCGCATAGACCTGCGACTTCAGAAAACCCCACAAGAATAAGTCTAACGGGGTCAAATCGCACGATCTCGGTGGCCAGTTCACATCACCTCCACGTGAGATGACCATGCCATCTAATCGCTCGTGCAGAATTTCCAATGTGGCTTGAGCTCTGTGGCACGTAGCACCGTTCTGTTGAAACCCATGTCGTGGTGTCCATATCATCCAACTCAGGCCAACAAAAAGTTGGTAATCATCGACCTATAGTGCCAACGTCGTTCTCAAAGAAATATGGACCGATGACGCCGCCGCCCGCCAGCCCAAAATCCATACCAAACAATTACTTTTTCGGAATGCATTGAACGCTCTTGGATCTCATGAGGATTGGTATCGTCCCAAATTAGACACTTTCGTTTGTTGACGTACCCAGACATGGGCCTCATCGCTGAAGATGATTTTTCGATGAAACTTAGGGTCAGTTTCCAACTGCTTCAGAGCCAATTCAGCGAACACACGTCGCGAAGTTGTCTATGGTCGTTTACCTTCAGATCCTGAGTCTGTTGAATTTTGTGTGGCTGGAAGTCCAATTCACGACAAAAATTCGCCAAGTTGTGACCTGCGGAGGGCCGAGTTCTTTTGAGCTACGTGAAATCGACAATCTCGGATTTTCCTGCACATTCTCAAGGACAACGGCGATGTTTAGTCGACGTATGGGTGTTGGTCTGGTGGTTTGGTCGATCGTTTACTGAACCAGTGGACTCAAATTTATTCACCACACTGCGAATAGTCCTCTCAGTAGGACGATTATGGCGACCGTACACAGAACACCTTTTCTGATAAAACAATTTTATAATTTGTACGTTTGATTTGGCAATACAGACTAAATAAATGACAGCCAATTTGACAGATTTAGCTTCAACAATATGGCCGCTATCAACTGTCAATATTCGGAAGTCCCAATTGGAAGACCCTGTATAAGATACTTTAGGTGCCTCCTTTCTTAAAGAGTTTCCTTCCGTTGAAACGGTTTTTATTGTTTAGAAGTACATTGAAAAGGGAGTTTGTTTATTGGTTGTAAATCTAGCACATGTCGGTTTTCTTCTGAATAATGTATTACCTACGATTACGATCAAACAAAAATGAGTTTTTCCTAAGTATAGAAAGTTACTTTGTTTTCTTATAAAAAAGGAAGACCAATCCGATCCGTACATTGACTTTTTCAATAAATGGATGTGCATGGGAAAATAACTCTTGTGGCCTTGATTTCAAGCTAAGCTAATTTGAATAAAACCTTCAAATTAGAACAGGTTTGGTTTTTTTATATGGTAATGTTAAAAAAACGTACTTAATACTTTTACTCGAGGGCACAGTGTGACGGTGGATTGAAGGCTTTACTCAGTGTGAAAAAGGGACTCTCTGTTTGTATAAGTTATCTACACGAAATGATTTCCGCTTTATTTCTTGTGAAATAAAATGCAGACAATTGTGTGGCACGAATTTGATTTTTACATTTACAGTTTTTGAGTTTTAAAGTATTATATTAAAAAACATGCATTAGCAAAAAAAAAACCCGATTTGCAATTTAGGCAGTCAAAGTAGGCGTATAGCCTAAATATGGTTGTTTCAAAAAATGTAATTTTTTTCGTGTATTGTAACGAAGCGTTTCATGTGGCGTTCCTCCACCGCAATCCATCCATCACTTCATCAACAGAACATCGATTGTTTTCAACCCGACACAATTCACAATCAACGCAAACACGTGACGTCACACAAATTGTTATTTTCATTCATCTTTATGGAGCTCATACTCATTTTTACCAGGAAATGTCAAATGAGGACCTTCTCGAATACAGGAAAATCACCCTTTCGGTCATGCTCAAATCATATATGACAATAGTAAATAGTAAACTTGATTATATCGGGTTTTTCAATAAGAGCGCTACAAAAGTTTTTTTTGATAAAACAAAAACGATTTTGGAAATCAATGAAATTCTTTATTCCTGTGAAAGTTCGTTTGATTCCATTATGTATGGAACTCGATTTCTTTTGCATGGTCACCACGGGCACGCTTGCAGAAGTCCAGACGCTGAACCCAATTTTTGACGGTTTTCAAGCATAAATCGGCCGATACTGCTGCAATTTCACGTTCGATATTCGTACGAAGTTCATCAATCGTCGCTGGCTTGTTGGCATAGACCATAGACTTAAAGTAGCCCCAAAGGAAATAGTCTAACGGCGTCAAATCGCACGACCGAGGCGGCCGAGCGACTGGGCCGTTTCGTGAAATAACACGTTCTCCAAACTTGGTTTCCAATAAATTGATTGTGACATTCGCTGTGTGGCGCCGTCCTATTGGAAGCACATGTCCTCCAAGTCCATATCATCCAATTGGGGCCAAAAATATTCGGTTATCATTGAACGGTAGCGATCCCCATTCACATGCCGGTCTTGATCATCACGGAAGAAGTACTGCCCAAGACGCCGCCGGACCATAAACGACACCAAACCGTAATTTTTTTGGGATGCAATGATGACTCATTGAGTACGTGTGGATTGCTGCCTGACCAATACCGCATATGTTGTTTATTGACGAAGCCATTCAGCCAGAAATGAGCCTCATCGCTGAAGATGATTTTTCGTTGAAAATCCGAATCATTTTCAAGTTGTTGCTCAGCCCAATTCACGAACATACGACACTTCTGGTGGTCAAGCGGCTTCAGTTCTTGCGTCAATTTAATCTTGTCAGGATGTAGGCCAAGATCTTTTCGCAAAATTCGCCACAACGACGTCACAGAGATACCCAACGCTTGGGAACGACGTGTGAGAGACACATTTGGGCTTTCTGCAACTGAAGCCTCAGCGCAGCAATATTCTCGACACTAAGGGCACTTCTTTGTCTCACTGGCACGGGAACATTTTGTACTGTGCCTGTGGATTCAAATTTTTCCACTAGACGCTCAATTGTTGATCTGCTAGGACAATTATGACGACCATAGTAGCGCTCTTAACATTGAGGCCACTGACTCCGAATTTCGGTAGTAAATTTTAATAATTTCGACTCGTTCTTGGCTCGTATGTCGTATATCTTTCCATCATAAATTAGCAAACCTTACTAAAGAGAAATGTCAAAAAAGCGGCAAGAAATATGGCGTCGTTTGCTGTTCTTGTTGCTCTACTTTTGTAGCTTCCCTGTTGAAAAACCCTTTAAAATCAGTTTCGCTTTCGTTGCCGGCGAGTAAAGTCGATTCGGTCTTTCAGCTTGTTCGACCATTTCGTTCTTCAGGCTTCCCCCAATCCCCCATCTTATTAGTTCGAAGTTAAGAACTTCCTGATTTCCACCAGGGGCTTTGGTACATGTTGAACTATGAAGCCTTAGCTTGATTTATTTTTGCCACCAGGGGCTTCGATACCTGCCAATCTATCAAGCTTTAGCTTGGTTCTAAAAGCTACTAGGGGCTTAATATCCTGTTGATCTACCAGTGCGAAAGATTGCTGTTCTGATAGCCACTATAGGAGTATAGTATCTGTCGATACAAAGCTATTAGGGGCATTCAATTCTACTTATTGTTTTAGTTTTAGTGTTAGCTCATCAATTGCTAGTGTGCTACCAATCAGAAGACGGGAACCGCAACAAAACTAACCGACTGCCGACAACCGTAAATACCAGAAATCCAGAATACTAGGATAGAATATAGAATTAATGAGATATACAGATTGGCTTAGATGACACGTCGAGTAGATGAGGTTTGCAGGAAAACTAATTTTGTGCATTCGATTAAAAATCAAAGTACTTATTAGTACTTCGCCACCTCCAAAGGAGCACGGCTAATGTATATACTAGCGCCACCACCCGTATGCCGCTGAATAACGAATATAAATACAATCGAAACCAATTTATTATTTCTTATGTAATATTAAAGAGTTGTTTAAATAAAGATTTTGTTATAAGCTTATAAGACCTTTTCCTACTGATGTTTCGTGTTTTTTCTTCAGAACTACCCTGGCTAAGCCAGTGAGCAAAATCGGGACTGGAAAGCAAAAAGCACATCACAGTTTGCATAACTCTAAAGTGTGAATGTCATATAGGCTGATTCGCATAAGGTAAATAGCTAGTGCGTATATAGGTTGCGTTGAGATAAAAAGAAAATCGTATGGGAAGAGGTCTTCCAACCCCCCCCCCCCCCCCCTCACCTCCGTTTGGCCGGAAGGGGCAATTTTCTGATTGATTCTGATTCTAAAAGAATGACTTAGCAAAAAAAAAATTATTAAAAATCAACTGCAACATCTACCTACGATGCCGTGATATACCTTTTTGTTAAGCCAGAAATCTCTTGTTTTATTTTATTTTTAAATAAAGTTGTTTAAGTTATCAGTTTTTTTAAATAAATTAATTTTCAAACTCAAAATCTTGAAATTTTGTCACAAACTGGTGAGACATAAGTCCATTCAATTGTGGACAAATGTATCTCCGACTCAAGTGGGACATAAATCCATAATTTATTTTTAAAAAGGTGGGACATACATAAGCCCATTACCAAATACTCTACACTAGTTGATCCTTTTAAAACAAATCGAATATACTGTTTGCTTTCTCTCTTAAGCTTGAGTGCTTGAATACCAAAATTTTCGTTTCAAAAGAGAGCTACAAGATGGAATCATTTTTTGGTTTCAAATCAATCTATTTTAAAAGTTACAAGCACTTATATTTTGACTTTAGAATTAAAATGACCGTATCTAATATTTTTTTTTTAATTCTTAATTATTTCATAACTTTATAATTTAAATAATTATGAAGTTATGTGAGCTAAAAATTTTTGGTTTTCGCAACAAATTAGCATTAACTTAGCTACAAATTCAGATATCAACATTTTTTCGATTCTTCCAAAAAGTTTCCGCCAAAGTAAGGGATGTAGTTTGATCGAGAATAAACCTAACGTTCTAAAAATAAGGGGAGAAGTAAGCTATAAATCGGATGTTGGTGTTGCAAAGATCAGTCGTACGTCCTTCCTTCAAAACTCTGTTATTAAACTTACTTTTTTAATAAAAAAAAAATACTTTGAAAGCATAAATTAATGAATTTATTTATGTATACGTATAATATTTTTATGTTTTTTTTAATAAAAAAAATCTTTCAATTCATTTCAGATTCAAAACGGTACTAGGTTTTGGTTTTTAGATTCAAAATGGCCTATTTGTTTTTTTTTTTTTATGATCAAAGAGGTTATAGGTTTTCGCCCTTTTGCTCGGCTTTGAGTTCTAACATTATGGGTCGATTTTGATTCGAAGTGTCACAAATATAAGCCTAACAGTTGCAAACACACCGAATACACAAGATTCTAATCTTTTGATATCCATAATTGATTGATTTCTTATGTTTTGAAATATGTGAATTCAGAAAATGGTGTATTTGAAAATATATAGAGATTGTGTCAGAAGTCCACAGAATTTCTTTGTGGACTAATGGCCCGCAGACTATGGTGTCAAGGGTCACTTAAGTGGGTCATAAGTCCATAATTATTTAAGGTTGTAATCTTTGTGTAGTAACAACGAAATTCGATCGAATTGTTCACTATTACTTTATAAATTATTAAAAATTGTATTTCTAATTCTTAAAATAAAAGAAACTATAACTTCCGTCCGAAAAAATTCTATGTTTAGACAAAATTATAAAGTGTACGGCATATAAATAGTGAGGTAGATATGCGGGGGGCATGCTGCCCCCCTGCAAAGCCCCACCCTGGTTTCACTACATGATTTGGAGTAGGTGCGAGGTTGTTTTTATGCAAATTTTTTTTTTGGATTTAAAGAAACCTCACTGTTTTAAGCAAATTGTTATTTCGAAGTAATAGATTTTGTTTTGAATTACTTTGGCAATACATTTCCATTGAATTGTTTAAGTCGTATTTTCCTTAAACGATTTATTTATAATAAATTATTAAGCTCAAAATCTGATTAATTTTTTTCCTATAAAGATTTTTTTTTTATTTTTCATAAAACAAATTTTGAAAATATAAATAAAAATATTTGTAAATATTTGGTAAAAGGTCCAAACAAAAACCCTTCTTCTTAATAATGTGGCCTTACGACCCTAAATTTTGTGGCCTTTTGACCCAATTGGATGGGTTAAAAGTTCACAGTTGACTTATAACTCATCCAAGTAGGTCAAAAGGCTTTGGACTTTTGACCTGTGGACTTATGGCACTGCGCCCTTAGTTTCAAGATATTCGTTGTAGATGTTTAGTAGATATCATTACTTTTTGAACAACCAGGGCTATGTTTGTTTTAAAAACTGTTAAGAGTTTTTTTTTAATATGATCGAAAAGATGAGTCCATTATGGACTTGGAGCTATATCCCTGCCCTATGTGGAGGTACTTAAAGGCTTAGTTAACAGCATTAAAGGACCAACCAACTATTTATTTTCGAAGTACAAAACCATTCGAACCATAAACCTCGATGCTCATTGGCTATAGGTATACTTAAAATAAACCGTGTCACTCATATTATTATACATGAATTTAAATGCAATATTTATGTGAAATCCATAAAGCCAAATAACATTTGAGCCTGTTGGATAAATATGTCATCATAGCAATTAGATGACATCGAGACAATACAATTTATAATCCTTTAACAAAACTATTCAAGTCAACCAAAAGTGACAACAACAATGACGTGTGGGATTGTGGGTGTGTTTTCTCATAACTAAATATGAGATAATATAAATATTTCAATGGTCAAATTTCTGAAAATTGGCTTGTTTGCAATAAATGCCAACACAATTGTATATAAATGTATCTGTATTGAATATGTGAGATAATGTACACTTAAATAGTTCAACCAACTGCTGCTTTCTATAAAGGGTTAGTTATAGTGATGGAAATTAATCTTAATATTGTCAAGGCTTTAAGCTGAGATATTCGATAGCATTTAAATAAAATTACACAAGGGTGATATGGAAGGCATACGTGCTCAGTTGAGCAGATGCTTGATATAAAAAGTTGAGCAGGTGCTCCGTTTTGTCAATACCACCCAAGGCCATAAACAAATGGAGTATGCCCTGTCAAAGGTCAACAACTGGACAAAGAACTGTGGTCTAATGATTAATCCATTGAAAACAGAATTAGTTCTCTTTACTAACAGAAGGAAAATACCAATGTTTAGACTACCATCATAGTAGAAGGGACACCACACAAAATCTCAGATCAGGCCAGATACCTTGGTGTGATTCTGGATAAGAAACTAAACTGGTGTCTCAACACTCAAGAAAGAGCAAAGAAAGGTATGGTCGCATTCTATTCCTGCAACAGGATTTTTTGGAAAATCCTGGGGACCCAACCCAAAAATTATCAGGTGGATGTACACGGCAATAGTTAGACCGATACTAAACTACGGCAGATCTAGTTTGGTGCAATGCGACTAAGAAAACAACAAACCAAACAAACAAAAGTTCAAAGATTAGCATGTTTAGGTATTACAGGGGCGTTTAAAACCACCCCACAGCTTGACTGGAAGCGATACTCAACTTGAAACCCCTAGATCTATTCGTGCAAGAATCAGCAGCATACAGTGCCTTGCCACTAAGCCAGACTAACTGCTATAAACAAAGCAAAACGGGCCATACTCAGATTCTTCAGAGATATGTGGTGTAAATATTGTTTGCACAGGCTACACAACACCCCATTTAAACTTTAATAGACCATTCCCTGCCTCTTTTCCTAATAGCGAGGAGTGGAAAACAACCAACCTAGACGAGTAACGAATCTACGATAACTGTCTTCACTGATGGTTCTAAGATGGACACTGGAGTTGGTGCAGGAAATTTCTCCATAACTCTGAGCCTAGCTAGCTCCTTCAGACTTCCGTACTTTTGCAGCGTCTTCCAAGCTGAGGTCTTGGCAGTGACCAAAGTAGCTACTCAAATATCAATGATGGCGATACTACAAGCTCACATCACACATCACCCTCTTTATTGATAGCAGCAATGAAAGCAATTTCTGCCACCGATATACATTCGAAGCTTGTAACTTGCTGCCGCGAAGAGCCTCAGATTCTGCTGGGTTCCTGCTGACAGTAATGTACAGGGAAACGAAAGAGCTAATGAGCTGGCGAGAACGGGATCGTCGCTTGATTCAACTCAAGCCGAACGACATATTAGAGTACCAAATTGTAACATCAAACAGGATATTAGTAACAAAATATCAGAAAAAAACCAATGAAACATGGAACCTGCTTGAAACATGCACCACAACTAGAAAATTATGTCAAAATTTCAATAAGCAAAGGACAGACAAAATTATGCAAATCTACTGGGATACCACAAAAAGTAAATGAGACTCAGTACTGACGACCTTTGCAGAGGCTGCAGCGACGAAGAAGCCCATCAGGATGCATTACACTTCCTTTGTCACTGCCGAGGACTCTGTCACTTAAGAAAGAAACACCTAGGAAATCATTTCTTTGATGACTTAGAGGATCTTTCTAGAACTTCGACGAACAGCTTTCTGAACTTCGTCAACGCCTCTAAATGGCTTGACTTCTAACCGAACACAGGTTCTTACATTGACTGGGATACAATTTTCTAGGGTATCACCACGGATCTACATAGATCTAAGTGTGACGGTAACAAGGTCAACTGTCAGCCCTTCTACCTTACCTAACCTAGGGCCGTAAAAGAGTTTCTTGAGAAAATAAAATTAAAATTCAATGAAAACTAATTTTGTTGTTTTTCAAATAGACCTAGTCCCGAAATCCGATGACTTCTACCTTAGTGTTCTAGCACTCTAGTGATGAAAAATTCGACGACCTTAAGTCAACCTAAGAAGCTGCATTTTTCAAATTTGTTCTCATCTCCATTTATCTAAAAATAATGCCTCATCAGAATAATTAGTTCAAAATGTTGAATCCATTTGAATTTTAATTTTGCCGCACCCTTAAATCATTTCGAACTTTGAACATTATAATGCATTTCACTTTATTAATCTACTTAACGAGAAATTAAGGATTTTCTTTTGAGATTTTCTCCATAAAATCCTTGCCGACATATATCCCTAGGGCAGACACTTCCCTCATAAAACGAACAGGAAGAAGAACAACAACAACAGTTAAAAAAAAAATCTTAAAAAATCTTAATGAGAATCGAGATAAGACAAAATTGCTTTCCTTCGTCAGCTGCAAAGTGTTGGTTGCGGCAAAATTTATAATTTGCCTCCCTAATCTCACTCTGTATGTGACTCAGTCCAGCATCATTCGGACTTGAACTCGAACTCGGACACTGACAGGACAGGCATTTGTGGACTTGTGGTCTATTCAAGAAAAGGGACCCTCGGGAGTTATTATTATTAATTCCGGCTACACAGAACCTTAATGAGAATTGTATATGAACTCGAATATAATAACAATAATCCACTAATTACTTTTTAATTATAAACTTTTGAATTATGACATAACTTTTGATTATGGAAAAGCAACAATAGAGTGCAGCAGAAGTACAAATTATCTATGTGTGTGTCAGTGACTCAATCCTGATCACAAAAGACGAAGTAACATTTTAGGTAAGTTTCCTGTCCTTATTGAAGTTGAAGTTTAAGCTTCCCTCCAGCTATTTCTTTATTTTTGATGGTTAGGTAAGAAACGTCAAAACTATAAGGATCGGAAGAAAAGTCAATGTGCTTTGTTTAGTGTACTCAAGTTTTGTTTTATTATTAGATTTAAACTGTCTTCTTTGGTACAAACTGATAGTTGCCTAAAACACAAATTTGCAAACTTTTAACTCAAAGTAGGTAGGTACAACTTTGCTGATGAAGTTTCGAAACCAAAAACACATAGCGGGATGAAATTTAGATGAGGACAGGAACAAACAGCCACCGAGGAGACAAATTTGTGCGAGTACTGATTTCGTAAATTTCAAAAAGGTTAACGCTAAGGTAATAACCCCCATAACAGAATTCGGCGAATGAGCTAGAGAGGCAATTTGACTAATTTTCGAAAAATTAGCTATTAGTGAATTCGCTAGTAAATAGTTTTTCAACAGGAACGCTACAAAACTAGAGCAACAGGGACAGCAAACGACGTCATATTTCTTGCCGCTCTTTTGACATTTCTCTTCAGTAAGGTTTTTCATTTTATGATGGAAAGATATACGAGCCAACAACGAGTTGAAATTATTAAAAATTAAGTGGCCTCAACGTTAAGAGCGCTAAAAATCGAAAAATCATCTTCATCGATGAGGCTCATTTCTGGCTGAATGGCTTCGTCAATAAAAAAAAATATGCGGTATTGGTCAGGCAGCAATCCACACGTACTCCATGAGTCATCCTTGCATCCCGACAAAAATTACGGTTTGGTGAGGTTTATGGGCCGGCGGCGTCATTGGGCCGTACTTCTTCCGTGATGATCAAGACCGGCACGTTACTGTGAATGGGGGATATTTTTGGCCCCAATTGGATGATATGGACTTGGAGGACATGTAGTTCCAACAGGACGGCGCCGCTTGGCCGCCTCGGTCGTGCGATTTGACTCCGTTAGACTATTTCCTGTGGGGCTAGGTCAAGTCTATGGTCTATGCAAACAAGCCAGCGACGATTGATGAATTTCGTACGAATATCGAACTTGAAATTGCAGCAGTATCGGCCGATTTATTCTTGAAAACCGTCCAAAATTGGGTTCAGCGTCTGGACTTCTGTAAGCGTGCCCGTGGTGGCCATGCAAAAGAAATCGAGTTCAATACATAATCTCATCAAACGAACTTTCACAAAAATTAAGAATTTCATTGATATCCGAAACGGTTTTTGTTTTATTTAAAAAAACTTTTGTAGCGCTCTTATTGAAAAACCCGATAGAAAATTGAACGAATTTCGGTAACTTGACCTGAAGCACCGACATATTGTTCAACTAAATTGGTATAATGAAATCGCAAATCTTTCGCACTCCATACAAATTCTGTCTTTTCTCATCTACGACAATTCTGTGACGAATCTGCAGTTTAATTTTTATTTATGCATAATTGAAATGGATAGTGCAAAAATTTTAGTTAAGATTAATAATGTTGACGGTTAAAGTGCTTATTTAACATTTTCTGAAGTGCAATCAAAACTAATCGCGAACAGTTCAAAGAAATGCAGGAGTGGATGAAGGAGCTTTCAGCGCATCAGATATGTAAATAAAGGGTGTTTTTTTTTAAGAGGTATAGAACTTTAAGTTGGCAACACTATTTGAATTGGCGGCCATTTTGTCAGCTGTCAAGTGATTTATTTCTAGTTTAGTTTGGCATTTCAACATGAATAGACTGACGCCTGAACAACGCTTCAAAATTGTGCCCAAATGGACCCAAAACAAGATTGGCTTTGATCCCAATTTTCATAAGCGAATTTTGTTTTGATCTTAATATTGGGCATATACTTAAGAAATGAAAGCAGTCTTCTTTCGCGTTCAGGTTACAGAATAAAGAGCGTACAGAATTGGTTAAAATTTCCACTCTAAGGGCTGCCATGTAAGGAAAGGACTTCACACCTTGCTTTGAATATCAGTGATATTTCTTCATAGCTTAACGAGTCATAAAAGTAGTTTCTTTCGTTCAAGTCATAATTTAGTTGACTGTATAATATCCTACTTTCGGAATGTCGACAACTTTTAATATGAACGCATTTCGAGTGTTGTTTTCGTTAATTTAAATAATGCGGTAAAGTTGGTCTTTCAAACTACGAAGGTTGTCCATGTCGATATGTACCACAAGCGTTACTAAGGTGGATTGCCACCTTGAATACCACCAGTCTGCATTCCTTAGCTCGTATAGAAGCATTTTCTTTGCAATTCTTGAATCGTCACGACTGCATGTCTTAAGTTTGAAGTCAGCTTGTGCCTTGAGTGTGTCTGTTCATAGTTTTGGTAATCCGGTTGTGTATTTAGTCGAAGTTTGAACTGTTTTTTAATGAACTTTTTTTTGATATGTTTCAATTTCTTCATATTCATAACAGAGAGTTGTCTTAACGACTGAGTTGAATATCTTATATTTTGCAGATAGAGCGACTTTTTTATTGTAAAATACATTTTTCCACGAAAGGTTAAGTAAGCTTTGAGAGCAATTTGCTTTTTCTGTAAGATGTGTTCTGAAATTCAGAGTTGGAGTCAATTTAACTCCCAAGTATTTGACCTCTTTAACTGTTTCAAGAAGGTGTCCATCGTAGTTCCATTGTCTTTCATGGTGAATTCTTGAAGATCGTGCAAAAACCATAATTTTCGACTTCTCTGTATTGATTGTCAGTCCTCATCTCTTACAATAACATGCCAAACGATTGATCAACAGTTGCATATGCTCCGGAGATTCAGAAAGTATTACGAGATCATCTGCATTCAGTGAAACATTGATTGTGGTATTAGCAATTCTTACTTCTCCTGGAAGATCATTCCGAACCATTCTAAATAGGAGGTGCCATTCCATACTGCTGCATTGGTATTCGTGTACATTTCTTTGATCACCTTTATGAATTTAGAAGATATGCCAAGTTAGAATAGCTTGTAGAACAGGGCATTTCTGTTGACAAGGTCGAAGGCCGCTTTGAAGTCCACGAAAAAAGGATAAACCTTTTCATTTCGGGCTTGAAACGCTTTTACAATGGACGTCAGTGTGTTTCTAAAGCCAGCCTGTAGAACAGTAAGAAGGTTTTTCTGTTCGACCCATTTTTCTAATCTTTTTACCAAAACACCACAGAATATTTTAGTAACCGTGTTCATAAAGGAAATTCCTCTGTAATTTGCTACTATGTCGAAGGGGGCCTTTTTTGTGTATAGGAAAAATCACAGATTTTTTAAATGAAGATGGAACTTCCGCTGTGGAGAAAATTTTGTTGTACAGAGTTTGAAGGTTGTTAAAATATGAAGGTGTTGCATTTTTGAAAAACTCGTATGGAATCCGGTCTTCACCTGGAGCTTTTCCATCTTTAGCACTGCAGATCACAGCATTTATTTCATCAATTGACACATTAACGTCTAGTATTTCATCAACAGTTAGTAGGAGAAAATTGGATTAGAATCATCAGACAAAAGGAGTTTAAAGTGTGCCGCAAGGTTGCCAGCAGATACACCTGCACTAATTTTATAACTTGATCCGTTGATTTCTCTAGCGATCTTCCAAAAATCCTTGGAGCTTCGACTACGCCCTAATGCTAAGGCTTGCTGGTTTGTCTTTCTTTTCCTGTGTATTGCGGGTGATGTTTGGAATTGAAAATATTAATTTTTTCCCACGTTTTTCTCGGCTTTTTTCGAGTTCTTCTTCGAGAATACAGCAACGTTTTTCAAACTCGTGACTATAGTCTGTCAAAGCTCTTCAAATCCAGAAATCTCACCATAACTTCAAAACTGCTGCTGTACAGGACCATGGTCCTGCCAGTACTCACATATGGATCCGAGACTTGGGTGCTTAGCAAAAGGCACTCCGACCTCTTAGCCGCGTTCGAGAGAAAAGTCTTAAGGAGAATTGTTGGCCCCATATGTGAGGAAGGACGATTCCGGAGACGGTACAATCATGAATTGTACGCAATCTACCTTGAAGCAGATATCGTGACAAAAATTAAGCTCGGTAGACTCCGGTGGGCAGGGCACCTAGCTCGCATGAGCTCGCATGAGCGAAGAGGAACCTGCTCGGAAAGTTCTTTGTGGTACATTCTATGGTAGACGACAGCGTGGTAGACCATGCTTGCGCTGGAGAGATGGCGTAGACCAGGACGCCCGGAGCCTTGGGGTGCGCAACTGGATGGCGGCGGCTCGAGACCGGGATGGGTGGAGAGACTTGTTGAAGGAGGCCAGGACCGGACCCCGGTTGTCGAGCCGACGATGATGATGATGATGACTTTGTTTAGATATACATCCAAGTTTTGTTGTCGCAGAAGATCCATATCTTGTTTCATTTGGTTGAGATAATCTTTAGTTGCCAGAGTGGCTATAGCAACTTGCAGAGAACTATCTATGATGTCTTTGATTTGTTGGAAATAAGATGGTGTCATAGCCATTTTTCGATTAGATTTAAAAATTTTGGTTGATTTTTTTTAATCAATGGTGAATTTAGTATTTCTTCAGGCGAATTTTCGTAGATTTTCCTTTTGTTGTCGGTCATGTGACCCATTTATTTGAACTAGATAATGACTTAGGAGTTTAAACACTATCGTTACCTTTCCTTTTCAATTGGTGAAGGTCAATTAAATTAAAACTTGCAGATGGTGACTTATGGTGTATTCTTATACGTTAAAAAATATTTAAAATTGAAATTTTAACACAGCGATATGAACGCTGAACTATTCACTTAACAGCAGAGTTGCCAATCATTTGCCGTATTTGGAGTGATGATAATGATGATAATCCATCAAAACTGACTGTTTGGTGGAATAATTGATCCGTACTGCTATAAAAACGATGCTGGCCAGAACGTTACAGTCAATGGTAACCGCTATAGAGCCATGATTATACTGACTTTTTCGTTCATCAATTGAACAATCATTATGTGCCGGAGCTGTGGTTTCAACAAGACGGCCGGCGCCGGCGCAACATGTCACACAGCTCATGGGACTATTGATTTATTGAAGGAAACGTTTGGTAACCGCATAGTTTCACTTTACGGAACCGTGAATTGGCCTTCAAGATCGTGCGATTTAAAGCCGCTTGACTATTTTCTGTGGGGATAAGTGAAGTCGCTAGGTTAGGTTAGGTAGAAGGGCTGACAGTTGATCTTGTTACTGTCACACTTAGATCTATGTAGATCCGTTGTGATACCCTAGGAAGTTGTATCCCACTTAATGTAAAAACCTATGTGTTCTGTTAGCAATCAAGCCATTTAGAGGCATTGACGAAGTTCAGAAGACTGTTCGCCGAAGTTCTAGAAAGATCCTCTAAATCATCAAAGAAATGATTACCTAAGTGCTTCTTTCTTAAGTGACAGAGTGCTGGGCAGTGACAAAGGAAGTGTAAGGTGTCCTCATGTGCTTCTTCATCGCTGCAGCCTCTGCAAAGGTCGTCAGTACTGAGCCTCATTTTCTTTCTGTGGTATCCCAGTAGGTTGTGTCCGGTGATTATGCTGACAAGGGAACGAAGATGTTTTTTGTTCATTTGCATAATTTTGTCTGTCCTCTGCTTATTGAAATTGGGCCACAATTTTCTACTTGTGGCGCATGTTTCAAGCAGGTTCCATCTTTCATTGTTTTTTTCTGATATTTTGTTACCAATATCCTGTTTGATGTTACAGTTTGGTACTTTAATATGTCGTTCGGCTTGACTTGAATCAAGTGACGATCCCGTTCTCGCCAGCTCATCAGCTCTTTCGTTTCCTTGTACATTGCTGTGACCAGGAACCCAGCAGAGTCTAATGTTATGCTGCATGCCAAGAACCCTAAGCTCTTCGCGACAGCAATTTACAAGCTTCGAATGTATTTCGGTGGCGGAAATTGCTTTAATTGCTGCTTGGCTATCAATAAAGAGGGTGATGTCAGCTCGTGGTATCGCCATCATTGATATTTGCGTAGCTGCTTTGGTCACTGCCAAGACCTCAGCTTGGAAGGCGCTGCAAAAGTCTGGAAGTCTGAAGGAGCTAGCTAGTCCCAGAGTTTCCGAGAAGATTCCTGCACCAACTCCAGTGTCCATCTTAGAACCATCAGTGAAGACGGTTATCGTAGATTCGTTACTGAGAGTTTGGTTGTTTTTCCACTCCTCTCTATTAGGAAAAGAGGTAGTGAATGGTCTGTCGAAGTTTAAATGGGGTGTTATGTAGTCAGTGCAAACATTAATTCTCACATATCTCTGAAGAATCTGAGTATGACCCGTTGTGCTTTGCTTCCAGCAGTTAGTCTGGCTTAGTCGCAAGGCACTGTATGCTGCTGATTCTTGCACGAATAGATCTAAGGGTTTCAGGTTGAGTATCGCTTCCAGCCCCGCTGTGGGGGTGGTTTTCAACGCCCCTGTGATACCTACGCATGCTAATCTTTGAACTTTTGTTAAGATTTTCAGGTTTGTTGTTTTCTCTGTCGCGTTCCACCAAACTAGATTACCGTAGGTAAGTATCGGTCTAACTATTGCCGTGTACATCCACCTGATAATTTTTGGGTTTGGTCTCCAGGATTTTCCGAAGATCCTGTTGCAGGAATAGAATGCGACCATAGCTTTCTTTGCTCTTTCTTTGGTGTTGAGACACCAGTTCAGTTTCTTATCAAGGATCACACCAAGGTATTTGGCATGATCTGAGATTTTGAGTGGTGTCCCTTCTACTGATGGTAGTCTAAACTTTGGTATTTTCCTCCTATTAGTAAAGAGAACCAATTTTGTTTTCAATGGATTAACCATTAGACCACATTTCTTTGTCCAGTTGTTGACCTTTGACAGGGCAAACTCGATCTGTTCACTTATAGTGGATGGGAATTTTCCTGTCGCAAGTAGTGCTAGGTCGTCCGCATAGGCTACTACTTTGACTCAACTATATTTTAATTTTACAAGAATTTCGTTCATAACTAGTATCCAAAGAAGTGGAGAGAGTACCCCTCCCTGGGGTGTTCCTCCAGATGTGGATACTTTTAAACGTGATTCTCCAAGTTCTGTGTTTATATGCCTGTTTCTTAACATGCACATAGTCCAATTTATAATTGAACTTTCTATATTCAGCTCTACAAGGGTTCTCTTAACTGCATCACTTTCCACATCTCCTTCAATATCCAGAAAGGCAGCGAGAGTGTATTCCTTGTCTTTGAGAGTTTTTTCAATTGTATAAACACCACAGTGAAGTGCTGTTTCTACGCTTTTGCCTTTTGTATAGGCATGCTGCATTGGAGAAATTACCTCCGGGTTCAGTGTGCTGCGAATATAGATGTCCAACAGTCTTTCGAAGGTTTTAAGAGTAAACGACGTGAGACTGATTGGTCTATAGTCTTTAGCTTCCGTGTGACTAGGTTTACCAGCCTTGACCACTTAGAGGACAACATTTGCGACGTAATTGCCGATATACGGAAAAAGTCATCGAAAATTGGACCTCCAAATTAGACTACGTCCGAGCCAGCCGTGGCGGTCATATGCCAGAAATCATATTTAAATCTTAATGCCAGAAGATTATCTTTCGAGTAAAGTAAATTTTATGTCAATTTAAAAAAAAATCATCTTTGTTTTATTTCATTTCAAAGGTCTACCTATACTTCTAAAAAAAACCACCCTTCACACGGGCCTTTCAAATGAAATAAGAATTTTATTAATACTTCATACACAGCTTACTTTATCACATTTCAACATCTACCCATCCTTATTGAAGAACTGATTACTTAGCCTTAAATATAAAAATTACATTCTTTTTTCAGAACTAAAAAAATGTGTAGAAAATCATTTAAAATGCATTTAATGCCTTTGACTCCCCAATTATAAAATATTATGGTTGTTACAAAAACGTTACAAAAAGTCAAAGCGCCTTAACGGACGCCACGCACCACCCCTGTGCCCCAACAAAACTCAGTGTGTTTTTTTTTTTATTTCTGCATAAATTATAATTTTTTTTGTCCTCAAATTTTTCTTCTCAGTGTGTCTATATCGTCATCAGTGATTTGAAATTCATGTCAATGCAGATAAGCACATCAATTATTTATTGACGTTTTATTACAGCTGGGCATTTTTTTCCTTCTCACACAATGCGAATGCGAACATCATCGATTGTATCCTTTTTATATTTCCATCGTCATACTCAACGTCATCGTTATTTTCTTCACATTAACCTCTTTGTATGCCTTCCTCTACCTAGGTTTGTGCATGTGCATCCTGGCGGGCGATCGAAGCCGCGATGCAGTTTCTTAGCAATCAAATGCTCATAAAATATTTCAAAAGTCATACAAAATTTATTTACTCATAGGTACCTACCTATCGAAAAAGTATTCGTGGCACTTTATTCGAATACTAAAAATAAAAAAAGAGAGAAAAGCATCCATTCTCGTAAAATAACAGGAAGTGACATCTAAATAAATGTGAAAATGCGATTTCCTTTTTGCCATGTCTTACGTTAACCTGATTCTTATTTAACTGTTTTTTTTTTCTTTTCCTATTTATGTTCTTTTTTTTTCATAGTATTCAGATCGAGTACAGTAATATCTCGTTAGTCCGAATCAATTGTTATTGATTTTTAAATTCTTATCTCTCAGAGTGCAGAGGTTTATTTAAAGTTTTGTTTTAACAATTATTATTTAGCTTTAAATTTAAATATATTTTAAAGGTTGTTATTAGGCGGGCGAATGTACACTGAGTTTAAAAAAAAGTGGGGCACCTTAAAATTTTGCAATATTTTCAATTAAGTTCCAAAACAAAGAAACGTAAATTAAGGAAAATGGCCAAAAACTTCATGGCTTTAACATTTTACATTTTCATTATTATTATTTTTTCATGTGTGTCAAGTTAGCATTACCACTTCAAAATTTTAGAAATCTAATAATTGGATTAATTGTCGTAAATTTGTCGTGAAAGAAAAAAATTTGTCGCGCTTGTTTTTTTAAAAATAACCCCTGGTAATGCTAACTTGACAGTCAAGTTAGCATTACCACCCCTCCAAAATGGGTAAAATGAACTCAAAAAAAAGAAGTATGCCATTAATTGTCGTGAATTTGTCGTAAATTAGTAGTAAAAGAAAAAAATTGTCGCGACAGTTTTTTTTTTTAACCCAAAAAACCTTAAAATTGCATTTTTCAATGAATCCAGCATTACCACAACTTTGATTTGCTATATTTTTTTTCCTGAGTGGTTTTTTGATAGGGAATTTGTTTAAACAATTGTCGCTTAATGTCTTAAAATAAATAATATTATCAAAAATTTTGTCGCGCCTCTTTTTTTAAAAATAACCCCTGGTAATGCTAACTTGACAGTCAAGTTAAAAAACATCGAGCGACAATTGTTTAAACAAATTCCCTATCAAAAAACCACTCAGGAAAAAAAAATTAAGCAAATCAAAGTTGTGGTAATGCTGGATTCATTGAAAAATGCTATTTTAAGGTTTTTTGGGTTAAAAAAAAAAACTGTCGCGACAATTTTTTTTCTTTTACTACTAATTTACGACAAATTCACGCCAATTAATGGCATACTTCTTTTTTTTTTACTTCGTTTTACCCATTTTAGAGGGGTGGTAATGCTAACTTGACTGTCAAGTTAGCATTACCAGGGGTTATTTTTAAAAAAACAAGCGCGACAAATTTTTTTCTTTCACGACAAATTTACGACAAATTCACGACAATTAATCCAATTATTAGATTTCTAAAATTTTGAAGTGGTAATGCTAACTTGACACACATTATTTTTTCAACGAGCCCTGGTTCTTTCAATAGTGGGTATTGCCTCCCCGAACATCTAACAAAGCTTTAATTTGCGTGGACATACCTTTTATAAGGTTTCTTACGACGGCGTACGTCGTTCAAATTATCCCATTCCTCGATGAGAGCAGGGGTCGAATTATCGCATCAGTTATCGAGTAATACGTGACGGAATTATGTGAGTTTGGCATTACCGCTCACGTTATGCAGTCATCATCCCCATAGGTTTTACTCGTTCATTCGATCACTCATGGCACTCACTCGATCAGTCACTGATGCGGTAATTTGGCCCCAGATCTTAGCCCACTGAGTGTCTCTGGAAGGGCAGGTCGTCTCCTTATCATATTTCCCAGCAGGCTCCAAACGTTTTCGATGGGATTCATGTCCGGGTTGATCGCAGGCCAAGCCATCACTTCGATTTCCACCTAGCAACGTCTGGTCTAGCATTGTCCTGCATCAGCAAGAAATTTTCTCCAATAAATGGTGCGAATGGAACCACCAGAATGTTGCTGATATAATAACTGGAGTTCGCCAATCCTTCCACAATGCACAACTCGGTTTTTCCGTGCATGGAAATTCTTGCCCAGACCATGAAGGAACCTCCGCAGAAATTTTCCCGCTGGGCGACTGTTGCCGAAGAGTATATCTGACGTAATCGTTTCTACACTCTGCTAGGTCCATCTGGTGAGTGCAGACAAAACCTGGACTCATCAGTGAAAAGAACTCTACTCCAGTCGGCATCGGTCCAATCTTGGTGAAGGCTAGCAAACTCCACCCGGCGTGACGTCGCTTGTGCTGTACCGTGAGTCTCAGTACACGACCAGGTTTTCTTGCTCTCCACCAACCGCCCGCCGCCGCCTCAGCGTTTGAGCATTAACAGCTATCCCTCTAACGGATCGAAGTCTGTGAGATAGCTCAACCGCTGTTTGGTGACAACCTCGTAGGCTTTGAAGCACCAAATATCGATCAGCCCGTGCAGATGTTTTTCTAGGGTGATCTGAGCCTTGACGCCAATTGTAGGAGTTGGTTTCCCTGTAACCTTTTAATGGCTCTTCTTAGCACCGTCTCCGGTTTCCCTTTCATAAATGCTTCACTTCCCTATCATAAATGCTAAACTGCGTCCATCCTTAACCAAAGCCAGCGCCAAACCAACCAAAGCTCTCAAGCGATTAGACCACATTAGAACTATGTAGTGCCGATACCGATACAGTCGCGATATCTTGATATTTCGATACACATGTCTATCGATTTTCCTATTGTGTATCTTAAACAAAAGGTTAACTTTTTCCGATTACTCATAGAATACATATTTTTAAAACGAGAAAGTATTTTTTTCTTTCTAAGGTCTAGTTTTTCAGTGTAAGATTAAATTTAAACCCGAGTTAACTCATCTGAGTTAACTCAGGATTAACTACACAAATGCTTTTGATATTTTATCCAGCGAGTTTTTTTTAGTCAATTCGCATGCATTTTCCACCAAAAAACTGCTTCCTCAATTAACTGAGGGCTGATTTACTTCTAGAGTTAACTAACTCTGGTTTAACTCACCACTGAAAAACTGGGCCTAAGTGTCATTCTTCTGATGTGTTTAAAAATCATTCACAAAAAAACAATTTTTTTTAATTGTAAAAATATTTCTGGAAGCAAATTATAATTTTATAAAATAAAAAGTAGAAATAAGTGGTTGTAGTAAGACTCTAACACATGGTCATTCGGATTAACGTGGCTCTAATGTAAAGGGTCATTCATTTTTAGGTTTCGAAAGTAAAGCTAAATAAAACACACAGCGATACATTTTTGATTAAAATTTTATTTCTTTATAAAGTTTGGACTTTCCCTCATCAGCAATATTTTCGACTGAGCGTGCATTACGATGATGCACAGGCCTAACGACGTCAGTAACTCTTCCACTCTCTTCAAATTTCTTCACAATTTTACCGATTGCTTTCGTAGTAGCTAGGTCGATTATGACGACCATAATCATCGCCTAATGCGCTAAAAATGGCTACGTTTGAATCACCACTTTTGTATAGTAAGTTTTAATTTCGATTTTTAAGCGATCCGCTATCGTAAATGGCACACATTCAACTAGTATTTTGACACTTCAAATGACAGCTGAGTTTGACAGATGTCAAATTCCAGCGCTACCAACTTGAAACCATGAAATGAATGACAAACAATAAAAGCAAATAAAAGAAATCATCAAAAATAACTTAACCGATTTTATCACGTGCCATTGTGATTTGTTTTGAATTGGACAAAAATTTCACGAAAAAAAAACGTTATTTACGTTCTCATTGCGAATGACATGACAAAAAGGGAATCAAAAATGGATTTCTATTTAAAGGATAATATTTTTTGTTCGTTTACAATTTGCACAAATTGTTTAAAAAACTCAGCAGAAATGTTTCACACTGACAATACAAAATGTATAAACGTAATATAAAACACAAAAATATTTCTGTGAATTTTTGTGTGCGTTGTGTTGGGTATAATCCATATATGCGCTAGGTTAAACCTTTTTTTTTACAGTAATTCTAGGGTGTATAATATTTTTGATGTGTAAACATCTATGCTGGCGGTAGAGTGAAAAAAAAACGTGAACGTTCGTGTGCAACGTTACGTCGTGCAACGTTACGGTGTGCAACGTTACGATCTGCATACTAGGATGGGTGCGTTCAGTGAAAAAAAATCTTAAGATCCCCTTCAAGCAAAAACAAGTCAGTTTTGGATCCGCGCACGTTGATGTTTACACATATTAACCGTGAGTCCCGGCACTCACACAATTTTTTTTTTTCTTCAGAAATAAGGACAGTCAGTTTATGTTTTTTATTTTCTTCTGCGGCTGAAGAAAAAGTCATTGAAAAAGGTTTTTCAATTGTCATATGAACGCAGTGTTACATAGTGTTACACTTGGAATTTTTTTTTTTTCCTATTCAAAGTCATTTCTAAGGATATACTACGACAATTTGTCTGTAAATGTGCACATCTAGTAAGGGGGTGGTAACTGAGGTCCTTTGTTTGATATTCTTTTAAGAACAGTGTGGTTAAAAGAGTGAGCACTTATGCCAAAGAAAAGTTTTTTTTCGTATAAAATGCAAACGAAAAAAAACTTTTTGCTCTGAGAATGTAGTTTAAGCAAAATTCCTCTGGATTATGTTTTATTGCTTAGGGGAAAAAATCGAATCTGGCCTTCGAAGATAAAATTTTGTACCTGAATATAAAGGTTACAAGACTTATTTATAATTTATGTGAATTTTTTAAAACTCAAAAGAACTTTTTTTTTCATTTTTCTTCGATCAGAGAGGGCTCAGGTAAAATCAAAAATTCTATAAAAGAAATTTTTTGAACGGCTTTGGGTGGATTTAAGTGGTTTATAAATATCGCAAGTTTCTTATGATCATGCTCTTATGCAATATGCTCGTTTTTCCGCATATTCTATCACTTTTCGTAGTTTTTCAGGCTGTCAGTCTTTCTAGGCTTTCAGAGTCCGTGGCTGTGACATAAACATTGGACTTTGAATAAGCCAACAGGAAGAAATCTGGAGGGGTTAAGCCGGGTGATCGCGGAGGCCAATCATAATCACCATTTTTCCAAATTATGTGATCGAGGATCAAAGGACGCAATAAATCGATCGTGGTTCGTGCTGTATTAACTGTCCTGTTGAAACCAAAGTCCTTTATGTCGTTAGCAGTCAGAATTGGCATATAATAAAATCCGTTATCATGGCTCGATAACGTAAAGAACGGCGACGACCTAATGTAGAAGGTGATTTCTCAACGCTCAATGTTCTTATCGAACCGCCTCGGACAAAGTCGGCCTCGATGACTGGCATTACCAAGATTGCCGGTGGCAACAAATTTTTGGTGTACATTTATAATGGTGTGGTCTAAAGGTGCTCTCCTCATTCCTCACTCGATATTTTGCACGATACGCACGTTGCATCCTCACAATTATTGAGAACATGTTTTGAATATAAAGCGCGTTGTGGTGGCGTGTATTGTACCTACTGTTCCATGGCACAGATTCACTTGCTCTCACAAGTCGATCTGAAAACAAAAGAGTTACAGGGTTGCCAGATGCCCACGTCGTATACATGTTTACCAACAAGGATAAAACTTTGTTCAAAGAAATATTTATTACCATCAAAAACAAAAACGCTAGTTTAAACACCCCAGTTCGATCGATTAGGCCTTCACTTTAAGTTTTAGTCTTTATTTATTTCAAATCTTAAAACAAAGGTTATAACTATGATCACTTAGGCCCAGTTTTTTAGTGGTGAGTTAAACCAGAGTTAGTTAACTCCAAGTAAATTTACCCATAGTGTCCTCAAGGAAAAGTTTTTTGGTTGAGAATTCATGCGTAACGACTTAACAAACTGGGTGGAAAAAAAATCTAAAGCATCTGTCTAGTTAATCATGAGATAATTCAGCAAATTTTATGAGTTAACTCGGGTTTAACTTTAATCTCGCACTAAAAACCTGAACCATAAAATAATAAATGTCTGTGACTACGAAATAGGTAACTGTAGTTAGTTTTTAGTTTAAAGCAGTTGAAGAAGTAATGTATTACAGCTCAAAAAAAAAATATGTGCGTTGTTTTACATCTTACGTTTAATTAAATTCTGTAATCCGGCTTTAAAACAATATTTACATCTATATGTACACCGTAAAAAATCAAATCCAATTGAACTTTAAGAGAAAATCCGTTTCATTCAGGCATTTTGTTTTATCTTCTTTAAAATGTGAATGAGTTCAACATTCTATTTACGTATGTAATATTAATGATCCCTCAACTCTCAGCGAACAGGATAATTAGATCCCTTCTTTGCCATTCTACAGAAGTAATTAATTTTAATGATTATTATCATTATGATTACAATAAAAGCAATGTTTACAATTTAAGGCATATACATTATACATATACCTACTTTGTAACTACGTTTATTGGTTTCCAAGGCACGCAATTTTAGTTGAATTGCTCCGTTTTGCCATAGCACGCCCTCGAGCCTCGTCGAGGCATGCCGATGCTGTATGCGCCGAAGGAATTGACCAAAACGTGAACCATTCATATAAATTATGTACACAAACCGTTTACCTTTCTGGTATAATTTCCACATTTCCATTTCCAGATCCCATAGCACACACACGCACTCGTGTTATGCCCCATAAACCTTAATCATAAAGTGGATAATTATGATATTAAAATAATGTCTCGTCTTCAGTTTAATTTTGGATTATGTGCGGTAGGTACATGGCTCTGAAAAGCATTGCAATTTCATCAATTTAATGTTAATGTCTGAAGGATATTATGGAGAGGAATGCATGAAATGGTTTAGGTTATAATGAAATTAAAAATGAAACATCAAAGTATATTAATCGAGTGGATTAAATTCTTAGGGGTTAAAAGTTTTGGGGTTTCTCCATCCACAACATTTTAAAGGTTCTATTTTCCCTTGAGGAGATAGCCATTTAGAGTGTATAGTTCTTATCTCTTAACGGCTTTATTGAACTTTTTTCAAAAATATAAAAACGATACCGACAGGAATTGGGTTTTACTCAACTGTCTTAATATAAAATGCACAATGGTTCGTGTAATATTATATTCTGAACACAATTTCAGGTGTATGATGGCCTTCCATTAGTTGTAACGAAGGGCATCCTGTCTGTGCAATATTAAACCATGATTATATGCTTCCGAGACACCACATATCCTCTGATTCAATGTAATCAATTTTTCCCAAGAAATAAATAAATCAGAAGCACGATGTCTCCATTTATAAATTTGCTGCCCAGCTACGCAGCAAGTGGAATTAGCCTCAGTGGAGAAAAGTTCCACTGGCTTTCAAATCGGAAGATTTGGATCCGTTTGATAGCTTATAACTTCGCTTCTAACTGTCGAATATTCAATGTTAAGATCTTTAAAGAAAATTAAAGTCTCAGACCTCATTTTTTTTTGTATACAAACATTTTAGAAGGAGCAAAAAAATTCATACTAGTGGCAGATTGATTTTCATTTTGATTTTTTACAAATTTATTTTCCAATACGAGAGATAAGGACAGTTAATTAATTCTTCTTCGATTAACATGGCTTATAATAATAGCTTCTTTCCGTCCGGTCCGGAGTGGACAAGGGCCTCAACTAAACAAGCTTCGTCCAGCGATCTCGGTCCCTAGTTAGCTGTCTCCAGTTTCGCACGTCAAGTTGGTTGAGGTCCTCTTCCACTTGCGTGAGCCACCTAAGTCGCGGTCTTCCTCTACTGCTCCGTCCCTCAGGTTCAAAAACTTTTCGGACTGTAGCTTCGGTGTAAATTCGCTCTAATTGATCCAGCCATTTCAGTTGTTGTCTTTGTACTTCTCCAACTAGGTCAGTGTTGCTGTACAGCCCGTACGGTTCGTTCTTGTACTTTCTCCTCCAATCCCCGTTTACCACCAAAAATCACCCAGGAAATCTTCCTCTCAAAACATCCTAGAGTTTTCTCAACCGCTCTTCGATAAGGTCCAGGATAAGGCCTCTGCTGGACCGGGATGATCAGCGTCTTATGCAGGGTAACTTTAGTTATTCGAGAGAGGAATTTGCTGCTCAATTGCCTTCTTAGCCCGAAAAAGCAGCAATTGGCAAGAGTTTTTCTTCGTTTGATCTCAGTGCTGGTATTGTAGTCTGTTTTGAAGGCGAAGCTTAAGTCCCTAACTATACTTCAAAGTTATAGCCTCCTATGGTTATGTTCTGTCCAAGACGTTGGTGTTGGGTGTCTTTTCTTGATGACAGCGTATACTTGGTATTGCCCTCATCAACCGCTTAACCCATTTCCATCGCTTCCGCCTCAATACTCACAAAAGCGCTACTCTACTGACATAACACGCTGTGTTATTCCAATAACATCAATATCGTTGGCGTATGTGAGAAATTGGACGGACTTTTGAAAGATTGTGCCTCTAGTGTTGACAGAAGAAGAGTTTTGCACAGTCGCATGACAGCGCGTCTTGTCTTGTCTAAATCCATTTTGACGTCTTTGTCGACCTTGATGAAGCAGCGTGCGTTCCCCATTGTCACGAAATTGACAGGAATGCTAAAACTAGATATATTGCAATATATTTCTATCTATAGATGTTGTCATGTACGCAGTTTTTAAATCTATGAAGAGGAGGTGGGTATTGATTTGAAGTTCCTGGGTTTTTCCAATATGTGCCGTAATGTGAATATTTGGTCGATAAAGCTTTAAGGTCAAACTATATTTGTGTATAAAATCTATTGACAGATGCTGAAGAAATTCAGACTATAAGAACGATAGGCACTTTAGAATTCTACAAGACTGGGACTTCAGAAATGACATTTCCAAACAAAAGCCACTAAAAACAACATTTCCGAAGTTTCATATTATAAATAAATTTATTTCAACAAAACAATAAACTTTTGCTACTCAAACCAGCCCACAGACAAGTAAAATCAACTTGAACATAGTACTATAACCAAGTTTAATAGCACCATGTTGTAATGAAGCATTACAACTTCTTCCCCTCCCCTTAGAAACGCACCTGTGTGCATACCTAAATTCCCTAACTATCCATACCTAGATTCCCTAACCATCCGAAAAGATTCCATTTTACTCTAAAACCCTACATTCCTATACATAGCCCCTACCTAAGCTACGCGCCTGCTCCTGAGAGAATAAATTAAAAAATACTTACCTGCTCCTATAGCATGTGCACATCACCAACTACCATCGACAACTGATTAGCAAGATAACAAATAGCCTAATCAATGTAGTCATAGAAACTCACCACACTGACCATCTACATACAACAACTAAGTGTGGTAGGTTTGATAAGAAAATAGACGAAAAGGAGAAAGAACTCCACTGAAGGCAGCATCTGGACGACGATCAAGAACTTCGATGGTGAATTTCACCCCTTTTGACACTCACCCTCCCGCGATCAACAGCCTGAATGTTGAAATTTCTCTTGCCGATATGGAGCAAGATCTATTATTCTGTTACCCCTGCCCCTCCATAGCCATGGAGGTAATAGAGATTCAGCACAGAAGGAGATGTACCAGAACTCGGACGGTGAGCTAAACAAATAATAGCAAACAAGTCCATTGCCACTCGCCCCTTACCATACCATAATGACCAAGTAAGTACAGAAGGTGATGTTCCAGAACACCGACGATGAGCAATACAATTAATACAATACAAACCTCTTTCCACTCGCCTGTTATATTTACCATGGCAAAGAACAGCATACCCGTCCCTCTGTTCTTGATATAGGCAAACAGTAGGTAACAGTAACAGTAGGCTAAGAAATGATGACGTCGTAAGTAACAAATTACAAAATGGAATTTTAAACTTTATTGCCTTACGGCTCACATTCGGTTCGCCCGTCAAATAGGATAAGAGACGGTCATACAATCGACAAAATCATAGTGTATCAGAAGCTATCATACCAGTCGGTAACGATATAAGACCAGCCAGCACGACTCAAGACTTCCCCCCACCAGTGGTAAGGGGCAACAAAACAGTCGACCAGGAAACTTACCGGATTTGTCTGCGATATTTACCAGTAGTAACTGAGATCTTACCGGATTTGTCCGCGATATTTACCAGTAGTAACTGAGATATTTACCAGTAGTAACTGAGATTCTTACCGTATTCGTTCGCGATATTTTCCAGTAGTAACTGAGATTCTTACCGGATTCGTCCGCGATATTTACCAGTAGTAACTGAGATATTTACCAGTAGTAACTGAGATTCTTACCGGATTTGTCGGTGATATTTACCAGTAGTAAATGAGATATTTACCAGTAGTAACTGAGATTCTTACCGGATTTGTCGGTGATATTTACCAGTAGTAACTGAGATATTTACCAGTAGTAACTGAGATTCTTACCGGATTTGTCGGTGATATTTTTCCAGCAGTAACTTCGATATTACCAGCTTCGGCTGCGATATTCACTGGTAGTAATCCAAGCTGAAACTAACTGTACCAGGAAGGCGGACCGCCGGATAACTGACCAAAACGCAAAGGCGTGACCAGAACCCGAACCAGGAGTATGGAACCAACATGAAAATATATTTAAGCATTTAAGTTGTTAAAGTTATATGTTAAGCAAGTTTGGATTTTAATAAAAGGAAATAAAGACTTAACTCTAAAGTTTGAACTACTTTGAAACGAACCCATTTAAACCGACGAGCGAAAGCTCAGCCTCAGACAAAAAGTAGATCACAATGTTCTAGTGGTTACAGAGCCCTCTATACGGAAGACGAAGAAGCTTTCAATTAAATTTAACAAAAACATTAGCCACTTTCAGATTTGTATCCAAAGCGATCTGGATAGCTTTGTGTTGTTGTAATCCCTTGTAAAAACACATCTGTTGACAAAACAGCTGGGTTCAAAAAAGAAAGTCTCAAGCTATCCTAAAAATTCAAGTATACTCATCTATTGATGAGAATTGTCAAGAACATCTGACTACAAAACTGATTTGAGCAGCAAATTACACCCACCCGGTTTCGGTCGTTCATAAATATACTTGGATACTCGAGTATCTATAAGATAGGTTATCCTAGTGAATCCTGAAACGTGGCCATTCCCTTTTATGAGGAGTTCTTTTTTTCAAATGTCAAACGTCAAAGTCAGCTGAGATTTGTGAGCCAAATTTTAAGGAGGCTACAAGTAAAAGATACTTTGAACAACAATAGAAATCCAGCTTCGGCCTTTTTTTCTGATTATCCACGCAAAAGAGAAAAAAAAAAGAATGGGCCAATCCAATCATTGGACTACAAAGTAAGAAGGTGATAATGCCTACTGCTGGTTATCAATACAAATCTGAAACTTAAGGAAATTTAGTAAAAAAATAATTCGTTACACTATGCAATTATTCTCCATGAATGTTTGTACCCATTCTTTTGACAAATTTCGTTTCGAAGAAGCAGAGCAAACAAAAAACATCGAAAATATAGAAACAAGCCAATACATAAATGACTCTGTCGGAATTCAAATTACAAATTAAACATAAAATAAAAATAAACAAATTGAAAAATAAAATTCCCCATCTGTAAAAACGAAACCTCCATCCAAAAGACTCTTTTTTCCAATTACTAAGCTATACACATGAATATACGTAGTACCTACATATACATACCCAACACCCATATACAAATATGAAAAAGACACCAAACCAAGGAAATGACATCGATTTGACAAGGAAATTCCTGAAATAGAGTTTATTGGAAACTTATTAAGTTTTGTGTTCACTTTTCGCTTGCAAATAAAAACTTTTTTTTTTCCTCATTTTTTTAACACCTTCCAAAAGAAGGACATGAAAATATTCACAAAATTGAATTTTTATTGAATGAACTTTGTTAGGTATTGACTTTCGTAGATAAGGGTGTTTACTTGCCAAGGATATACGTATGTGTATATATGTATCTGTTGACTAGCACTAGGTACAATACAATAGTATTTACGGTGAGTAGTTGTCAGGGCCCGATCCAGGCGGGGGGGAGGTGGGCGCGCCGGGCATTTGCATATTTACAAGATATTTTTATTTATTACAACATCAGCGCGAAAATATTGAATTCCAAAAAAAGACTCCTAAAACACCTTCTGGAAATAATTTTCTAATCACTACACACCACACTTGTGTGCACACTTGTGTCAGACATTCAAGTTCTTAAAGATGCCATAACCTAAGTTGCTCAAATCGACAGTGAAATGTTAGATTTTGAAAATGTGCGTATAACCATCGCGTTCGCTCCAAAAGGAGGCAGTTTGGTTACGAGTGTGATGATGAATCAATCATTGATCCCCATCAAATATATAAAATTATAAAGTTAAAGTATTTTTCAACAACTTGGAGCCTAGGTTTTACCAAATTATGACCATAATAATAATGAGCATACATTTAGCTTTTTTGTATAACATATATGCACTAAGAGAATAATTGACGAAAGATGAATTGTAAAAAAATTGTAAGAAGCTCGAGACTATTTTAACCCATGAGGACTCATCTGACATAAATGGACTAGAACTTTCAGAACTGTACTCTCAAGACATTTTAAAATTTATTACAGAATTTAGATTTTCTCCAAAGACCAATATTGTTCTCAGGGCCAGTTTCACAGTCAGAAAAGTGACACTTAAGTGGGGAATGTGAAAGATTAATTCCCAATATCACAGTGCACTGTTACCTGAATAAGTGGCACTTAAGTCTCCGATGTTGGTAACTTAAGTGCCACTTATTCCGGTAAGTGTCGACTGTGAAACTGGCCCTTAGAATTCTTTTGACTTTACCAGTTACAGTTCCAAGTGATAAAAGAAGCTTTTCTAAATTAAAAATAATAACAAAATATTTTCGGTCTACCATGACACAGCAAAGATTATGGCTATATTTTCTATAGAACACACGGTTTGCGACGGTATGAATTAATTGGAAATAACTGAAAAAAATGCAGAATAGAAAGTTCCAAGAAAATCATTTAAGTTAAATATTGTCAATAAAATTTAATTTATCTATTTATTTTTTTTTTTTTTTATTTATTTTGAAAGGCCGAACATTGATATATATTATTTATCATTTAAGAGAGCAAGGAAAAATTTTAATGAAATGAATTAATTTAATAATATATGTTCCTAATTCATTTCTTTTTTTTTTTAATGACTAACTTATGGCTTTACATAATTTTAGTTACTGTGTATTTTTATTTGAATAAAATAAGAAAAAAATATTATTTCTTGTGTTTTTTTCAATGATTTAAACTAAAGATACAAAAATGCATGACTTGATAGCTTGCTCTTGTGGTTAACAACTATGTGTAACCACTCATTGAAGATGATTGATGTATATATTTAAGGAGAGTCAAAAACACTAAAAAAATTGATTTTTTGTTAGATTTTTTTTTTTTTTGTTATAAAAAATGTTTTGCTAAATTTTTAAATGCATTATTGTTTAAACTGTTGAGAAGCATCAGATTGCAAAATTATAACAAAATCGGTTTAACCATGGCAAAGATATACGGGAATAACTCAAAAATAAGCCCATTTTTTTCAAAAAACGTGGAATACCTAATTCCGTTATGTGATTTTTTGAGAAAAAGCTGAAACGCAGTTTTTTTTTTTAAATTGACTTGGTTATTGCAGGTGCGAAATTTAATCAAAATCGTTATAGCCATTTTTGAGAAAATTTGAAAAAGAGCAAAATATTTGTATGACAGCCAAAACAAAAATTCGAATTTTCCCTCTAGGGAATCACATAAAAATGCCCAGGGCGGCGAAAAAGCTGGATCGGGCCCTGATAGTTGTTACAATAACAAATATCTGGGTATTGGTATATTCAAATAATGTTTTTTGTGAAAGCTCTGAACAAAAATGATGAGACATTTTTGCAAGCAAACTTTCATACAATTTTGTAAAATTCAGTATTAGGCCTTTCGGCTTAGCGAAAGAAATAAATAAAGTTAAAAGCATTTGCCAAAAAAAAAATATGTATGTATCAAACTGTCTACTTGCTTTTAGTTTTAACCAACCCATTACAAATTCGGGTTCGTTATACATATAAGAGCATTTTCTCTAACCTTATAAAAACAAAACTAAGAGCGGAGCGAATTCCATGTATTTGATAAGGGGATTCCAAGCTTTTTCTCCATTTAAATATTTGGTAACCATACATTCGTCTAGCATTGAAACCCCTAAGTTCGACCGCTGAATGCAACGCTGGGCAACGCCCAGAAAATGCACAAGAGATTTCTCTTCCCTCATATTACATAGAGAACAGTAAATATTCTCATCAGCTGATCTTCTTGTTCCGTGGAATACTCCATTCATCTGACACATAGCTTCTCCCAATGTAGTAATCCAGTATGTGATAAAAAAAACTATGCGATCTCGTTTGCTCAGCCCTCTGTAGAGCCTGTTCTTTTTCACTATTAATTATATTCCTCGTAACACCATCTATCACTAATTTGAACAAGTTTTTATTAGACACCAGATCATCTTCATCATTGAGACTATTTTCCCAGTTTTCGAGCCAGTACATTTTATTTTCGATTATAAGCTTAGCTAAGATCTTTGGCAACCTGTTGTTTCCGTATAGGTGTTAAGAACTCTCCTTATATAACTCATATGGCATATTATTGAGAATTCAAAAATAGGTTTTACTTGGCATTCAATAGTTAGTTTATAGTTCGGTGTTACTTTACTTCAAAATACCTTTGAAGTTTTTCCACCTGATCATGCTATGAATAACCTCATATTTGAGCTCCATATCCCAGAATAGACCTAGTAATGGCTTAGCTTAGAAGCTTTGTCTGGCTTGTTTTGCTCGCTCTTTGAAGTATTGTGTCCAACTTAATCCGGAAGAAAGCCAAACCCCCAAGTACTTATATTTGTTGACAACTTCTATGGGTTCACCGTTGAGCTTCCAATTTTCTTGTTGGCTCAACCTTCCACCTCTTCTGAAGACAACTACTTTGGACTTTTTCAGATTTATTAAAAGGTTCCACCGTTGGCAATATTCGGCAATTTTGTAAATCCTATTCTGTAGAACGTTCGGAACGTCTATATCAGCACAATGTCGTCTGCATACATTAGCAGTCTTATCCGCATACCATTTAGCAAAATGCCACCTCCGATGTAATCATGGATGTCATTGATGTAGAGTGCGAAGAGCAGTGGACTGAGTAGACATCCTTGTTTCACACCCATCTTTGTGTCAAACAAGCCTGACAAATGTTCTCCATCCCAGACTGCAGCTTCAGTGTTAATATATGTGTAAATCTCGAATCACTCGGATTAGTTTATCCGAGACACCTTGCTGAATTGGAATCGCACCACCTCTCATGGAGCCGTAAAGAAAGAAAGCTCTTGTATAAGGAAGTGTGGAGTCTTATAGTTTATGAAATACTAGACAATCCTACTTCCCAAGGCATAAGCTGTATTGGCTTTTCTGATGACATTGTAATAACAGCCTTAGGAAAGTTCGAAGAAACTCTTAGCGGTATAATCCAAAGAAAACTATCGATAACAAAGAAATGGATTCTATTAATGGGATTGAACATCAACCCTATACCAAGACAACGATAGTGTCATATACCAAAAAGAGGCTCCTTCCACGCATGAAACCTATCCTGTTGGCAGGAGAAGAAATCGAGAACCAGAGAGAGATAAAATATCTATAGGAATAACAGTAGATAGGGAACTCCACGTTTAAATAACTGTCGGAAATGCCACAAAGGCTCTCATGGTATATGCAAAAGACTTTTAGGCAAAACATAAGGCTGCAAACCAAACATACTCAGATGGATGTACACCATGATAGTAAGACCCATCATTACCTATGGTGCGGTTGCATGGCACAAGAGAACCGAACTAATTAAAACTAGGAAATTACTAGAAAAATTACATAGCCTCGATTGCATATGAATTACTGGAGCAATTAGAACAAAACATGTAAAACATGTTTTACAGCAGCAGTGGAGGTGATCTTCCAATTAACCCCACTACACGTGGCCATAGAGGAGCGTTCATGAGATTTGCCAAGGATGGAACTGGGACGGACGAAATCATTGGTTCTAGAGAAGAAGACTTAGGCGGTACGGTGGACTGCACTTCAAAGCAAACGCCATCAAGTGGGACACAGATGAAACGAGAAAAAAATCGAAAAGAGTGGTGCAGGAATTTTCGATCCTAGGACCAAACTCTTCTAGGGGACAGTCAACTAGCATCTTCCAGACAGAAATTAATGCCATAGTGAAGTGTGATGAACGTAAGCTTGAAAGAAACTACAGATATCAAAACATTGCCATCATGTCATATAGCCAGACCACATTCAAAGCACTAACCTCATACGCGATCAGCTCCAAACTCGTATAGGAGTGTGTTGGCAGGCTTAACGAACTTTGCAGGAATTACATTGTCAAACTTCATTATGGGTACAGGGCCATGTTGGCATTCAGGGCAATGACAAAGCAGAATCCTTAGAAAAAATAAGAGCAACAACACTTCTAACGGGATCAGAACCCTACTGCGGATGCGGAATAGGAGAAAACGAGATTAAAAACAAAATCAAAACAGAAGAGGAGAAAAAGAAAAAGACTAAAAATCTGAGAAAAGCCATAAACTCCTACTTTGAAGCTACAACTAGGAACGCTTCTATCCTACATCAGCTGAAATAGGAACAAACTCAGAATAAAAACAGGTCTCCTCACTGGAAATTGCAAGCTAAGAAGACACCTCAACATCCTTGGCCTAGTAAGCAGCGCCACGTGCAGATTCTGCAGAGCCCATTAGGCGACACCTGGCCACATATTAGGCAAATGTGATGATCTTATGTACGAAAGAAATACAAATCTGGGTTAACATTAGATAGAAGAGAGCAAACTTCAATCTTTAAAGCCCAGTTTTTCAAAAGTGAGTTAAACCAGAGTTAACTAACTCTGCAAATAAAAAAATGTAGCTACAATTAATACAATAGGCAGTTTTTTTTGTATGGAAGGATGCATGCGGAAGAATTTAAAAAAAATTGATGATAAAACAACAAAAGAATTTTTTCAATTAATCCAGAGCTAACTCATCAAATTAGGTGGGTTATCTCGGGCTTAACTTAATCTCGAACTGAAAAACTGGGCCTAAAAGTGCTCCAAATACTCGAGATCCTTAAGCAAACTAATTTGGAGAATGAACTGTAGAATGAGGCACCTCATCAAGCTAAAGATAGGGGCACAATAAATCTTAAGATTGCAGTGCACCTTTACCCAACAATATTCATTCACTCAAGGTGATGGTTAATAACCTAATCAAATTAATGTTTTTGCTCCACGTAAGGTGATTATCAAAATGATTATTGCTTCTTTGCCACCGCTCGCTTGTAACAGCTATCATCCGTGCGAAAAGTGATTTAAAGTTATTAAAATAAAAAAAAATAAAAAAAATAAATAAATTAAAGGGAAGCGCAATGTTTATTTCAATGGAAATTTAATATTCCGCAGAAAGATTAAGAAAATAATTACAAAAAAGTGCTTAGAGTTAGCAGGCTTTTCCAATGACAAAAATTGTTGCCCTCCACCGGTAAGCTTCTACATCAGGGTGGGAAGTAGTTTAGGGTGTGGTTCTTGGGTATATGCTTATTTTGACATCATTTATCGTGGATTAAGAAAAAGCTTACTTTGATGTACCCTGACCCATGTTAACGATAATTTCGCTATCAGTACTGATTATTGAAACTTTATTTAGGCCTTTATTTTTAGAAGAAATTACCAGCTTTTGTAATTGCGTTTAAAAAAAGTTGATATCTTGTCTCAGTCTTTCGATATCCAGTTTATAGTCTGTTCCATTTTTCTCAAGAAAATGCATATTAAATATAAAATTTTATTATTTTTTTCTTGTGAACGTAACAATAATTAAAATAAAAATCCATAACAAGATCATTGAAAAACTCACAGATTTTATGATACTGGGGAAACCTGCAGCAGGTTAAATTTAAAAAAAGGTGTTTTTTGCTTTAAGCACCAAACGCTATGAACATAAAATGATTTTGCGCGGTTTTAAATAATTTTTATTTTAAACTAGCTGTTACCCACCCGCTTGGCTGGGCGTAAATTTAACTTTAACTTTAAAATTAAGTTGAAATAGCGAGAGGTTCATAACTTCACGATTCATATCAGTAAAACCTTTTAAAATCAGTATTTTTAGAAGGTTTGGTAACATTTATTAAGTTTTATTCATCTTCTGAATTTTCTTCTATATTTTCATTTTTTTTTGTCGCAAAGAGGAACACTATCTGACATTTCTTCAACGTCTTCATTTTCAAATAAATTTTGAATTTTTAAAACATCCAGTGGCTCATTGTTAATAAGATTTTTGTTCTTTGTTTGGTCATCTTTTTCTAAAAATTCGTTTTGTTCCAAATCTTTTTCTTTTCCAAGCGGGCTATTTTCTTAATTAATAAACATTCTATAACAGCCTGTCCAATCAGATTTACCTTCATTTATTTCAATTTTAGTGGCTTAATAAATAAATATTTTTAAAAACGTCCATCTCGGTATGATATTTTGTCGGACCTCCGATAAATGTTGTATTACATCCTCAAATTTTATATTGATTGCATTATTTACTTCATTTTTATTTCCATTTTTTTATTTTATATAAGAAAAAAAACTAAAGTTTATAAATAGAAGTTTGAAAACGGGAATGTAGGTAGGTATCTATTTATATTTTTCACTCCTACTACCCCTTAAGAGTACATTTTTGTAAATTATCTTCCCCAGTGAATATCTTCAATTCTAAAACCCTGCTCAATTTTAAGTTTTAAGTTATCCATCGCCATATTTCCTACTTCACGCAAGAGTATCACTCCATCAGCTTTTCCAGTGTAATTGAAAGACAAACATCCAAACTAAAAACCTAATCACGTGACTTCGGTAGCGCAACGCGTAGTGCAATTATGTCTGAAGACGCTTGGTCTTTGTTCAACTCAACTGTTTTTCAAATAAAATTGTCAAAATTGAACATAATACTCCATCACTAAGAGGAGTCTGATGATCGGTCTGGCAGCCGTGAAATAGATACCATTACTATACCAGTATAGAAAAATAAAGATAGATATTTTCAAAACGATATCGTTTGATCGTTTTCATTTAACGCAATGAGGCTTCTGGTCAAGGCGTATAGCTGTGGTTAAATGGAAAAGAAAGATAAAAAAGGACTTGTTTATAAATATGTTTAATTTTATAACACGTGTTTATATAAAGGGTGATTTTTTAGCTGGTTTGGTTTTGGCATTACTGGTTTTGACAGCTGACGTGTGTTTAGTACCTTGTGTCACTGTCAAACAGCTTCAGTTTGGTTTGCAATTTAACCATGGATCGTCTTACAAATGAACAACGCTTGCAAATTATTGAATTTTACTATCAAAATTCGTGCTCGGTTCGAAATGTTCGTCGCGCGCTGCTTCCATTTTATGATCGGCATTCTCGACCTTCTGAGCAGTCTATTCGGAAGATTGTGACCAAATTTCGCACCAAATTTACTTTGTTGGACATTAAACCACCAACACGTTTACGTACTGTGCGTAGTGAAGAAAATATTGCGGCCGTATCAGCTAGTGTGACAGAAGACCGCGAAATGTCGATTCGGCGCCGTTCCCAGCAGTTAGGCCTTTGTTACAGCACTACGTGGAAAATTTTCCGGAAGGATTTGCGCGTAAAGCCTTTTAAGATACAGCTGGTGCAAGAACTAAAGCCAGCCGACCTACCACAACGCCGAATTTTTGGTGAATGGGCTCTTGGAAAGCCGGCCGAGGATCCGCTTTTTTATCGAAAAATTGTGTTCAGCGATGAGGCTCATTTTTGGTTGAATGGGTACGTAAATAAGCAAAATTGCCGCATTTGGAGTGAAGATCAGCCAGAAACATTGCAACAGCTACCAATGCATCCCGAAAAAGCCACTGTTTGGTGCGGTTTATGGGCCGGCGGCATTATTGGGCCATATTTCTTCAAAGATGATGCGAATCGCAGCGTTACTGTCAATGGTGAACGCTACCGAGCGATGATAACAAACTTTTTTTTGCCCGAAATGGAAGTTCTTGACTTGCATGATATGTGGTTTCAACAAGACGGTGCCACATGCCACACGCACGCGAAACAATGGCGCAATTGCGAGGCGAGTTTGGTGAACAGTTAATTTCACGTTTCGGGCCGGTCAATTGGCCGCCTAGATCGTGCGATTTGACACCATTAGATTATTTTTTGTGGGGGTATGTCAAGGCTAATGTATATAGGGACAAGCCCGCTTCGATTGACGCACTGGAAGCCAACATCCATGCATTCATTCGTGAGATACCGGCCGATATGTGTGAAAGAGTATGCCAAAATTGGACTCAGCGGATGGGCTACCTGAGACGCAGCCGCGGTCAACATTTGCATGAAATTATCTTTAAACATTAAATTGCAAGGTTCAAACTATCGATTCAAATAAATATTTCATTCATTTTTTCGAATTTTTTGTGTTTTTTTTTTTAAAAAAGTTCTAAACCTCTTAAAAAATCACCCATTACAATATTTTTAGGTTTTCCATTTTCTGTGAAAATATAGAGATTGTCTGGTTTACCGACTCTAGAACACGCTGCATATAATTGTCCATGTGAGAAGCAATCAGTTTCTAGATGCAAACCGCAGAATTATAAAGATTGACCCTGCGCTTTGTTGATGGTGATAGCAAATGCCAGTCGAATTGGGAATTTCAACCTTTTAATTTGAAATGGCATATCCGTTGGAATCATAGGCATAAGTGGAATAAGGACATTTTCACCTTTGAAAGGTCCTGTCAAGATTGTTGCTTCTATGACGTTGTACATTAATTTTTTTACTGCTAGCCGCGTGCCGTGCAAATCTTTGGCTGGTTGATATTTCGCAACATGATAATTGGCACGCCAATTTTCAATTGCAGTACTTGCGGTGGCATCGCTGGCAGATCAAGGGAATTCAATAATTCTGTTGGATAATTAATCGCTTCATCTGCTTCCACAACTGTGTCGACGGACTTGTATGTGACTGCCTCGCTTTGAATATTAGACTGGATAATATTGTTAATTTTAAAGACGTCTTTGTTCTTGGGGGCAAGAATAGCTCGTTTACTTAGCCAATCATGATTCTTATAATTTGTTTGAATGTTTAAAAAAATATTTTTTTCAACCAATTCTTCTTTTCACCTCACTAAATTACAGAAGTTATGGGGCATTTAAATTCGTCCTGAAGTCAGATCAACCGGCACATTTCCATTTCCAATTTCCAGCAATTTGATTTGAGAACATTTCAGCTGATTGATCGTATTGCAGCTGGACACACATATTTTCACTTAATTTTAACAACTTTACGTATTGCCACAAAGCAGAGTTTTTCAGGCAGGCATTTATTTCGTCTTAAATTCTCTTCGAGTTGATCGAGGAATTACTGGTAATGTTTGCCTGAAATCCCCTGCAAACAATATTGTTGCATTCCGAAATGATCTAAAATTTCCACGCAAATCGTTCAATGATCGATCAAGAGCTTCGAGCCATTTTTTGTGAGCCATTGTGCACTCATCCCATATACAATGCATTTCTGTAATACATTTCCCATGTTGGATGCTTTAGAAATGTTGCACGTGTAATTTTCAATAAACTGCATGTTCAATGTCAATTTTAAAGTGTAATTACAAGTTCTTCCACCTGGTAAAAATGTCGCAGCGATTCCGGACGACACGCAAGAGCTAAGAAGGCTATGTCATTTTGGGATCGAATTCCTGCCAGAATCAACTTTATTAGGAATGTTTTACCAGTTCCTCCTGGCGCATCTAAAAAGAAGACTTCTCCAACCCCGTTATTGACAGCCTGCATTATTTTTTCGTAAACGTCTTTTTGCCCCGGCGTTAGCTTAGGGATATTAGTTTGCACATATGTATGTATGTATGACAAAAGATCATCAGTATTAAAATATTGTTCACGACGCAATCGTATATCAAACTAAGCAGCAGTTGATTGATTCGGTGATGTCAATCCCAACTGTATGACATTTATTCGAGATTTCCTAGCACAAATCTTTAATTACCTATAATTAATGTTTCCTTATAGATTTGTGCTGTGAAATCCATATTAAAATTTAAATTTTCCTCCTTAAAAATTGAATTGTTTTCTCAATTTTTTGACAACATAGTTGGTAATTGAGAATTTTTCTGGTAAATAAAGTACCTGTATTGGTTATATATCAGTATATAGCGTGTGTTCCTTTTATACCCAACATATCCCGCTGTTTTTTTTTTTTTTAAGAAAAAAGCTAGATCCCGTTTTTAGACTTCACGTTAAACATTTATTGATTCTTACCTTTGTCGCATTTTTGATACATACAAATCCAATCCATAAACTTCGGGAGATCTTGCAGGCCAGTGAACTGCTCCATTTCTTCGTATCCAACGATCACCGTACTCTTCGTCTAGCCAAATTTTAACCTCACGATCGTAGTGGGTTGGAGCGCCATACTGTTGAAATAATGATGAAACTAGTTGAATGAGAGGAATGTCCTCCAATAGTTCTGGTAAATCATTGCGCAAAAACTTCATTGATAGTTTGTATAGAGTTAGAAAACTCCAGATGGTTTGTAGAAATTCTTCTTACTCGTGGAGATACCTCAAAAACTCTAGCAACTGATCCCGTTTCTCGAAGCCTACGATACGTATTTCTATATATAGTGGTCTACTAGGTAGTCAACGATCAGGATACATTTTATGGTATGTACCTATTTCACGAGCATGAACTGAATTTCCATCGCACAGCCCATATAAACGTAAACAATGTCTGCGTATTGTTTGTTTGTTAATGCGTAGACATTTTTCAAATAGCGTTTCCAACTCTACTTTTGGCGTTTTACCATTTCTGTTTGGTAAATTTGTCAAATAAGACCTTCATATCCCAAACCAAACACTTTCTGAGAAATTTTAAGGAACGGGGTAAAGAAATGAGGGTTTTGACAGATAGTCAAATTAAAGAGCACGCAAAATGGGTTTTTACATAATTTTAAAAAATTATTGAAGAATTGTTGAATCTTGTAAAATCACTCTTATTGTGAACTTTTATAAGAAAAGTAAGGAAAAATCATAAATTCCATTCTTTATCTGCTGCCGGTCAGGGTACACCAAAGTAAGCGTTTTTTTTAAATCCACGATAAATGATGTCAAAATTTAAGATAAATCTTTACTGTGAACCCATTTTTTTTCTTAAAATATACCCAAGAACTACACCTTAAATTAATTCCAACCAGGTCCGAGACACCCGTACATTAAGGTATCCCAGCCTTTTTCCAGTTGGGCGAAGCGCTTTGCACAGCTACTTTTAATATCCAAAAACTAATATTAATTTTTTAAATATTGGCAATTCTCTAATCTCGTCCTAAATAAATATGTACTAATTCATAGGCATGACTCATATACAGAGCTAAATCTAAAAATACTATTTTTATTTCTAATTTCAGATGGACGACTTAAATCAGCTTCGAATACACAGCAGAACAAAGATTTTTCTATCTAACTTAAGCCTCTCAATCTCAGTGCACTTCTAAGAAGAGATTTACAAATAAAAAAAAACACTTCACACAAATCCCGCATAGCACTTCAGCTCTCAAATATCACAAGTTATTTTATTTATTCACTTTGAACTCAAAATCCAAACGAAACTGGAACAAAAATTGAAAGAAAAACAAAAAAAAAAAACTAAAATGTCACATATTCAACAACCGCATACAAATCTTAGAAATCTCTGTTGATGCAGCAGTAATATTTCTCTTAACCCCACCCGCCGGAAAACTGCATCACACAGTAACCTTCGAACGGGCCGGCCTTCAAAATGAAAATGTCACCCACAACGGGGGAGACGATACGAGCGTGGCTCCTGTCGGCCCTCATGGTGCACGGAGCGGTGGCGGGGAATCCCGATGCAAAAAGGCTCTACGACGACCTACTCAGTAATTACAATAAATTGGTGCGACCTGTGGTGAATACAACCGATGTCCTCAAAGTCTGCATAAAGCTGAAATTGTCACAGCTTATCGATGTGGTAAGTACTACATGCCCGCAGTGCTCCCAGCTTCAGTCATTCAAATTTACCTATTCCTACCTACATACATACATACATACATACATACGTAGTAAGTACATACGTAGTAAGTCCTTTCTCGCTCAGTTATATATGTATGTATGTATGTATATACATATATCTCTCGACCATCAAATTTCATTCAACGAAAAAAAAAAAAAAAAAAAAAAAAGAATAACTGTTCACAACTCACAAGTCCCTTAAGGCCATTTAACGTTTTAAACTGTCATGTTCCATTTTTAATGTCACACATGACAAGCAAACAGCAAAAACTCAAGCTGCTGACTTTCTCTTACTAAACGATTACAAGCAAATAAAAGCAAAGGTGCGACCGCAGGCAATGGGGCATGAAAGTTGGGTGGGCAAGCAGCGGAAAAGGGAAGGGCATTGGGCGTTGTGTGGGAATACACAATTTCATGAGAAATGGAACATCAAGTGGAAAGGATACCCGCAATGCTGCTCGAGCGGTTCTAATTGAGAAAAGTACCTCTTAAGAGCTGTCACGATGTCCCTAGGGTCAAAAGAGTTTACAATTTTTTGCTGTTGTAAATCTTCGCCCCCTTTCTTTCTCCTCTGCCACTTGAAGATACACAAAAGGAAGAAGTCACATAAAAGGATGACAGTTTTCTTTGAATAATAATTTTTAAAAAAAAAGTGAACAGAAATGTTTTGCAGTATAACAAAGTGTCCTGGTAGTCCTGGAGTTGGACGAACTGAATAAACTACTCAACTTATTCATCGCACTAGCATGAGAATCTCTTTGTGTATATTTCATTTTATATTCATGCCAAGGATTTGTTAACACTACTTACCGTTGTTTTGAATTCATTCATTTCATTCATTCAGTCGTTTATTATTATTCACTGAAACGAATGAAGGTGACACTTTTCCAATTAAGTTAGAGAGGGAGATAGTTATAGTGAAAGCGCACGTCTGCCGTAATTATGAGAAAGTTTGACTATGGCTTCATCGCGGGAAATGAGCCTCTTCCGGGGTGAAAAATATCGCTTACCATACCCCATTTCTATACCCACTAACACCCTCATTGGAGTTTCATTTCTCAATGAAAGGATCGTTGCGTTGTTGGTGGCGTTGGAATTAGCTGTCGCCGACAAATTTTCTTTTCAAAGGACAATGTGCACAGCGATGAAGATGCGTCGACAAAGTTTTTTTGCATCAATGTTTAAAATTTTCCATTCAAGGCAATAATTTAAAAGTTTAAAAAAAAAAAACAGAAAAAAAATAAAATTTGGAAACTTCTATGAAAATATTTTTCCTTTGTCATTTTGTATTGGTTCATTTCATGGAATTTATTATGAGGAGAATAACAAATAAAAGAGGTGGAATAACTTTTTTTGAACAATATTTGGACTTTGGAAGTTTTGAATATAAGTGACATGACGTGTTGATAGTCAGTAAACCTCTAATTGCTTAAAGCTTGAACTTGAGGATATTTTAAATAAAGGCGATATTACACTGTCATATTTATACAGGGTGTACCGTGGCGATGAAGACAAAAATCATGGGTTTCTGAGGTCATTTTAAGTCGAAAAACTTAAAAAGGTTATTTTCTCGTTTTCGCTTACTTTTCGACTTATAACGATTTTTATGACTTTTGGTCTTGTTTCTTTTAACTTTCTCTAACTTATTTTATAATTAACATGAACTCAAGCGGGTTATGACTACCCTTTAAATTTTATTTTTAACACAGTGCTAGGGTTTAGGAAATTTAGGAAATAGAGGGAGAATTAAATAGGAGCTAACGATGTACATTTATCTGGAATGTCTGGATATTGAAATGGGAAGGAAAAATAGAGTTGGGTTATTAATTCCACATTCGTGTCGTTCGACTAAAGAAAGAATCTCTGTACTTAACTTCACGTCCAAAATTAGTCTCAAGGGTATAACCACTGATGAGCATTCCTGACAGTACGAGTATTACGGGAAAATTGTTTAAGGGGAGGAATGCAGCTGGCTATTTCACTAGAAGATTGTTTACAGAAATAACGATAAGACAGTGATAGGCAAGAGATCTTTCCACGATGTTGCAACGGAACAAATGTTTCGGAAGTTGAACTGTCACCTATCAGGTTTAAGGCTCTATGCTGGATTCTACCCAGTAGGTGCATGGATGTTATAGACACAAGACCAGATATGAGAGTTATACTCTAGCTATGGGTGGATGTTTGCCTTATAAATTGTAGCCAGATCAGGAGGGAAAAAAGCTCATATGTACATCTTCTCAAGAAACCTTAGCACCTTGGTGCATTTTTAGCTGTATCCAATATATAGTCATTCCACAATAAGGTGTTCGGTAGTAATCCACATACCAAGAATAGAAAGCTTTTCAGTAAGGTAATGATAAAGGAGGAATATTCAGCCTTAATGACAAAAGGCAGATATGGCTTTTGTATGCATTAAATTTCACACGATTGCGTAAATGAGTATTCCCCAATTGACAATTCTGTTTAGATTGGATTTAAATTACCCATCATATACTGCCATTGCAATTCCACATTTAAAGAACAGGGATGTGAATCTGGAAATGAATATAATGTCGTCAGCAAAGCAGTGAAGTGGGTTAGTTGTTTCAGATAAGAGATCATTTAAAAAAAAATGAGAAATAGGGTCGGAGACAAAACAGAACCTTTGGGAACACCAGCATTTATTTTGCGAACTTCAGACTTAAATCCATCCAAAACAACTTGAATAGAATGGTCGGAAAGGTAATTACTAATCCAACTAACAAGAGATTCATCGATACCAAAAAGCTCGCAATTTTGATAAAAGATCTAGATACCAAATTTTATCAAATGCCTTAGATATATCGAGCGTAATAATCTTACTTTCTGCAAAATGATGGTTCCACTTTTCAGTGAGATATGCTATCAAATCACTAGTGGATCAATTCCTACGAAAGCCGTTGTGCCTTTAATTTAAGAAGCTTCTATTCTTCAAGGTTCCTGCGATTGTTCGATAAATAGAGGGTAAAGAGAAATCGCCTTTTTTAGGGACTGGTTGGACAAATGCCGTTTTCCATCAACTCGGAAAACGTTCGGTTTTCGAGAAGAAATAAAATGCATATAATTTAATGTTATGACCAAGAATTTAGCTTTATTATAAATATTTGGGTTTGCCATTATGTTTTAAAAATGATTTCGGCCAAGTGGCCACCGTGGCTGGCTCGAATAAATTAAAGCCGCGAGGCCCAATTTTTAAACACTTTTTGCAGCACATATGTCAGCAATAACGCTCCGAATATTCTCTTCCAAGGCGTCAGTCGTCTCTGGCTTATCTGCGTAGACAAGCGACTTCACATAACCCCACAAAACAATAGTCCAGCGGTGTTAAATCGCACGATCTTGGATATAAATTGATTGTTTCGTTGGCTGTATGGCATGTAGCACGTGTATCTTGTTGGAACCAAAGGTCATCCACATCAACATCCTCCAATTCAGGCACGAAAAAGTCATTAATCATGGCTCTATAGCGTTCACCATTGACTGTTATATTATGGCCGGCTTCATTTTTGAAGAAATATGGAGCAATGATTCCCTCTGTCCATAAAGCACACCAAACATTGACTTTTTGAGGATGTAACGGCGTGTCTCAACAATGGCTTGTGGATTATGATCACTCCAAATACGACAATTTTGCTTATTAACGTACCCATTCAACCAAAAATGAGCTTCATCGCTAAACAAAATTTTTTTTTGAAAATCGGGATCGGTGCCAATCTCGGTTTGGGCCCATTCACCAAACGTGTGACGCGCTTGATGGTCATTCGGCTTCAATTCTTGAAATGGAAAACCAAAATAAAAATAAATCAAGTGACAGATGTCCAAAAGACCAACCCCGAAAATAGTATTGCCAGATTGAAAACCACACCACACCCTATATTTTCTCATTTAAAAGTTTACAGGAAGTATACATTATCGCTACCTGGTATTTTAGTAACGTTGAACTTGCTGCAAATTGTGTTGACACAGGAGCATTTAGGATTTCTTACCCGTCCTACAACTTTTTTCTACGCGGATAAAGGTTTTCCCGAAATTTATTATCAAACACGTTTTTTTATTTTTTTTTATTTGATATCATTTTTTTTACAAAAACACGTTACTAATAATAAAATATACAGGGTGATTCGCATAAAGTGTGACAAAAAGCTAGAGCGTGTAGGTTGCGTTGAGATAAGAAAAAAAATCGTATGTGAGGGGGTCTATTCCCCTTCGTTTAGTGACGAGGGGTAATTTTCTGAAAAAAAATTGACTTAAACCAGAAAAAAAAATTTTAAGAAACAACGGTTACACTTAAAATGCCAAAAAACCTTTAGTACCTTTAGAAGAGTCAAAACAAATCTAAAAACCACAGATCGACGATATGTAAGTAATTGAATTCTTAAATTTATAGGATTATGTATTCTGATTGCTCACAGGAAAACGGTCATGGGACATTTATGTAAAATAGACGTCTTTTATTATAAATCCAAATTCGTTAATGAAACTTTTAAAATAAAAAATTTCATTTCAACAAAACTGAAAATTACTTTTTGAAATAATACAATCTGTTTCAAATAAAACTGAATTCAGCAAAACTGAAGCCTGAGATTAAAACTATCAAAGGGACATTGGTCAACTTCAGGTGAATTTTTCCGATGTCGAAGATGGTCTTTTAAATTTGACCTGTGATGTCAATACTGGTCCTGATATAGTTCCTCCAATCGTTTTAAAACAAGGCGCCTCTGCTCTTTCTGAGCCGCTTTTATACATCTTTAATAGCTCCCTTGCAAGTGGTGAATTTGCTTGGGAGTGGAAAAAATCTTTTGTTAGGTATTCCAATTCATAAAACTTTTCCTAAACAATAAATTTCTAATTATCGTCCGATTTGTAAACTTTCATCTATTCCAAAACTTTTTGAAAAGATTGTTTACCTTAAGTTGTCGTTTTTGCTTAAAAAATATATTTCACCCTTGCAACATTGTTTCGTAGCTGGTAGGTCAACAACAACCAATCTCTCAATTTTTTCTAACTGCATTCTAAATAAACTCGAAGAAGGAGACCAAATCGATGAAATTTACACCGACTTTGCTAAGGCATTAGATAGAGTAGGTCACATCATTTTGATCACAAAATTGGAAAAATTAGGCTTGCATTTAAGTATGTTGAAATCGTTAATATCTTATCTAAAAGGTCGTATACAATTCGTATATCTATTGATCTAATACTCTCTAAACCCGTTTTAGTATCTTCTGGTGTACCCCAAGGAATCCACCTTGGCCCACTTCTTTTTTTATTATTAATTAATGACATGCCTGACATATTTCTAAATTCGGCTCGACTCTTATTTGCTGGATGATGTAAAATTCTTCATATGTATAAAATCTGTCGATGATTGTGTTCTCTTACAATATGACCTTCTAAGGCTAACAAAATGGTGTTCAGCTAACGAATTATTCTTGGACGTCTCTAAATGTCATTGTTTTTCTCTTTGTCGCAACTTATCTCCGGTCTTGTTTGAGCACAAAATCGAGTCATGTTCTTGAAAAGGTATCGGAAAAAAAGACCTTGGTGTAGTTTTCAAATCCAAATTAAATTTTATTAAAAAAACACGTAGAATATATAGTATAGTCAAAGCGTTTTATAAAACGCAACTCCCAGATATCAAGGATCCTTATACTCTTGAAACCTTATATAGTGCCTATGTTAGGTCAATTTTAGAATATTGCTGTGTTATATGGAATCCATACTACAATTTACTCTCAAATAGAATTGAAAATATTCAAAAAAAAACTTTACTAGGTATACAATATGGAAATTGGGTTGGAACATCGAAACTCCCTCGTACTCAACTAGATGTCAACTTCTTGGTATTCAATCGCTTGTTGTGATATTTTATCTAATCATATTTAATGTCCATCTCTCTTATCTTTGATTGACATTTATGCACCATCTCGGCAGCTAAGAGAATGTCGTCTGCTTCGTGAAAATGCTCATAGGGTGAACTATGCACTCAACGGACCTATAACTCGCTGTGTCAGAGAAACAAATCTTATTTCTAATTATGTTGTTTTTAATTTCCATATAAGCAGACATATACTTTAAAAAATAATTTGTTGTTGTACTTTTTAAGTTATTAAATATTATTTGCTTTTATGCATTGATATCCATTTATCCATTAAATTGTTATTATTAACTTTATATTATTTATTTACAACTTTTGTATTTTTAACTTTCGTTTAGTCTAACTGTAGATTGAAAATGATCTCTGAATGATAATAAATAAATAAATAGATACCAAACTCTTCGCCAGAAATGGGCAATTTTCTATGTGCATATATTAGGTATTTTTTGAAGTAAAACTTCTTTTCCGGCGTTGGGGGTAAAAAATTTCATATGGAGCTGTCAGTGACATGTCAAACCGACACTTTTTATCTGTCAAAAACAGACAGAATTTTTCTCGACAGATTTTGCCATAGCTCTATATAAAAACTTTTACCCACCAATAATTATTTAACAAAAAAAACATCTTTTTATACCGAAAAAGAATGTTTTTTGGCAAAAGAACCACAAAAACTAACCGGCACAACATTTAAACACATAATTTCATTAAAAAACCACATGAAAATTGTTTTTTTTTTTTTTTAATTAAACACAGCGGAGAACAGCCACCAGAACAGAAAACGATTTTCATTATTAAAAAAAAACACAAACAAATATATTTTTCGACCCTATTTTTAATTTAAATTATTAAACACTTAATGCTAGATCAGCTTTTTCCAACTTAACTTATAAACTAACTACTTAAAATGAACAAATAAATTTACCTAAAATAAGAAAAACACAAACTAAACAAAATTATCTTGTTGAATGTTGACAAACGTAGACGAGCATTGCCATATACGAGGAATCCTTAACGCGCTGACAAATCTAAAACAGCATTGCCATATGCATTTGGAATTAGTCCTCGAACACAATGGATGCGATAAGAAAACGAGACGTGAGTGTGACGAGATCTCGTCGTTCTTGTTAAATTAGTCTCAAACTATGACGAGGATATGCATAATAAAGCATTTCACGTCGTCACGTTACGTAAAATTAATTGATTAAGAAATTGTAAATCAGTAAGCTTTAATAGCCGTATAGGTACTTTAATTTCCCCGAGATCTGATCCGGATTGGATTTGCACACGAAAATACATTTATTACAAAAACAATTCAAGGTCCAGCTTTTGGATTTGCAAATCCATTTTTGAACACACACCTTTAGTACTTAATTGCAAAAATTGGTTTTAACGCTGACGGGTAGATGGCTTTTTGAGTAAAAACAAAGACAACGAACACCTACAAATAAATACACAAAAGGACAAAAAGAGATGGGTATATAACATTTTTTTCACCGTGATCCTGTTTGTTTTATTATCATGATCTTATCCGGATCAGATTTGAAGGATAATAAAATGCAGCTAATATTATTATTTTGTTAAATCTCGTCAAAAGTCTCTTGCCATTGAATTGGGAAATGGTTTTATAATTCCAAAATGCTTACAGTGAATAATGTCACGCTCTCGTCTCGTTTTCTTGCGTCTCGTTTCCTTTCTTTAATCTCGTTACAATTTCGGAGATTTTACTGAGGTGAATCGGTGAGTTGAAATCGGTGAGTTGAAATTGCTAAACCACGGATAAAAATTTGAATCAAATGAGAACCTCAGTTAACTCGCCGGAATGGGTGGACTAAAATTGCTGAACCACGGATAAAAGTTTGACCGACATCGACGTTTGTACAGCTGGCCCTTACATGCCATCTCCACTGGGCATGAACGATGCTCGGATTATGAACATGTCTAGAAAAAATCCAATGGAGGCACAAAAATCCATGTCCGTGCAGCAACATATCGGCGAAAACTACTTTTTCAACACGATTTGACGTTTCATGTGTGTGAGTTTTTTTCTGGTTCTCACTGAATGTGGTGGTAAATGTTGAACGAAAAAGGTAGAAGTAGTGGGGAAAGGAATTTATGTATGTTTCCCTTGTATGTGAAACGACATGACATAATTTGCCCAGCGGTAAAAAGTCGCTGATTGGATTGTGGTTGTGATGTTGGGCATCTGAATGCCCTGTGGAGTCGGGGTGTAATAGTTAAGCGAAAATCGTCAACTTTAGTTTGATTATCTAACAAATTTGTAAAGAATTCATTATAATCTTAAATCAACAATTAATTGTTATGTTGGTTTATACAAAATGTTTGTACGTTTATAAGTAAGAATATGACAGAGGCGAGAGGCTTTGTTTGAGAGAAAAGAAGTTTTACTTCTAGCGCGCGTACGTCAGTACACACATATGTTTTTTTTAAGTATTAATAAGAAGAGAAATACCTATTTTAAATCTAAATGTCACATACGAAACTTCCTCAACTTATTGTTTTAAGCTTTATAAAAAAAATAAATTATGTAAAAAGTCACCTTAATTGCTAAAAATCCTGCGTACGCCCTTGCTGGCGAAACTGTAGCAGGGCCATGATTAGCGACTTCTTACTGCCGGAATTGAATGAGCGGGGCTTGGTGAACATGTGGTTTCAACAAGACGGTGCAACCTCACACTAAGCACGAGCCAAAATGGATCTTGTCAAGGAAGTGTTAGCTGGTCGTGTAATCTCCCGTTTCGGCGATTCGGAACGGCCAGCAACATTGTCCGATTTAACTACCCCAGACTTATTTCTTTGGGGACACTTGAAGTCGCGGGCTTATGCCAACAAGCCCCAGACAATCGCAGCCCTTAAGGAGAATATTCGATAGAAATGTGAACAGTTATCTCGGGAAATCTAGCGTAAAGTCATGGAAAATGCGATAAAACGGGCACAACTGGCGGCAGCCACTTGATGGATATCATATTTTACACTTAACAGAAAAAATTGTTATTGTAAAAGTAATTCAAAAACAAAATTGAATGATTAATTTTGCGCCACCCTTGGTATATAATTTGTGATTGCGATCAAAAGAATAATTATTAAGGATTACGTAAAAGAAAAAAAACCGTAAAATTTGGTAATTTGTGACCAAAGTTCCTAAAAATGCGGAGAGTATCGGTTTTCATTATTTTTCTAAATATTGCCATTAATACTCTTAACCAAGCAAGATGGAAATTTTTTTCTTATTTTTTCCATTATGAAAATAACCTACCCTATCACCCGGTACTGCGCTTGCAGTTGAGTTTCGGGATCCCCTGTATGAGTCCCATTATGCCACATAAAATATGACACAATATTTGTTGTATGACCAAGTCATTTAAATTTGAATATCACATTTATATGACACTTTTGACCAATATTTTATTTGGCAAACTTGACCATATTTATATGATAATGTAATATTGCCTTAACGATTTCAACTGATTTCTCGTGTATTGGAATTTATTGTTTTTAAGAAACGAAGTGACGGAACGGAACGGAACAAATATACTTACATTTTTGTTTTTTTTTTACATTTTTGTTTTTTTTTACATTTTTATTTTTTCCCCTTCGTCTCCATGTTTTTTTAGAGAAATGCTTAAAATTTCAAGATGAAATTTTTCTCTTCAATTCCAGAACCTGAAAAATCAAATAATGACAACAAATCTCTGGGTGGAACAGGTATGTTAACGTCATCATCCAAAAAAAAATGCAATTTTAAAACAAAATTCTTAAATTTAAATTTTAGTCGTGGTACGATTACAAATTAAGATGGGAACCTAAGGAATATGGTGGTGTTCACATGTTGCACGTACCCTCCGATCACATCTGGCGGCCAGATATCGTACTATACAACAAGTAAGTATATGCATTTTCAATCTCAAGGCATATTTTGAAAAAAAAAAAAAAAAAAAAAACACAATTGCAATCTTACGTCAATAGTTTGAAATTAAAAAAAATATATAATTCAATAATTTCGTGTATACCTTGCAAGAAATACTACAAAATATTTTAAATATATAAATGTTATTATCAACGAAAAATTGCCCCTACATAATTTATATAATTATAATTCAAATATATATTTTTTTTTGTTGTATTTAATTCCTCACTCTTAAATCTACTTACTCTCGTAAAAAATAAACTCTGAATATATTTCAACTATACATATCTACAAAATTTTTAAATGTTTTATTTCGAATTATTTATATCAATGTGAAGCAAAATTTTATTTAAAAAAAAAAAACTAAAACAATTTCCTTGATATTTTCAAATTAAAAAAAAAATAAACTTAAATAAATATAATTTATGAATTAAAAAAAAAAAAACAAATTACAATGTAGGCCAAAATGTTTGAATGCTTTTTTAAGGAGAACATGTAAACTATCAGGATTTTATCAAACACACACAAATACACGCACACCCAAATCTTCTTCAATACATCAAAACACCCATAACAACCCAAGTACTACAGTTCTGCCTAATATTAGATTTTGCGTTTAAGAAAATTCTACTCCATATTTAATTTAAAAAAAAAATGATATTATTATTATTTCCTATTTAAGTATATTCATACATTTTTAATATTAAATCAAAAACATAATTAAAAAAATATGAAAAAAAAAACATAAATAAACTATAATTAGTGCCGATGGTAACTTCGAAGTGACACTAGCAACAAAAGCGACTATTTATTCTGAAGGATTAGTTGAGTGGAAACCGCCAGCTATATACAAATCATCATGCGAAATAGATGTAGAATATTTCCCATTTGACGAACAGACATGTGTCCTGAAATTTGGCAGTTGGACATATGATGGGTTCAAGGTAGGTTTATAAACCAAATTGTAAGACAAAAAAAAAAAAAAAAAAACAAATACATCAACAAAAAAAAAAAAGAAAAGGTTGTCGAAAATTAAGATTGATCTTTTGAATAGTACAATGGTAGATTTTGGAAATTGTTTTTTTTTTGTTGTTTCACTATTTGAAATCAATTCGCATACAGAGTCCTCTTTAAGTCATATCTACAACCTCAAGGTAATCATTTTGAACTTTTTATGATGCTTTAGTTGTGAAGCAATACGAAAAAGTGTGATGAACCTACCTATATTAAGATAGTTCGAGTAATTTGTCATGAAAACAAATGAAATATCAAACGGAGAACATTGGGAGCAATTACTCAGAGCAGGTGCTCAATATAAAAAAAAGGTGAATGTGCTATGAAAATGGTACAAATTAATCATTCATACAAGACGTAGAACCTGCTCAGAAAAATGAAGTTTTGAGCAGATGCTCGGTTTTATTCATAACACTTATTAGCAGTTACTACTAAATATAATACTCGTACTTATACAGATACTTATTATAAACTCTGAGGAGGAACCATCAGAAAATGCAAAACAGTGAATAAGATGACAAAAGGAAATCGGAATCAAAATTCACGTGGATATCAACGCTAATTCTAATTCCATTCAATTTTTTCACTCTTGTATTTAATACAGCATATACCGGCACTAGAAATTCAAATAGGTATTCGAAGATTTAAAAAAAAAAAATCATACCAACTTAAGTTCAAATTCTAAGTTCCTCAGATCCTATGTAGACATACAAAATCACAACATCTTAAAATTAAAAGCAACAAATTCTTACTTCCTGGCGAAATGTTTGGCCTACAAGAAGACAACAAGAAGGCTTGTGAAAACTTGGCGGAAAAACATATATGGAGAGTTTAAGCAATTACAAAAAATTTAACGCAAGCAAATCGAAAAAATTCCAAACGCAAATAATGGTTAAGATAATTTTTTTTTTTTTTTTGGAAAAAGGAGTGGAGACTTCTCCAAACAATTTACTACGATAATCGACTTCGCTCATCGAACAGCGTGCTGCATCACAAAAAGCAGAGCGTAATTTTTCGTTTATGACTTCGTTGTGTCATTTTTGTATTGGATTTTTGGTTTCACTGATCATTGTAGGGCTGTGTTAATCAGGAACGATTAGATTTTTTTGATCCGATCATCGAAAAGTATTCATGATTGAAATCACAAATTTTCATCTCAATCGATATCAATCTCAATCATTTTGATGGTTCTTGATTTTCCATCCCTATCTCAATCACTTCAATGATTCTAGATTTTCGATATCAATCTCTATTGAATTATTAATATATTTTATCGGAGAAAAGAATTATGGGTCAGATTGGATTCGATCAAAATCGGTACAGTATTCGTTAAATTCGAAGATTGAATTTCATCGAAACCGAAATACAAAAATTGTCTGAGTGCCGAGTCTCATAGTCAACATGTTTTTACCTACTATCACGACCTGCCCTCTAGCTCCAGTGGAAACCCGAAAATTTTCACTCTCCAGAATTTTAGTACGGCGGATCGAAAAACAGAGTACACCAATAGATTGAGGAGGTGGAAATTGCCTATGGTCACGCCCAGCTCTCTAGGTCCATTAAAACACTTTTAATTTGACAGGTGTAATAATGCCGAATCATTTGCAAGAATACGCGCTACGTAACGTGGTGGTGGTAAATTGTAACGTCGTACAGTGGAAAGCCCACGTTTTTAGTTCACTCTACCGCGAGCCGGCATAGATGTCTACACATCAAAAAACGAATCGGAACAGTATGAAATAATGAATTGAGATGATCGAGGGATCGCTTGATTAAAATGATTGAATCATTTTGGCAATCGATTCTTGAACGATTCGATCATTTGAAATGAACGATTTACTCAACTCTAGATCATTGAAGTATTAAAAGTGATTTTATGTGCATACCAGCTTTTTTTTGGAGATTTTATGCTTAGCAAAAAAATCAAAAACAAAAGTCTCCAAAAAAATCCAATAACGTTCGCTTAAAAAGCTTATATTTTCAGTTCTACTTATTATTTCAGTTCTATTAACAGTCTTTAAACTTGGGAAAAATGACAGAGCATTAGCCGTAAAAAACCTTTCAGACTTTTGTTTTCGATATAACGACGCATCATGCGTCTCTAAATATCTCTTAAGTGCGAAATCGTTATCTATGCCTAATCAAGTTTCACATTTTAGCAACGTTACTTAAAGGCCTCTTAACTTAAACGCCACCCATCGTCACGTTTAAAGGTTACTTAAGGCCTTCTTAAATATATTTTGACATCTAAATCAAATTGTTTTTTTTTTTTTTTGTTTTTAGAGAAATGTGAATGTATTGTGTATTTCCTTATTAATTAATAACTTCCACTTATCCACTCTACACAAGAACACACCTTATTTCACTTCAAATCGTTTTTATTATTCATAAATCTCAATACTGTGCAATTAAAAAAAAACACTACGGGATAACTTTTTATCTCGTACTTTATGCTATCAAAATTAAACTGTTTCCATTCGCTCGAAAACAACCCCTTTTTAAGCGAGTTGAGTGGTTCTAGATTCTACTTACGTATACTGGGATCTCCTTCTAGAACGCGTTCCATTCCGGTTGTTATGGACTGGAATTGGTGTTCAGCTATAAAACGAAAAGATGGCGCTGTAAACTCTACACGGATTTACTATAAGCACGTTAATTTGTAGTTAGAACATTATGTATACATTTAGGATTTTCTTATGTTTAAAAAGTAGTTAGGTAATAATTAAGTCGGTCTAGAGAGAGTACAGTATGTAGGTAGAGAAAGTGTATCAGGAACGCAGGGACTAAACGGTAGGAATCTAAGTCCTCCTCAAGGCTAATCCATGCAAGAACTACTTTGGCCAGAAAGAGCAAAAAGGGAGATCAAAGGTAGAAATCTGATTCCTGCCCAGGGTTATTCAGTGGGGAAACAACAAAATTTTGAATACCAAAAAGGTTGACTCTAAGTGGTACATGCATGCCCAAATAAAGCGTTCACAAGTTGCTATCAACTAAGATCACCTAGATTATTATGCATCTGCGTCTGTACTTCCAAATCTTAAATCAAAAATTACAACGAGACTTTAAGCTTCGTATTATTATTTCCTACAAAGAAAAAGGTGTGAAATGTAAAGTTCAGAATAAAAATATTTATTGTGAATTTCCTTTTAACAGACTACTTTATTGATTCAAAATAGCTTTTAACGGCCTTTAGTCCATAAAAATTGGCGTTTCGTTCCGGCGATCTCACTTGGACTCATCAGTTGACTAGTGAGTGCCTTGTCAATACGCAATTTTTATTAAGTTCAGTTCAACTTACATGAACTTTTTGACTAGTTAATTAGTTGGAATCACTTATAGGTACTAAAATTCAATCTTATCTTAAATATAAATGCCGTACATCCCTTCTTTCCCTCTTGTAAGCGACTTTGTAGCCATATACCGTTGATGTCTATCTTCTGCGCATGCGCATAACACTTTTGTTGGAAGGCAGCTCAACTTCTTAAGCCTAGTAGATACATACTTCTTCGTGAAGTGAACAATTGACAGTTAAGAAAGTGATGTTTTGACATTTCTCACTGGTACAGACTTGTGAATGCGATGTGAACATCACCGAAAGTTCGGAAGTTCACCCAGATGTCAGTTCAAACAACCAAAAAAAATATAGCAAAGTTTGACAGCAATTTTCTGAGGGTGAGGAATAGATTTGTGTATTATAAATTGGCTCAATTTATAATACACAAATCGCAATTAAAAAAGAAGTATTTTTTTTTTTGAAACTATACCTTATAACAATTAAAAGTTCAAACTGTTAAACTACAAATGTTGAAAATGTCTAAGAAATTTAAATATCTGATTCAATTTTTCTTTGTGAATCTGACTCCATTTCAGAAAAATGTTCTCACAAAGTATTTTGTACGGTAGTGCCTGTTTTTTAACACAAAAACATAGCAAACTATTGATTTTAATATTATTACACGAAAATTAATAATCAATTAATATTTAATACTTTGATTTTCTATAAAAAAAAAAAACATCAAATAATAAAAAAAAAAATCCAGAAAAGATCATTCGCTGCTATATATTTGATTTGAATTTGATTCTATAACTGTAAAAACTAGAAAGAGAATAGACAAAGACATTTTCCTGAAATCGAAGTCTTCCCGAATATTTTGCGCAGGAATTGGTTCACCACTCGTCAACGAAAACTCTCCATTTATTTTATCCACACGGCTGCACGAGAACGTTCACGCGATGAACAAAAATGCAAATTTTGTATGAATTCACGACATGGTTCACAAGTATGTACTAGGGTTTAAAACTCAGTTTTGAGTTGCACCTTTACAATTTCATTTGCGGTACACATGAAACAGTTTATCAATTAAACAATTTTGAACAAAATCAATTTTGTAGCATTCCCTTTTCAGACGCTTGTGAACCAAAACTATAATATTTAGTTTCAATTTCACATAATAACTTAACTTTCATTAAAACTCTAATGTAAATTCAGTAATCATGTAAAGTCCTAATGTAATCTTGCCTTAATATTATTTCATAGTCCGCTAATGTGAATTATTCTCTTGTTCAAGTAAAAGTCAAAATTTTCGTTAAAATCTATTCGTTAAGTTTTTGTTGTAAAGTTGCCGCAGCTTTCTCGGCCCAAAAAAAAGTAGAGTTGTATTTCCTTTTCCATGCCATAAGGTACAAAATCTTGCGTTACATTTTTACAAGAAGAAAAAACTTTACAGTCCACTAATTATAGAACATACAGACATTCACTTCTTGGTTGGTAGCGCTGGCATTTGACACCTGTCAGCTGTCATTTGAAGTGTCATAATATTAGATGAATTTTTGCCATTTACTATAGTGGATCGCTTAACAATCGAACAACGCGTTAAAATTACTACAAAAGTGGTGTTTCAAACGTAGCCGCTTTTCGCACATTACGCGATGATTATGGTCGTCATAATCGACCGACTACGAAAGCAATTGAAGAAAGTGGAAGCCTTACTGATGTCGTAAGGCCTGTGCATCATCGTAAGGCACGCTCAGTAGAAAATATTGCTGCCTGCAAGTGTTCGTATTGATCCAAATTTATCGATTCCTTGGCGTTCGCAGCAATTGGTCGAATGATAACCGATTCATTTTTGGCCGGTTATTGAAGATCATGGCTTGGACGCTATCTGGTTCCAACAATACGGGGCCACAATTAACACAACACGACCAATTATGGCGTGAGAAGTTTCCTGGTAGCGTAATTTCACGTTTTGCTGACGTCAATTGGGCACCAAGATTATGCGATTTGACACCGTTAGATTTTTTTTCTATGGGGCTATGCAAAAGACCGTGTTTACGCGAATAATCTCCGAACTCTAGACACATTAAAAGCCAACATTACTCAAGTTATGGCCGAGATACCGCCCAAAATGTGCAATAAAGTGGTTAAGAATTACCTAAAAAGAATCCCATGCTGCGAATCTTCTCGAGGCGGCCATTTGAATAATATTGTTTTTCACACTTAATGGCAAATTCCAAACTTTATAATAAAATAAAATTTTCATCAAAAAAATGTTTTATTTAGCTTTACTTTCGAGACCAAAAAATTAATGACCCTAAACAACAGATCAACAGACACAGCCAGCATTTCTTGAATTTTCGAAACAATTTGTATACATTATGAACATTGCTGATTTTCTGTAAAGCCTTCAGCCTTTTTTTCACGAATATTTTTAAGGTTATCAAATTTTTATCTTTAATAATAACTCTTTCTTTTGATGTATTACAACTTTCCAAGCATTGTTTAGAGTTTCTCTCTTAGACATAAATCTTTTCGATTCAAAATTCCCTCAGCCTTTAGGTAATGCGTACAAATTGAGTTGTTGCGTTAAAATTAAGTAAAATTTTGAGTATGAACCACCCCCCTCAGTGCTTCCCAGCCACTTCTACTCTTTTATTTCTTAATTCGATTAATTTCATTTTATTTTGGTCGGAGATAAAAAATATGTAGGTAGACAAAAAATATTCAGCTTGAATTTTGAATATTTTAAGTTTAACAGGTCTGGTATCTGTAACTAGTGCCCGGCAAGATAGAGGGCGGCAAAATTTCCAAAATTTCATGTTTTAACATCAAAGTTATAATCGAAGCAATTAATTTCGAATACAATGTTGAAGATCTCAAAAAAAAAAATATTACTTTAATACCATCGCCACCCCCCCCCCCTCCCTTACGGCAGTTCCTTCTTTTTTACTCATTGCAACTATTTCGCCCCTGTCGGTCATATCTGAGTTACTATTTATTATTTAGAAATAAATTTATAATGGTAAACAATGACCCTGTGACTATCAAATGGAATGTATACTTTTAATGCGACAAAATAGAATAAAATAATGGATAAATGAAAATTCAACGTATATTTAAAATGTATCCATAATTGTTTATTTATGTATAAAGATAAAGAAAGCTTGCCAATCAACATCAAACTTAATGTGAATTATTCGAAATGGAAAATCAGAAATTATAATTAGGATTTAACTAACATCGATACAAAAGTCAGTTCAAAAGTACTGACAGGTTTGAAGTTTGTAACGTAACCCGCAGAAGACAAAATTGTTATTGTAAGGGTCTTATATTTGCAAAACAATTTTAACTATAATTTTAAAACAAAACCAGTTTGGTGTCAAAATTGGAAAAAAAAATTAATAGAATTGCAACAGCGAAAAAATACCAATACTTATTACACTTGCAATTCATTAACATAAATTAAAAGAATGTGAAGTGGAGTGACGGCTAAAAAAAGTGATTTATGTTACCATATGGTCACAAGTTTATGTTTTGATTTGAATACTTCTAGATGTCAAAGTAAGAACGAGAGAGAGTGTTCTGAGTACAATGTTCACCTTACTCCTGTGTTTGATCAACCGCGGGCGAGTTTGAATTAAAAGCGGGTTGAAAAATGAAGACCCTTAATCATTAACAAATCTTTTGAAATTGTTTCTTAAAATCATATACAAACTTTTTCCACTTTCTTCCATTGTACTATCTGCGATCGAAGGTTAGGTACCTTATTCCCCACAAAAAAAAAAAAGAAGATAAATATGAAGCTTGAGAATTATTTTACCTAAGATAAATCTTTTAGAATTATTATTAAAATTAAGAAAAAATAAAAAAAGATAAGCATATTTGAAAACTTTCTTTAAATTTTCGTTTTCTTCTCATATCCATATCGTTACATACATTTTTTTGTTTTGAATTAACATTTAAGTTAAAATATTCATCTCATTTATTCCAAGGCAAAAGCTTTTGATAATAACTATTTGACAATATAGAAGTAATGCTTTAATAATTAAATGCATAGTTTGCGCCAAATATTTTTTCAATAAATAATCTTCTACCTACTTAGTATTTGAACTATTTTAATCCATTAATTCATTTTTATCAAACTTTCATAATTTAACAAAAGCTTTCGTCCTTCAAAATTGTTAATTTATATTTAAATAAAAAATCAATTTATTTTTGATTTGGTTTTTATTATTAAATTATATATTCATCTTATTTTGTATTTTTGTAATTTAAAAAAAAAAATGTCCAGGTATAAATAAAAAAAAAAAAAACAAATAGATTTCACCTCAAAGAACTGTGATTTAAAATATAATTTTGATGAGAAAGTAAAAAATTTACTTCATAACTTACAGTTCTTTTTGAATTTAAATAAAATTTAAAAAAATAAAAAAACTAAATTAACATTAAAAACTAAAAAAAAAAAGAGTCCAAATCTAAGACGACTTACATAGGTTAATTACTTATATCAGTTTTTAGAGCATCGATAATTATTTTTTTGTTTAAATATATTATAATATTATGATGAAAATATGACAAAAAAATTACCCTTGCCCTTTGACCCTCTAATAAAACTGTGCGATGGTAAATAAAAATAGTCTTTTCTAACCAAATATTTTGTATATACTATTAACAATTTCTTTTTAACCTATGTTTATGCTACTAATACTACTACAATCAAATCAAACTTAAACAATAGTAGAATTATTAGAGAACCTTATTATCTTGCGAGTGAATGTGTGACGTTGGTGAAACAAATAAACAAACAAACAAAAATTCGAACAATAAAAAACACACACACAAATACCTACAGAGAAATGGACTTACCTAAAATAAGTCCTGTTAATATATTTCAAAAAAAAAAACAACTGAACTCAATTTCGATTATTTTTAATTTTATTTTCAAACACAAGTCCATAATACTTGACTGCATCCATTTAAACAATTTGATATTCACACAAAAAACAATTTTCCTTAAATATTAACAACAAAAACAATGAGGATTATTAATAAATAAACTAATTTTATAAAATATCTTCTTACTATTATTTTGTATACTATAGAATAATTTATGAAGTTTATTTTATCTTAAAGTCTTTTTTTTTTGTCAAACTTAAATTAACTATAAGCTTTTATAAATCAATTATGGGTTAAACAACTCATCCAACTCGATGATATGGTGTCGCAAATCTAATCGGGACAGCACACATCAATATTCAATATGAGCCAGGGCTAGTCCCAGACAACCTATCCAAGGGACAACTCATAACGAATCAACTCAAATCATCTCAAATGGTCGAATCACCTCAAAAAAACTTTATTTATTTGCGAGATTATATTTTGCTAACTACTGCTTGTGTTTAATGCCCTTCCGTTACCTGTTTGTTTTTTTTTTTTTTTTTCATTTAATCTGAATTGGAGCAGAGCACTGAGAACATAGATTTCTGTGCCAAATATGATAAATTTATTTGACTCGCAAATACTTATACATAATATTTATAATGCGAAAAAATGAAATGATATGTATATAATTGATAGCGAAGTAACCTCATGCGAAATATTGAAATGCAAGATGAAATAGTTAATTGCTATGTGAAATGCACGAAATGATGATTTTGGATTTGCTAAATAAAAACTTGCAGACGAAAATTGCAAAACAATTATATGTAAGTGCGAAATGATTAAACTGCTATACAAGAAATTTGCGAAATTTTGATGCGAAATGGAAAACATCATTTACGCACTTGAACTTTTTGTTTATGTTTGACATTTTAAAGGAACTTCAGTGCTGATAGAAATTCTCAACAAAAGAAAATTATCTTTCTTGCTTATAAGCCTAGTACGCTCCTGATGTGAAACGAAATTCTGGTGTGGTCTCCAGGGTTCGTACTTCACTTTGAGAAAAAAATAGAATCTACTTCCTTACTTCGGTTTTTTTTAAATATTCTTCTTTTTTTTCAATTGAAAAAATCCTTAATCAATAGATGAAAAGACAGCACTGATCGCCACGCGATTTTTTCGAATTTTTGAATTTAACATCGTTTAAATGTAAATCTAAGTTTTTGTTTAATTTCTAAATAAAATTCGGAGCTTTTGGATTTACTTAGTTTTTTTTTTCCACACTTGCTTCGAAATTTTGAATCTGAAGTCCGAACCCTGGTGGTCTCCAAAACGACTGTGAAATACTTAGGGAAACCACAGCTTTTGCAATTGTCAAAATGTCATCAATTGCAAAAAAAAAAACGAAAACGGAAAGAAACACAGAAAGCTATGCTGCAATGACGCTACGGTGTGCACATCGGACTGTCTCCTCCGATTTTTTTCGACGTGAATCCAACTTATATTTTTCAGACACAAACTAATTTGAACACATCCGACTCACTTTGCGTTCAGCATCAGCAGTAGTAAAAACACTTAGGCCTGCCGCCCACTAGGCAACTTTTAGTTGCTCACCCCAGCAACTTTTAGTTGCTCCCGGTTCAATTACATTGGCTTATATGGGAGAGCGCCCACTGGGCAACTTAGTTGCCGGCAACTTTAAGTTGCTCGGAGTTGCTCGCGGAACTTAGTTGCCGGCAACTCCGGGCAACTTTTAGTTGCTGACCCCCGCCCACTAAGCAATTTCCGAGCAACTTTCAGGAATTTTCGAAAATTTAACGTTTTTATTTGTTGTCCATTGAAATACTACATTGATTTTGCATTTTAGACAGGTCAAATTGAGATAGGTTTAGGTGGAGCACGTTTTTAAAGAAAATTAAATACAAAAAAACACAAATATTAATTCTCAAAAGTTGCTCGGAAGTTGCTTAGTGGGCGAGGGCAAGCAACTTTAGTTGCTCGGAGTTGCCGGCAACTCCGAGCAACTTAAAGTTGCCGGCAACTAAGTTGCCTAGTGGGCGGCAGGCCTTAGAGAATATATAATATGGAGCGCTTGTTTTTATTCGAATGCGAACCTTTCATAGGGGTCGCTGTTCAAGTTTCGGTCACTGAGTTTTCTGCACATTGGAGAAAAAAACTAAAAAAGAAGATATTGAAATCTTTAAAAAAATAAACACTTATTAATTTCAAGAATTACTTCAAAGTAGAACAATTCAGACAGAAAATAAGCAATTTATGACTTAAGATTGATAGCAGCCGTATGATCTTCTAAGACTTTATCTAAACCGAAAGTGAAATAGCGCCCCCTTTCATGGCCCAGGCACTACAAAATGCATTAGGGATAGAAACGAGCACTCCATATTATATATCCTCTAAGTAAAAACAAAACAAAAATCTGTGGTCGTTGGAGAAATATTTCACTCAGAAAATGCAAATCTTATTGGGACACACTGGTTCAATTTTGAACGTGACTTATACTATGTTTCCACAGAAGGTTTATCTCAATTTAGATTAAATAAATCTATGTGACTAAAAAAAAGATTAACTTTGACAGTACCTCTCGAAATGCAAATGTTTTTCATTTTTTCGTATAAAGTTGAAGTGAGACAGAAAGTTTCATGTTTGGCAAAAAAAACAAGAAGGGTTGGATTTTCCAATGAATGCGTTCAGCGCAACATAAATTGGTTTGTTTGATTTGTAAAACTATTTGCTCTATGAAGATTTTACAAGATTTATTTGAAATCTTCTAGATTTACGAAATAAATTTTTATGGTAAATCTTAGAGATTTGAAGAAGATTATGGCAAATCTTATCAAATCTCGGTTTAGTGGTTGGTGGAAACATAGTATTAAGGCCCAACTAGTATTAAGGCCCAAAAGCAAAATTAGCTTATGTTTACAAAATTTCCCAGTCTAGCCATAATTAACTTATGCGCGCATGAGTAAAACACCGCTTGCCCTACGCCCCACACTTGATTTTCGTCGCTATTCCTTGCTTCGCATTTCACAAAAGAAAACGTCTCAAAAAATCTACTAGTTTTAAAGAAAAAATTTAAGAAAATCCTACCTTTCTTGCCATCTCTTTCTCACCATGAAGTGAAAAAAATCAATGGAGATAGTCCAATGTGAACAACGTCAATGAAAGATGCAACAAATAAAGGGTGTTTTTTAGGGGTATGAAACTTTAATTTGGCAGCACTATTTGAACTGGCGGCCATTTTGTCAGCTGTCAAGTGATTTATTTTTAGTTTGGTTTGGCATTTCAACATGAATAGACTGACGCGTGAACAACGCTTCCAAATTGTGCCCAAATGGGCCTAAAACAATATTCCCGTTGATCCCAATTTTCTTAAGCGAATTTTGTTTAGCGATGAAGCTCACTTTTGGTTGAATGGATACGTCAATACGCCGTATTTGGAGTGATGATAATCCTCAAGTGTATGTTGAGACACCGTTACATCCACAAAAACTGACTGTTTGGTGTGCTTTATGGTTTGGTGGAATAATTGGTCCGTACTTCTTTAAAAACGATCCTGGCCAGAACGTTACAGTTAATGGTGACCGCTATAGAGCCATGATTACTGACTTTTTCGTTCATCAATTGAACAACCATGATGTGCATAGTTTTACAATATGCATAGTTACGGACCCGTGAATTGGCCTCCAAGATCGTGTGATTTAACACCGCTTGACTATTTTCTGTGGGAATATGTGAAGTCACTAGTCTACGCCGCTAAGCCCGAAATAATTGACCACTTAGAGGAAAACATTCGCCACGTTATTGCCGATATACGGCCACAAATGTTGGAAAAAGTCATCGAAAATTGGATCTCCAAATCAGGCTACGTCCGAACCAGCCACCCGTCTCAAAGTTCTACACCTCTAAAAAAAAACACCCTTTAGTTGAAGTGATATTTGGGTCGTTTTTGAGGGCGATCTGTGGTGGTAGGTTTGTAGGTGGAGGAAAATATGTAACTTTGTTACAAATGTTTGAGTGTGTGCATCGACATCGTTCTTTAAACACCAAATTTTGGTTATTGATGTGTAAACATCTATGCTGGCGGTTGAGTGAAAAAAAAACGTGAACGTTCGTGTGCAACGTTACGTCGTGCAACGTTGCGCAGTGCTACGTTACGATCTGCATACTAGGATGGGTGCGTTCAGTGAAAAAAATCTTAAGATCCCCTTCAAGCAAAAACAAGTCCGTTTTGGATCCGCGCACTTTGATGTTTACACATATTAACCGTGAGTCCCGGCACTCACACAATTTTTTAGTTATTCCCTTGCTATCACATGTCACTTGCCAATACAAGATTTATTTTAATAACTAATAAGTATTATAATAGGAGTTAGGGCAGGCAGATTTGAGTTGTATGAGTTGATAATCGAGTTGAGTTATTCATTTGGTGTAAGTTGCAGGGGCATGAGAAGAGATAATCTAAGTTTTATTGGCTATGAGTTGCATTGCTCCAAAAATCAATAAATTCCTTTATTGATCAGTTAAATTTTTCAAAAGTCCATTCGAATTATATTTTTATTTTTAAAGCAAAACTTTTGTAGCATTTGATCAAAAACGTTTCTTTTCCTTTAAAAGTGCAAACCTCTTGACAAGGCTATGAACTAACTTAACTCCCTGAAATTTTATTTGTTCATAAATTCGCATTGAAAATTAAGATAAACAACAATTAATTAATAAAATAATATTATTCAGCTGTACACATTTAATAAAATGAAAAAAAAAATTCAACGAAAAATATATTTCTTCAATTATTATGTTTTTTTTTGGATTTTATAATTTTGGTTCAATTTAAAAAAAAAAAAAAAGAAATCTAAAAACAACAACAATCAAAATTAAGGAAATTGTAAAAACAAACAACCACAAATATTTTTACAGTGCTGATGGTCATTATGAAGTAACACTTATGACAAAAGCAACCGTCTATAGTAATGGTTTGGTTATATGGCAACCACCAGCCGTCTATAAGTCATCCTGTTCAATCGATGTTGAATATTTTCCATATGATGTACAGACGTGCATCTTAAAATTAGGAAGTTGGACCTATGATGGTTTTAAGGTGCCCATACATGATATTCTATTATTTTCCTAAATATAAATTAAAAAAAAAAATTAAAAAAAAAAAAACAAATCCAGTATCATGCAAATTAATATTACTATGTGAAACTAAGTGAATTCATTGTTAAGATAACGGAATGTTAAATTTTAATTTAATTAATAATTATTTTTAATTTTAATTTAATGATAGCGTTCTTCTTAGTCAAGTGAAAACGGCAATCGGAAATTGAATTCTGTGGGATTTGTTTAAGAAAAAAATAAAAAATAGATGAAAAATATTTTATTTAAATAATGTTTTATTGGTTTTGAAAAAAAAAAAAACAAAATTAACTGAGTTGCATGCAATACAAAAATAAGTATTTAATTTAAATCATTTTCAAACTACCACAGAATTCAACGGGAATGATATTGTCTTGTTTTAGTTGATTTGAATATTCAATGAATAAAAAATATTCCTGCATGAAAAACGTTGCATGTTTTCTTTTTTTTTATTTTCAAAAAGTCGGGCGGTTTTTTTTTTCAATAAACACTTTCAATCAATATTCAGACCCTAAAACATTACTTTTAAGTCTTCAGAATTGTTGGGGCAAATCTAAGGCCATATGCAAAAACATCGTTTTATTAAAAAAAATTAACATGGAAAGAAAATTTCTTAAAAAAATATGCACGACTGGATCGCACGAACTTGCTCTTGTGGTTAAATACTGTGTATAACCCCACATTGAAGATGCATGATGTTATTAAAAGAGTCAAAAGTACTAAAAAATTGATTTTTTGTTTGATTTTATTTTGTTTATAAAAAATGTTTTTTTAAACATTTTTGAATGCATTATTGTTTAAACTATTGAGAAGCATCAAACTGCAAAATTCATGGCAAAGATCTAGGCGAATAACCCAAAAATAAGACCATTTTCTCAAAAAACGTAGAATACCTAATTCCGTTATGTGAATTTTTTGACAAAAACCTGAAAAGAAGTTTTCTTATAATTGATTTAGTTACTACGGGTACGAAATTTAATCAAAATCATTAGAGCCATTTTCGAGAAAATTTAATAAAACCAAAATGTTTGCATAGCAGCTACCCGTTCTAGATGAGCTAAAACAAAAATTCGAATTTCCCCTCTAGGGAATCACATAAAAATGCTCTGTACCAAATTTCATGCAAATCGGTTCACCCGTTTAGGCTCTAACTCAAATTACAGTGGACGCACCTACGCACAGATGTATACAGACCGACGGACGGCATGACGAAACCCACTTTTTCGGACTTCTCGATTATCGTAGTGTTAGTTTTGATTATAAGCTCGAAATTTTGTTTTAAACGAACCCAATACTTGCCCTATATAGAGCAAGTATAAATGGCAGCACTTACTAAAAAGTGTTTTACCTTTTTTTGACAGCCAGAAGTTTGTTATTTTATTTTTAAATAACATTATTTCTATTAATAGTTTTAAAAAAATTACTTTCAAACTCAAAAAAATGGTAAAATACAAAATATTGATGACAGATTTTTTCACAATTTCAAAAAAACTTAGTTCTAAATTCACTTTTAGTATTCACTAAGTCTATTAATTCTTGATAGAATACGAAATAAAAGAGTAGATATAAAATTTTTTAAAATATCAGTCCTCAATTTTTTAGTTTTTCACCATTTTTTAGTTTGAACGTAATTTTTTTCAAAAACTGTTAATAGAAATAAGTTGATTTAAAAATAAAATAAAAAATAGACTTCTGGCTTACAAAAAAGGTAAAACACTTTTTAGTAAGTGTTAGCAATTTTTTAATTAATTTTTTTTCCAATGTAAATATTTTTGTATAAAATGCGACAAAACTCCTAATGAAATAAAGTACTCTCCATAAGCATTTATATGAAATAAGTTTCATTCTGTTGAGCAATATTGAAATTAGGCACAAAGTCCGTACAAATTTCCACATGAACCTTTCATCTCCGAAATAGAATTTGGAAAAATTTTAAAAATGTTGTTTCAATAATTCTGTTTTGTATTCTTTAATTTGTGTAAATTTTTTCAACAAATTTGAAGTTTCGAATTCGGTTTTTACTGATTTCATAAAAAAAAAGGTTTGAATTTGAATACTCTATGGCTAACGTGTGAGTTAAATTCAGAACACTTTTGTGAATCCGTGCGGAAATCAATTGGTGCATATTCATAGTCACTTTTAAACTCCAGTTTATCTTAGACTGGGGTTTATTCAATGTTATTTAGATAGGATAAGCCCAGGTCTAAGATAAACTGGAGTTTAAAAGTGACTATGAATATGCCCCATTATGTTTAGGGATTTATTTCGAAACGGTAATCAGAACAGGGATGCTAAAAAAAAAAAATGTCATCGCTGATATTTTTAAGATATCGGCGTTTAAAAGGTATGTAAAGCAACATTGATTTCCAAAAAGTTAAAACTAAATATTTGAAAATATATTTTATGTAGCAAAATAATTTTGATTATATGTATTAATATTATACATAGGTAAAGAAAATACCTTTCATAAGATACCAAAATCATTATTTTCGGAAAAATAACATTATTTTTCTGTATTACCGATTTTCAAGCTCAAATATCTCGAAAATCCCACGAATGATTTCGAATTCAGACAGCGTGGAGAAAGGCAGCTACACTCCTAAACAGTGACAGTTTGTGCAAAAAGCAACCAAACAAACCTTTGTCACATTTTTAACTGTCAAATTCACATATGGAGTATGATACTAAAAATATAAAATACACATTTGGTGAATTTAACTTTTATAAAATGTTAAAAAAAAAAATCTGATGCTTTAGGTACCTACTCGTTTATAATTTAAAAAAAAATCTTCTAGAATCATAATTCAAATCCTTTAATATTGTACTAAATCGTCTAAAACCTCGAGTTAACTCATTAAATTTGCTGAGTTTACTCACGATTAACTGAACAGCTATCAGGAAAAAGATGTTTTATCGACAGACAAACTTCTTTCACATATCACTGTGGGTTAATTTACTTCTAGAGTTAGCTAACTCTGGTTAAACTCACTAGTGAAAAATTGGGACTTATAGTCCATCATAGCTTGTCAAACACAAAACAATTTATTTGTATCGGATACTAATTTGTTGTTTTTATCCCATTTCACTTAATGAATAAGTATGTTTAAAATCAGAAACCCATTCTTTGTTTTTAACCCATGCATCCTTAAAATAGCAAAATTAAAAAATAAAAAACTTTATAAATAGCTAGCTTTTTAATGCTGAGCCTTTAATTATGAGCTTCTTTATACAAATATTACTTCTTAAGCACAAAAAGAATCATTAAAATCGCATCTAGTGCACTCAATAGATCTCCTAAATTAATTTTTACACTACAACAATAACTTTGAAAAAGAGACATATTTTTTGTTTTACACCATTTCACCCTAAAATAGCAAAATAGAATTTTTGAAATCGTACATGTGGTTTCAGAGGTTAGCCCGATCAAACATTCCCGCTTTATACCTAAATATTTAAATATACATTGTGTCTAGGAAACAATGGATAACCTTTTAACCGGGACAACCAGGCCTTAAGACTTTTAAACAAAATATATACAAAGAATATTGCCCATGTGGCCTCTATGTTTTGATGGTTTTTTCAAAAGAGTTTAAGGAAGCACGGCTATAGTAAAATACTTGAACATTTCGACCACCAGTCAATGATTCTTATTGATTTTTTTTTAAATCTTTATAATGTTCTAGAATAAACTTTACTAATAGATAAATTATAAAACTAAGCACTAGTTATAGTTTTTTTTCTTAATTATAACTAGCTAGCCCTCCTGGCTTAGCATGGGCAGACAAACCTTAGCTTCGCATACAAAATACAAAAGAAAATATAAATAAATATCTAAGCTTATTTTTGTAATCGAATACTACTTTATGGGTTTTAACCTACTTAACGTTATGAATGGCTAAATATATAAAAACATGATCGCCTAACTACAACCTTTATTACTTTCCCAACACAGAAGAAATGTTTGTGATTTATAAAAAGCAATTTTTTTGTATAACCTTTGAAACACGAAGACATTTTTTTTAAAAATAGGTGCCACTTTTCGTTTCTACCCCATTTCACCTTACGAAAAACAAAATTTGAAAAAAGAATATCCCCAAAGCCATTTCCTAAGCAAAACCTTTTAAACAAAAAAAGAATTTCCTAAATCGGATATTCTTAATTTCACCCCATTTTACCCTAAGAAAAAAATTTTTAAAAAGAATATCCCTTAAGCCATTTGCTTTCAAGAATTTCTTAAATTAGACAATTTTTTTTGTGTTTGTCTCATTTTGCGGTAGAAATAACAAAAGTTGAAGAAGAATTTCCTAACTGCCTACAGCGCCACCTGTTGAGCGATAATTGAATTGAACTGAAAAATTAATTGTACGCCTTCAGCGCCACTTGTTAAGAATTTCCCGACATTTCTTTTATACTTGGCCAATGACTTTAAAAGTTGCCTATTTAATGTTCTTGCGGAAATGGTACATTGGATGCTTGTTTTTACAATAATAATAACCAATAAAATTGAATTTACTTGAGGAGCTTTGTATTTTGTAATATTTTCTCAAATGAAAATTAAGTGAGGGTGAATACTAAATTATTAGGCCTATAAAAGTACTTTTTGCAATAAGTGGTAACGCATGTCACTTGATCTAAGCCTACATTAATTTTACTTCTTGCACAAACTTGAGGCCGGTTGCTCATGAGGGACACATGTTATTTGGGCACGAGGGCAATATTTTTTTTTCTAAAAGGTCTGGTTTACCTGATTGCAAGATAATTCAATATTAACTGGACACCCTGTATAATAAATCGGAGATAGATTACAACCATTACGTACCTTCATTCTACTTAAAAGTAAAGTGCACGTTCTACTCTTAAGCTGTGTTTAAACTTTCGCGGTTTTATGTTAAGTGTGAACTATTTGTTTTTGGCCATACGCGGAGCAACGAAAGTATAAAACCCGATTACGAACAACGACGCTATTCAGAACACTTTTGGATTTTCGATAAACGGTGTTACCCTCTTTTTTTTATTTATGAAGCATGTTTATTTTGTGGAAACAAATGACTTTAAACGGTTTCGGCATAATAATCAATTAAGATAAATTCAAAGCCAACAGGGCAAACCCTGGCGTTCGTTTAAAACACAAAAATTTAAATCTTTATTTCCTGCATGTTTTATTGGCTAATTTTTTTTTTATAAAATGCATGTCCACAAAATAGAATCAAAATAAACAATTTCCAAATCAAATAAACATTCATTGAATATTCAAAATGAATATATATTTTATTAATTAATAAACATTATTAATTTTGAAGTTAATGAAAAATTTTAGCTACCATTTAAATAAGTGTTTTATTTTTCGTGTTACTTGTTGTTGTAAAGGAAACTAAAGATACATGAAATGAGAGAACAAAATATAAAAAATGAAAAAAAAAAATATTAATTTTTATTGGAAATTTTTTCTTTAATAACTAATAATAGTATACCTACTTAATAATAAAAAAAAATATAATAAATATAATTTTTTAAAAACTAATATAAATGGATTTTTTCATTAATTGACTTATCTTCTTCTTTTCTCTTTTTTATAAATTTAAACAAAATCAAAAACGCATTTTAAAAATTGATATTCAAGTGTGGCATCGGCGAACTAAAATTAAACGATCGTTTAAACTTAAAAAAAATAAAATCAAAACCCAAAAACTATAAATCTAAATGTGAGAAAAAGTTTTCAATATCTCTGTGCACTTTTAAATATCTTATATATAACATATTTAATATTACAAAAAAAAAATTAAAAAAAAAAAAATAATTTTTATTCAAAATCAGTAAACATTTGATTTTTCTGTGAATGATTGATGATGATTTACGGGACTTGTAGCTATTATAAATAAAATAATTTTAATTTGTGGAAAATATTATTCTTCTTGTTATTATATAGTGTTTATAAATGAAGTTCTAGATTAAAACACATTTGGCAAAGCTAGAGTTATGTCAGTGTAAATGTTATTTTGGTTCTTATAAGTTTTTGTAAAGCTTATGCTTGAAGCTAATTATGTTTTTTTATTTATTTTTTTTATTTTTTTTTTTTGAATATATGTATTTATGGACAAAGACCTGATTGAAAAATATTGCACATGCTAATTGTGATCGCGCGATTATTCAATCCGAAAAATATAAAGTATGAATTTAAATCTGAATGAATCCGTACAAAGCTAAGAAATCATTCCAAAAGATTTTTAAGGCTAATCTTCTAATTTCTAACAATAAGTCAAAACTACACGAATATTATTGCTAAATGTTAATGATGTGACTGATCGTCGAAAGAAAAGAGATGGTTCTTTGTTTAGACGTTGCGATAGTTCAACTGCTGCGAATTTTTATTGAGCTTGCACAAGATGCACTCTTGCAAATGTTGAATAAATTAAATGGATTTGCGGTGCATGTAATGAATGACTTCAGTTTAAATATCGATTATTTTTTCATTCAGGTCTGAGGTCATAAACATAAGGGGATAGTGTGAGCTTTATAATTAGAAGATAGGCCTTTTGACAAAAATATCGATGCATGAGCATTCTGGTGTGTGGGTTAATATCGAACGTATACAAAGTTCTTCAATACAGTTTGAAGTCAGTTCTAATAAAGTTTGCAAAACTTTATTAATCAATAAAATACTGACACCTTAAGTCAAAACTTGGTACTCCAACAGAAGAAGATGTTTGTTTCTCTTTTATTTTGTATTGTATTAACTGAAGAATTTAAAGTGCGCTAATTCACTAAGAATCAGTTGTACGAACAGGGTTTAAATATTGATCTGCGGTTCAGCCATTTTAACTCACCAATTTCTGTGGGTTTACTCAGGCTCAAATTTGTGATAATAGCTATTAACATGGCTTGAACCGAAATCAACAGCGAGTTAAAATTGCTGAATCACTCGCATCAATATTTGAACCACCTTTGTGGCCCACAGTTTTTTGATACATTTTGGTTTAAGTATTAGAGCAGAACATTTGCTATGTATAAACGATCAGCAGAAGCTGTATGGATGAGGAAGAGGAAGAATCGATTCCTCGACGTAAACTCCATCTCGGACGTTACAATTACAATGATTCTAGTGATCTGGCAAATATTGATATAAACTCAAACGCTTCGTAATGAGCTCTAAGTGGTTCAACGAATAGAAAGAAAAGTTCCAAGATTCTTTGGGTATCATAATAGACCAACTCATGGTATAAGTGGTTCAAGCATTACTGCTTGGCAGCCACCTTAACCGAACCTAATGTAAACTTACGATCGGTATAGGTTTTCACAAATCAAAAACAGAAATTTAGCAACTCTATATTTCAAGTCTTTTAAATTTCTTCTTTTTTTTTCAAATAAAATAATTAAATTAAAAATGGAAGCATGCTTTAAATAACAAGATAAATATGTAAAAACTAAAGCCATACAGATCAGTCTCGGCCATCTTTTCCAGTGGTTTATTTTTCCTCATTCTCTTCTAGGTAGGTAGGTAGAAATGGCGGCCCAGAGCAAACTAGCTCCGTGACTCAATTAGCGCTAGAGTGCGCCGTTTTGATGCCATAACTCTTATTGACCTTTGGGTTGAAAGTGGTTTTATTAGAGGGGGTTTGGGGATACACCCCCTTACGGGTCTGAAAGGGGTATATTCTTAGACCCCCTTAGTCCCGCTTACGAGCTGTCTAAGAATTAAAGTGGAAGTTAAACCTAGATCCACTTTGTCTTGTTGAGGAAAGCTATCAAATCTTTGATCTTTATCTCAGAAAGTTCGCTAAGATGCTCTCAATATGGCCAGAGCAGGGCATTTACAGAGTAAATGAACTACCGTTTCCTTCTCCTGTTAGTCCCCACAACTACAACAAAAAGTATTGTACGAAATGCTCAGCTTCGCCGCAAGATCTTCTACTGGCCAGTGACGAGAACATGTCAGCAACGACCCTGGCTATGTCTCGGCTAGGACTTATTATACAATGGCCATATCTTTCTGGATATAACGCAGTTTGTTAAACTTCCCCGCACCAACGATTGGATTCAGTAAGAAAAATTGAGAATATATTGCTCTTTGTAACTCCAAGTGGAGTGAGCTATGAAGATCTGATCCTTGCCTGGCCAGTACATCAGTCCATTTGTCTTTCAAAGCCACAATGACCTGGAACCCAGATAAGAGTGATCCTGAGGTTGACATTAAGGCTTGAAAGCTCATCCTGACATTGCTGAACAAGTTTAGAGGATGATATAGCCGAATCAATGGCTTTGACTGTATGTCAGGATAGCGGCATTCCGGTTTAGGTTAAGGTCTTGTTTGAGTACCTTACATGCTTTCCTGATTGCTAGTAATTTATCATGAAATTCACTAGCTAGGATTTGGGAAAAATTTAGTCGTGCGATGTTTTCTATGTGTTTTGGTTTATTTGTCTAAATTCATAGAAAACATCGCACGACAAAACTGAAATTTTCACAACTAATTGACGACTAATGAACCGCAAACTATTAACCAATAAACCATTAACCTACCGAATAGACCACTGTTTTTTTTAAAATTGAATAGCCAGATCAGAATATTTTTAAATGCAAACAAAGAATGAATATAATTTAGGTCAGTGATAAGAATGAACAAAGAGTGGATATAAATTGTAGAAATGTTGAAATGTTTACATGGCGCTTAATTCGGTTGCAGAAAAATATTTGTTTCCGAATAGTTGGTAGCCATAGATTTTTTGACTTGACAATGGGATGTGTTCCTAATGTGCATACCGGTTAAAACAATTCCGCTGAATATATGTACTTTTTTCTCAGACATTCGTATTATGTTACGAAACATAGTACCTATACGAAACTTGACATAGCTTGACAGATAGAGAAACAAATTTATTTTGACGTTTGGCTTGACAGATAGGGACCAAATTAAATTTGCTCTTATAAAGAATTTTTCGTTCCAAATGCAAATAATAAAATGGAAAAATTTTCGAATTTTTTTCAATCCATTGACATCGTAGCTAATTGCTTGATAGTCTACATTAACCACGATTGAACCAAAAGCGTTGATATATATGGAACAACTGGACATTTACTACGCCCCGTGTTAACCACATGCAAAAGGAACCTTCGAACGCCCGAACACATTTCAAAACATAAAACGTATATTGGTTTCTTGTGAATATAAATTTTCAAAAACTAAGCCATCCTCATCAATTGGTGAGTCTAGAAGTGGTAATAAATCCCGAACCACACTACTCTCGTATGGTGTGTTGGGGAGTAGTGTGTCTCTGTCATTCCAATGTATTTCATAGATTTCGACACAGCACATCACACGATACAAATATGGCTCTACGCATATGAAATACATTAGAACGATAGCGACACACTACTCCCCAACACACCATACGAGAGTAGTGTGGTTCGGGCTTAAGACAGGTACAAGAATTTTAGTTAAAGTTGCCTCTTTTGTTTCGTTATTTATAATATCAATTATTAAAGTTTGTTAATTTAATGGTTGTCAGCGATTATTGTTTGTGACAGATAAGAATTGCATTTTGGCATCGAATGTCATTTAATTTTGCACGATTATTAACTTTAAAAAAGAAAAGTAACTAAATATAAAAGTGACACTTAAGCTACGATTAGACGGTCAACGAAAATGGTCAACGCGTTGACTTGTCTTGTGATAGTCAACGCAGAATGTTGTCCATGCATTGACGGCTGCATCAACACGGACGTTGACATTGTTTTACCTTCAACACATTGACTTTTTTCGTTGAGCAAATGTTAGGACACATTGACGCAAAGCGTTGGCCATAATCCCAACGTTGACATGGCATACTTTTCTGCCCCGTCAATGGGTTTCCATGGTCAACGTTGACGTTCCATTGGCAGTGTGTAGATGAATTTTTTGGTGACGTCAGAGAGTCAATGCGTTGACCATTTACATTGACCGACTAGTCATAGCTTTAGCATTTGATTCAGAATTCATTACTGCGCTGGCTTGGATATAATTTTCACTAAAAACACACGACTTAAAATGAAAACAATGTTATGTAAACCAATTTCACACAGAACCAGAATTGTCGATGAAAATAAAGAGCATTATGTATGTATGTATGTACATTCAGCATGATGATGTACATACCTAAAATAAATTGTTATTTTAACCCAACTTAATGCTGGATTTACACGACTGACAAATGGCAGTATTCTGTCAGTTAACTGTCAAAAAACTGTCAGAAAAATGGAAAAATTCATTCTTTTGGCAGTTTACTCACATAAAATCAGTCCAGCATAAGGGTTTATATATACTATATACTATACTTTTACTTCATACTATCCCCTATTCTATACAGTTTTTTTTATTTAATTTTATTTTTTCATATATAAACGCATTTATAATAGTGAATAAGGTATAAATAAAATGCAACAGTTAATTAAAGACACTCTAAAATAAAACCTTATATAAAAAATATGGATTTACTCAACAAAAAACTTTTATTTCATATTAAACGTATCCTTTTAAAAATAACACCAGACAGGATGAGAGAAAGAGAGACATACAGCGATTCAGCATTTTTGCTGCGAAGTTTTAAACTAATTTCTGAAAAAAAAACAGTTTGTCAGCTGGAAATGGGGATACTTATAAACGTCAATTGTTTTTAGTAGATTTTCTTTTATTCCTTTGCAGCTTTAGGCATATTTTCAGAGGACATAACTCAATAATTTAAACTTGAAAATACCTAACTAAAATATTTACAAGTTAAAATAAAGAAAAAAAAAAAAAAAACAAAACACTTGTCTAACACACAAAACCAAAAATATCATCAGTTCTTAAAAATAAAAAAAAATCCATTTGATCTATTTTCTTTGAACAAACATTGAAGCGGTACATTTATACTACGACTAACATCTGACACAATTTTTTACACACACACACAAACACCACATTTAGATACCTACCCACTTCAATTAAACATCCAAACAACATTTTTTGAATACCTACATTTAAAAACAATTAAATATTAAAATAAATAATAACCAGCTTAAATAAAACGAATGAAATCGATATATACTCTTAGTTAGTTTTTCCCGTATTTATATTAATTTGATTATTTTATTTTCTCTATTTTTATTAATTAATAAAGCATGTGGATGATTAAAATGCATGTGGCGATAAATATACATTCATATTTTTTTTTTTTTAATATTTTCCATATAAATTTGAAAAAAATAAAATAAAATTTAATGCGTGGTCTTGTAATGCGACAAGGATTTTTTTTGAATATCTGTTGATGTTGTGATGGTGCTACACTTTAAATCTTAGGTATTTATAAGTTTTTTTTTTTTTATTCACTGAGCAATGCTTGTTAGATATAAATGAATGTGATTTATTAATAATAATTTATCAGGCAGTTTATGTTTAAATCAACATTCAAATTCATTGGTGCTCTATGGATTAGAGAAATATTGTATGCCTACTTATTGATGGATTAGAGGTGAATTTTTAAGTTTTAATAATAAAGCTTTGATTAAATTTAATGGTGATACCTTATTATTAACGATGTATCTATGTTATGCAAGGAATAATATATTAAAGTTAATCAAAATAGTTGGTGTCATCCCAGCTCGTCCCAAGACAACTGGTCCCCAATCAGCCCGTCTTCGACCCTTCATCCCAAGACCCAACTGGTACCGGGGCAACTCATCCCGGGAATAAGAATTCATCCCATTGAAAGTGTGAGAGATTCTATAAATGCAAAAGAAATTTTACATGCACCCAATCTCACACCTAGGCCGAATCCTATAGTGAGCCCAAGCAGGGGGGGGGTTGCTGGGGGGGGGGGGGGGGGGCAGCATGCCCCCCCATACACACCTCAAACACTTTCCTTGGGATGAGTTCTTATTTCCAGGATGAGTTGCCCCGGGATGAGCTATCTTGGGACCAGTTTAGTTTTCATATGAGTCGTCGGGGATGAGCTATCTTGGGACCAATGGTTCTGGGATGGGCTACACCCAACCCATGCAAAGTTTCTTTTGCATTTAAAGAATCTCTCACACTTTCCATGGGATGAGTTCTGGGATGACACCGTTATTACTTAATATAAAGGTAAAGATTTGTTTCATAAAATCAAAGTGAAAATATTTTTTTTATTTAAAACATATTTTTTTATCGAAAAACTATCCGTAGTGCAGCATTCACAGCATTCAAATCCTGCTGTGCTGTGCACTTTACACGAAAAATTAATCATATTCGCCCAAATGCTGCTATTCGTTGGTTTTCATCAAGAGAGATGTTTCCTTACGGGTGTAGCTTCTTTTGTTTATTTATGTATATTGTTCCTTTTCAGGTTTTGAAATACATGATAATGGGTGGTATGAATTAAAAGGAGTACCTGATCAAAACTCAACTTAAAGCAGGTGCTTTATTTGGTATGAAAAAAAAGCACTTGAGAAGGTACTCAAGGATTGAGCATCTAAGTGTTAATGAGCACGTCCTCAAAATAATCACCTACTCCATTACAAGGTATATGAATAAAGCAAAGCATGTACTCCATCGAGAAGAGCACCTGCTTCTATTTGGTTTGATTCGAGGTGTAAAGAGGCTATCCGGGTTAGAGAAGTAAGTTTCCGTAGTTATAAGGCCAACCCCACTGAGGGAAACCGGACTAAGTTCAACCAAGCTAGAAAGCCCTGCAAAATCCATAATCGACGAACAAAATTTTCGCATGACCAAAAATTAAGGCAACAAATACTACAAAGTCTGAAATGTAGTAAAAATTGTTGGTCATTTACAGAAAACATATGAAATACTACTTTGTCTTCGGTTCCAGCGCTCGTTCTCAATGACATGCCTGCAGTTAGCTCGTTAGAGAAAGCCAATTTGCTTGAAGCACTGTTTGCTGTTAATTTAAAGTTGGCAGTAAGTATTATGACTCCTCCTGTATTTGAGGGCGCTAACGAGCTCGAGCAGTTGCAAAAGTTCTTAAAGACCTTGATGCACACAAATCCACTGGCTCGGATCGTATCCCTCCTATTATTCTGAAGAGGTGTGCTTCAACGCTGGCAAAACCACTGCGTAAGCTTTTCCATCTGTCCTACTCTACTGATCTCGTTCCAAATGGATGGAAAACAGCATTTGTCCAGCCTGTCCCTAAAAAAGGCGAATATTCTTCACCCTCCAACTACCGTTTAATTCCACTTACGTCCCGAAATGATCCAGCAGAATATTGGTGACTTACCGATCAGGAGTTAAATCTCTCCCTCGACCACCACGAGGCACAAAAACCAGCTCGCTTTTCCCTCTAATGCCTGCCCATTTCATACAAAATCCTCCCCCGTTAGGGACGGTTTCTGCAAAACAGCATTTTGTAAATTGTTCGCCAGGTCGTCTGCCTACTCTTCCTCTACGATGGCTTCCATGCAGGCACATTTTGCACTCATCTCAGAACATAACTCGCATCCATTACTCAACTCGCCAATCGTAATGCGCGTGAGCAAATCGTAGTTAAGCTTGTCGGTGATTTGAAGTTAATTTCGGTCCCGTTGCAGGTCGTTTCGGAGTAAGGTCTGCTTCTTTAAGCTTTCTCCTAACTGTCCATTTACTAGCGGTCCTTCCTCGTACCTGTCTGAGCTGTTATTGGACGTCAACAGCAGCCAAATGACGATTTCGGAGAGAAGTCATGACTATGAATCTGACATTTATCTCAGTGGTACAACGACTATTACCAGATCCTGGCCTTCAAACAAACTCTCCACCTTCCATGAACCTTCTTTAGATCTTTGATATACAGGATTGGCTTAGATGGACCGGCTGACGGGAGACAGCACATTGGATTAATTCTTGTCGCAGTAGTGTGACAACTTGAGCAACTTCTATACAGGCGTGGTATCCATTTACTTCCCAGATAAGGAGGACGATCAGGGTTGCCACCTTTGAAAAATTTTCCAAAGTAGATTTGCAAAACAAGTAGAAATAGATTCAATGTGTTTGCAGTAGATTTATATTTTCAAGAAACAAATTTTGATTGGTTAGTTACTGAAAGTTCTTGGTCCTCAGCGTCGTCGACACTGTTTTAAAAAGAAACGCTTAGACGGTTTGTATTTATTTTTAAAGGAACTTAATATTAAGATTAACATCTTTTAGATAATTAAGCTTTTCCAAGGAAATTAATCTGAGGGCATTTAATTAGGTTACAATTTATACGTATATAATATAAGTTTACTAAATTTGAATTAAAATTTCATTTATATGCAAAGAAAAAAGAAAAAGTTAACTATTTACAGAAAATGTTTATATGCAAGAAAAATTACTATATATACAAAAAGGACAGTTTGTGCAGCAAAAGACAATGAAAGAGATTTGCTACATAAAGTTGTGCAGTTCATTGATCTGTAAGCATATAGTTTTATGGCAATTTTAATGATTTGAAACATAAAGTGGTTACAATTTTAATGATTTGAAACATAAAATAAATGATTGTGATAGATCTACAAACTCGCAAAATAAGTAAACAAATCTCTTTGAAATGACTCTAATCTTCTAATTTCACGTGGGAGCGCATTCCACCAACGAGCACCATTAACAAAAAATTGTCTCTCAGAAGTGAGACAACTGAATCTAGGGATCAAAATTTGACTTGTTCGACTTGAAGTGGAGAACTGGATTTCATTATAAAGTTCGAGAGGTTTTTGCGTGTGGATAATTTTAAACAAACTTATCAAAGTCCTAATTTTTAAGAAGCTAGCAAACGTTACACCATATAAGCTTTTTGAATACGAAGAAATATGACAATATCTTCCGAGACCGTAAACATATCGAGTAATGTTGTTAAACAAAACATTAAGTCGCCTCTGACTCACAGCATCGGGGTTGCAGAATATTTCACAACCGTATGACAAAATAGGGACAATAAGTGATTTAGCAAGCATTTTCCTCGTACCAAGGGGGGTGAATTTTTGGAAAGCTGATAGATTCCTTAAGGCACCATAAGCTTTTCCCACGATACCATTAATTTGATCGCTCCAAGTCAGGGTCCTATTGAAACAAACTCCCAGATTCTTGGATTTCTCCACATACTCCACAGAAGTCCCATTAAGCTCAACAGTAGGGAAATAGGACAAATCAAGGGCTTTCTTGGAAATAACAAGACATTTTGTTTTAGAGGGGTTAAGGACAAGACCACAGTTGTTTGACCATTCGAATATTGCACTTAGGTCTTAGCTTTAAAAATCTAACCAAGAAAATCTGCCTGCCTATTATACTGTAAAAAGTACATACCTACTTAAATATAAACTTACAAACTTCTGCTGGGACCAGCAACTTGATCAACATATTGATTTTCCTCTTCTGCAGCCCGTTTTTTTATGCGAATCACTTCTAAATAATTACAAATTAACTTCTATTTGAATCTATTTTCAACCACTTAAAACAATTTTACCTTTTGCGTGCAGATTTAATTAAAGATTTAACTATCTTTTACCCTTTTCTCACAATCAAAACAAAAAACAAACTCAAAAAATAAAAACGTTGCGTTGACAGATTTTCTGTGATAGCTGTCAATTGCCACCAAAACAAAGCCGATAGCCGAAAGCCATAAGCATAAATTAAGGGGTGGCTTTTATGAAGAATGAGAATGACTGCATTCAATGACAGAATTGAAAAATTATTAATTTATGGATTACTTATTGAAGGAAAACATTTAAGCGTACAAATTGTATCCATCGCGATAAAGGGTGATCAAAAACTGTATTTAAATTTAAAAAATCCAAAAACACATGTGTACATATACAATATACATCCATGCATACATAAATGGTTACCTTAGAGGATATATTTATAATATGGAGTGCTCGTTTCTATCCCTAAGGCATTGTAATGCCTAAAGCCTTGAGAGGGGGCACTGTTTCACTTTCAGTAAAGGTAAAGTCCTACAGCTGCTATCAATTGTAAGTCATAATTTGCTTATTTTCTCTCTAAATTGTTCTACTTTATAGTAATTCTTGAAATTAATTAGTATTGGTTTATTATTTTAAAGATATTGAAAAGTTTTTTTCTTAATTTTTTTCTCCAAGGTGCAGAAAACTGAGTGCCTTTGAACTTACTGAAACTTGAATAGCGACCCCTTTGAAAGCTTCGCATTCGAATAAAAACAAGCACTCCATAGTGAGTCTTTATACATTTTCTACTGCTTTCCCAGTCATTGATTGGCCGCTTGATGCGTAGTGATGGCCCTCAATATCACCTGAAAGTCGGTTGCATGTATGGTTGCGGCCCTTCTGTCTTTCTAGTTTGGTTATAACGGGTGTTTTTTTAGAGGTATAGAACTTTAAGTTGGCAACACTATTTTAACTTGCGGCCATTTTGTTAGCTGTAAAGTGATTTTTTTTTATTTTGGTTTGGGATTTCAACATGAATAGACTAACGCCTGAACAACGCTTCCAAATTATGCCAGAATGGGCCCAAAACAAGATTACCGTTGATTCCAATTTTCATGACCGAATTTTGTTTAGCGATAAAGCTCACTTTTGGTTGAATGGATACGTCAATACGCCGTATTTGGAGTGATGATAATCCTCAAGTGTATGTTGAGACACCGTTACATCCACAAAAACTGTTTGACTGTTTGGTGTGTTTTATGGTTTGGTGGAATAATTGGTCCGTATTTCTTTAGAAACGATGCTGGCCACAACGTTACAGTCAATGGTGACCGCTGTAGAGCCATGATTACTGACTTTTTCGTTCATAAATTGAACAACCATGATGTGCAGGAGCTGTGGTTTCAACAAGACGCCACAACAAGTCACACAGCTCGTGACAAAATTGATCTATTGAAGGAAACGTTTGGTAACCGCATAGTTTCACGTTACGGACCAGTGAATTGGCCTCCAATATCGTGCGATTTAACGCCACTTGACTTTTTTCTGTGGGGATAGGTGAAGTCACTAGTCTACCCCGATAAAGCCCCAAACGATTGACCACTTAGAGGACAACATTCGCAGCGATATTGCCGATATACGGAAAAAGTCATCGAAAATTGGAACTACAGATTAGACTACGTCCGAGCCAGCCGTGGCTGTCAAAATGCCAGAAATCACATTTAAATTATAATGTCAGAAAATTACATTTCGAATTAAGTAAATTTAAGGTCAATTTAAAAAAATTATCTTTGTTTTATTCCATTTCAAAGTTCTATACTTCTAAAAAAACACCCTTCAGTTTCATTGAGAAGTTTTCAAAGATTTCTTTTTCCTAATAACTATTTATCCTCCCTTTTCGTCTCGATTTTTTCTCTATAGTCGAAAAGTTTCATGCTTCGCAGATCGCTTTTAATGTTAATGAGGTAATGTAATCTCCGGCGTCGTCGTAGGGTCAATGCTCATCTCAACACTGATGATAGACACTATTTCTTTTTAATTGTCCTCTTTGAATATCACAGAGACTTTCTTCGAACTTCTCTAGGACTGTTTTATGTTTTATATTACCATTTCATCAGGAAAGACGAGAAAGTGCGTATGCCTTTGGGAAAAAAACCTTCCATCAGGTCATCCAGAATACACACGATTCGACAGCAAGGCTAATAGTTATTCTCTCTGCGATGATTCTCAGGACGCTTTGCCATGTCTAGTCTATCCTTCGGCTTTGCGTGTGCCTAGAAGAAAACTCATCGAAATACATAAGTTACTTGCTTAACACATGTAGTTCCTTTTTGTTTAATAATAGGACGCGACTAGAGACATGCTAATTTATAACAGTTATAACAGTTTTAACGCCATTAAAAGTGACAGTGCGTTAACGAGCTTCGCACGACTTGAAAAAAAAATCTGTATGCCTGAATTATGCGGCGGATGGCTCTGGCCCTGCGGGGCCGTAAAAATAGTACTTTTATAAACTAAAACTGTTATAATTGGCATGTCTAGAGTCACTTCCTTAATAATAACCATAGAATAGTAAAGTTTCGTCCAATAGAGACTTCTGAACTTTGACAGTTGATAGCGGCCGTATTGTTGAAGCTACATCTGTCAAATTTTCTGTCATTTATTCAGTCTGTTTTGAAAAATCACTATTGGAGGATGGGCTGTTGGCGTCATCGGTCCATATTTCTTTGAGGATGACGTTTCCCAGGAGATCAACGTCATATCAACTTCTTTTTCTGAAGTCACTGGTCCAACAACAAACCACAACGGCCCTCAAAGCCAACGTAACCCATGTCATCGGTCAAATTTAACCTGATTCCTATGCGCCAGAGTCACGGAAATAGGACATTTCGGATGCGCGCCACCCATAGAAGCTGGGGCGGACATTTGTCCGATGTAATATTCCACACATAATGGCATCAATAGTCCCCTCAAACGAACACAAAATTTCGATGATATTTCACACAAACTTTGATTTATTTAAATTTAAAGATAGGAAGGATTTAATAAAAGACCCTGTATATTATACGACTTATTTCATTTACGCCCAATTTCTTCACAGAAGTACTAAACCAGCCTAGTACCCAGTCCAGCTAGACCAGGTACTAGCTCTGGTAGTCGGTCCTAACGAAAAGTTAGTACCTATACATTTCTTCACATCACTAGTACCGGATCTAAATTCACCAAGCGGTACTAGGACTTAATACGTCTAAAGCTGGTCTAATTCTGATTTTGACAATAATTTGGCATTTCAAATATTATTTTGATGTTTATTTTGACTGAGCGATTTTTATTTTAAATTATTTTCGAATGAATTGTGTCAATTTTACAGTAGTATAGAGAGTGGGAAGATGCAGAATTGCAATGAAATCCTGCCGACATTTACAGGAGTGATCAGTGGTGAATCAGCTTCCAGATGAAGCACTTGATATCGGTAGAAGATTGTGTGTTAGTTTTTGTGTGTGACAGGCTTGGAGTAATGTCCTTTATTGTGTCCATTTCATGTTCGGTTCACTTATTCATCACTGTGCAGTTGAACGTAAAGTTGCAGTTGGTGTGGATTAAAAGTACTAAAGTAAAGGTGGGGTTAGTACGAAGTTAGATTGCAAAACAAAAATTTTTAATTGCGACCAACAAAAATTAGATTCAGTCCCTACACTTATAAGGTCATTACAAAATACATACATTATATATGTACCTAGGTACCATAAGAAAATGAAAAATCCACAAAACCAATAAAATCCGAATTTATTGCCTATTTAATAAACTACAACCAAAAAACTATCGAAAATCAGCAACGAATTCATTGAAAAATAAAAGAAATTACTCTGATTCAGGTATTAGCGCCACTAGACTGCCGATTTTAAAGTCCCAGCTAATACCGAGTCCTAAGGAGTACTCGGTACCAACTTGACAGAACTTGGGCTTAGTACTTATGTGAAGAAATCATTTGGTACCGATTTGAGTACTAACGACTGGTATAATAACCAGGTACTAGCTGATTTTGAGGAGTCAGCTAGTACCGAAACCTAACTAATACTCGGTACCAAATTGAAAGGACTAGGGACTAGAACTTGTGTGAAGAAATGAGTTGATACCGATTTGAGTACTAATTTTAGGACTAGTACTGGTACTAGCGTTAGGACTCTGTGAAGAATTTGGCCGTTAAAATTTCCCTGGAAACTAACTTTTTAAATATTTAATTATGTCAAGCTTGAATAAAATCAGCTAAACCATTTCCCGTTTGACCTACAATTGCAGGTTGAGAAGAATTAAATAAATATTCATAATATTGGCAGCCAGAAACCCAAAACTACTGTTTCTTAACTATCGTAATATCATTATCATAGCTAATTAATTTATCTTTTGTTTTGATTTTGTAGGAATCTTCTTTTTACTTGAAATTTTCTTCACAAATGTTCGCCCTTAACACCGTTTATATAGAAGGAACTTTGATATTAAAATTAACAATAACCTAAAATCTTAATTGGCCCAAGATCAAGTCATTTAGAAAATAATATTTATTTCGAAATCTTTATAAAATCAAAATTCCAAAGCAATAAACTTTGCAACATTTGACAGGTTTCTTCTTAACCTTTTTTTTTTGATGTATTTTTAAATCAAAGAAAAGTCAAGACAATAGAAGGTAAACTAGAAATAATGGCAAAAGAAAAGACCTTTCACTTTTTGTTTTTATGAAAGATTTCATTTTAATCCTGGCATATCCTTTAGCTCTAGGCTCCTTTCAAATCCTCATCTTTGTTAGCTTTTTACTTTCTTTTGTTTTCATTGTTTTCGTAGGTTATAGTATATTGAAGTGCCATAAAACAATGGAAATCGTATAGAATGATGAACATGTATGTATATAGATTTATACGACAGTGGAAGTGGGCAAATGTCAGCAGGCGTATTTAATGTTCAAACCCTAAAGAGGAAAACATTATTGCTTTGGTTTTGAAGTAGCTTCATGCTGAAGTCACTTGTAATTTGTCTGACTTTTTTCTCGAATCCAGTTGTGTTGGGTTTAATTATATAGGCAGTAGCAATTAGCTTTAGCATGGTCAAGGTTATTTGAACAGACCAATCATACACTGGAAAAAAACTTACCAAAAACACAATCCATTGTTGATTTGGGAGCTTTAAATTGATTTGTTTTGCTTGTTTATACACATTTATTTTGTTCTAGAAAAAAATAAAAATCTTGGGGTAAGAGTGACATAGTAAAACTATAGTAAAATCATTCAATTTGCCAATAGTTGGTGTTGGTTGCCTGCTGACCCTTGACACCGAAAGTAACTTATTTATAAAATAAAAATAATTCCAAATCGAAAAAACGGGTGTTTTTTAAGACGTGTGGTTCTCAATCTGCCAATACTTTTTTCGGAGTTGGTCTTTTTGACAGTTGTCACTTGATTTATGCTCAGTTTGGTTGCCATTTTATAATGAATAGACTGACCTGAACAACGCATGCAAATTGCTCGAAACGAGATCGTTTTTTAATCCCGGTTTTTACAAGAAAACTTTTTTCAGCAATGAAGCTCATTTTTGGTTGAATTGCTACTTCAATAAGCAAAACAACCGCAATTGAAGTGTAGATAATCCACAAGCCAATGTTGAGACGCCGTTCATTCTCAAAATGTCAATTTTTGGTGTGCTCTATGGGCAGAGGGAATCATTGGTCCATAAAGCCGGCCATAATGTTACATTAATTGGGGAACGCTATAGAGCCATGATTAATGACTTTTTCGTGCCTGAATTGGAGGATTTTGATGTGGATGACCTTTGGTTCCAACAAATCGGCGCAACATACCATACAGCCAACGAAACAATCAATTTATTGAAGGAAACTTTTGGTGAGCGCATTACCTCGCGATGTGGGCCTGTGGCGTGGCCTCCAAGATCGTGCGATTTAACACCTCTGGACTATTTTTTGTGGGGTTATGTAAAGTCGGTTGTCTAGGCAGATAATCCCGAGACGATTGACGCATTGGAAGAGAATATTCAGCGCGTTATTGCTGACATACGGCCCAATTGCTGCAAAAAGCGGTTGAAAATTGGGCCTCTCGGCTAAAATTTTTTCGAGCCAGCCGCGGCGGCCACTTGCCCGGAATCATTTTTAAAACATAATTACAAACCCTTATTTTATAATAAAGCTTAATTCTTGACCATAAAATTAAATTATAGGTATGCGTTTTATTTCTTCTTGAAAACCACACGTCTAAAAAAAAACACCCTATACAATCCCTGTTGAGCTATACTTAAATCCTAAAATTGAAAATGTTTCCTAAAGAACTAATTATCTTTGACAGATTTGGTCATCATCTTCTTCGAGCAGTGAAAGATCTTATAACTGCATACGCGGGTTATTCGCGAAAAAAATTATGCCATCTAAAAGGTGAGTAATTCGTCAAAATAGATCGACTATAGTTTCAGAAATTGGTCCGCCATGCAAAATTAGTAACCAATGGTTTAAGTTTTTCATGGTTATCGGCAATTTTTAGCATCTCATTTGTGGGATATTCGTAAAATAAAGGATACCATCAAAAAGGTATTAGTGACGTCATAAAAGTTCAACTTCCTGTTGTCTTTCGCAAGTAAACTCTTGAGACTTATTGCAATAATTATTTATTCACGAATTCCTTAAACTACCGCAATCATGAACAATCGAACCAACAATAATGTTAAAAAAAATGAACTTTCCAACTAGAGCAAAACTGAACAAAAGCTCAATCGAAAAGCTTAATCAAATCCCTTTGATTTTCCCCTTCTAAATTTTCTTTTCTGTAACACCTTAGTTAGAAATCAGCGAATAAGTGACGTAGGTTTGGATCGCATCATCACTTAGTAACAATCAATATATTTGCTTAAGTGAGCCAACACATTTGAAGCCCAGCAGCCTTTTCTTACCCACACACTTTAACATCCCAACTTAATGCACAATCATCCTCATTGAATTCGCTGACCTCTGGTATGACAACCAGTTCAACCTATTCTTATCCTATTCTTATCAATTCAACTTTTAAAACAAAGTTTTAGAAAACCGCAAAGGAACTCAACTTTTATCCACGTGCATTTGAAAAAAAAAAAACACTTTAGTATGAATAGTTTGTGAAAAGCTAAATTCAATTATTAATGTTAAGAGAAGAGAGGTTGGCAATAATTTCCTATTTCGCAAACTAACTCTTATGCACAATTGAAAAATTGTCATTATTCCCTTCACAAATTCACTATTTTGCCAGTTTTTTAATAGAAATACTGGCAATTTGTCAGTAGTGTAAATGCAGCATAACTCGTTGGGCTTTTTTCAAATTTTGAGAGTGAAGACTAGCACTAAGCAAAAACTTCAAGCCAATCAGCCTTTCTTCCTTTATTTTTAAGACCTTGGAAAGACTAATAGAAACGCACATTCACCTAAAACTTCATGATAATGTCCTCCCACAAGCCCAATATGCATATACAAAGAGTAAATCCGTTGAGACGGCAATTCATGAAGTGGTCGGCACTATTAAGAAATCAATCCAATTTAAAGAATTTACGTTGGGACCATTCCTGGACACTGAAGGGATATTTAACAATTTTGGAAACAGCTCAATTCGACAAGCCCTGATCCGATGCTTTCGAACTAGATTAATTTTATGCTTCAAACGAGACTTTTAATTGCAGAAATGGGTGTCACAGAAAGCTAAAAATTATGACATGCAGAGGTACACCGCAAGGAAAGGTTTTATCCTCCCTGCTTTGGCTCTTAATCTTTAGCGAGATTCTACTTAAACTCAGTCTAAGTGGTGTCAAGGTCGTGGCTCATGCTGACGACATCGTTGTTTTGGCATCAGGAATGAATAATAAAGATAAAATCGTGATTGCATTAAATTTATTGCAAAAATTATTATTTGCACTTCAAAAATGGAAACAATTTGCAAATTAAATTTCTCTAAACTTAATTTTTGCACAAAATCGAATCATTAATGTGAACCTGAACTTTTTTGTTTCATTCATTATGGGTACAAACTTCATAATGAAAAAATTACCAAAATGGTCACAACAGAAAACAATCGTCAAAATCTAAATTGGCAAAAAAAAACAGTTAAATTGAAAATATATTTTCAAAAATGAATGCAATTCCACATCAAAAGAACGAAAAGTAAACAAAAGATAATTACAAAATGAAAACATTGCAACCATTTAAACTCATATCCTGAAATAAAAGAACGATGAAAGTTAACTATAGTTAACTTTAGTTAAAAAAAAAAGAACGCAGGTAGACAATTCAATTGGTGCATTCAGCCACCTATTCTTATCCAATGAACTTTTAAAACAAAGCTTTGCAAAACCGCAACTTTAATCTGCGTGTATTTAAAAATTTAGCAAATTAACTCTAATACTCTATTCGCACAATTGACAAATTAGCATTATTTTTGTCAAAAAATCAGTCTTTTGCCAGTTGTTGATAGAAGTACTGGCAATATGTATGTTTTGTAACTACTCGTAGAAACGTCATACGACGACGTAGCACAGCTTTCTGTCAAATCCAATATAAGTTTTTGACATTGTAGCACAAGTAGCGAAAAGTTGCATAATTTTTCAGTCGTGTAAATTCAGCATAATTCGTTGATGGGCTTTTTCGCAAATTTGGGGAATGGGGACTAGCGGATAAAGTTCCATATTTTAAATTAACAAATATAAATCAAATAGTTCTGTTGAGCAAGCAGCCATATTCTCAAGAAGAGTAGCTTCAACATCGGAGAAAAAGTGTCACTCGTGCTTCTTTGTGCATTAGCTTGAACAGACCATCTGTCAATTATTATTTTGTGCGCTCTGGGGCCAACTGTCACCCGCACTTTGGAGAAATAGATTTGAACAGGGCACCCGTCTGTCAATAACCACTGTGTAACTGTGTGTATCCACTGATCTCTAAAATACACTGGATAGCGTAATGCCTATAATGTAAAACAATTTTTGTGACTTCAAATTAAAGGTGACATTCTTCGGAAACCCGCACTCTTTGACGTCCATCTGAGGAAAAAAAAAAGGTTATTTCAAATAAATTCTTCGCAAATCTGCTTCACTGGCTGAACACAATAAGTGCGTTAGGACGCGCGTAATTATTAAAAGATTAAAACTTGTCGAATTCCTTTCAACAGTTTGACAGCGATTATTTTTTTCATGTAATCGCTATTATGATTGATCTTATTTTAAAGTATTCTTCTTAGATTTAAGGCCACTTTGATTAATCTAAATTGTTTAAGTTTACCTTGTATGTATTCCAGAAAAATAACGTCAAATTCTTACGTGTTATGGATGCAAATTGTATATTTAATCTTTCCATTAATTTCAAACACAGCTCACAGTCACAATTTTTGTATATACCAACCTACTGAACAGAAGAATTTCAAATCTACCGATTATAGCATAAATATTTGACAAGTTGAATTTTCTAATTAATCTAATGTTTTTAACACATATTTAAAAAAAAATAAAACGAAACCTTCATATTATTTACAAAAGAACAAATCATAGTTTTTTTTTTATAAAACAATAAATTCCAAAAATACTTTAAGTTCTTATAAATGGGTAAATTTAAGAAAAAAAAAAAAAAATAATATTAATACTACATTGCAAATGAATTAAAAACGATGTGGTTCTTTGTGTATCTTTTTATATTTTTTTCTAAAGGACATAATTAAAATTTATTTAAATTTCACAAGAAACATTCATTAGGCAAACCTTTTAAACACTTGACAGCATAAATAAAAATAATTTTCCGTCACAATTTTTACAATTAGCTTTTAAACACTTCAACGAAGTGTCTCTCATTTTTAAATGTAATTAAAACAAATTTATTATTTTTTAATATTCATCTCAAAAATAAGCAAACAAAAATAAAATAATAATTAATTTTACATATAATAAACGCACGGAAATGGACGTTAATAAAATTTTAAAAAAGTAGACAACTGCCAACAAGCCGCTAAAATAAAAATAAATTAAATAAAATACGTGGTATATGATTGAAAATATGAAAATACTTTTTGTTATTATCTGCTTGCATTTAATGCACCCATATGCAAATCTTATGTATACCAATGGATAATAATATGTGTTTATTATAAAACAATCATATAACATACAATCTCGATTGCACGAAAGGATTTCATTTGAACCTATCCATTGCAAATATTTGCTTAAAGATTTAGGTTCAATTAAAACGCTTATGTTATCAGCTTAAACTTCCACAAAAGTTTTTATGTTGAACTTAAATATGTATTTAAGTTTCGGTTCAAGAAATATGCCCTGTAAGAATATTTTTTTTCCGAAATTAAATTAAAGTGGGACAATTTTTAGCAGAAAAAGAAACGTCAACAACTCATTTTTTTTCTTTTATGAATTTTGGAAAAAATAAGCAAATATTATAATATTGTTATTAAATTGCATGGGTTGTCGAAAACTTGATATTTTCCTTTAAGAGTTTTTAAACTTCCAAATGAACTTAGAATTTTTTGAAATATTCCACTTTACTTGGGCCCAACTATGTAACTCGATTCTACTTTTGATTCTATTCGAAAGTTAAATCCGATTCTACATTCAAATGGTACTTTGTATGAAAATAGAATCGGATGCCAGTAATGCCAATTATTTTCCACAAAATATCCGAATTTGGATCGAGTCTCGCATAGTTTTTGACATAAGAAAAAGTAAAAAAAAACAATAAGCAATAGAGCTTCTGTCGGAGCCATAAACAATAGAATTTATTGTGAAACTTTTAATAAAAATAACAACATCAAAATACAAGAAACGTGGAAAGTGTCGCAATTTGGATTAATTTCGATACAAATTCAACGCACGCGATTTAGAGATAAATCCATTTGTGTTGTTTTGTGTTTCTTTTTTTTTAACTTTTTCCTTCGGATTACGTACCTACATGGATCTTAAACATCACTACCACAGTGGACCTTCAGCATTTAAATTATTAAATATATTCTTCCGTTTCGATTTGTGTCTGAGGTTCGATTGTTTTGAAATACCCTTTTCCACAAATTAGGTAAATTTATTGAACAAAAATAATGGAACAGAGGCACCTTCATTTCAGCGGTTTTTGGCGATTCCCCGTGCAGAAAACATTATATTAATATTTTAATGAAATATTGAATAAAAGATAAACAATTTTAAATTTCCTTTTACTTAAATTTTCAAAGAAAAGTTCCTTTACTCAATCTACTCGCAAACACATTTGATATAGAATGAAAATTTGCGAATTCGAATGACTTTGAGGTTTACTTTCGAATTATATAGTACGAATAAGCTTGCAAAATTTAACAAAAAATAGTTGGCATTACTAGAATTGTTCGATTTTCGAATATTAGAATTTGTTATAGAGTTACAGGGTTCCGATTTTGCGAATCCGATAATTTTAACTGTAGAATCGAATTACATAGTAGTGCTCCTTGACTTAAACATTACATGTCTTTCCATTTTTCGTATATCTACGTCTGCATCGAAGGAACTAAAAATCTTTCTTTTGTTGGTATATCCATTACTGAACACCTTCTGTTGAATGATATATAAATATAAATTATTATGATTGGGCCCAGTTTTTCAGTGCGAGATTTAAATTAAACTCGAGTTAACCAACCAAATTTGGTGAATTAACTCTGAAAAACTGGACCTCAGACGATTTAATAACTTCTTTTCCCATCCTAATCTGGCAACAATTTACAAGGTGTGACTATACGCGCAAATCTATCGTTCAACTTCCAATTTTGGTCTGGCAAATCCAAAACATGGTTGCACTTACATATGAACTGGATAGCATCCATAATAGAGTTCTAAAGGTGATAGATAAATTTCTGAAAAATTCGTTGGAATATCGCCGAAATGTCTCTTGCCTATCACTGGCACTCCGAACTCTTAGCCGCGTTCGAGAGAAAAGTCTTAAGGAGAATTGTTTGCCCCATAAGTGAGGAAGGACGATTCCGGAGACGGTACAATCATGAATTGTACGCAATCTACCTTGAAGCAGTTATCGTGACAAAAATTAAGCTCGATAGACTCCGGTGGGCAGGGCACCTAGTTCGCATGAGCGAAGAGGAACCTTCTCGGAAAGTTCTTTGTGGTACATTCTTTGGTAGACGACAGCGTGGTAGACCATGCTTGCGCTGGAGAGATGGCGTAGACCAGGACGCCCGGAGCCTTGGGGTGCGCAACTGGATGGCGGCGGCTCGAGACCGGGATGGGTGGAGAGACTTGTTGAAGGAGGCCAGGACCGGACCCCGGTTGTCGAGCCGACGATGATGATGATGATTCACACGATACACGGTTACAAGAAAATCTACCAATCTCACGATAGACATGAAACAAGGTATGCTCATTAAATTTATGACGTCACAATCATCTGGTTTTGTTCGGAGAGCAAAAAGATAATTCCATTTCATTAGATTGTTTTTATTCGTTGTTTTATTGACACAGTTATCACTTAAAAATAATTTGTATTAATGCTGAATTTAAAATTATAGTTAAAAAAGAAAATAAGACTCAAAGATGATTGTGACGTCATAAAATTGCCAATTTGGCGACTTGGGTGTATCTAATGAGCATACCTTGTATTTGGGTTTCGTGTGCCAATCCAATGTGTCAGAAGTGGGCTGACAATTGAATGTCAGATAGTTGGCTGAATTTTCAATAAATTGTTAGAGATTGATAGATTTTCTCCCAACCGCGTAAGCACACAACTTATTGTCAGTTCTGTCAAACTGTTTTCAGTTATCAAAGGTTAAACACAATAAGGGCCAGTTTCACAGTCGACACTTACCGAAATAAGTGGCACTAAAGTTTCCCATATTAGGAATTTAAGCTAAATTTCATAGCTAGCGTAAGTGGAACTTAAGTCACCAACATCGGAGACTTAAGTGCCACTTATTCAGGTAACAGTGAACGGTGATATTGGGAATTAATATTTCAAATTCCCCACTTAAGTGTCACTTTTCTGACTGTGAAACTGGCCCTAAGTTTGTCAAAGAGTATTTAATATGAAATTGTGTTGATCGAAGAATTTTATTAGTTTCTAAAAACAACAATTGCTTAAAATATTTCCAGGTTATAGAAACTGCTACATTTGCACCTTGGCCCGACTTTTTTTTAAGATATTTTTTGCATTGACTTATGGTCATGTCTGTAGCATCTGCAACTTCTTGCCATAAAATTTCTTTTGGTAACTTATAGTCGGGCCATGAAGCATCCCACAGACTAAGTCGCATCCTGATCTCTTGAATTAATTTCAAGGTCTTGTAGTGTGACCTTTGAAATTTGAAATTTTTTTTAGGTTTTTTATTGCAGATGGCCGAGGCGAACTTGATTTTACAATAGGCCAAAAACTTCGGTTGCTACTATTCCTTTCACTTCTAGTCTTTCCATTTTTGTTTCTTTTAAACAAATTAAATAAATAAAATAAATTTTTAAAATAATACACATATATCGTAAACAATTAACTTCACTGCACCACTAAAAAGCACACGTCCAACGGTCCAACTTCAAACGAAAATTGTCTGACAATGAAAAAATTGTATGATGTTGAAAAATATACATCTGATAACTTCTTCGTTGTCACAAACGTCAGAAAGCGATAAAAAATTGCCAGGCCTGAAAATAAATTGTGTATGTTAACACGATTATCAAATACCTCAAAATTTATCGTAATTGCAATATTACACGATTGTCAGCTAGTGTAAACATGATTGTCAGATTTCTTACAGTTAATTGTCAGACAACGGTCTTACAATTAATTATCAGACAATTAATTGTAAGACTACACGGTTCTTAGACGGTATTCACATTGTACCCTCTCTTCGCGACTCATATTCACACTTCTTTGTTTTATCTAACTCCACCTGATGATGATAATGAGATAGTCTACTGAAGCTGGATTTTTTCAAAAAAAACTTAAAAATCCTACCTCACTTGACTACATATATCTTTCTCATAGTTAGGTGGAGTGCGATAAAAGAAAGAGATGTCAAAATGAATCGCACGGTGTGAATCTAATGTGAACACCGTCTTAGACATTGTATGCATGTTTTTCACTGACAGCTCTGACAATATTTAGATCTACCAATCGTGTACACAGTAAACACCCTGGTGTGTTAATATCTTTAAAAAAAATCTCAAAAATCAAAACTAACCCTCATTGATAATTTTAAAAATCCAATTCAAGACAACAAAATAAATAATTGGAATTTGTTGAAGGTAGTATAGTAGTAAGTATTCCATACTAAGTAATGGCACTTTTCCTGTTGAAGATTTTGGGTCGATTATTTATAAAAAGCGTTTCTTTCATAATATTTTATTTGGTTTCTGGTTAAGTGTGGCAACAACTTAAAAATTCTTATAGTGTTGAGTTTCTAAAGTGCAACGGTTCAGAACTTTGATATGGTTGTCTTAGTTATTAACTCCCCTAACACTTTAATTAAAATAGAGGACTATCTACAATCTAGTTACTATACATACGTATACATACTTCAAAGACTGCATCAAAAACATTGACACCACGAGGAGATCATTGACTTTTTGTGACAAAAAAAAATGTTTTCGACCATTAGTAAGCGCACATGAGAAAAGAGTTATTCAGCTTGTGAATGTAGGTATAGAATTTAACATCTTTGTGAAAGGATATGATGTGCTTAACGGAGGAATATTTACCCATTGGAGATACATTCAATTAATATGGAATATAAGTACATAATACAGCTACGTTATAATAAAGGGTGTTTTTGAAGTGTAAACATCTATGCTGGCAGTAGAGTGAAAAAAAAGTGCAAGTTCGTGTGCAACGTTACGTCGTGCAACGTTACGGTGTGCAACGTTACGATCTGCATACTAAAATGGGTGCGTTCAGTGAAAAAAATCTTAAGATCCCCTTCAAGCAAAAACAAGTCCATTTTGGATCCGCGCACGTTGATGTTTACACATATTAACCGTGAGTCCCGGCACTCACACAATTTTTTTTTTTAGAAGCAGAGAACTTTGAAATGGAATAAAGCAAAGATAATTTTTTAAATTGACATTAAATTTACTTAGTTCGAAAGATAATCTTCTGACATTATAATTTAAATATGATTTCTGGTATATGACCGCCACGGCTGGCTTGGACGTAGTCTAATCTGGAGGTCCAGTTTTCGATGACTTTTTCCAAAATTTGTGGCCGTATATCGGCAATAACGCGGCGAATGTTGTCCTCTAAGTGGTCAAATGTTTCGGGCTTATAGGCGTAAACTAGCGACTTCACATATCCACACAGAAAATAATCAAGCGGCATTAAATCGCACGATCCAATTCACGGGTCCGTAACGTGAAACTATGCGGTTACCAAAAGTTTCCTTCAATAAACAATTGTGTCACGAGTTGTGTGACATATTGCGCGCGCCGTCTTGTTGAAACCACAGCTCCTGCACATCATGGTTGTTCAATTGATGAACGAAAAAGTCAGTAATCATGGCTCTATAGTGGTCACCATTGACTGTAACGTTCTGGCCAGGATCGTTTTTAAAGAAGTACGGACCAATTTTTCCACCAAACCATAAAGGACACCACATCCACAGTCAGTTTTTATGGATTTAACGGTGTCTCAACATACACTTGAGGATTATCATCACTCCAAATACGGCAGTTTTGTTTATTGACGTATCCATTCAACCAAAAGTGAGCTTCATCGCCAAACAAAATTCGCTTACGAAAATTGGCATCAACGGGAATATTGTTTTGGGCCCATTCGGGCACAATTTGGAAGCGTTGGTCAGGCGTCAGTCTATTCATGTTGAAATGCCAAACCAAACTAAAAATAAATCATTTGACAGCTGACAAAATGGCCGACAGTTAAAATATTGTTGCCAACTTAAAGTTCTATTCCTCTAAAAAAAAAATTGTGTGAGTGCCGGGGCTCACGGTTAATATGTGTAAACATCAACGTGCGCGGATCCAAAACGGACTTGTTTTTGCTTGAAGAGGATCTTAAGATTTTTTTCACTGAACGCACCCATCCTTGTATGCAGATCGTAACGTCGCACACCGTAACGTTGCATGACGTAACGTTGCACACGAACGTTCACGTTTTTTTTTCACCCTACCGCCAGCATAGATGTTTACACATCAAAAAACATACGTCATAAGGGAGGACACAATAAGATTCAACATGTTTCTCAAAAAAAATATGCAAACTTAAATTGTCAAATAGTTTCAGTTATTGGTGAGCCAAAGGTTTTTTACTTGCTATACATATAGGTAAGGTACTCTATAAGTATATGGCAAGTTATGAATTCGTAAAAAATCGAACTCGGGATTTGCTCAAACTTGACATTACGATGATAAGGTAGAAGTAGATAGATGACAAAAGTGCGCCTCTCAAAAACGTCCGTCTATCCGTCTGTCTCTCTGTCCGTTTGACTTCAACCTAAACGGATGGGTCAAAATTTTTATAAATGGCAACTCCCAAAAAACAATTTTTCGATATTCGCTGTTCTCGAAAACGGTTCAACTTATTTTTATCAATTTGACAATTTCATGAAGAATGATTGATACACTTTAAACAATATTGGTGATCTTGTGAAAAAAAAGATCTTGCGAAAAAGCTAAAGATAAAACTCGGATTAAAAGCTTAAGTTAAAACTTGGATTTTTAAGTTAAAGCTAGATTTTGGGTGAATACAAATAAGCTTAAACTAGCTAGTTAAAGATGTCTTTTAGTAATAGCTATTTTAAATTAGCGAACGCTAAAATCATTCAGTTTTACTCTAAACTTGTTTTTCCAACCTAGAATCAGGGTCGGACCAACCATTTGTGCAAGATGTGCAAATGCACAACTCGCAAAATTCTGGGGGCGCATTACCAGGAGCAAGAGCATTTAACCCTAACTCATAATACTGTAAAATAAAAGATCCCACTAATAGTACGCATAGAAAGTCTAACTCCTGGGTAATGTGGAAAAGTCTTATGCATGTGTATCATTGTATGTATACAAATGCATGGATGCAAACATAAAAAAGGGGCGCTATCTACAAATCTTGCATAGGGCGCAAGTTTGGCTTAGGGCCGGCCCTACCTAGAATATTATAGTTCAAGCTACAAAAAAAAATCAAGATTTTGTTTAACTGTCTAGAAAGATTTGACAAGTTTTTATTTTTAGTATTGTGTTTAGTTATAGTATAGAATATGGCCGAGTTTATACGCGTAAGAAAACCAAAATTGTATAAGAAACGGTTAGAAATTAGTGATGAGGATTTTCATAGTTTATTTTGAGTGGATTTCTGACTACTTTTTAGGAGATTCAACAGAGCGTAGAGGAGGTGCACCGACCTCTGAGCAGAGAATGCAGATATTTTTGAGATATCTGTGTGAGCCTGGATTTCAGTGCGGTGTAGGACAAGATCTTGGAGTTGAACTCTCTTCTGTGTGCAAGACTGTTAAGCGCGTAGCCAACAAGATTATGGAAAAGACACACATTCATATTAGATTTCCGTCGAGTAGCAGAGAAATCGAAACAGGAAAGGCAAAATGGGCGGACAAATATAAGTTTTCTGTTGCTTTTAGGGAAATATAAACTGAACCCATATTGCTATGATGATGGCTTCCACAGCGTTAATGTACAAGCGACATATGCGATGCAGCCAGTGGCCAGGGTCAGTTCATGAATGAAATGTACGATTCAATCGTACGAACTTGCTCTTGCTACAAGACTGGGAATATAAGAATAGGTATAATTACAAATTTAATGGAAAAGTATGAAGCAGATACTAAAAACCGGTGCAAGGTGTTAATTAAATTTTAGAAAATAACTCAAAAATAATACGATTTCTTGCGAAAGTTTATTAAATATCAGAACTGTTTTATTGGAGCTAGCTGGCCTAGATGAATTATAAAATGAAATTTATCCAACTCAAGCTATTAAGCGTTATCATTTTGCATACACATAAAACAAAGCTTAAGCTAGAACTGTCTAGCTTTAGCTGATAGTAAAAGCTATAACTATTTGGCTTTACCTTTCTTCAAAAAAGGTTGTTTTTTTTTATTCACAGGTAGGTATCAACATTTTCAAAAAAAAAATTATTTTTGGATTAAAAAGTTTTCATATAAATAAAAATTAAATAATTTTTTACCACTCCAAAGATTATTACATTTTTTCCCCACAAAAAGTGTACATCGCGTTGGGTTCCAAACAGTTTCAGAAGTATTTTAAACAATATAAACACTACCTTCAGCTAAACTTTGTTTTGGCAAATGGCTACAATATATATAGGCTCCCATAACCATTTTAATTCAGACTCTAGAACCACACTGTGATCGCACATGCGACCATTCGAGCAAGTTCATGTGACCTAGTCATGCATACATTTTTTTTGGAGTTCTTTACAAGTTTTAACGAGAAAATCGAAAATAAAAGAAAACGTTTCTTTGGCAGATCCCTTTAACCAGCCGTTTCCCTGTAAAATAACTTCTTTCACAGAGCTGTTATGCAGGTACCTATATTTTTGAAACTAAAAAAAAATCAATTTCCTCAATCACTAAAAATCAAAATTTCAAGAAAATCGCTTCAGTGGTTTAGTCTATACGTTGAGGTACAGACAGACAGATAAACGGGACTTCCTTTGTTCGTAATGTCAGGTTTAATGAAATCCCGAAGTTGATTTTTTACGAATCCTTAACCTAGCCATACACTATCGACACTGTCGAAAAAAAAAATCAGATTGTTCTGTTTGAAAATTAAGCGAAGCAACGCAATCACGGGTCTACTAGTACACAAATATTCAATATTAAATATTTGAAAGTTTAAACGTTATCTTTGCACATATGAGAAAAAATTAAATGTTCTAAGTGTATGCAATCAATTGAGTTGCATTGTAGCTAAGGGAAGTTCGATGTTAAATTTTAAACTTAACTTTTCTGGCATCGAATGGACATTGGAATGGAATTGAATAACTCTTCTCTCTGCTGCAAAACTAATGAAGTGTAAACATTATATTTGTATGTCCATACAAGTATATAACTACTTTGGAAAATGTACTCGGAGCGATGATGATGAAATAATGTGCATCAGGCACTCATGATGCTCTTGACAGCAATTAAATTCGAGTTTAAAGAAAAATATTATTCCATTTAAATTAAATTTCTTTGACTTCAATCGAAATAATAAAAAGTTGAAGTTGTATGTGTAGTATGTAGGCAGGTACTTCAATAAAGTTGTTCTTTGTTAATCGGATGATAAGTGAGCAACTATAGGAGTGGTATAGATAAATGGTTTATCTATATACTGCCTAAGAAACTCATAGAAAAAATAAAGAAATATATGTAGGTATATGTGAAAGATTTAGAAATATTAAATAATGCTAGCGAATATTTTATTTCAAAGGCTATCGAAAACTATTCAGACGTAAAGGACTATTCATCAACGTGAAGGATGCGTCTTATAATTTAAGTCCAAGGTTGGTTAGTTGCCATTTAAGCTTAACTCTCTTTCGTTGGTTCATATTCGAATTTGATATAGTTGTGGATATGTTTTTTTCTCTACAGGTGGTAGTCTTCAAAAGACACTTCTTGGTAATATTCGGTACCAAGTAGTATGGCAGTATGGGACTTGTACCGCACTAAAACCATCGGAAAATCGGGACCAATCTATGTAAGATCGACACATGATTTGTAATTCTCAGTTTAAAATCGCATTGGAGAAGTTTAAAGTTTTAATGCTTTCCCATCGCTTTTAGACCATCACCACATGAGGCTTGGTTCTTCTAAGTCTCCAAACATTGTCTCGTACATTTAAGACAGTCTCCATTTCAGAGTGCGCATGACTATGCAGTCGCCAATTGTGTGATACAGCGTGTTTTCTAACCATTTCTATTTGAAGGTCCCGATGTGTTTCTTAAATATTTACCCAGAAGCATTTATTATTCCAAGGAGGACTATGTGCAGCCCCAAAGTTGGATGCCATAGGCAGTGTTGCCAGATGAAAAAAAAAAAATCTCCCTACATTTTATCAACAAAAACCCCTAAATTTTGTTTAACTTTTTATTTTTATTCAAAGCTCCTTAATTGGTTTTTAATTTTAAATTTAATTAATTCACAATAGTTGAATAGCCTCAGTAAAAAAAAAAATTCTAAAAAAGGTACTTAGTAAAAATAGAAAATTTGTTTAGGGTTTTCTTCACAATGTCTGAGTAAAATTCTGACTATCTACTCCACATTTAAATTATCCGCAAATTAAATCCTCCCAATAAAAAATTTCGTTTCACAATTTTCGAAATAATAAATGTATGTGTCAAATAGATGTTCCAATTTTCCAGACAAAACAGTTTTGACTGATGAAAACTTGAAAAAAATAATGAATAATGTTTAAATTGCCAAGTAAATTTTCTAATCGACACTTCATCGGGCCAATAAAACACTTTGAACTTTAGATAAATAGATAGATATATTTTATTTTGCAAAACAATTTAAAAGGTGAAGTAACCGCACATTTTACAATTCAGAGATTTGACTATACTTATCTTATAACTGAAACATTATCGAAATAATTATAAGTTCAGATATTGTGAAACATAAGGGAGGTTGATGGCTTCCTCAGTTGACTGTGGGTTAATTTACTTCTAGAGTTAGCTATATCTTTGGCCAAATTACCACATCAGTGACTGTTCGAGTGACTGCCATCAGTGATCGAATGAACGAGTAAGACCTATGGGAATGATGACTCCATAACGTGAGCGGTAATGCCAAAATAATATAATTCAGTCACGTACCCCAAGCTGGCAACCCTGGCAATAGGTACAAACGGGTTTCAGTACTTGCTTGTAACATTGTTTTGTTCTGGATAGATAGGTCAAAGTTCCTACCCAGTAACCAATATATTTTTTTTATTCTGAAGTTAGTTCTTCTCTTTTCTTTTTGATTTGCACTTTCCATTTTAGCTTAGAATCCAAGGTCATTCCAAGATATTTCGCTGCATTGATCGTTGATAAAAATTGGAACTTTGTTAATATTTTCATTTGTAAAGTTTGTGTAAGTTGATTTGGTTTCATTGAGTTTGATACGCCATTATTGTGTCGAGGCTCTTACTTTATCGAGTGCTTTTTGCAATTTTTCTAATATTGCAGTATCATCTGTAAAGCGTTTTGTTGTTCACTGGAATATCCCTTGTAAATATATAGCACATACAGGGGTGGTCCGAGGACACTTCCTTGTGGTGCATCAGCTTTTTTTTTGAAAGTTGTTTAATACTCTTCATCGTACCGTACTCTAAAGAGTCAGTCGGTAACATAAGATTTTAGTATTTCTGCATTGGAAGAACCCATACCTTGCCATACCTTGTCAAAGGCATCAAGAACTAGAGTGGCACATAATTGTCTTTCTGCAAGTGCTTTTTCAACAACATCCGTTGTACGATGCAGTTTGTCTATCGTGGATGACTGATGGTTCGGTATTAGTCTTCCTTCACCTACATATTTTTTTGTTCAGTCTTTTTAGGCGAAGTTTTTCGAAAACTTAACATCGTTTTGAATCTGATGCATTTTAGTTTATCATTTACAGTCTCTAAGTATACAAAAGTTAAATTTATTAAATAAAGGGTTTTCCAATAAGAGGTGTTATTTTGATATTCAAAGAAAAATGGCATTTTTTGAGATAAATGATCGGATGTTTATTTCATTATAAAGAGGAAGGTATGCCGTTAATAATGGAACACAACATCAGCCAAATGGCCGCCACGACCACGCTTACAGGACCATATCCTTTTCATGAAATTTTCCATAACCAAATCGCAAAGTGGCTGCCCTTTGTCCTCGATAGCCTCACGAATTCCATCTTTGAGGTCTTGAATCGACGCTGGGCTGTTGGCGTAGACCTTATCGTTCACGTGGCCCCAAAGGGAGAAGTCGCAAGGTGTTAAATCACAAGATCTCGGTGGCCAATTGTGATCACCTCTTCGATAGAGTGGCTTTTCAACAATAACTCTTGGGTTTTCCGAGCCCCAGATGCGACAGGTGTGCTTGTTGACGTAGCCTCCGAGGTGGAAATGGGCCTCATCAGTCAAGATGATTTTTCGATGAAATTCCGGATCATTTTCATGCATTTCAAGGATCCAATCAGCAAAGACACGATGTTGTTGATGATCAGCCGGCTTGAGTTGTTGTGTTAACTGAACTTTATAAGCCTTAAGACCCAAGTTTTTATGCAAAATACGGTGTAATGACGTTTGTGGAATGCCTAATTCCAAAGAACGACGAGGAATGGACAAACCTGGGTTTTCTTCAACACTTTGGGCTACAACAGCAATATTCTCAGTTGTTCTTGAGCGACGTGCACGGGTTTTATTCTTCACATCACTAACTTGTTCCAACAGCTCGAATTTGTCCACCAATTTCTGTATTGCGGTCCCACAAGGTGCTTCACGACGACCCAAAAATGTTTTAGTTTTACGAACCGTCTCTGCCAAATTTTCACCATTTTTATAGTGAATTTTAATAATTTCAATGCGTTGTTGAAGCGTGTATCGTTCCATTTTTATTAATGGCGTAGTTTCTACTTGTCAAATGTCAAAAAATGACAGCTTCAAAAGTGACAGCTACCGAAATAGCGGGCTATTCAAAATAACACCTCTTATTGGATTATAATCAGTTGATTGAGGGGGCTATTTGCACCATAGTTTAATCTACTAAATATATGGCACAATGGTTGCTGTGAAATTGGGACCGAATCTCTTTATGAATCCCAGGACCCTATTCACTTTTTTTTACTATGTAGCTTAAATGACCATTAAACGTTAACTTAGGATCAAGAATAACTCCTAAGTCTGAAAACACAGAGACCAAAACGGACCTTTTTTACGCGTAAAACTCATGGCTTATCTTATTAATCTTATCAACATTTAAAACAACACGGTTTTTATCAAAACATCCCCTAAATTTTGATAAGTCTTCTTGCAAAAGCATACAGTAAGGAGTAGATTTTATACTTTTGAAAAGCTAAATTTCATCAGCATCAATAAGGACAGATGAATTTTTTATGATTGAAACCAAGTCATTCATAATTAAGATAAATAAAATTGGAACTAACTGGCTGCCCTGAGGGACGCCAGAATTGACAAAGCCTATTTTTTAAATACGATAAGATCCAATTTAACAAGTTGATTTTATTAAAACCTTGATTGTTCAGCTTTAAAATTAATGTATTATGACACAACTTGTCCAAAGCTTTGATAAAATCAGTACATACGCAATCGACCTGTCCACGTTTTTTTAAAAATATCTAAGCAAAAGGATGTGTAGTTGAATAAATTAGTAGATAACCGTAGATCTTTTTTTGACGAAGAAATGCTGATTATCAAATATAATTGAGGTACAGTGAATTGAAAGAACATTCCATATAATAGACTCAAACTATTTCTGTAACACAGATAATTTAGCTAAAGGTCGGTAGTTCATTATTTCATTTTTAGAACCTCTTTTGTGCACAGGTATAATGAATGCACTTTTCCAGATATTGGAGAAAAGTGAACTTTCTTAAGGACTTATTAAAGAGAACATATATAACGGATATGACAAATACGCCACACATTTTTTTAAGATAGAGGATGGTACACCATCAGGGCCTGGACTAAAACACTACTCATCTAGTTGCATGATACTTTGTGCATCGGTATCTTCGTTTATTTCAAAATTAATTGAACTTAAGTGAGAGAAATTTACCTCAGAAGAAGAAAAGTAAGAGCTGTTTTTGTCATGGTTTGTAACTTCGAAAGTTTTGTTTAAAGAAGTTTTCAAACAAGTTTGTGATAACCTTAGGCTCATGACTATTTCACGATGAATTTGACATAGAGTTTGGGAAGCCACTAGTTTTTCTTTTACAATTTACAAATTTCCAGAAACTATCTGGATTAGAACTAAGATCACATTTTATTTTGGAGATATAATTTTCATATAAAGAATTTGAATACTCTGTAAAAAGTTGTTTTAGAATTAAAAAAAAGTTTCACAATCTTCATCAGCTCTTGGTCATATTATATTTTACCCAGGCTTTATTTCTTTTATTACTTGCTCTATAGGGCAAGTATTGGTTTCGTGTAAAAAAAAAATTTCGAGGTTATAATTAAAACTAACACTACGATAATCGAGAAGTCCGAAAAAGTGGGTTTCGTCATGCCGTCCGTCGGTTTGTGCGTCTGTACGTCTGTGCGTAAGTGCGTCTGTGCGTCTGTATGTCTGTGCGTCAGTGCGTTCACTGTAAATTGAGCTAGATCCTAAACGGGTGGACCGATTTGCATGAAATTTGGTACAGAAAACTCGGATTTTTAGTTTAGCTCATCTAGAACGGGTAGCTGCCATACAAATATTTTGGTCTCTTCAAATTTTCTCAAAAACAGCCCTAACGATTTCGATGAAACTTCGTACCTGTAATAACCAAGTCAATTGTAAGAAAACTGCATTTCAGATTTTTCTCAAAAAATTCACATTACGAAATTAGGAATTCCAGTTTTTTGAGAAAATGGTCTTATTTTTGGGTTATTCCGATCTTCGGTTTGTCGATCTTCGTCTATTAGTTTAACAGCGGATGCTATTACTGCAGTTTCGGTGCTCACGGTGTCGGAGAAAAATGCTTAATCCATTGTTCTTCCAAAACGATTTAACGTAGTAATTAGAACTCGCAGGTATGTATCCATAAAACTTCAATATCGGTGGACCTAAAGTCGTCAATCAGGTAGCAAATAAGAGAGTTTTTGATCGCAAATAGAATTCCACCACCTCCTATAGTGTTGGAGTTATCTAAGTGGTGACGATCACGTCTGATGACATGAAAAGCTCTAAGTCAAGAATAGAAATGTTCAGCCAATTTTCTGTCAGTACAATGACGTCGTGAGAAAGATTGTTTACATTTTTGTAGATCATATTGGTCTTTGTCCGAAATCCATTTACATTTTGATAATATATTAATATCTGATTAAACTGCTTTGACGTTGATTCCGCGTTGTTTAATTTTGACGAAAAAGGTTCTCAGTTATACCACGGTTGTTCGGTCTATTCACAAATTCATGAATTATGACACCCACTGGCCAGAACGATGTTGAATTCAGTAGATGGATAACAGAATCATATAGATACGTGTTTTGAAAGAAGAGTTTTTTTTGGGTAATTACGATGTAGAATTTTTTCAACATTTATAATGAATGTAGTACACAGTCTTTCTGAGAAATAGTTTTTGATATCTAATGAGTTCGTTGAGGGGGCAAGTTTAGAAAGAAATAATACTTTTTGTCCTTCTACAGCCCTAACTCCAGATATAATAGGATATATCGTCTCATTAATTAGATTGATATCATTGTTTGAACATTTTGGAGCGACATATAGCGGCAGTTGTTTTGATAAATCGTCTTTGGATTTGGTTGATTTTATTTCTTTCAAACCCTGAGCAGTAATTAGTTCATACCCGGGTGCTTTTTTGTTTGATAACTTGTGTTTGCACATGTTTCTTACTTCTTTGAGCGTGACAAAGGGAATTTCCAATTTGTCGTTTTTATCAACAAAATGTAATTAAGCTGCCGCTGCATTTGCTGAGAATGGCTTAAAAACATTCGAGAGATATTCTGCGAAGAGGTCAACCTTCTGTGTGGGTTTGTAATCCAATTTCCATCTTGTGTTTAAGCAGCCGAATTTTGTATCTATGGTTTTTTTAGGCGATTAGCTTCTTTCCATAAGCAGTATTCGGTAGAAGTATCCGTCGTCAAACTTTACAGAAATTTACTTAGTGAACGACAAGTGACAGATGACAGAGTGACAAAATCCTGAGCGTCAGGAAGAATTTCAAAGATACGAGATTGTATGGTTGCGGCCAGGTAGCCATTGAGCGATTATTGACAATTCTGAGCGACATAGCTACAATTAGCTGCTTAAGAAAATAGACGCTCAATATATGGTCAGTTGTCACTTGAACTTGCCACTTGATAGTTTGTCGCTCAATAGCTCTACGGCTCATTTGCTTGTTGCTAACTGCATGCCCTCAAACGTGCTTCAGGACATTTTTTGACAATTTCTTAATGTGGGTTCGGATAAAATTTCCATTTTGGTTTTCCAGATTAAGGCAAAGAATTAAGAATATTCTTCGTGCTGAGGTATGTTGGTGACATGATACATGTACTTTCAACTAAAATAAATTTTGAATATATCATTAAACTAAACACCCTTTGCCCTATATATTTATAAATATACAAATGCAACACTTATCTTACCAAAATCATGCGGGGTTACTTAGAATCAAATAGAATATTCACATGAATGCAATTTTCTCTAAATCTAACATGAATAAAATAACTATATCCTAGATCTTGCAATTCTCAAGATAACTACAAATACTATATAGTTTATATCCTTTCTGCAGGATATTCAAACATTCAAGGGGTTTCATACTTTGCAAAATGTCTCTCAGCAGTACAAACAATGTATATGTATGTAATTCAATAGGTATGTACATTTTTCGTTTGGAATGATGTTCCTTCATCACCCTTCTGTACTTTCAGGACATGCAAAAAGACATATACTAAGCTATAAGCAACGCGTGCACATACTGCACATGTTCTGTACAGCAGTTTTATTCATCGATTTCTTTGTCAAGTGTCCTTTTGTGCATTTTTGTTTCTTTTTTTTTTCTTCCTAGTGTCTGCGCCCTTTAGATTTATGCAAAACTATTTGTCGAATGTTTCACAAATAACTTCGCTTCATCCTGCAATGCTTCTGTAGTTTGAAACTTATCTAAACGATTAGGTTTTTTTTTTGTCTGTGTTATAGTTATATAATCTGTATTTGCATATTTTTTTTTTTTTTGTGTAAACGTTCCGTTTGTTGTAAATATAACTGCTTTGGCAGGATGTCTCGTTTCGGCTATTCGTCAGGACTTACAAATATGTACACATGAATAAATTAATATTAAATTTATTGTTGCTTCCATATGTCTCGTTAGAGGTTATGGAAATTTTGATTGATTTAGGTTGACAGAATTTCAGAAACAGCTCGGAGGGAAGAATTATTACAAAAAAAAAAACTTAATGAACGAAAAAAACGGCACTAACGTAAAGGTGTGATACTACAGAGTGTAGATCGATCAGTAGATACCAACTATTTAGTCAACCAGTTTTTAAATTAATCAAAATTAAAAGGGCATGACAAGGTAGTTGAACGTGTTTTATATACAGGGTTGTCCATAAATAAAAAAAAATACAAAAAACACTTTTTTCGTCTTCCCTATCAACGAATCTTCAGGTTTGACCAACATCTTGAGTTCGACATGGCACTTAATAGCATAAATGCTGGTCTTTATTCTACCAGTGCTGTCGAACACAGGTACTTTGCTAAAAATTTTATTTTTCTGAAAAATTTAATGGAAAATTTCATTTTAAAATTCAAGATTAAAAAAATGTGTAACCGGCTGGATTTTATATTTAATTATTACCCAAATGTTTATAACTTTGGAAAATTCTATTTTGTTCCTTTGATACAAACCTCTGTTAAGTTCGATTCCTAATATTGTTCGGTGAATAAAAGGGTGTACACAAAAGAGAGATTTATTTATTCAGTGCAAAATTAAAGTTAAACCCGAGTTAACTCATCAAATTTGGTGAGTTAACTCAGGATTAATTTAACAGATGCTTTTGATTTTTATCCACCGAGTTTGTTTAGTCGTTCCACATGCATTCTCCACCAAAACACTGCTTCCTCAGTTCACTGTGTGTTTATTTACTTTTAAAGTTAGCTAACTCTGGTTTAACTCACCACTGAAAAACTGGACACGAATGATATTTTTGTCCACGTCCGGATAAGAGAGTGTCTACTTAGTTGGAATTCAAATCCAAGATCCACGGTCGTGAGAATTCGTCCGCTTAAAGGAATTGTCCGCTTAAGGGAGTTATCCGCAATAGGGGGTTCCACTGTATACCTACAAGAAATAGAGGATAGAAAATTTCCCAAAAATATATTTCATGTTTTGATCTTTAAAAAAAAGAACTAAAATCTTACGACTGCCCTCAATCTTTTTGAGCATCGACTACAGAGAATTTGACCAAAGCAAGAAATGTTCAGAACATAAGCTGATTATTTCTTGTTTACAAACTTTTTTTCTGCAAGAATTAAGTCAGCGAAGTGACTCCTAGATTGTCTAGATTTTTAATTTGAGTATTTGACTACATGTAGAATTATGTCAGCGAAGCAACTGACATGGGTCGGGTATGTCAGATTTAGTTCGTAATAAAAAAATTTGACTGTATAAATAAAACAATATTTATTTTAATTTATTTAAACAAACGTTTTAACTTTGTTAATTTTTATTTCAAATATATTTACAACTTTAACTAACTCCTTGAATAAACAAAAAAATTGTGAGAAAAAAAAAAAAGGGAATTATATAAAGGGGGTCATTCTGAAAATAATTATATTTTTCTAGGTTTAACTTCCGTTTTGAACTTAATGGTTAAACTTTAGAACAAACCAAATATATTTGTATGAATCATCTTAGTTAATTTCTACAAATAAATAAAGTATCTACCTAACTTCACAAATCAAACTGTGAGAACAGAACAAATATTAAAGGTAATATCGTTATCAGAGTTACCATAGGGACTATAAAGTGTCCCCCGGGACTCTTATTTCTTAAGGGGACTCGGGACATATTTTTTTTGTTTAAAGAGGATACATATTTCACGATTATTTAACCTAAAAAAACTTACAATTTATATAAAAACAAAGAACGAAGATGAAATAAGTAATAAATATGGTTTTTTATAAACTTGTTTTTTTAATGAAATGTAAGACTGACTATTAAACTGAGTGATATTATGCATTAAAATGTTTTAACTTTATTCTTAATTTTCTGTTAAGTTTATCTTTTATAAATCTATAACAAAAACTTTGGATATTCCCAACTTAAATTTGTATTTTTATAAATGCTTTCCATTTTTTTTTTAAAAGGACTCATTTATTTTCAATAGGACACATTTTTGCATTCAGAGGGACACATAAATAATTTCGCCTGCAGTAACACTGTTCATTAGCGCTTTCATTTTTGTTCAGTTCTGCGCGTTCTTGAAAATGACTGTTAATATTTGTTGTTGTTTCTACTACAGGCACAGTGGAAGAGTTCCGACCAAAAGCCATCCTTCCGTTCCTCTCAAAAGTATTTGAAAAGACATGTCTTCAAACAGATACATAATTAGATATATTTCTCTTAAAAACCTACTAAGCTCCAGCCAGTCTAAGTCTAGTTTTCGACCGAAACGTAGTTTTAAGTCCGCATTACTTCTCGTTACTGATGAAATAAGAGATATTTCTACAAACAGTGTTCTACTGAAATAGCCAGTTGCGTTCCAATTCAACCGTAATACTCGCGCCTCTAGGAATGCCCATCAGTTTACCCTTGAGCCCAACTTCGGACGTACTGTTAAGAACAGAGATTCTTTCCTTAGTAGACGGTTCGTAAAACTAAAACATTTTTGGGTCGTCGTGAAGCACCTTGTCGGACCGCAATACAGAAATTGGTGGACAAATTCGAGCTGTTGGGACAAGTCAGTGATGTGAAGAATAAAACCCGTGCACGTCGCTCAAGAACAACTGAGTATATTGCTGTTGTAGGCCAAAGTGTTGAAGAAAGCCCAGGTTTGTCCATTCCTCGTCGTTCTTTGGAATTATGCATTCCACAAACGTCATAACACCGTATTTTGCATAAAGACTTGGGTCTTAAGGCTTATAAAGTTCAGTTAACACAAGAACTCAAGCCGGCTGATCATCAACAACGTCGTGTCTTTGCTGATTGGGTCCTTGAAATGCATGAAAATGATCCGGAATTTCATCGAAACTTCATCTTGACTGATGAGGCCCATTTCCACCTCGGAGGCTACGTCAACAAGCAAAACTGTCGCATCTGGGGCTCGGAAAACCCAAGAGTTATTGTTGAAAAGCCTCTCCATCCTCAACGCGTGACTGTTTATGGTCCGGCGGGGTCATTGGACCTTACTTTTTCGAAAGTGAGGGAGGCTGGAGCAACAGTTACGGTCAATGGATTGCGCTATCGAGAGATGATTAATGATTTTTTATGGCCGGAATTGGATGGTATTGATCTGGACAACGTTTACTTTCAACAAGACGGCGCTACGTGCCACACAAGCAATGAAACCATCGATCTTTTACGGGAAAAGTTTCCGGACCGTGTTATCTCTCGAAGAGGTGATCACAATTGGCCACCAAGATCTTGTGATTTAACACCTTGCGACTTCTTCCTTCGGGGCCACGTGAAAGATAAGGTCTACGCCAACAGCCCAGCGTCGATTCAAGACCTCAAAGATGGAATACGTGAGGCTATCGAGGACATAGGGCAGCCACTTTGCGATTTGGTTATGGAAAATTTCATGAAAAGGATATGGTCCTGTAAGCGTGGTCGTGGCGGCCATTTGGCTGATGTTGTGTTCCATTATAACGGCATACCTTCCTCTTTATAATGAAATAAACATCCGATCATTTATCTCAAAAAATGCCATTTTTCTTTGAATATCAAAATAACACCTCTTATTGGAAAACCCTTTATAACATTTTAAGGGTAGTCACAACCCTTTCAGTGCGCGCTCAATATACAAAAAAAAATATATGCCTTGGACAAAGATCATATTGTATTGTTAACTCTTTTCGATTTTTCCAAAGCTTTTGACACCGTTAATCACTCGGTACTTTGTAGGAGACTGCAACATAGCTTTGGCTTTACAATAGAGTCTTGCGAACTGATCCGTTCGTATCTTAATGGCAGACAGCAATGTGTTGTAACAAATGGTAAATCCTCCAGCTTAGTAAATGTTCTTCATGGTGTCCCGCAAGGATCCATACTTGGACCTCTTTTCTTTACAATTTATATTAATGAGCTTCCACATTTTGTTAAGAATTACCTGATTCATTTGTATGCAGATGATGTGCAACTCTTGATTAGTCGACCCTTATCGGCAAAAAACGAAGCAGTTTCTCTGATGAATGAGGATTTGCTCAATATCTCACGCTGGTCTAAACTAAACAATGTCCACCTAAATCCCATCAAGTCAAAGGCTTTACCCATCTATCGTAAAAAATTCGATGAATCGACCTTATGACCATTGCAGATTGAAAACGAAAATATCTGGGTATGGTGTTTGACCGTACACTTACTTGGAATAATCACCTAAATAGTTCAATAGGAAAGCTTCATGGAAGCATTCGTGCTCTTCGGATCACTCAAAGCTTCATTCCTAAGAAGACTAAACTTCTGATCGTAAGAACTCTTTTGCTTCCTGTCAGTGATTTGGACTCCGCAACCTACCGTAAACTTAAGGTTGTCTATAATAACATTCCCCGTTTTATGTATAACCTTCGTCCATTTGACCATGTTTCTCTCTATTCGAAATAACTTTGTGGTTGCAGTCTAGTTGCATCATTCAAATTTCGATCACTTATAGCTACCTGCACACAATAATTCAAACCCGATAACCTGACTTTCTTCATAGTAGGTCATTTGTATTTATACGGCCTCGATCCAAGTATCTGAATACTCAGCGTCAATTTTGTATCTATGTCATTGGCCTTTGGAACTGTCTGCCAAAATAACAATAAAAGGATTTGGAAGCATAAGAAATTTCTCATCTTTACTTTTTATTTATTTGGGAAATCGTTTAAATCATGTTATCCTTATTATATTTTCATTTTATTTAATTATTAGCTTTTTGAATTCAAAAATAAATGTAATGGCTTCCAATAATTTACAAGACCTATGTCTAAAGGCCACTTTACACGATAATAGAAGTCATCTGACCTGTCATTATATTTTATTTATAATTTCTCAAATGAGCTGCCATTCAATATTTGTGAAATCATATCGTTTTGCTTTTGTATGTTTACACGTCTACGACTCCCGATTTGATTTTCTCCAAAAATAACTTCTCACTTTTTGGTACTTTCCGTTTTTGTTCACAGTAACAATTTAATATTGAGCACAAGTATTGAAAATGGCCGTTAATTTAACACAAGACATCCAACTACCAATACAATAATAGCATATGACTTCTCAAATGGAATTAGCTGCAATCCTAATGTCAAAAAAGTCATATGGTTTTTCTTTTAAGAAGTCGTATGAGTTTAATGAGTGGCTTCAGACGATTTGATAGGATTTTTTTGACAGGTCATATGAGAAGTTATATATAACGGGTGATTTTTTGGCTGGTTTGGTTTTGGCAACACTGGTTTTGACAGCTGACGTGTGTTTAGTACCTTGTGTCACTGTCAAACAGCTTCAGTTTGGTTTGCAATTTAACCATGGATCGTCTTACAAATGAACAACGCTTGCAAATTATTGAATTTTACTATCAAAATTCGTGCTCGGTTCGAAATGTTCATCGCGCGCTGCTTGTGTTCAGCGATGAGGCTCATTTTTGGTTGAATGGGTACGTAAATAAGCAAAATTGCCGCATTTGGAGTGAAGATCAGCCAGAAGCATTGCAACAGCTACCAATGCATCCCGAAAAAGCCACTGTTTGGTGCGGTTTATGGGCCGGCGGCATTATTGGGCCTATTTCTTCAAAGATGATGCGAATCGCAGCGTTACTGTCAATGGTGAACGCTACCGAGCGATGATAACAAACTTTTTTTTGCCCGAAATGGAAGTTCTTGACTTGCATGATATGTGGTTTCAACAAGACGGTGCCACATGCCACACAGCACGCGAAACAATGGCGCAATTGCGAGGCGAGTTTGGTGAACAGTTAATTTCACGTTTCGGGCCGGTCAATTGGCCGCCTAGATCGTGCGATTTGACACCATTAGATTATTTTTTGTGGGGGTATGTCAAGGCTAATGTCTATAGGGACAAGCCCGCTTCGATTGACGCACTGGAAGCCAACATCCATGCATTCATTCGTGAGATACCGGCCGATATGTGTGAAAGAGTATGCCAAAATTGGACTCAGCGGATGGGCTACCTGAGACGCAGCCGCGGTCAACATTTGCATGAAATTATCTTTAAACATTAAATTGCAAGGTTCAAACTATCGATTCAAATAAATATTTCATTCGTTTTTTCGAATTTTTTGTGCTTTTTTTTTTAAAAAAGTTCTAAACCTCTTAAAAAATCACCCATTATAAAAGTCATCAAGAAATTGAAGAAGCTTTTATGTCTATCGCCAACGATTTAGGACAGGCACGAGAGGCCAGAGAGGAAGCACTTAGTCTTTGCAAAAAAAGTCCAAGCTTGAATTTACCATACTTACAGAACTTTGGAACTCTGTATTGCAAAGAATTAATAAAAAAAAGTACTTTACTTCAAAAACAAAATATTACCCTGGATGTTGCAATAAATTTGCTGAGTGCAATCGACGAATTTATATTTGGGTTCAGGGACAATTTTGATAACTTTGATTCATCAGCCAGACAAAAAAAAACCGGATTCCGAATATAAGGACCTTTCTGAAAGGACGAGGTGTTGAAGCTCACGCCAGACTTTTTTTGACGGCTCTGACTGGGAAAGAAAGATTCAAAATTAAAACCTTTATTCCCATTTTCGACACTCTAAGCGTTCATTTGAAACAGCGACTAGGTTCGTATACGAAGATTGGCCAACGTTTTGACTTTTTTTTCGATTAAAAATCTGAGTTCAGAAGACTTAAAAGAAAACTGCAAATCTTTTGCTAAATTTTACACCGAAGATGTGAACGGTGATGAACTACATGCTAAATGCCTGAATTTAAAAGACTACTTGAAAATTAGTTGACACGAAAATGAAAAAAACTGACAATATTCTAGAACTTTATAATTTTATAAAAACAAATAAAATTGAAGATGAATTTCCAAATGTTGAAATTGCACTAAGAATGTTCTTAAGTATGATGGTGGCCAATTGCAGTGAGGAACGTTCCTTCTCTAAGTTAAAAAGAATAAAAACGAACTCAGAACTACAATGGTTCAAGAAAGGTTGACAAGTTTGTCGCTGATGACAATCGAAAGCGACATCCTCAGAGGCATCGATTTTGAAGATTTGATCAATGATTTTGCTAATGTCAAATCAAGAAAAAGACTACTTCAAAAAACAAAATATAGTCTGTGTCACTTTTTGCATATTATTATATTGTTCTTCTTATATAATCTTCTGTTATTTAAATTTTGTTTATTTTTAAATTTTTTTATGAAATATTTATTTTTTTGTTTTTATTATTTTTACATTGTTTATGTTTATTTTTATGTTTATGTTTTAAATGCTGCAATAATTATTTATCTTTTTAATGAATTAAAAAATATTATTTATTTAAAAAATTAAAAGAATAAATATTAATTCAAAGTTATGTGATTTTTTCTGTATATCTTTATTACACAACAAAACATTTTTATATAATCATACAAGGGCCCCATTTTTGAAAAGTGCCCAGGGCCCCCAAAAGGGTAAAGACGGCCTTGATCACAAATTATAGATAGATGCAAGAGCAAAAGCTTCCAATGTTCGTAAAACCCTGGACTTAAGAAATGGTGTCATTTTTTTTTAGTCTTTTCTCTCACTCTCTTTAAAAGTATTGGAATTGTTAAGTGAACTTTATTAGCCCAGAGACTATCCTCGTAATCTGTTGTTACTCCCTGTCTAAATCGAATCAAAACAATGAAATGGGTAAGAAATTGTTAGGTGTGAACTTGGCTTCAAGTCATCATCTTAACAATTTTAAATATTCTAGTATTTGAAATTTGAAATTTGAACTTTGTCTGTAATTTAAATCATTTTTCCTTTAACTATTTTTAATATACCCTCAAGTTTAAGAAACATACATATATTCAAATATATGTATATTCACTGTTTAATAATGTTTCAGAAACTAATAACTTTATACAAATTTGTTAAATATGCTGTAAAAAAAATAACCAATTTTCATTAAAATAACTCATAGAAAAAAAAAAAAAAAACATTTAAATAAATCCATACAAAATCATAATAATAATAAAATTAAGTGTAAATGTTCTACTATATACAAAACAATAACCACAAAGCATAACGACCTCTTGAATGTATGATGTGACTGTAAATAGTTTATATTTATATAAAATTAAAAAAAAAAAAAAAAAAAAAACAGATTAAATTGATTCCTGCACACATTTCCTCCACATGTACCTGAATATTAAAAAAAAAAAAAAACAAATCCTATAATCAAAAGCTCAATTTATTATTCGAATTTTATTTAACAAAAAAAAAAATAATAAAATCCACCAGTCTGTTTTTGATGTATTTTTGTTATTACAAATTAAATTGCACTGAAAAATCAACTTCCCCCTCGATGGGTATGTGGATTTTTCTATTAAAATTATTTATTTTTTTTTGTTTTGTTTTTTTTTTTTTATGCACTGTCACAACACTGAATTCTATCAAAATGAAATTTAAAGTCTTAAAATATCAATTCCCTTATTTTTCTTGCATCAAATTCAGTTGTTTGTATTAATTTTAAGAATCAATTGAAAAAAAAAATAAATATCTACTAAATCGAATGCAAACCTCACTGAAATAAAAAAAAAAAAAAAAATACATAGCATGAGTTCCGTAGGCACTACACTCTTAGTGTCTTTATTTTTTTTTTTTTTGTACTTCCAAGTCTCAAAATGCATCTTAATTTCAATTCCCCCATGAAATGAATTATGAATGTGAATGCAGTATGTATTTATGCATCTAATTTCCGTAGACAAGTGTTATCCTCTCTTAAAAATGCATGTGTCTGCGGCTCTGAACCTCCTCAGTGAATGCGCCTGTCAAGTTCCTTTGCATTGTGTATAATCATTAAACAATAGATATCTAAACACACTCTAACATATAGTTGCATCCTGTTTCCTTTTCTTCCATGCATTCTATTCTATAATATATTTGTCATGTATTATCTAATTATTACTGTAGTGCATGCCATTGTGAATGCTCTTTATTTGGAATGGGATTGTGAATGATTTATATTTTGTTTTCTTTGTTTAAGTTGCAATGTGTTTGCTGCATTAAATTAATTTTAAAGAAAAAATCAAAGTAAATAATTCGAAACACCAGTGTTAAATAAAAATATGCAAAAATATATAAATACCCGCTTCATTAACCTTAATTTTATATTAATTTAATCCCAAATTAAAAGTTTATTTGCAATTTTTAGTTCCATTCCTATAAAGAAAAAAAAAAATCAACTAATTTCTTATTTCTAAATTTTCATATAAATAAAACATTATTTTGTTTATGTTTATCCTTACATTTTATCAAAATTTTTTTTTTAAGTTTTTTCGTTTAATTTCTACATGAGAAAAATAACCAAGTTCTATTACAAGTGAAAAAAAAAATATATAATTAATTTTAAATTAGAAAAGAAACTTGTAACGTTATGAGGCAAATTTAGCTGAAATTAAATATTTCTATAGAAATATTAAAAAAAAAAATAAATTAATAAATACAGTCTTTTTGTTTTTGTATTATTTATTGATTTGTTTATTATATTTTTTTTTTATTTTATTATTTATTTTTCTTATTTTATAATTTTTAATTTTAATTGAAAAAAATATAAACCTTGAAAAAAAAATGATTAAATAAAAAAATGCATGCTTTCTCGCTTTCATTCTTCATTTTTTATTATTATTATTATGAAATTAAATTAAAAATAAATTATTATATAACAAGGAAATATATATATATACTTATTATATATTTATCTTACTATCTTAGAATATTTTAAGTAATAAAACTTTAAATTGGTAATAAAATGATTGTAATATGTATTTTCTTATTTTTGTTTTTTTTTTTTTTTTTATTATTATCGACCAAATTTTTGGTTCAATCGACTACGACTTCAATTTGCAACAAAACAAAATTAAATTGCTTATACACATCACACTCACAATCCTTACACAAAATGATTCCCGGAAATCGGAATCTCAAAATGGCAAACATCTCGAATATTGGAAATAGGTGGATTTGCGGCACATGGACGAACAGCAGGGAAGCAATATTGTAGATGTCGGAGTCGATCTCTCTGAGTTTTATATGTCCGTCGAATGGGATATCCTTGAAGTGCCAGCAGTAAGGTGAGTTTGAATTTCTTCCTTGATATGATGAATTATATAGCTAATGATTTGATGTTGTATTATATGATTTATGGTAGTTGATGGGTATATTGATGGTTTCTCAAAACAATTTTCACATACTGATAATCCCAAGGGATCGAAGGATGTATTGATGGAGGAATTTAAGGTATCTTATCATTTTTTATCTAAAAAAGACATTACATTGGCTGGGTATTAATTACACCGAATCGGAATCTGTCTGCTTGGTTCAAGATTCGTTCCCAGGGTTGACCGCCAAAAGTTCTTGAAATTGAATCGAACATGCAGAGTAAGCCCACTACGAAAACTGTTCGTGTAAAATTCAAATGTTTCATTATTAATTGATGGGACGAATGCTTTGCATCCTATATACTGCTCTTTTACTTGTTCCGTTATCTTAGAGACAAATTCGTTATTTTACAATTTTTTTTACATAATTGCATAATGCTTTTCAGGCCCAGTTTTTCAGTGCGATATAATCCTAGTTTCGGGATTAACCTCGAGTTAACTCCTTAAACATGTTTTTGAGTCAATTTGGATCCCGAGAGTTAACTCTGGATTAGCTAAATAGGTATTTCTGAAAGATGCGTGTCAAATATCTATTCAAATCGAGGTACGACACTATGGAAAGGGTGATTTTCATAGTGACGCCATCTCGAATTCGATGACGAACCATTGATTTCTATATTGTCGAACTTCGATTTTGATAGATTTTTGACAACTGATAGTTAAATTTAACCCTCCACTGAAAAACTACTTTTGAGTTAACTCGGGATTAAATTATTTCCAGGATAAACTAACTTTTATTTAATTTGGAGTTAACTCATGCACTGAAAAACTGAACCTCAGTCAATTTAGATGTCAAGTTAACTCAACGAATTTGACGAGTTAACTCTGGATTAACTGAATAGATATTTCTGACACATGTGTGCCAAAACACAATAGACGGGCAACATTATGGATATCAGGCTTTTTATAGTGTTACGTAGTGTTGCCCTCTCTCTTTCGATAGTGGAAACGCATTTCAATAATGTCGCAATTTGATGTCGATAGATTTTAAAAGTTAAAGTTACCCCTACTGTATCCCAGTTAACTCGGGTTCAATATATTTATATTTGCATGATTAACTCACTCTGGTTTAACTCTGAGTTAACTCAGCACTTAAAAACTGGCGCATTTTAATCTATACACGTGTATTTGGAACCCTCAAGTGTAGGTAGGTAGAAATGGCAGCCATCGAGCAGACAAGCTCGCTGACCCAATTAGCTCATAAAAGGGCGGTTTTGAGATACCATAACTCTTTTGAACCTATGGATGACGGATGGGTTTGTGGGTGTCTGGATGAGGATTGGGTTTGTGGGAATACCCTATATGGTGAAACAACCATACTAATGCCCCGAGTAAGACAGTTTAATGCCGTCGCGTTTAGAAAGAGATCAAGTCTTTGATCTTCAGTTCGGAAAGTTAGTCAATGTCGTCAAAGAAAGGTTTTCCAAGTGATTGTATCCTAAAACGGACTAGGGCAGGGTATTTACAGTAGAGGAAGTGAACTAATGTTTCCTTTTCCTGCTGGTTCCCACAATTACGAAAGTGGGTGTTGTAAGAAATGTAAGAAATACCTATAGTTTCGCTGCATGGTCTCCTATTGGCCAGTGACCGGTGGATGTTGCAATGACGCTGACGATGTATTTCCTTGGTCTGCAATTTAGATCTTTCTTTCGAGATTTATTATAGGTGGGCCACATCTTTCTAGATGTAACATAGTTGCTTACACTGCTCTACCTACAATTGGATTCGGTGAGAAAAATTGAAAGTATGTTGCCGTTCATAACTCCAAGAGGAATGTAAACTCTTTCTGCAAGTGAGCTATGAAGGGCTGATCCTTGCCTTGCTAGTTCGTCTGCTCGCTCCTTTACCTCAATGCCACACTGACCCAATACCCAGATAAGGGTGGCACGAAGATTGACGTCCATGATGATGTAGCCGCAGCAATGGCTTTAACAGGTGCTTGATTGTCTGTCAGCCAGTTAGACTTTAGGATGACAATTGTAGATATTTTTTTGCAAGCTTAGAGGGAATTGAATGAAACAAAACTGACATTGGGAACTAATGACGCCATCGCAGAAAATAATTGATTTTTCCATACAAACTATCGATAACAAATAACTTTAAAACACAGTATACAAATCTAAGGTAATATATTGCGCAGGTTGTCAGTCAGAAATTAAACATGGCGGCTCGAGTGTCTACGAAAATTGCACATGGCATTACTAGAAACAACAACAAATATAAGCATTTTGACAAGTAAAGAGACACTGGATCCGCCATTTTCACAGATGCGCAGAACTGAACAAAAATTTAAACGCTAATGATATTACCTTTAATAAAGGGTTTTCCAATAAGAGGTGTTATTTTGAATAGCCCGCTATTTCGGTAGCTGTCACTTTTGAAGCTGTCATTTTTTGATATTTGACAAGTAGAAACTACGCCATTAATAAAAATGGAACGATACACAACGCATTGAAATTATTAAAATTCACTATAAAAATGGTGAAAATTTGGCAGAGACGGTTCGTAAAACTAAAACATATTTGGGTCGTCGTGAAGCACCTTGTCGGACCGCAATACAGAAATTGGTGGACAAATTCGAGCTGTTGGGACAAGTTAGTGATGTGAAGAATAAAACCCGTGCACGTCGCTCAAGAACAACTGAGAATATTGCTGTTGTAGCCCAAAGTGTTGAAGAAAACCCAGGTTTGTCCATTCCTCGTCGTTCTTTGGAATTAGGCATTCCACAAACGTCATTACACCGTATTTTGCATAAAGACTTGGGTCTTAAGGCTTATAAAGTTCAGTTAACACAAGAATTCAAGCCGGCTGATCATCAACAACGTCGTGTCTTTGCTGATTGGGTCCTTGAAATGCATGAGAATGATCCGGAATTTCATCGAAAAATCATCTTGACTGATGAGTCCCATTTCCAACTCGGAGGCTACGTCAACAAGCAAAACTGCGGCTCGGAAAACCCAAGAGTTATTGTTGAAAAGCCTCTCCATCCTCAACGCGTGATTGTTTGGTGCGGTTTATGGTCCGGCGGGGTCATTGGACCTTACTTTTTCGAAAATGAGGCTGGAGCAACAGTAACGGTCAATGGATTGCGCTATCGAGAGATGATTAATGATTTTTTATGGCCGGAATTGGATGGTATTGATCTGGACAACGTTTACTTTCAACAAGACGGCGCTACGTGCCACACAAGCAATGAAACCATCGATCTTTTACGGGAAAAGTTTCCGGACCGTGTTATCTCTCGAAGAGGTGATCACAATTGGCCACCGAGATCTTGTGATTTAACACCTTGCGACTTCTTCCTTTGGGGCCACGTGAAAGATAAGGTCTACGCCAACAGCCCAGCGTCGATTCAAGACCTCAAAGATGGAATACGTGAGGCTATCGAGGACATAGGGCAGCCACTTTGCGATTTGGTTATGGAAAATTTCATGAAAAGGATATGGTCCTGTAAGCGTAGTCGTGGCGGCTATTTGGCTGATGTTGTGTTTCATTATTAACGGCATACCTTTCTCTTTATAATGAAATAAACATCCGATCATTTATCTCAAAAAATGCCATTTTTCTTTGAATATCAAAATAACACCTCTTATTGGAAAACCTTTTATATGTACCTTGACTTTAAAATTCATTATTCTTATGCTGAAGAACCCTGAGTGAGTTGGCTTGTAGGCTACATCCAATAACTGCCAAATTCCTATTTGTATTTGCTTCATTCATTGCTCTACTCACTTCTCAACTGAGTTCAAAAAAGGCAAGCCAGTTGAAGACCGAGTTGGTGGTGTGTATTAGTTAACAAAATTAAGTGTATTGTAACTCGCTTTTGTGGCATCTATATAGGTATCAGAGCTAATTCTCGAAAATTCTCCGTACTTAGTGAAGTTTGGTAGTAATTAGTTGTTGTTAAATGTAACATATTAAGGACTTAGTTCCTACCTGTTTTTATAGTTCCTTCCAAAGATTTAGGATGGTAGAATCAAAACCAATAATTGCAACAAACGAAGTTTAATTACACGAGACTTGCATCGCAACAACAAAAAACTAATTATTTCAAACGAAATGGGTGTATTCGATAACCTGCAACTGACAGCAAACAAAATGCTGCCACCCAGCTTTGGGATGGGATCAATAGAGACGAAAATTTATTATTCGAACTCGATTATTAAATGGAATTTAATTATGATAAAATATGGAGGTATAATAACTACTTAATTTTAACTTGCCACTATGTCAACTCAAGTTCAGGGACACCAATACAAAGAACTGGAAAATGAAACGTCTTCCAAAGGAAATAAAGGACGATTTGCTCTATTGTGATTTTAATTTTTTATCAAAAACAGCAGTGTCATTTTTACCTAAGGGACTCTAAAGACTTAAGCCCAGGGCGGCAAATTTTTCCTATGTAGATATTATTCAACAACGCTGTAAAAGTCTCTCTAAAGTATGACTGACAGTTTTGAGTGACAACTGATTGTGTGAACAATCTGAATAATGGTTTTTGAGGCAACTTTGCTCACAAATCAATCATCGGATTTTGTAATTGGAGTGAATATTTGTTTAAGAAACCGGCACTTGGGAACTTGGGGCTACCTCGGCGTATCGTATAGTAGAAGATGATATTATTCTTTGATAACAGAATACCACCATTTTCTTCTACTCAAGTGTCACGTTACAGTTGATATGCCTTCTTATGGTAACAAACACACTTTTTACGCCACAACAAATATGGGCATAGGGTCATCAATTTCTCGGTTTCGAAAGTAAAGCTAAATAGAACACACATATCGATACATTTTATGGAAAAAAGCACGAAAAGTGGCTTCGTTTGAATCACCACTTTTGTATAGTAAGTTTTAATAATTTTAACGCGTTGTTGCTGGCAAACACTCAATTAACATTATGATACTTCAAATGACAGCTGAGTTTGACAGGTGTCAAAGTGAAGAAGTGACAAATCCTCCAAGAGTATCTCTTGTCATGAATAAGTGCCTCTCATCTAATCCCTTCGAATAAGGCAGAAAATTGCAAGTCTCCTCCATTTCTGCTGATAGCACGCACAGAAGAATGGAGTTATAACTGAAAATGCTCTGGTGTTACACCAGCTGTCGCGCTTCCAAATTATAATTTTTTATTTAGCTAAAACTTAAATATGATAAAACTGGGCTTGCAGAAGGCAGATTTTCAAAAAATTTATTTAAGCTACATCGGCCGTTTTCGAAAACGTCATCTGCGTCAAAAATGCGTTTGCAGAATGTTCTTAAACGCAACCTGCAAAAGTCTTCTGTTCGAAAACGCAAATACAAATTCTACCGCATTAGCATTGTGTTCGATAATGCAGTTTACTAAAGTCACGTGTTCGAAAACATCATCGGCGTTGCAGCTGTGCAGTAAACAAATGGAGGTGACGAAAGAGACAGACATGATGGTTCGAGTGATTGTAAGCTATTTAAAATGTTTGGATATCAGTCAGGAAGTCAATAAAACGATAAACAAGTGGCGGCTGAAAATAACGAGCGAAAGTGAAACTGAAAATTCTGATGAAATTGGCTTCTGTTCGAAAACGTCAACTGCGCTTACAAAAAAATCATTTGACATTCATCAAAAGACATGTGTGCAGCAGGACGATTGAATATTTGACGATTGCAACTCTTGCGTCATAAATGACGATCAATTGCCGGACGAATTAATTTTGGTTTGACGTTTTCGAAAACGGCCATTTTATTTACAAATAATTTGTTCGAATCCTGAGTAATGGAAGCAAGTTTATGTAAAAATCCCATTAAAAAAAAAAACAATTGCAGAATTTTCCGGGTAACTTTTCCAATTATTTGTCTGTCAATAGTTACCTCATTTCGACTATAACCAAGATTCTTACCAACGGAAGGCATTTCGTTTATTATATTTAGACAATCTGGGAAGCCTATAAGGAAAAAACCCAGATTTTTTTGTTGGTGAATTAAAATGGTGTTTGCAATTGGATTCATAAAGCCACAATAGTTCGTGAAAAAGTGGGCCAATCGGCCTACACCCTCAACCATATAAACCTATATGTGCGCGTTTTTAGTGGGTAGAAATGGAAGGAACTTTTTCCCCCAAATCCAAACGGCTAAAATGAGAGACGCTTCAGCATTACAAGAGCTACTCTTGGAGGAATTATTATTTCATAGCAAGAGGCAGTAGCCCGGAAAAATCAATTGGCTAAAATCGGATTAAAACCTAAGCGTTTGGCATTTGTTCCTCTTTTTTCCTCCTTTTATCGCCCATGCACTGCAACTTGCATGCATTTCTTCAAAATTAAAGCTCCTTTTATCGTCCATGCACGCAGCATAACTTAAAAGATAAGTTACTTGAATTATTTAATACAGGGTCTCCACCGGGAAGGTATACTATAATTTGTTTGTTTATAATTTTTGATTAAATGAAAGAGAATGGATTTTATATTGATAAATGTTTTATTTAATGTCGGCAATTATGTATGGAATACGATATTAGGTAAATGTCCGCCTCTGTGAGTCTCACAAATGCGAGCCCTTTTGAGCACATTTTTCATTACATTCTCACATATTTCACGCGGTATTTCATTGATTTCATCACGAATATTTTGTTTGAGTTGCTCAAGCGTTTCTGGTTTGTTTGCATAAACCTTGCTTTTCAGATATCCCCACAAAAAGAAGTCCGGAGCAGTCAAATTAGTCAAATTTGCCACGTATCTACTTCACGACTGCCAAATATGAACTGTCAAGACTAATGTTTACCAAAATGGCGACTAAACAAAGTATAGTATACCTTCCCGGCGGACACCCTGTACAATCAAACATTTTCATTTCTAAGTTTTATCCTACAGCATAATGCTGATGGTATTTTAGATAACTTAAATATTTGATCAGCTGTCTATAAAATTCTTAATTGATTGAAACCCAAAGTTTTGCAAATTTTGTCACACAGTTTGAAAATTCTTATAAAAGTTAAGTCCGCCAACAATTATATCCATTCCTCTTCTTTTCTCCAATAGACTTCCTTTGTGTATAAAAATCTATATGCACGCTTTCAATTCCATCAACTAACTTATCGTATAGAAACTTTTCCTTAAATTCCTTGAAACTTGGACGCAAATCTCATTTCAAACATTGCATTAACTATACAAAAAAAAAAAAAAAAAAATAAGAATATGCAGCTCCTCATCAAATATCACCCTCTCTTCTCCAATCAAAACCAACACTAAACTTTTCTCACCCGCACGATTCCACCACTAATTTAACACAACTTATTCTGCTTTCATCTCACAGCGTAGAACTTTTCATCCCATATATTTGCCAAAGAAAAAAAAATGAAACTTTATCTTTTTATGATTCATTTGGCGTTGAAATAAGAACCTAAATTGAATTTTTAAAAATGTCTGTCGGGTTTTGCTTTTAATAGTATCTATATATAGTAGAGGTATGCTTTACCACACGAATGTACACACAATCCATCCAAACATATGCCATAGTGCAATTAAAAGTTAACACTTTCCGACACTCAAGACCTCTGAGTAATCACACATCCTGGTTGAAAGAGATACTTTAAATTTTATTTGCTTGCCAGGGAATAAAAACAAAAAAAAAATATGACATGGAAAAATAAATTTCCTGCATTCGGTGATGGGAATGAGATGATGCTATGGAAAAATATGTTACGTATACGCCGTGACACCCCAAACACATTGCACAATATGCACAGATAAGTGCATTCGTGCATTAACGGCGCAGCACATATTATGTGGGAGTGATTGACTATATGAACCATATATTTGCCAGTAAAATATTAACGGGTTTTAATAATTACTGTGCACATGTAAATGCACGTTTACACGTGCCTGTTTTATACGCCCATAAAACCTCTCAAGTGGGACGATATGTTTTTTTTTTTCTGAATATTGTGGATTGTTAAAAAAAGTTGCTCGTAATTTGATTGCAACTTGTTTGTGAGATTAGTTTTAAGGCCTTAGTGATTCAACTTTTGTTGGGATGGCGCATAACTTAAAAATGGTTAAAAATAGCCGGCCATTCACTAAGTACCATGAATCAAAGAATACAAGATTACGCCACTCTTCTGCGTCATAGGAGCCAAAACAATGTGACAGCCAAGAAAATTTCAGTGAAGATGGCTTTTCGTGTGCGAATATCACTGAAAATTATTTTTAAATTTATGTGAAATTGTTTTAAAATATATATAAAAAAACAACAAAAAAACAAAACAGAGTGGTGTGGACAAATGAAAATATCAGTCATATTTCCTTCATGTTGTAGTATTTTTGTTTTTGTTACTATTACATCCGGGGTTCCTCAAGGCAGTCATATTGGGCCACTACTATTTATACTGTTTATTAATGTGATTGCTATGAAACATACTTTAGGTTAGGTAGAAGTGGCTGTCGACGGAGAGTTGACACAGTTAGACCACATGTTGGCCCAGTTGTGATACCACATGGATCTAGGAAAATCTTTTCTCTACTCATTAAACCACTTTGAGCTCCTTATTAAGCGCGTAAGACACCCATTGTCAGTGGTTGCCAGATCACTGGGATCGTTGTAATAAAATTCACCATCTATGTCTTTGGAATAGTGCAGGACATGTACAGAGTAGTTGAGGAATCGTTTCATTTTCCTCTTCTTCCATACAGCTCCTGCAGAAATCGTTTGAGTAGACGCCATGTCACGTGGCGTGCCTATACCTTTTAGACAGTGTCCGGTGGTGACACCTATAACGGAGCTAATGTGCAATCTGCTTAAGGAAATCAAGTCCTTAAAGCGCTTCATGTCAAGCGTTGGCCAGATCTGTTTTGTCGACAAGCAAGGGGTGATTTTTTCCCACCTAAGGTTTGCTTTCCTTACAGCATCTTGTTTTAACATGAGTTTACATGTACATGGGTATACCAATACCTGACCTATCTGTTGAAAAAGGTGTTGTAGTTCCCTCTTTAGCGAGATCATCAGCCTTACAGTTTCCTGGAATGTCCCTATGGCTCGGCACCCAGCAAAGGTGAATGTTGAACTGCTGCGCTATCTCAATGAGAGATGATCGACAGTTGAGGGCTGTTCTAGAGTTTGTAGAGACTGAGTCCAGAGATTTAATAGCAGCTTGGCTGTCTGAGAAAATACGGATATCGGTTGTTCATATCACGTTTTCTCTAAGCCAAGATAAAAATTCTTTGATCGCTAAGAGTTCCGCCTGGAACACGCTTTAATGATTAGGAAGGCGAAATGGGAGACCTAAGTTTAGTCTTTTTGAGTACGCCACACTTAGGTCTGTCATTTCTGCTGCTATAAACATTCTTTATTCAAAATTTTTAATCTTCGCTGATGACTTCAAGCTTTTTAATGGCTTCAAGTATCCAAACGGATACTTGTTTTTGCAAGATGATATTAACAGAGTCTTCGAATGGTGTACTTTAAATGCAATGTAACTTAATACACAAAAAATGCAAAGTTATGTCATACTCAAGGTGGAAGGAGCCGCTTTTGTCTTCTTATTTCATTGGTTGATCGAATAGATACATTTGATGAACTTTGAGTATTATTTGAAACCAAACTATCATTTAATCCTCACATTGACGTAATATCAAGTAAGGCAAGGAGCTGCCTTGGATTAATCAAGAGGTTTTCGAAAGAATTTAATGATCCTCATATTTCTAAGATCCTGTACTGTTCACTTGCCCGTCCCATCTTAGAGTATTGCAGTTGTATGTGGTGTTTTGTTTATGATGTTTCTATTAAAAAAATTGAAAGTTCTCATCTTCCATAGGATCCCAATCAACATCTTCCACCCTATAAAGACCGTTTAAAACTGCTCAGCATTTTGACGCTATAAAAGAGGAGGGAAGTATGAATAAATGTTCTTTTCCTCAATCAACTTTTATCGGGGTCTATTAAATCCGCAACCATTCTGACTATGTTGAACATAAATTCTCGTCCGAGGTTAACACGGAATCCTGCTTTCTTTTATACAATTGCCGTCATAGTCAATTATGGATTAAATGCAGTTTTAAACGTAATGTGCACTGATTTTAATCGTTTCCATCACTTAATTGATTTTAACTTGTCAAAAAATACTCTAAAACAAAAATTATTATCCTGTTAATATTGTATTTAAAATTCATAGCAACTAAGACATTAGTCTGCATTTGAAATAAATAAAAAAAGAACAACATATAGGACAATATTTCAAGCACATTATAAAAAACAATTAACTTTAAAAACTTTACTCGTAGTAAAAATTACGACAACAATGTGAAAAAATAGAAGTGGAGTAATCTTGTATTCTTATATTCATGACTAAGTAGTGTTACGAAGCGTTACACTATACTCTTATGTACCACCCGCTGGGTGATTTTAAATACAATTTGAAGTTATGGTTGGAGATGCTAAGGGAAATTACATTTTTATAACACCCCAAGGATCTTCTACAATTGACTATTGTTTGGTAAAGGGGGTTTGTTTAGGCATATCCTAGCAACGTTTCTTCTCATCTTCCAATTGCAGTTACGTGTGAGAACTCGTCCCAAAATACATATTACCTCAATGAAGACTATGCTCCAACGAGTAATAAACTGAGATGGGTTGAACGTAAGGCCAGAGTGTATAGGCAAAATTTGTAGTCACCAAATCATCTCTACAAACTCCAAATATCTGCTTCAGTAACTGTACCTTAAGAGAGCTGCTAAAAATTTTATTGACATCTAGACTCTTAATCGTTCTGATGAAATGTGCGGGTCTTGGGAGGACGCAGTTAATCAATAACTTTAAACATTAGTGCGTTGATCAGCTTGCAATATAAAGGGTTTTTCAACAGGGACGCTTCAAAAGAAGAGCAACAGGGACAGCAAACGACGCCATATTTCTTGCCGCTCTTTTGACATTTCTCTTCAATAAAGTTTGCCATTTCATGATGGAAAGATATACGAGCCAACAATGAGTCGAAATTATTAAAATTTACTACCGAAATTCGGAGTCAGTGGCCTCAACGTTAAGAGCGCTACGTCCAATTTATGGTCGTCATAATCGTCCTAGCAGATCAGCAATTGAGCGTCTAGTGGAAAAATTTGAATCCACAGGCACAGTACAAAATGTTCCCGTGCCAGTGAGACAAAGAAGTGCCCGTAGTGTCGAGAATATTGCTGCCGCTGAGGCTTCAGTTGCAGAAAGCCCAAATGTGTCTCTCACACGTCGTTCTCAAGCCTTGGGCATCTCTGTAATCTCTCATCTCTTACAAGATTAAATTGACGCAAGAACTGAAGCCGCTTGACCACCAGAAGCGTCGTATGTTCGTGAATTGGGCTGAGCAACAACTTGAAAATGATTCGGATTTTAATCGAAAAATCATCTTCAGCGATGAGGCTCATTTCTGGCTGAGTGGCTTCGTCAATATACAAAATATGTGGTATTGGTCAGGCAGCAATTTACACGTACTCCATGAGTCATCATTGCATCCCGAAAAAATTATGGTTTGGTGTGGTTTATGGGCCGGCGGCGTCATTGGGCCGTACTTCTTCCGTGATGACCAAGACCGGCACGTTACTGTGAATGGGGATCGCTACCATTCAATCGTAACCGAATATGTTTGGCTCCAATTGGATGATATGGACTTGGAGGACATATGTGGTTCCAACAGGACGGCGCACCACAAGCCACACAGCGAATGTCACAATCAATTTATTGGAAACCAAGTTTGGAGAAGGTGTTATCTCACGAATTGGTCCAGTCGCTTGGCCTCCTCGGTGGTGCGATTTGACGCCATTAGACTATTTCATGTGGGGATACGTCAAGTCTATGGTCTATGGCAACAAGCCAGCGACGATTGATGAACTTCGTACGAACATCGAAAGTGAAATTGCAGCAGTATCGGCCGAATTATGCTTGAAAACCGTCGAAAATTGGGTTCAGCGTCTGGATTTCTGCAAGCGTGCTCGTGGTGGCCATGCAAAAGAAATCGAGTTCCATACATAATGGCATTGAACGTTATTTCACCGGAATAAAGATTTTCATTGATATTCAAAATCGTTTTTGTTTTATTTAAAAAAAATTTGTAGCGCTCTTATAGAAAAACCCGATATTTTCAAAAGCTTGTGCCACCTGATCCAAATAGGTTTTGCACTCTTTAACGTTTTGGTTCCAGAGTTAGATTCAACTTTTACAATGTTTGAGCTACTAACATCACTTAAAAAAAATGAAGAAAAAAAAAACCTCCAGGTTTTGATGGCATTCCAATAGAGTTCTAAAAGATTTCACTACTGAATTATGTATTGAGGCATGTTAGCCGGTGTTAAGATTCCCTGAGAAAACTTTTCACTCAAATCTTTTATCTCAGACTCGCAACGTGAGTGCAATATAACAACGTAATTAGTTGCTTTGAAGCCAACTTTATTTGCATTTTTTGTTGACTTTAAGACTACAACTGATACCATTAACAGAAGAACACTGTTCAGTAATCGGGGTTTCTACTTAATTTATTCGGCTTTCTGAAAAGTTCTTACTCGATATGTCGGCAGTGATATGCAGCCGTAATAGACAATAAAATTCGTTTAGATCAGAAGCAAGATTGTGTTGTGTTTTGAGTCCGTTAGGTTAGGTTATGTAAGGAGGAGCGTTTACAGTACAGAGGCTGTTGCGTTCACGGGGGCCTATTATTCCATTGTGATCCCCTTAACAAAAGATGGCAGTGATGCTCCTAAACTAATGGTTGACATAGACTGGTTCGTTTGCGAACCAGCCTGTGCTTTCTATGAATTGAGACGTGCGTTAGATCATCCAGTTCTCCAACAAACCTGTTTGCAAAGTAACGGAGGTGATTTGTTTGGAAGTCTTGACAATCGCAGAGCAGGTGTATGGAGAAATTGCGATTGATACTGGCCTATAATTGGCGTGACGACTGAAAGAGAGGCACGCTAATTAAGAAGCCACTATAATTTTTTTTATAAATATATTTGGCGAAAGGCTAGATATCAGGGTTGGCCGAACTGTCACTTTTTCGAAAAAAAACTTCATTTTGTACGTCTGCTACGTAGTTTATGTAAATAGTTAAACGAAGTTAAATGTAGGTAAAGTAGTTAATGACACTTAATGTAGCAGACGTAGTTTTAAATGTCAAATGACCTTAGGTTGCCTCTTCAAGTTTCCTTTGGACAAGAATTCCCAACGAGGATTCCAACAGCACCTTCCTTAAGTTGCCTCCTCAAGGTTCCCTTGGACGAGGTTTCTATGGAGAATCCCGATCAGAACATTCCTAAATTTGAATGCTAGGGAGTAGGGACAAGGTTTCCCTACGAGAATTCCGAAAGTACTTTTCTTAGGTTGGCTTTGGACAAGGTATCCCAAAAGGGTTCCCAAGAAAATTTTCTCCACATTACGTGCTGGAGAAAAAGTATAAGTAATGAATGACCTGTTATATATAGTAGGTCAATAACAAATCATTGACATGGTAGTTATATGAGTAGTTACTATGTTTGATATTTTTAAAATAATAAATATTGTAAGGAATTCTGATCAAAATTAAAGTAAAATAAAAATGTTGATATTTCGAAGTTAGACCCTCTCTAAGCTCAAGTTCAGTTTCTTCTTTGTGAAGAAACCTGGACACTGCCGAGTTCACCTCATCCACAAGCATTCCAGTAGTTCAAACTGACTCTGACTGGAGGTGAGGCTCTCTCATATTTTCTGCCCCAACAACCTTCCAATAGGATTACAACCTCATCTCCACAATTCGTACAAGCCACTCAATGTTCCCCACAAGGATGTGAGAGTTGGTTGGAGTTGATGGAAAGATAGTTGGTAGAGTTGAATACACATGTCTACTCTTTTAACATCTGACAAATACTACGCTGTTTATTACGAATCCCTTGGATGGAACAGAATAATAGTTTTCTTAGTTTTCTTCATGATTGATTAACATTCAAATTAAATAAATACTTAAGATTAAAATTAAGTTATATCTGAACAAATCACACGTGTAGTGATGGTGTGTATTTCTGCAATAAAAATAAAGTAGTAATCCTGCGAGCAATAGCGGCATCACACTGTTGAGCACAGCCATGAAAATCTATACAAAAGTTCTTTCCGATAGACTTAATTGGTGGCTGAAAGCTAACAGTAAACTAAGTGAATAACAAGCTGGCTTTAGAGAAGGATATTCCACGGTCGAAAATATTTTTACGTTAGCTAATGTGGTTCAGTTAAGATTGAACAAATCAAAAACTACATTTGCTTTCTTCGTAGATTTCAAAGCAGCATTTGACTCTATAAATAGACAGCTACTGTTTTTTAAACTTAATCGCCTCAGAGTGTCGGCTAAATTCGTGCAAGCTCTAAAAAATCTGTACAATGATACATTTTCTGGTATTTACGATGGCCAAAACATAACAGAGTGCTTAAAAGTCGAACTTGGTCTATGCCAAGGATGTAATTTGAGTCCAACCCTTATTCAATTGTTACATTGACGATATAACAGAAAATCTACCTTGCGGTGTTCAATTAAGCGATGAAAGTCTTAAAGGAATATTGTTTGCAGATGATGCCGTAATTTTGGCAGAATCGCCAGAGTCTTTGCAGCTAATGATAAATAGGACTGATGAATACTGCTCAGTTTGGAACCTGGATGTTTAATGTCCGAAAATCAAAAGTATTAATTTTCAAGAACGGTTCAGGCCAGCCAGCTCGAAATGAAAGTGTTAAAGAGTACGTTTATCTTGGAGTGACGCTCAAACATAATTTGAACATGGAGAAACACTTAGACAAAAAGCTGGAAAAGGCTAAGGCCGCCATAGCTGTAAACTGGAAACTAGTTGTTAGCAACAATATAATAGCTCAACAATCAAAATATAAAGTATTCCAAGGGACAGCTAAAGCTATTATGCTCTATGGTGCTCAGTTTTCGGGTTTTAAAAAATATGAGGGAGTGGAAAATTTGCTTAGGTACTACGTAAACAAAATGTTTAAACTACCAAGCTCAGCACCTAATTACATGATCTATCTAGAAACGGGTTTACCAGAACTGTATTTGACAACACTGAAACTTCAAATGGACTACCTTCTACGTGTTTTAAACATGGATGATAATCGTCTGTCCAAAGGAGTTGCCCGGGAAGTCACAAGAACCAATACAATCTGGTTTGCAGAGTGGCACGAACTAGCAAGGCAATGTGATGTAGCTTTATCTCTGAACATAACAAACATCACTACATGAAAACCCCAACTCTACCTGCTTATGCAAATGCTGGATGCTAAAAGATCAGAATTCATAGAAAAAGCTCAAGAATCGACGACAAGAAATATTTACCCTAGCCTTAACCACAATCTGAATAGTAACAACTATTTCAGCGGTGTTTGGTGTACATTTGAAATCAATTTAATTTTCAAAGCTAGAGGGGAACTGCTAGGACTTAATTATCTTCCACATAGAGCAAATCTGGAACAAATGTGGAGTATGTGCAATATGAGAGAAAGGGAAGACGTCATTAATTTAATTGGAAGATGCCCTGTACTTCAAAAATTTAGAAGAGTCTTTTAGTGCAAATCCATTCTTCGAGAAGATGAAATTAGACAAATCCTCAAAGGCCAGTGTTGGGAACTCCTAATAGGTTACTGTAGGGAAACAATTATGCATAGAGAAAATGTCATAAATGAATCTTTTTAGGTTTCCTAATGTTAAATGTTACTTAAAGCTGTATTTAGACCTCAGCGGTATTCTAGTCCAAGCCGATATATGTATAAGTTTCAGAATTTTAATTTAAAAAAGTGTAAAGAATTGTTTTTCAGAGGAAATCTAAATTCAACCTGTTTATTTATTAAAGTGTTTATTTGTTTAAAATGGAGGCGGTTCCATATGAAACGCCAACAACGAGCGAAAAGTGGCGCTCGGTGCTAACCAAACCCCCATCGTACTGGAAGGACCAAATCCGTTCTATGTTTTATATGGTTCCCGGCTACATTTTATTTAATAATATTTGAAATTAGACAACTTGTCACCACTCAGACAGACGGCCTTTGGCCAAGTATTTTTATTGTTTGTAAGAAATGAAGAAATGTATGTATAAATAATTTTGAAATAAAATAAACAATTCAAAACTAAAAAACTAAGTAATAAAGTTGCCAGTGAGACATCAAGTGATTACACACATTTTTAGCAGAAATTCAAAAATAATAAACAGTTAAGAGTAAACAGAAATAACATTATATATTACTCCCATATAGAATAATTACAATTTATACAACTCAGAGCTATATAAGAAAAAAAAAATAAATAACAAACCTCAAGAAAGAGTTCAACATTCTTGTTTCCCGTTAAATCAAATAGTTTACACAATTATCAATGGCATAGTGCTGTGCTATGCTGATGATATCGCTGTAGTTTCCGTTTTGTGTACTTCCAGCTCCAATGTTGAATCGCATTTATTATGTTTTATGTAATGATTTCCGTTTTAATGAAAACATGGAAATTTCCTCTTTACCAACCTTATAACCGCTGAACCATTATCGTCTCGTTTCGTTTCATTTCAAGCCAAATTGGTTGTAAGGTTACCACACTGATAGTTTTCGGCTGAAAATTGTTGATTTTTTCTATTAAGGTGTTTAAGTATTTTTTTTTTTTTGGCTTAAATAATTATTTTTGAGAAGAAAAGAAGTCGGCACAAAGTTGAAACCGCCTCTAAGTTAAACCAAAAAAACTCAAATAACAAAAAAGTCTTTTAAAATAAAAAGTCAAAAAAGTACAGCATGTTCTTTTAACTTCATAGACAAAAGAAAATGAGTGCGAGTACCGGGAATCACGGTTCAAATGTGTAAACATCACCTTTTTTCCGTTGCCGTTTAACTTACCCAGTTTGTATAATGCAAGCGAATCGTGACACGTAACGTATTAAAGGGAAAGTAATGGGTGATTTTTTAAGAGGTTTAGAACTTTTAAAAAAAAAAACACAAAAAATTCGAAAAAATGAATGAAATATTTATTTGAATCAATAGTTTGAACCTTGCAATTTAATGTTTAAAGATAATTTCATGCAAATGTTGACCGCGGCTGCGTCTCAGGTAGCCCATCCGCTGAGTCCAATTTTGGCATACTCTTTCACACATATCGGCCGGTATCTCACGAATGAATGCATGGATGTTGGCTTCCAGTGCGTCAATCGAAGCGGGCTTGTCCCTATAGACATTAGCCTTGACATACCCCCACAAAAAATAATCTAATGGTGTCAAATCGCACGATCTAGGCGGCCAATTGACCGGCCCAAAACGTGAAATTAACTGTTCACCAAACTCGCCTCGCAATTGCGCCATTGTTTCGCGTGCTGTGTGGCATGTGGTACCGTCTTGTTGAAACCACATATCATGCAAGTCAAGAACTTCCATTTTGGGCAAAAAAAAGTTTGTTATCATCGCTCGGTAGCGTTCACCATTGACAGTAACGCTGCGATTCGCATCATCTTTGAAGAAATAGGCCCAATAATGCCGCCGGCCCATAAACCGCACCAAACAGTGGCTTTTTCGGGATGCATTGGTAGCTGTTGCAATGCTTCTGGCTGATCTTCACTCCAAATGCGGCAATTTTGCTTATTTACGTACCCATTCAACCAAAAATGAGCCTCATCGCTGAACACAAGCAGCGCGCGATGAACATTTCGAACCGAGCACGAATTTTGATAGTAAAATTCAATAATTTGCAAGCGTTGTTCATTTGTAAGACAATCCATGGTTAAATTGCAAACCAAACTGAAGCTGTTTGACAGTGACACAAGGTACTAAACACACGTCAGCTGTCAAAACCAGTGTTGCCAAAACCAAACCAGCTAAAAAATCACCCTTTATTACACTAAACTTGTTACACTTAAAGCTCACGTTTTAAGTTTACCCTACTGCCCTACACATCTAAAAAAAATACGGCAATTTTCACAAGAAAACAAGAAACAGAAAAAAATTAGTCAAAGAATAAATAATTCACGATTGGTACTTTTTATTCACGATTGGTCCCATCCTTTGATATTTGCACACAAACTGTTTAATTCGAATTCTCTAAAACAGAACAGGAACGATTATTTATATACAAGACGATTTGTATCCACATTTAATTCCCATTACTAATTTTGAATTGAATTGTTTTTTCAGACCAAGATGTTCTTGAGGGATTCAACTAAAAAAGCTGGAGTGGATGAAATTCACCAACTTTGGTTGGATCGTCACTTTGCAAAGCATTCAAAATTATTTTTAATGAATCTTTAGCGACAAGAGTTTTTATTGACGAATGGAAGTTTTCTTTGGTAAACCCAATTTATAAAAATGGTCTAAAACACAACGTTTAAAATTACAGGCCTATATATCAAAACTATGCAGTACCTAAGTTGTTTGAAAAGCTAGCATCTAAATAAAAGGCTCTATTTTTTAGTTAAAGAATCGATAACGTCAAAACAACATGGATTTTTCATTTCCGTTTTTCCTTAAAATCTATGGAAAGTAAAAAGCAAATCGATGTCTTATACACAGATTTTGTTAAGGCTTTTGATAGAGTTCAAAACCATCAAAAGCTGGGGCTAAATGTAATATTCCTGATATGGTTAAAATTGCATTTAGACAATTAAAAACAAATGGTTCATATTGATGGTTTTCGATCGTTTTTCATTAAGGTGGAGTCAGGTCAGGTAGTCATTTGGAACTACTTTTGTTCGATCTGTTCGTGAACGATATTCCTGACGTTTTTAAATATTCGAATTGTCTGATGTTTGCGGATGACGTTAAACTATTGAACCCAATATCTACTTACCATGACAGCCTTAATTTTCAGAAAGATATCGATTCCTTTTAAAATTGGTGTAAATACAAATAAAGGGTCCGCCAAATAACTTCTTTTTTTTTTGAAAATGGCGCAAAACATCGATTGTAGCTTCGGCTGTGTGGCACGTAGCTCCGTCCTGTTGAAACCAAATGTTGCCAATATCCTCCTCTTCAATTTTTGTGAACAAAAATTCGTTCAACATGGCCCGATAACGATCGCCATTGACTGTAACGGCCACTCCTTGCTCATTTTCGAAAAATGCCCCAATTATGCCTCTGGACCAAAATCCGCAAAAAACAGTGACTCGTTTTGGGTGTATCGGCTTTTCAATGTATGCGTGCGGGTTTTCTGTGCCCCAAATGCGACAATTTTGCTTGTTTACTACCACTTAGCGAAGCGTATACACAACCATATTCGTTCAGCGGAAGGATAAAACTAATTATCTGTCAAATCAGACATGAGCTAAGTGTTACCATTCTAGGAATAAGCACTAGTTGAAAAAAAAAACGTTAGATGGCGGACCCTTTACAACCATCTTAAGCTCAATACAGAAAATTATCGCCCGTGGTTTTTATCCATAAGTTTGGTGATGAACCACTTTCAAAAGACAGTGAAGTGAATTTTCTTGGATTTATATTTGACTCCAAATTAACTTTCTCGGCTCATATCGATTTTATAGTATCGAAAGAGAATTCTATTACGGCTGTTCTGATATTCGATCGAATTTGAAAACGGAAATTGAAAATTGAATCCGTGCGGATAGAAAACGATTGCTCTGATTTCCAGTCGGATTTACTTTTACGTTTTACCAACTTGATCAACAAAACATTTTCGAAATTAGCTGTTATGTATGCAAGAACTGTCAAAAACGAAATTGTAATCCGCGAACAAAAGAATTACCGAATTTAAAACGTCAATTTGGCGGATTGTAGATCCGTTCGTTTTGCCGAATCCACAAAACGTTTTCGAATACGGAATTCGGAACAGCGAAAATTAGAAAACGTGAGGATATAGAATTCGATTGGAAATTAGAACAGCAGTGATAGAATTCGAATGGAAATTAGAACAGCCGTGTATGTTAAAATTCCTTAAACGCACTTCAGCAGTTTTGAAGGACGTGTATACATTGAAGGCGATTTGTCCGTTATTAGTACGTGTAAGAGTATTGCTCTGTCGTTTGGTCACCATTTTATGAAAATGATACTATCAGAATAGAAAGAGTACAAAGAAGGTTCACGCGTTTTGCATTGAGGAATACGAGATGGTCTGATTATTTTTCAAGATGTGCGCTTATAGACTTGAAAACTCTAGAAAGCCGCAGACAAACTCAATGCGTTATTTTTATAAAAGATATTTTATGTAACAATATTAAATCTCAAGAGCTACTTGCGCTTGTTTCTTGCTATGTTCCGGAAAGAAATAACGGGTGATTTTTAAGCTGGTTTGGTTTTGGCAACACTGGTTTTGACAGCTGACGTGTGTTTAGTACCTTGTGTCACTGTCAAACAGCTTCAGTTTGGTTTGCAATTTAACCATGGATCGTCTTACAAATGAACAACGCTTGCAAATTATTGAATTTTACTATCAAAATTCGTGCTCGGTTCGAAATGTTCATCGCGCGCTGCTTGTGTTCAGCGATGAGGCTCATTTTTGGTTGAATGGGTACGTAAATAAGCAAAATTGCCGCATTTGGAGTGAAGATCAGCCAGAAGCATTGCAACAGCTACCAATGCATCCCGAAAAAGCCACTGTTTGGTGCGGTTTATGGGCCGGCGGCATTATTGGGCCTATTTCTTCAAAGATGATGCGAATCGCAGCGTTACTGTCAATGGTGAACGCTACCGAGCGATGATAACAAACTTTTTTTTGCCCGAAATGGAAGTTCTTGACTTGCATGATATGTGGTTTCAACAAGACGGTGCCACATGCCACACAGCACGCGAAACAATGGCGCAATTGCGAGGCGAGTTTGGTGAACAGTTAATTTCACGTTTCGGGCCGGTCAATTGGCCGCCTAGATCGTGCGATTTGACACCATTAGATTATTTTTTGTGGGGGTATGTCAAGGCTAATGTCTATAGGGACAAGCCCGCTTTGATTGACGCACTGGAAGCCAACATCCATGCATTCATTCGTGAGATACCGGCCGATATGTGTGAAAGAGTATGCCAAAATTGGACTCAGCGGATGGGCTACCTGAGACGCAGCCGCGGTCAACATTTGCATGAAATTATCATTAAACATTAAATTGCAAGGTTCAAACTATCGATTCCAATAAATATTTCATTCATTTTTTCGAATTTTTTGTGTTTTTTTTTTTAAAAAAGTTCTAAACCTCTTAAAAATTCACCCTTTACAAGCGATCTTTTCTATGTTCTTACGCATACGACAAATAACGGTCTAAATCTCGTTCTCTAATATTGTTCAACTCCATTTCAAATGAGAGAGAGAGAGAGAGATATATTTAAAAATATTGTTCAATATCTATTTGGATGATTCTCTGTTAAAAGCTCCTTTTTGGCATCGAAAACGACGCCTACCTAAATTTGAAAATTAAATTATTCCCAGTTGATTGTTGACGTAAATAACGCAATAATTGATGTTTTAAAAGTGCGGACACTTGTTTTTAAGCGATCTTACGAATTTTGTCTTGCTACGGAAATTATACGACTTCGTTAAGGAAATGATAACATCATATACGGAAATGACTTTTTCTACTAAAATTAAGAAAAAACACCATATTTTCAATTCAATAACATATTTTTTATTTAAAGTAGGTATTTAGTACTCAACAAAAGGAGATATATATGTATCAAAGTCATTATTTTTAATCTGTTTCTGTATTGGGTGGCAGGGCCATCGCTTAAAAAATGTGCTTGCTGCTCTGGAATTTGTTTGGTTTTGCTTCAACATCAGCAGTTTTATTTTTGCGACCAGTCATTGTTCCTAAAACCATTTCATTGAATGTCAAAAAAAAATCAGCTTTTTGGAACTTATCAATGGCATATTAAAGGAAGAACACATGGAAATCATTTCCGTAACCATCACGTCATTCCGGTAACTCAACGATAGGATAAGGAAATGACGCTACGGAATTGACGAAAATCAATGTTTTTTAATGTTTTAGTCACGCAAAATATAATGTATTTCTTTCATATTTGGTATGATGAATTGTACAACCTACAAAACAAAACTATTACAAGATTTTTTTTTTTAATATCAATTAACAAGATTATACTCACTTACGGAAATTACGTATTTTATGGAACACGAGATGAATACAAACACTCGCACTTGAAAATTACATACGAAACTATTGTATTATCTCATTTCTTGAATATATTTCAAAGAAAACATGATTGATTTTCAAAATTTAGTTTAAATTTTATTAACTGCCGTTCTTTTATTTGAATTTAAAAGCATTTACATTTTTTTGACGGAAATGATAGAAATACCTGGCGACACATGTTTGTAAGTTTTTAAGTTAATTATTATAAATGAATAAAATTTATTTTAAGGACAATTGAAATTATCTACATTTGTTTGATACGGGAATCCAATAAAATTATAATATTTTTTTATTTAAAAGCTAAATAGAACACTTTTTCTGTTCTAAAACGAGGAGGCTTCACGTTACGGAAATGACGTTTGTCCGTTTAATGTTTTTTTTTTTTTTATTAAACATTTGCAAATATCTCAAATTGAGAAGTGGGCTATTTGGGAACATTGCTTACGCTGCTATTGGTATTAAAATATTTTTAATTTCTCGATGTTTCTTACTATTTTTGGTCGGCGTCACGAAAAGGAGCTTTTAGTGGAGAATCACCCATTTAACTCTTAAAATGAACCAAAATATTGTAATTGTTTCATATTTTATGAGTAAAATCTATTTTCGTAATCAACAGATTAAATTAATTGATGAAATAAACAAATAAAAAAATACAAACTTGCAGCATTTCGTATTATCTAATGTGAATGACGAAGCGATTAAGCTACACGTGATATACAAAATTCGTATTTCAACGATTTCCACAACCATATACAGATTTTTGACATTAGATAAGTAATTTGTTGAAACTTTGTGTTTTGTGTGTTGTTTGTGATAATTGACGAAGTTCGTCTGGAATGTAAAAGTGGTAAAATCAATAAATTTTCTTGTAAACACACAATCACTCTTTTTTATTATTTAAATAACCGTACCGGAACAAGGTCTCACAAAAACCAACGTCTGGTGTTCTGGTTCTTAAGAACTTGATTTGGACTTGTTACAATAGTAACTGTACAAGTGTACATAATTATTCCAATAATGAGTCTTGTTTTCTATTATCCTTCGCCTTTAGTTTTTGACGAATTTACTATTAATAGCTGGTGTAATAATGGGCGCGTTCAGCGCATATCTCAATTCTGAATATTTGGAGCATCTGATTGGCCAGCTGTCATATAAAGTTCTGAAAATTCAGATGATATCTAACTTTTTATGACAGCTGGCCAAACATAAGCTACAAAAATTCAGAATTCTCTCGTGCAGTCTGCTCATATAGCTCTAAGGTTTAAGATTAGACCGCACTTAACGGAAATGCACTTTAAGGGAACTGCACGGCAACGGAACTTCACAACGCTTTAAAATATTATCTGTATGAAATCATATGAAATATATCGCACTAAATGGCGACGGAACAGCACGATAGCGCGCCTGGCACTGAGCTACAAAGTTGATAATCGTCTATCTTTGTCACCTCAGTACCTACAGATCCATTGCCGCTATTACGATATAGCATTTCACAGTCAAGATTGTAAGAAATAGATTTAAGACAATTTGATTACTTAAGAACAAATATGAGATCCTTTACGAATAATTTAAAAAGAATTGGACCCAAATGGTTGCCCTGTGGAACTCCAGAATTCAGAACAAAACTATTTGTGAAGCTTTCAATGGCTCCCATGTATCCCTCAAGCTTTAAAAAGTTCTTTCAAGAGCTCAGAATTCGAAGATAAAATATCAAGAGGCCATTAAACACAATAAATCGAATGTGAAAAACTGCTTTTGGGAAACTTCTGTTTTTACTCCAAAAAAAAAAATGTTGCCAAAACAAATGGCTGTGTCAAACGAATTTGTGCCATCTAGGTAGCCATTTTTCTAGAACATACTGGTATCCGAATCAGTTCCTTGTTGAAATCGAAGATTTATCACGGCTCAATTAAAATTCGAATATTCTTTACGACAAGTACAAAGTCAGTATGATAGACTGTATCGAGCTTTTGTAAAAGTGCAACAGCTTGACAGTCCAATATTTTATATTGCATTTGCCCTTGGCTATATGGGAGTGTCTACATGTTGTTTGATTAACCAAAGTGTAAACACGTCACATATACTTATCTACACTTCCAATCATAACTTCAATCCAAACTGTACATTCTCAGAAAAAAAATAAAGTCGGGCTTAGCAATTTAAATATTAAATGCAACAACAACTAATCACCTTCGAGCTTGCGGAGAATTCTAAGGACTTAATTGAAGCACGGAGAAACCCTGCGCTTCTGGCATGCATTACATACTTGTTATTGATTGTTTGTTTGGACGCTATATTTTTTTTTTCTGTATTGGCGTGCGTCGCTCTAATTCCCAATGTCTTTCTTTCTACCAAATCCTTCTCAGAAATTGATTAAAAAAAGACACTGGATGTAAGCATTTTACATGTTAAATGCAGCAACAACTACTCACCTTCTGATGGTTTACCTAAGCGCAAACCTCAGAAAATTATCCGGCTTCACTTAAGGGCAGAGAAAAACTGTATTATCGACGTCAATTATATACTTGTTATCGATGTTATCTGTGCGTCACTTATCCGCAATGTCTTTTTTTTACCCAGTTAATTCCGGGATTGGAAAAAAACAAGCCTATAGTTCCGTTTTCCGTAGTATGTGACGAAAAAGATAGAGGGCGACAAAGTTCCCAGAACTCTGTTTTTCTTTGTATGTCCCCTTTCACACGAGGAAACAAGTTGCTGGAGATTTTTTTGACGTTTTCTTTTAATTTCCTTAATAATCTCCTGTTCCTTTCACACGACGAAACAAAATCGTGGCAACTTTCTGTAGTTTCCTTTTAAAATACCTTGGTTGAACAAACTCTACTGGGTGTGTGAAGAGGAATGTCAAAAAAATCTCCTCGAATCGTTGACCGGGGAGATTTCATTTTCCCCTCTTACTTCTTGCCCTTCTCACCTACAAAATGAATGTTGCTGGCAACTCAGTTTCCTCGTGTGAAAGGGGACTATGTTAAAAGCTTAACAAACTATTCTTCATCATTTTGACCCCAGCTGCGTGACAGATTTGTCATATAATGAAGTCATAATGGAGTGCATGAAATTTGGCAGACAATTTCATCAACAATTTATTTATTAGGTATTTGTTATCGATATTTTGTTTGGAAACTCCATTTTTTTTCTGAAATGGCGTCGCTAATCCCCGATGTCGTTTTTTTTTCAACCAAATCTCTCCGGGCTTTAGAAAAAAACACGCCTTGTGTATAAACTAAGCACGCACAACATTAATGTTTTTTTTTTTTTTTTTAAACCATGAAAGGTTAATAGCATAGCTTTAAAAAAGCACTTAAATTTGTTCCACATGATTCTGATGGTGATGTTAATGCAAGTGGCAACCATGGTTGGTTTAAATCGTCGAATCGCGTCGCCGTCGTCCTTTAACAATTCCCTTTGTATGTTTTTGTAGCTACATACATATATCAATAAAGTATAGGGACAAGAGTATATAGAGTAGGTAAACATATTTAATGTGTGTGCATTTATTTTAACTCGTATATCGTGTTCACTCATTTTATTTTACATTTGTTGGTGTCTTTTTCGGTTGTCTGCATTCGGATGCTGTTGTTGATTTTGTGGATGTCCCCGCTATGCCCACGAACATGTACAGGAACGAGAAATTCTACACGTGCTGTGATGAGCCTTATTTGGATATCACATTCAACATAACGATGCGGAGGAAGACTCTCTTCTACACGGTGAACATAATTATTCCTTGCATGGGTATATCATTCCTGACGGTGTTAACATTTTATTTGCCATCAGATAGTGGAGAGAAGGTAAGTTACACTTTTTTTTTTAATACACACATATAATGGGTGATTTTTTAAGAGGTTTAGAACTTTTTAAAAAAAAAAAACACAAAAAATTCGAAAAAATGAATGAAATATTTATTTGAATCGATAGTTTGAACCTTGCAATTTAATATTTAAAGATAATTTCATGCAAATGTTGACCGCGGCTGCGTCTCAGGTAGCCCATCCGCTGAGTCCAATTTTGGCATACTCTTTCACACATATCGGCCGGTATCTCACGAATGAATGCATGGATGTTGGCTTCCAGTGCGTCAATCGAAGCGGGCTTGTCCCTATAGACATTAGCCTCGACTTACCCCCACAAAAAATAATCTAATGGTGTCAGATCGCACGATCTAGGCGGCCAATTGACCGTGAAACGGTCAAACGGTCGGAAATTAACTGTTCACCAAACTCGCCTCGCAATTGCGCCATTGTTTCGCGTGCTGTGTGGCATGTGGCACCGTCTTGTTGAAACCACAGGCCCATAAACCGCACCAAACAGTGGCTTTTTCGGGATGCATTGGTAGCTGTTGCAATGCTTCTGGCTGATCTTCACTCCAAATGCGGCAATTTTGCTTATTTACGTACCCATTCAACCAAAAATGAGCCTCATCGCTGAACACAATTTTTCGATAAAAAAGCGGATCCTCGGCCAGCTTTCCAAGAGCCCATTCACCAAAAATTCGGCGTTGTGGTAGGTCGGCTGGCTTTAGTTCTTGCACCAGCTGTATCTTAAAAGGCTTTACGCCCAAATCCTTCCGCAAAATTTTCCACGTAGTGCTGTAACAAAGGCCTTACTGCTGGGAACGGCGCCGAATCGACATTTCGCGGTCTTCTGTCACACTAGCTGATACGGCCGCAATATTTTCTTCACTACGCACAGTACGTAAACGTGTTGGTGGTTTAATGTCCAACAAAGTAAATTTGGTGCGAAATTTGGTCACAATCTTCCGAATAGACTGCTCAGAAGGTCGAGAATGCCGATCATAAAATGGAAGCAGCGCGCGATGAAGATTTCGAACCGAGCACGAATTTCGATAGTAAAATTCAATAATTTGCAAGCGTTGTTCATTTGTAAGACGATCCATGGTTAAATTGCAAACCAAACTGAAGATGTTTGACAGTGACACAAGGTACTAAACACACGTCAGCTGTCAAAACCAGTGTTGCCAAAACCAAACCAGCTAAAAAATCACCCTTTACATATATCTACCTATCATTTAAACCATTTTTATGTATATACTCGTATTCGTATATGTGCTTAGTTTATTTTTCTATCTGAAGTCCTGTCAAAACCACAAATGAATAGGATTACTGTCAGTGTGTGTCACCTGGCCTATTGCTCAAGGAGACAACAACAAAAAAAAAAAACAAAAAATATAAAAATATGGATTTCAAATGAAAAAAGCAGCAATAACCAACCGACAAACGACAAAGCACTGGGGGGTCTTTTTTATCTTTTTATTACCTTGCGGACGGGCGAATTTCCCAGGACACTATATCCTGATCCTGATGATGATGCTGATCCTATTTGTGTTCACAAAGTGCTCTGTGGCCATCCGAGAGGAAAGGGAAATTGTAAAATACGTACCGGATGTCTGGATTAAGCGGTGTTTAATTGAAATTGGGTGCATTTTTAATGCCAATTCTCCTCACAATATTCTGAACGAGAATCCCTTTTTTTTCTTCCTCTTTAATTTAGGTTTGAGAAACTGTATGATGAGGTGATAGGATAGGAGGAGGGAAATCTGACTATATAGGCAAGGTTATTTTAAAGAGGAAAACTTTTGCAATTAGGGAGGTTTGTCTTGTGGTGTATAGGTACCTATTATGTATATTTTGTATGAAAGAAACAGTGTGTAAACTTCGGGGGAAAACCTTTTGTTTGTGCTGGGATAATATTTTGAAAAGACAGTGAAGCGATTAAGAATATATAAAGCGTGTTTAAGGGCTTTCCATTGGGGATTGGAAGGCATTTTACCCCAAATGCACCTTTAATAATATGAACATAAATTGGATTATTCACCTCTAATCTGACACCTGATATATAAGCTCAGGTTTGTTTATATTTACTATATAAAAAGCTGTTGATATAAGTTGGGTTCAAATTACGGATTGTCTATGATGATTTCTCATATTCGCTTAATGAGGATAATCTTCTTTTTAATTTTGACATGTTTAATTTTTTGGGTTGGGATTATGAGTATTCATACGGTTTTGAAATGAAAATCCAAGGTTTTTGTTTAGCTTTCTTAGAGCTTTAAGGAAAATGAAAGATCAGCATTTACTTATTCCTTAGAGCAGTTTTTTTTCAGTTAAAAAAAATAATACTAACTCATAATTTTTATAAATTTTGGCTTAGTAAAATGAATGAACCGTTTTGAAAAAGAATTTCCTGAACTTTGTTCATTACAAAAATTATCGAAACAATGGCAAACATGTATTTGAAGGAAAAAACTATATTACATTATTTTTTTAAATTCAATTCCTTCTTATATCTTTGAATGCTGGACATAAAGGGTGTTTTTTTTTTTTAAGACGTGTGGTTTTCAATCTGGCAAAACTTTTTTGTCGAGTTGGTCTTTTTGAGAGTTGAGTTGTCACTTGATTTATACTCAGTTTGGTTTGCCATTTCATTAATAATAGACTAACTCCTGAATAACGTTGGCAAATCGTGCAAATTTATTACCAAAATAAAAGTTCGGTTGGCACGACGCATAGCGCGCTGAGTGCATAAATTCTAGCAACCATGGATCGGTTTCGCACCGCCTTTACTCTAGTGTATAATGCGTATCCTCAGAGACGCGCACCGAAGACGCTATTGCTGCTGTGGAGCAGAGTATCGAAAAAGACCCGAATGAGTCTATCCGCCATCGCACGCAACAATTGGAGCTGTCGAAAATTGGGCCTCTCGGTTGGAATTTATTCAAGCCAGCCGCGGCGGCCACTTGCCCGAAATCATTTTTAAAACATAATGGCAAACCCTTATCTTTATAATAAAGCTAAATTCTTGGCCATAACATTAAACTATATGCAGTTTATTTCTTCTTGAAAACCACACGTCTAAAAAAACACCCTTTATATAAATAAATAACCAGTCCAAAACCCAGCTTGAAATTCTTTGAGAAGTTTGCCATCGAGTGCAATGAAACTGTCCAGATAATTAAACTGCGTGACCTACTCGACGGGTCCCTGCCTTAGAATAACTTGTTGTGTGCTTTGGCCCGTGGTCATTATTTAAGACAGCCACTTCTCGATTTTGTTGCAGCAAATGACATATTTGATTCAAACCAGCCGTATTGTTTGCCATGAGACATACATCGTCAGCATAATCTATGTGGCTAAGTTTGTCAAACAGATTCCATTGGATGCCATGTCTTTCAGTTTCACCCGCACCGTGGCAGTCATCACATCGTCAATTGCTAGCAAAAACAGAATTGGTGACAAGACATCTCCTTGTCTCGCTCCTTGACGCATCTCAAACGAGTCGGAAAGCTGTCCATTGTGCAAAATGCAACATCTTGCGTTGTTGTACGATTCTTTAATAACTACGACAAATTTCTCAGGGATAACTCTCGCAATGAGCGATCTCCAGATGCATTCACGATTAACCTGGTCAAATGCCTTTTCAAAATCTACAAACATGAGAAACAGCGGTGATTTGTACTCAGACGATTGTTCAAGTATATGATTCGCAAGGTGTTGATGGTAGACTCGATCCTGGACTTTATCCTCTCGAGAATAATAGTTGCCATTAATTTCGGAAAAACGAACAGTACGGTGATACTACGCCAGTTATTGCAGTTTTTGATGTTCTCTTTCTTTGGTAACTTCACAATAACTCCATCCTTCCAGTCCCGTGGAATCCTGTACTAGTTTGAGCAAAATACGGGAAGCTGCTTCAGGGTCTGCTTTTAGGAATTCTGCGGGAATACCGTCGAGTCCAGCTGCTTTGTTTTTCATTAGAAGATGGATTGCATTTCTTATATCTGCAATTGTTGAGGGACTGCTGTCAATACCCGTAGAAGATCTGCGCATGTTGTTCAATTGAAGATTCAAGTCCGCATTGTGGTCATCATTTAGCAATGCACAAAAGTGCTCCTTCCATCTTTGTAGTTGATCTTCTATCGTCACTAAAAGGTTACCGTTCAAATCCAACACGGGATGGTTAGTGTCAGTGCTGCTACGCTGTCCGACAATGTCATTAGTGATTTTATACAGCTCTCTTGCGTCCCCTCTTCCTGCAGCATGTTCCACACTCTCCGCAAGTTTGTCCAACCTTGCCCTCTTATCACGTCTCACACACCGTTGCACTTGCCTTATGAGATGCTCTATACTCGTTCCGTAGAATCAATTTACGCTGAGCATCATTTTCTGAATTGATCCTTACTTTAAGTGATCTTCGATATGTGATTTTGTCCCAGGTATCTTGGGATATCCAGGAATCTCTCGCTCTTGTCTGTCTCGGTACAGTTTCGGTTCCGGCATCCATAAAAACGGTCTTAATTTTACCCCACATCACATCTATCGATAGTTCAGCATTTTGCATGTTTGACGCTTTGACCCCGAGTGTGGTGGCAAAATTTTGACGTACATTTGTGTCGTTTAGAATGCTTGTGTTGAATCTTGGTCTCCTTGCTATACCCTCTGCGCGACGCTGGACAGCAGCTGTTCGTAAGCGAACCAAACCCATAAGCAAGTGGTGGTCACTACCTGCATCAGCCTTTCTTTCGTTACGAAAGAACTGGCTTTGGAGAATCCCTGTAAATATTTTAGCTGAAGTGTTTAGAAGTGAAATTCCTCTATAGTTAGAAGGGTCTGCAGAGTCACCTTTCTTGAAAATCGGGTAAATTATTGCTTCCTCAAATCAATCTGGCACTATTCCTGTTTCGAAAATAGAGTTACATGTTTCTGTTACGGTACTTTATTTATAATATTCAATTGGCATTTTAAATCTTTCGCTCTAGCTAAAGTTTCCTTTACTTCTGAGATAGAGATGGGACTGTCTAGCGTTTCATTTGAATAGTTTGGTTTAGCGTAATAGAGGTATGATTTTTTGGGGCTAGTAGATTTTGAAAGTAATTTTGAAGGACTGTAAGTTCGTTGTTAATCTTTGGTTTAATTCTTTTTAATTTGTTAACATCAGTTTTCCAAAAGTTTGTTGCATTGTTTCATATTGCAAGTTTTTTTTGGCTTCTGATTCAAAATATTCCTGCTTATAATGAATCCTGGATGTGTTGTGCAAATTCTGAAATGTTGCATTATTGAATTTTCTAAACAATCGAAGGAATGCAAAAGTTTTCTGTCTAGCTCTCTCTATCAAACCACTGACTTTTGAAGTTTGTATTGTTTTTTTTGACGTGTAAACATCTATGCTGGCGGTAGAGTGAAAAAAACGTGAACGTTCGTGTGCAACGTTACGTCGTTCAACTTTATGGTGTGCAACGTTACGATCTGCATACTAGGATGGGTGCGTTCAGTGAAAAAAATCTTAAGATCCCCTTCAAGCAAAAACAAGTCCCTTTTGGATCCGCGCACGTTGATGTTTACACATATTAACCGTGAGTCCCCGCACTCACACAATTTTTTTTTAATCCCTGAAGTAGTTTGTCTGGGGATAGAGAGTTTAATTACTTCTTCTAGCGTTGACAGAGTGATAGGAATATCGCTGGTAGATCGTTCTGATAACTGGTTGTAGATTTTCACCTGTAACTTTCAGCCTTCGAGTTATCCCATACATATTCTGGTAGAAGTTTATTCACACATTGTTCTACTTAATTCGATCTGTTCAAGTCCTATTTTGGCAATAGTAGGGAGATGGTCGGAGTAAAGTTTTATCCTTTGATACCCTCTTAATTCCTTGTCTCCTAAAAGGATTTCCAATAAGAGGTGTTATTTTGATATTCAAAGAAAAATGTAATTTTTTGAGATAAATGATCGAATGTTTATTTCATTATAAAGAGGAAGGTATGCCGTTAATAATGGAACACAACATCAGCCAAATGGCCGCCACGACCACGCTTACAGGACCATATCCTTTTCATGAAATTTTCCATAACCAAATCGCAAAGTGGCTGCCCTATGTCCTCGATAGCCTCACGAATTCCATCTTTGAGGTCTTGAATCGACGCTGGGCTGTTGGCGTAGACCTTATCTTTCGGTGGCCAATTGTGATCACCTCTTCGAGAGATAACACGGTCCGGAAACTTTTCCCGTAAAAGATCGATGGTTTCATTGCTTGAGTGGCACGTAGCGCCGTCTTGTTGAAAGTAAACGTTGTCCAGATCAATACCATCCAATTCCGGCCATAAAAAATCATTAATCATCTCTCGATAGCGCAATCCATTGACCGTTACTGTTGCTCCAGCCTCATTTTCGAAAAAGTAAGGTCCAATGACCCCGCCGGACCATAAACCGCACCAAACAGTCACGCGTTGAGGATGGAGAGGCTTTTCAACAATAACTTTTGGGTTTTCCGAGCCCCAGATGCGACAGTTTTCCTTGTTGACGTAGCCTCCGAAGTGGAAATGGGCCTCATCAGTCAAGATGATTTTTCGATGAAATTCCGGATCATTTTCATGCATTTCAAGGACCCAATCAGCAAAGACACGACGTTGTTGATGATCAGCCGGCTTGAGTTCTTGTGTTAACTAAACTTTATAAGCCTTAAGACCCAAGTCTTTATGCAAAATACGGTGTAATGACGTTTGTGGAATGCCTAATTCCAAAGAACGACGAGGAATGGACAAACCTGGGTTTTCTTCAACACTTTGGGCTACAACAGCAATATTCTCAGTTGTTCTTGAGCAACGTGCACGGGTTTTATTCTTCACATCACTAACTTGTCCCAGCAGCTCGAATTTGTCCATCAATTTCTGTATTGCGGTCCGACAAGGTGCTTCACGACGACCCAAAAATGTTTTAGTTTTACGAACCGTCTCTGCCAAATTTTCACCATTTTTATAGTGAATTTTAATAATTTCAATGCGTTGTTGAAGCGTGTATCGCTCCATTTTGATTAATGGCGTAGTTTCTACTTGTCAAATGTCAAAAAATGACAGCTTCAAAAGTGACAGCTACCGAAATAGCGGGCTATTCAAAATAACACCTCTTATTGGAAAACCCTTTATTAGATTCACCTTCCAAAAAAAAAAACTATATTTCAGCTAATTTACGTGTTATTTTAGTTATAAGAATATTTATTCAAGAATTATAAATCACTTAGATTTGTGTTAAAAAAATATTTAATAAATTTAAATTTTAATTTCAGGTAACACTCTCAATATCGATTCTTATCAGTCTCCATGTGTTCTTTTTACTGGTTGTCGAAATTATTCCACCAACATCTCTAGTTGTGCCTTTACTAGGGAAATATCTAATATTTGCTATGATATTAGTTTCAATTAGGTAAGTCATTATAATGGTACATTTCATTTAATTATAATATCTATGTATGAATATGTAATACACAATAAAACCATACAGGATACCAGCATTAATGGAGTACTATTATAGGTCCTTATACTCTGTTAAAACATTCCTAAATACATACTGTGTGTACATTTACTTCAACCTCTTGCCATAAATTTACAACGTTAGTGCTTATACTAGCCCCACAACCACACTCGTTAAATCTTTTAATCAAATATTAATCCCTCATGTGTGTATGGGAATGTATTTTATATTATTATTGCAGCATTTTATGACTGCACTTTAGGTGTGAGGTGTGACCCGCTATATTCTGATATAAACAATTTTTTTTTCCACAAAATAAAAAACTCATCAAAATGAATTTTAATATTCTATGTTTAAGGAGTACAACGCATTTTAAAAATATAAAATAAGTGTTTATAGATTTTTGAATTATTAATAATAAAATGGAGAAAGAAGTATCACTTCTGTAACATAAAATTTTTTATTAAACGTTTTAGAATTATCGAGGTAAGTGAAAATTTTCTCAGAAATAGGGAACATACCAATAAAGAACAATTATTATGGAGTTATGCGACACCATGCGGAAGATGATATTCTTAATGCGCAGATAACAACGTTTTAAGTGGAAACAATATTAGATTCGCTTAAAGATGGCAGAGCAGTAGGCACTGATCGGATCATCAACATTCTCCAATTCAGGCACGAAAAAGTCATTAATTATGCCTCTATAGCGTTCCCCATTGACTGTAACATTATGGCCGGCTTCATTTTTGAAGAAATATGAACCAATGATTCCATCTGCCAATAGAGCACACCAAACAGTGACTTTTTGAGTATGTTTAACGGCGGACAGTGGCCCGTTTAGGCAAAAGTGCTTGCGAAATTCATTTTTCGAGTGGTCTTATAATGCACAAATTTTACTTTTTTTGAATTAACAAATGTTTGGAGCTCTAGTAATCGAAAAAAATTATTTTATTTGTGTGAATGGTTTGACTTGTAGAGTGAGTCAAAGTTTTTAACTGGATTAGAATTATTTTTTAAAGATTTAAATCTTATAGTCAAGCAGATTACCTTATTAGGATTTCATAAAATTGAATATTTTTAGTGCAGGTATTTAGTTTAATGGTATAAAAAGATGAAACATTGGGATGAAATTATCATTGAAAACTTGAACGAACAGTTGTATGAGGAAATTATTATTAAAAATGGTTATACCATACAATATTTTGTTTGAACTTTTTGTCAAAGATGAGAGTCTTGAAGAATTCTTTTTTGCCGTAATAAGTGAATACCAACTATCCGGTGAAAATTTACCGGAAAATGAAGCAAAATTAAAAAGCTTTTATTACAACATTAATAAAAAATGCGTCGCAGCCCATAGATCGAGATTATATTTCATTAACAAAAATCCAAATCAAAACCGGACAAATGAGCTTGGACTTGATGTAGATAAACCAAAGCAAGGATTTGGAAATAGCAATGATGTAAACACTTCAAGGAGATTTTTGAACAATCTGAGGCAACCGCTCGAATATAATAACCAGGATCAAAATAATACTTAATGTTTTGAATATCAGGGAAGTTGTGAATACAGTTAAATTTGAAGAGTATACCAAAAAAACCGCAGAGTTATTGAAACAAAAGTACCCTGAAAATCAACTAACACCTACTCTTCATAATATTTTGGTTCATAGTCAAAATATCATCGAATACCAATCACTACCACTTGGAGAATTGTCAGAAGAAGCCCAGGAGTCCAAAAATAAAGACTACAAGAAATACAGATATAAAAATACGTGCAAAGTTTCAAGAATTCAGCAGAATGAAGACCTATTTAACATGCTAGCAATCTGATCCGATCTACATATTTCTTCCTTAAGGCATGTAAGAAACCAAAAAGATCTGAAAGCACAATACTCATAGGAAATTATAAGTTTATTACGCATTACCCCAGACTTAGATGATAGTTTTCAAGAAATTTAATGTTTGTATGTAAATTTTTGTTCCTTTTATTTTGTTTTTCTACTTTTTGAAATCTAATTTATCAATAAAATACTTTATAAATTTACTCTCTTATAAAAAAAAATAAAAAATCGATTAATAAAAAAAAACAAAAACTGATTTTCTTCCCCACTGTTTCACTCAAATTGGTTTGTTTTCTTCTGTCCCCACTGTTTCACTGAAATTACACTCAAACTACTTCATAAATTGACTTTCGACCTTTTTAAAATTAAATAGCAATTATGTTAACCACCTTAACAAAAACTTCTTAATTCAGCAGCAGATTCTGAAACACCCTGTATATATTTAAAATTCACAAACCTTGGAAATTTCCTTCAAAACTGGTGATATCTTTATTCGTTTAAGAGATATGATTTTTGCAACCAAAAAGGTCAATACGGGCCACTGTGCGGCGTCTTAACAATGGCTTGTGGATTATGATCACTCAAAATACGGCAGTTTTGTTTATTGACGTATCCATTCAACCAAAAGTGAGCTTCATCGCTGAACAAAATTCGCTTATGAAAATTGGGATCAATGGCAATCTTGTTTTGTGCCCATTTTGGCAGAATTTGGAAGAGTTGTTCAGGCGTCAGTCTATTCATTATGAAATGGCAAACATCTGTCAAAAAAACCCAACTCCATAAAAAGTATTGCCAGATTAAAAACCACACATCTAAAAAAAAATACCCTGTATAATACGAAGCAAACTTAGCCGTAATACAAAACTTTACTCATTTTTTGTTGACTTCAAGGCTGCATTCGATACAGTTGACTGAAAAACTATGTTCTATAAACTTATAATCTAGGTGTATCATCAAAGTTCGTTAAAGCACTGGAATAACCTTATAAGCAAACAACGGCTAGCGTGCATAATTGATGTGGTAAATCTAAAGAAATACATATAAATCGAGGACTACGTCAAGGTTGTAATATCAGTCCATTGTTATTTGCGTTATTTCTTGATGATATTGTTGATTGGCTTCCTTGTGGATTAGAGTTTGAAATATTTAAATAAAGGTCATTATGTATGCTGATTGTCATTGTCATTTTGGCGGAGTCTCTATAACTTCTCTTCAACTAATGATCAATAGGCTGTGTGATAACTGTAAAATATGGGTACTAGAAGTAAATGCAGCGAAGTTAAAAATAACAGTCTTCTAAAATGGAGCCGGACGGATCGTTAGAGGTGAAAACTGAAAATATGAATGAAGCTTACGTTTATTTGCTCCAACTGGCAAAAGATTTTCAATAGTAAATACATTTCAATAAATGCCAAATATGAGGTTTTTAACGCAACAGCTAAAGCAGTTCTATTTTATGAAGCATAGATCTGGGGTTTACGGAAATATGAAATCGTTACAAAAATTTGCTGTGATTCTTTCTTAGAAAAATATTTCTTCTACCCATTAGTAGGTACACCTAAATGCATGTATCATTTGGAAACAGGGATGTCCATTCTCTTTGTATCCACACTACTTAAGGTGAGTGCAGACTATTTTTTGCAGGTGATTAATATGAACGAAAATCGATTGGAAAATATAATGTTGCGAAATGCCATACGTGGGAAAAAAGAATTTAACAAAGATTGGATAGATCATGCTGCTAACTGTAGAATTTGATGGATATAATGCTATCCAGGCAAAAAACTACTATAAGTACTGGCCTTGTCCCTCCAGAATTGACTTGCTAAACTTATAAGCGCGAGAATTGAACAGAAGAAAATAGCAACAATATAATGCTCTCTCTGAAATGGCTGGCTGAATGAGTCGTCAGAAGCCTTAGACGAACCCATCAGAAGGATGGCATACGGCGGATGAATTCAATAAAATGAATCAAAGGTGTTGTCAAGAGTCAGGAAGACAGAGACGGAGTGTAGCGAAAGTATTCCCTAGACGGAATCAACGGTGGCGTCTACAGTGCCAGTTAGGCTGAACTACTTGGTGAACACCGTACATGGGCTACCTCGACATATTTGGAGCTCAGGTCTATATAGAGCAGTTTATCCGGCTCTCCATCCTTGGATTTATGTTAAAGGTCTGGTCCTCCAGGTTGAAGGTTGTGCCGTCGGGGTGACTTCCCGGCCACGTTAAGAATGTCTGGTTGCGAAGCAATAACAAGCCTCGGATACAGACGGATTAATTGATGACGAACCAATAAGCAATAAGGACAATGAACTTCGGATCTGTACGTGGAATGTTAGGTCCCTTAATAGGCCACCTGCTGCCGAGCATTTAGCGGAAGCAATAATTTGCTACAAAGCAGATATTACCGCTATCCAAGAAATGCGATGGGATGGACCGGGGAGAGGCAAGCTAAAAGACTGCGATATCTACTACGGCGACTATTACCGAGAACAAAAGCAACTTCTATCTGGGTGCGGATATTTTGTTGCAACTAGACTCAGTCAAAAAGTCTTGAGTTTCAACTACGTGAACGAGCGCATCACGACAATCCGCATCAAGGCTAAATTCACTAACATAAGTCCCATTTACCTGCATGCCCCCACAGAGGAAAGACAAATTCTACGAGCTTCTGGACAAAACGTATGAGCAATGCCCTAGCTATGACATTAAAATTGTCCTAGGAGATTTTAACGCCAAGCTAGGAAGAGAAGATATCTTTGGTGGCACAGTCAGAAGATACAGCCTGCACGATACCACCTACGCAAACGGACTCGGACTGAGTCAGTGACAATTTAAAACTTTTGAAATATGTTCACAGAATGGAAAATTTATAAAAAAAAATATGCTTTTTTATAGAATTATTTAAAAACTTCATCAAAAAAAAACAACAAATAAGAACGAACCTTATTTACCAAAATGTTAATGTTTAAAATCTTGTGTTGAATTCCATTAAAAATTTATCGACTATGCTCTAGGAAAGAATTTTAAATAATATTTAAACTGGGACAACTGAATTTAGTGAAAATTTTCATTATAACCACATATGGAATTTACTAAAAAAAATATCTCAATTTATATGATAACAAAAAAAATATTAATGATCAATTGTCACAAAATTGAAACCACATTTATTTTCAACAAAGATTATTTGGTTTGACCGCATAAACTGCAGCATGAATGGAAAAATATTTTGCCCTAAATTAATATTCCAAATGACTTTACTTTCACATACATAAATGAACAAAAGGTAAATGTAGTAGTAAATTCCTGTCGACTAACAATACACGGGAATGGTTGGGATGTGTAGGCCACTAGAAGCTGGTTTTCCATGACCTGGAGCGCAAAATTGATTTATTTATATTTTAATGAACACTAAACGTTAGTTGATTAGGGTCGAATTTCAGTTTAAGAAAAAACTTACGTCCAGTGTTACATCAAAGTGATACTTTTGGATTTTTAGCCCTTTCAATATAACACAAACTTTTCCATGTGGCAATAAAAGAAAAGCTTTTGATTTTAGGTTTTTTAAAGGCATTGGCGCAAAATTATAAACACCCTGATGCAAAGGTATAAGTATGATTACTACTTAACAAGAATCAGTATCATATAGGTACTAGTTTAAACAATAAACTAGTACCTATATGATACTGATTCTTACTAAACTCCAAATGAACACGCCTTAAACACTGACAGTTCGTGCAAAAAAGTAAGGAAACATACCCCATTTCACATTTGTAACTGTCAAAGTGACACATGGAGTTAGTATGATACTAAAGGCGTTTTTCTTTTTTAGTTCAGAGTAGAGCCTGAACTGTCAAACAAAAAATTGAGTGTTCAGAGCTTCAAATTTGTGTTTCTTTTTTCGTTCTGAACGTGTTTTGAGCGTGTTTAGAATGCGCTCTATGAGCTCAGAACAAAATAACTGAGCAGACAGAGTTAAATGCTAAACACAAGCATTTGACAGTTCAGGTGTGTTTCAAAAACAGTTCAGAGTGCTCAGAGTCAGAACACGCTTCTTTTAGAGGACGATCAGAACATGCTCGACTTACTCGGACTCTGTTCAGAGCTCTTTTCTGAACTAAAAAAGAAAAACGCCTTAAAAAGATAAAATAGGTATTTAGTGATTTTAACTTTAGTAAAATGTTAAAAAGATAGTACAACGCTAACTCGTTTAAAATTTGAAATTTGGCCTAAAATTTTGAACCATTTGCTTGTAATAGATTTGTTGACCTGTATATTATGAAACATGACCTTCAATTTGGGGTCTAAGCTGTTTTCCTGGGCTCTGATCTCATACGAGGATGATCGTCTGACGACGTCACGTCGCGTCGTTTTGACATCGTCTAGGCGACATCGGTCGTATTAACAAGTTTTAATTAAAACCATTTTTACTCCCTATTTGGTTTTGAATTCGAATTTCGTTCAACATTTTCGGTTGACGAAAGAGGCCTTTGTATTAGTTTTAGACGGTAAAGAATGGTGGACGTTATTTTATGGTTTGGGGTTGCACATCGGCCAGAAGTATGGGCAATTTATTAATGGGATCCTGATTAAAGGATATTATTAAAAGATCCAATGAAAATCTATTAAACAGACCGACGAAAATTGAAAATCAAACTTGATCACCGTTATGATCCCAAACATGAAGCACATATTATACGCGAATGCTGTACAAGCGCCTAAAAGTAATCGCAATGCCTGCACATGCACAATCTCTCGACCTCAAACCAATAGAAAGGATGAGGGATATACTGGGCCGACCCGGGAGAGATGCATTACAAGTAAAGTTGCAGCGAAAATACCAAAAAAAAAAATTGTGTGAGTGCCGGGACTCACGGTTAATATGTGTAAACATCAACGTGCGCGGATCCAAAACGGACTTGTTTTTGCTTGAAGGGGATCTTAAGATTTTTGTCATTGAACGCACCCAATATTCTTCTATGGGAGATCTTCATAACGTAATGTGCTACATCGTAACGTGTGACCTCGTAACGCATTACAGAGGAAAGACCACGTTTTTAGTTTACCCTACCGCCGCTGCCGGCCAGCATAGATGTTTATATGTTTACACATTAAAAACCTATAAACGAAAATCCGAATATTAATGGAGTGCTAATTTCTAAACTTTCGTTTATTTCTCATCATTCTTGACTTTTCCTAAGAAATACCATGTGAAAATCTGAGAAATAACTCTTACAACATTTGGTGATATCAGTTCATTAACGATCAATGGATTTTAATAAAATATTCAATAGAAAACCGAATATTAATGACAGTCGCTGATATTTTCGAATTTTAAATTTATGTAAATATAACGAGAAAAAAGTCAAAATCCCGCCGAAAGTCGAAATCCTGCCAAATAAAAATACTCATTATGTACAAAAATCCCGCCTAACGAAATCCCGCCGCAAGAATCCCGCCAGTGCCCCACTACTATTTGGCGCTATTTGTCAAAAAGAACTTAGTACAACCAAGATACCATGCCACACAACTTATGGGGATACAATTTGATTACAGCGCTGTCGAATTGTAGTAGAAATGGCGGAATTTGTATTTCCTGGATTTTGACAAACGGGATTTTGACACACTGGATTTTGACTTGCGGGATTTGATTTACGGGATTTCGACCCCAATCCAAATATGAAACCAAATTGTGTTCTATTACTTCTCTATGCCATCAAAATCAAAAGCTTAAAATAGAAGTCATGCTTTTGATAATATCACAACTTGCTTATCTATTGAAGAAAGAAAAATAATCATTTTTGATAAAAATTTTTAGAAAATATGATTTTTTGTAAAGCAGAAGTGAATGACAATCGTTTTGAGCAATTGCTTTGAGGTTCAAAGTTTTTTTAATAGCTTCTTTTATTTCTCCTGAAAAGTGAGGATTTTTGAGTTGTGACGATTTTCTACCAGACAAATGCACGATTTATTGCTGCTCTATACCTACCTACACGATGACAATTTGCAAAGTTTAGGTTCAAACACCATCCCAACAAAATAACCATAAAAGAAAGAATATAAACACAACGAAATAAAATTTAAATTTGCTTTGTGGCTGACACGTTACTCGTGCTGGTGCTGATGGTGGTTTTGATGGTAATTTAAATTTTATTTCCTCACAGTCACGCTGCGTGGATTAAATTTTCCACACAATATCCGCCCCATAGAGGCACCTAGTACATACATTTTTGCTATACCTAGTACTTACAGCCCACATACAATAATATAATGTTTGCTTCTCAATTCCACAACCAGTCGTTAAAAAAAATAGCACTTTAAAGTGATTTTACATAAAATTTTGTGTTGGAAATTTTCTTCTTCTCTAAAATATATACATATATAAAAAAACGCTTTCCTTTGTACGTAGGGTTACAATAAATTTCATCGCGGCGCGAACAGCATGAGGCAGAAATAATGACCCAGCTTCTTATAATTAAGTTCTCATCGTAGATTGTGAACAAAATATTAAAATGCTCGTATATTTCGAATTTATTTCATCCCAAATGGTTCATAAACTTTGTTTACCCTTCAACCCATATATACTATAAAATACACCCTTTCTCTCCCTCTCATACCCGCCAAGGTTATTTCTGATGGTGTGACCTCAAAACAAAGGATGCCGAAGGATGTCAAAAAACATCCTTAAGCACCACCATCATCACCAGCACCATTATCATCATCATCATCATCATCATCATTATCGTGACTATAGGACAAAATTTTTTATTTGACGCGCGTACATTTTGCATCAATAATTGGTTTCTGTTGTACATGTTAAGGGAGGATCATGAGGTGGCAATTATTGGAATAAATTATTGTAACCTATAATCCTAATTTGGCTCTGCCACCATTGTGTTTCCATTCGAGGCTGAAATCGCTTTAAATAGTGTATGTGTCGCTGTGCTGTGCTGTGGCCTGTGAAAAAAGAGAGAACTTTCTTGAAACTGCCAACAAAAGGCAGAAATTAAATGCTCCTCATTTCCAAAGCTTAAACTTCCGTTTTATGGAGGAAGACATCAATTTTTTTAGGTACATATTAAAAAAGAGGATTTTATCCTTTTCCATTGCCATTACATGCCTTGAGGGTTGTGTTTGAATGTGATTTAAATTCAAGGCGATAGCGACGCGAACTTTTCGATACTAACACAAAGAGTGCGCATATTTTAGAAAGAGAATTTATATTTTTTCATTTGTTCGCACTTTCTTTCTTCGTTCTCTTTATTTATAACTTTTTTTGGTTTTGTACTTTTTAAAAATATCCATTTAAAAGCGGAAGATAAAGCACTTTTTAAATTTCAAAAACTTCAAAAGAATATCGCTCGTTTGTTTCGCAAAACTAACAAAGGTACACCGAAATTTGCAAACATTTTATTTAATTTTTATACATTAATTTGTCTCATCATAGTGTAAATTTATCAAGTTAATTTAAAACAACTTTTGTTTACCAATATATGTATAAAAATGTGCCCGTATTTCCCTTGTTCACGACATCACTTGAGAACGACTTTACCGATTTCGTTCACTTTTTTTTAACATCAAATTCAGATTTGCAAATGAAGGCAGAAATTCACAATGAAGCATTAATTACAATTGAGGACATTGCCAACAAAGTATTAATAAAATTAGGAATGAAAACGCCAAATCGCCCAATGTCCGACAAATTTAATAATGAGTTGAGACGCGAAATCCAATACGTTTTCCACATCATTGATATTAGTAACGATTCGATCGAAAAATGAAATTACACTTGCACTTAGTTCATCAAGTATTGTAGCTACATTGTTCGAAGGCGGTCAAACAGCTCATTTACCACTCAAGTTGCCCTTGAACATAAATGGAACTCCAACTTGCAACCTTTCGAGGAGTTCTACGTAGCCAAAGTGTTTCAGCAAAGCAAATAAATTGTTTGGTATGAATGTACGATCGAACACAAAAGATTTTTGGAGGCATTAGTGCCTGATTGCATGGGTCGTTTTACTGAAGAGCGCATCGCGTGAGACAGGTAGATTTTATGTGCGTAAAAAAGAGAAGGTAGATTCCACCTTCTCTTTTTTACGCACATGAAATCTATCTGTCTCATGCGATGCGCTCTTCAGTAAAACGACCCATGTAATCAGGCACTTAGACCGCACGATGCAAGATTTAAAAAACAACTAAAACCGGTTTGGTGGTGCGATGATTCTAGTGGCAGGTGATTTTTGACAAACATTGCTAGCGATTCCACGATCATCGCAAGCCGACGAACTTAAGGCTTGTTTGGAGTCATCCATTTAATGGAAATACATCAAAACACTTAAATTAAATATTAACATGAACTTAAATTAAATTTGAGCATGAGAGTCGAATTGCAGAAAGACCTATCTGGAGAAGTTTTTTTCAAAACAATTGCTCGACATTGGTTCTGTCAAAATTCCAGTTAGCACATCGTCTGGATACATTACGATCCCTGTCAATTTTGTGTCACTTTACTGAATCAAAGGCCGAACTCATAGAAATGGTGTTCCCATACATTGCTCAAAATTACAAAAATCATGTTTGGTTGAACGAACTTGTTATATTGGCTGCAAAAAACATTGATGTCAACGAAATACATTTTCATATTCAAAATAAGATAGCTGGCAAATTGGTGACAAAGGTATAAATCGGTTGATTCCGTTAATAACCAAGATGATGATTACCACCATAGTCTGCAATTAAAAGTCGGATCAGTAATCATTATGTTGCGGAACATAAACCAGCCACGTCTTTGTAATGGCCCTCGGCTTGCGGTGAGGAAATTAAGGAAAAACCTCATCGAAGCCACAATTTTGAATTTGAAGTACAAAGGCGAAAACGTTTTAGTTTCACGCATCTCAATGCTTCCGAACGACATACCATTCGACTTTAAACGATTACAATTTCCAGTACATGGCTTGTATTGTAAGGGCAGTCGTTAAGTGTTTGTGGCATCAATCTTGAAAATCCATGTTTTTCACAATGTCAATTGTATGTCACCTGTTCCCGTGTCAGAAAACCATCCAAATTATTTTTTTACGCTACCGATATACGATATACCCATGCGAAGCTGGACGGGCCAACTAGTTATACATTAATTGTATAGGTATAAATTATGTAAAGCTAGTTCTTAGCTGAGTTATAAATAAATGAAAAAAATTGTCAGTCAGGTTCGAGAATTTTTGAAATTCCAATTCGTTCTAACTAAGCAAAAATTAGAATAAGCGAAGAATCGCAATAACAAGACGTCAGAACTTCTTATATTGAATAGTTTTTTAAAATTTTCTTTCAACTGTCACTGCGCCCAATTTTTTTTACTGAACATGGCCATATTGAATAATTAACACTGCATTACCTACATATCTGTAGGCAGTGCTTAAAAGTTTAGTGTTGAAAGAACGGCACCAAAATACCCAGTTGCGGAACCGATGTAACGAAATTTCCAAGCACTAGGGCCGGTATTCACCGAACGCTCATAACTTAATATATGCTCATAAACCTATGCACCAAGCAATAATAGGGAATATTTATGAGCTCATAAGACTTATGAGTTATGAGCGGTCCCGACCACTCTGATGTTATGAGGGCTCTCATCAAAAATTTTCGAAGTCCACATGTCAACTATCACATTGTTTGAGTTTTTTTTTGCAATTTCAATGTTTTTAGATTCAAATTTCAGTGAAGAAACACGCCATTGAAATAAATAAAATGAAAATCAGTAAATATAAGACAAAATGCAAAAAAAATGCAAAACCGCAATGAAATAAAGTGCTTGCAAATTCATTTTAGCCGTTGTGAAAAGATTTTAAATTTTTTTTTAACAAAAAACAACTTCATTTTACAGTTTGGGCATGTCGGGTTGTAAAGAGCGGATCTCATTTTCGGACTTCGAAAAACACTTCTGAGTGGTTCATAATAACAAAAAAATTTCAAGTTATGAGCCTCATAAACTTAAGGGCCGTTTTTGAGCGTTCAGTGAATACCTGCCTTAAAGGCTTAATGGTTTCACTGACAGGGAACGAATTAAAATATCCAGTTAGAACTGTCAACGAACTTCAAACCTTTATGAAACTCCATCTTTCCATCGAGTAAATGTAGAACTTGAATATTCGGAAAGCCACGCAAGTGGTCGTACGAAACCGAGCAAATACAAAAGAATTCATATGTTGGGCCTACAATTACGATTTGGTACAGTTCGTATCGTTTTCGTTAACTTTTGCGTGACGGACGTGAAGAGCGCTCATTCGTAAGTGGTTGGATGCAAAAATCAAAATGGTGAAAGCAAACTAAAAAGAATTTGGCACTTGATGCTTAATTTTCGATTTTTTTTCTGATTGATGAATGAGTGAAGTAAAATCTTAAGTTTTCTTTTAATAAATTAATATCACATCGAATATTAGTGGTTTCGCCAAATAAATAATTAAAACCTATCACTCTGTGCTGTGTAAATTGACAGTGACAATTACCTATATTAAATTTGTTTTCTCACTTTCAACCACTTCAGTGCATTATGGGTGACTTGTGAAATTGACGTTTCGGAAAGCTACTTTTCGGTCGGTTTTGACATAAGTTTCCTACAGCTTCCGCCTATTCTAGTTCTATCTTAAAACTAACAAAAAGTTCAGTCTTAATTTTATACTGAACGAACACCCAATGAGTGTCACTTTGTATTTTGAAAGACAGCGGGTGAATAATATATTTCGACGTTTATAGAATATTTTGTTCCAGTTGTCAGTGGAAACCACTGAAATCGCAGTTTCAATCGATTGACACCATAGGCAACAGCCTATGGAATTGAACGCTACGATTTTTAATCAATGTTAACTTTATGCAAGTGCTAAAGTAGCCGTGTGTTTTTGAAAGCCCGGAGGGATTTGGTTCAACAAAAAGATATTGGGGACTTGGGACGCCATTATAGAAACAAAGTTGAGTTTCCATACAAACTATTGATAATAACTAGGTATTCAATTCAAGCCGGTAACACAGTTTTTCTCCGCTAAGCCCGAAGGGGGGGTTAGTTGCTGTTGCATTTAACATGTAAATTGCCGATCCCCAACGTCATTTTTGTCGACCCATTTCCTCGGGGCTTTGCAAAAAAACACGGCCAGTATCATCTCTCTGCACTCTTTACTCCACTTGATTAAGCGAAGTTTTCTGAGTGGAATACGAATGAAACGTAAACACACTCAAAAAATAAAGAAAAGCAGATAAAAGAGCGATAACTCTGCAATTTGTTCAGCCTCAACAATTTTGTGTACCCCAGCCACCAACGTCCATCGCCTACGTGCTTAAAAATTGCAAGAAGAAATTGCATTGCTTAATAGCAATTATGTAAACGTAGAATTAAAGTTCATACTGTTATCACTGAATGCACCCGATATCCTACCATACCTACAGCCATTGACTTATGTGAATTATCAATCCCTACAGCTAACTATTATTATTTTTGTTTTGATCTTGTTTTCTTTCTTGTTTCTAGAGCCCCGTCCATTTTGATCGGGCAAATATTAAAAATAAAAGAATAAAATATAAAAATATGTGTTAAAATGTATCGGTAAATAAAGGGTGTATTTTTTAGAGGTATAGAACTTTAAGTTGGCAACACTATTTTAACTGGCAGCCATTTTGTCAGCTGTCAAGTGATTTATTTTTAGTTTGGGTTGACATTTCAACATGAACAGATTGGCGCCTGAACAACGCTTCCAAATTGTGCCCAAATGAGTCCAAAACAAGATTGCCGTTCACCCCAATTTTCATAAGCGAATTTTGTTAAGCGATGAAGCTCACTTTTGGTTGAATGGATACGTCGTATTTGGAGTGATGATAATCCTCAAGTGTATGTTGAGACACCGTTATATCCACAAAAAATGACTTTTTGTACTTTATGGTTTGGTTTGGTGGAATAATTGGTCCGTACTTCTTTAAAAACGATGGTGGCCAGAAGTTTACAGTCAATGGTGACCCTCTATAGCGGCTTATGATTACTGACTTTTTTGTTCATCAATTGAACAACCATGGTATGCATTAGCTGTGGTTTCAACAAGACGGGCAACATGTCACACAGCTCGTGCCACAATTGATTTATTGAAGGAAATATTTGGTAACCGCATAGTTTCACGTTACGGACATACGTGAATTGGCCTCCAATACCGTGCAATCTAACGCCGCTTGACTATTTTCTGTTGGGATATGTGAAGTCACTAGTCTACGCCGATAAGCCCAAATCGATTGGCCCCACAAACGGCCACAAATGTTGGAAAAAGTCATCGAAAACGGGACATCCAGATTAGACTGCGTCCGAGTCAGCCGTGGCGGTAATATGCCAGAAATCATATTTTAATTATAATGCCAGAAAATTATATTTCGAATAAGGTAAATTTCATGTCAATTTAAAAAAATCACCTTTGTTTTATTCCATTTCAAAGTTATATACCTCTTAAAATATTAATTCCGATATAATATTAATCTAATCGTCGGTTGCGCTAAAAACAATTTACTTTCGGTCGCTGGGAAAAATAAAAACAAATTAGCAGCCGAACGGGGGCAGATTATATATTCGTTACGTAACGTGCTACAACGTAACGTGCTACCTCGCAACTTTGCACAGAGGAAAGTCCCCGTTTTTATTTCACTCAACCGCCGGCATAGACGTTTACACATCAAACAGGTTTTCCACGATACTAGTTAAAAAATGTCTGAAATAAAGAAAAAGTTAACACAATGCCAATACCTTTAAATGAGACTGTTCAAAATTCCGCGCCAATCTAATTATTATTAATGGGACATTTTTCATCAAAGCCCATCAGAATTTCTCATAATCATTATTTCAATCAAAAATCAGTTAAATACTCAATCCAACCAATCTAAACACTTCATCCATGTTTATCATTTAAATTTCCTGAGAGATTATATGATGAGATTACTGTTTCCCGCAAATAACACAACCTTTTTGCAAATCACAAATTCAATTTCATCTCAAAAACAGGTTAATCTCTGTTGCAAATTGAAAAGCGCAACTTAACGATTGGTAAACCTTTTGTGTTATTGATAGCCGATGTGGTGGTATAGTCTATGGTTAGGTCACATTTCACTTTATACAAAATCCACAGCCTTAACCTATCTAGAGTGATTATCTGCTATAGCTGGCTGGTTGGATAGAACTTTATGAATTGCGCACTCACTCATATTTAGAAAGGATGCTTCCATCCTTGTAATTGGGTTTCCCCAATGCATATTTAGGTTAGAACGAACGGCATCGCAGTATCAGAGGCACATTTCCTGCATGAATTTATTAATAGAAATGTTTTGCCAGTTCATTATACAATTCATTAGAAATAATATATATCTATACGGACATACAGAGTGTGGTACAAACATGCTCTACCACCATTATTGGTCGTATTCTGTCAGTTGAGAAGCCAAAAAGGCACTAGAATATACATCATTGGTTTTGACATTTATAAGGAATCCTTGTTTCATGTTTTGGTGCGATACGTAAATGTATACAATCAATCTCGATTAATGTATACCTTGATAGTGGTTAAAGTTAAATAATAATCAAATTAATATACTAGTCAATGTGGTTTTATGTTTCATTGTTTTTTAAACAACTACCTAGAGTAACAAACAGTGCAATTACGAGAAATTGGATTAACTCGATTTAAACGGTTTCCTTGAAATGCAAATAAAATGAGACAAAAAACACGAAACGGCAACACCTTAAACACTTAAATTTGTTCTTAAAAGCTTCCAAACCCAAAAGCTCTGATTTAGTGACTGATTGAGTTCCATGAGACTGTACCACTCTGTTTTGAAAAAATAAAAAAAACTCAGATTTTATAAAAATTAAACAGTTTTCCCTGAAAGCGGTTCTGGAACGTGTTATTAATCTCTGGATTGCATGTAATATTTGTTCATTATTACTACCGCTATATCGACATCGATTTTGTTCATGAATTGCGTAAGGCCTTATAATTGGATTCGACTGTATATATCCATTTCAATATTTAAAACAGGATAGAAATTTGACTGGGAAGCGACAGGCAGTAACCTACTCCAAATCGTGTAGTTAAATTTAATTCGAACTTTTGGAAAATTCTATCATCGTCAAGCTGGTGCGGTGCCTGCAACATTTTTGGCCAAACAGTTCCTGCCACAAAATGCATTGGCAGTTATGCCATCATATCTTGTCATGGTTTACTCTGATTCAATCAAAGACCATCGAGTGGTGAGGCCCTCTATTAAATGGAACATGTATGTTTATATGTTTGAATATATTAGACGGCTCCATAAGGAAACCCACTCAATAAGGAATTTCAATAAATCGTATAGAAAGTTCTATTGAAAACGGTTAACTATACAATCATGTGTATCAAAACTGACAAGCATATAGTTGTATATGTATGTATTGTACCTACTTAAAGTCTTCTATGGCCGAAAATGCAGCAGATAAGAATATATTTATGAAGTTCTCTATTTTATTCGTGATCCTGAGGCAACGCAAATATGTGAACCAAACTTTGGATTTTAGTGGTGGAACGAGTGCGTGCAAATGATCCGTATGTGCTTGAAGCCAATATGGACCATTATGCGGTCTTTGTTAAATAAAATTAGCTGCCAGCAATCCATTCGGAGTCTAAATGTAGGCTGTAGAATTTTGTGAATGTGGCAGGAGTAATTTTGAATTGCAATTGTGGGAGGACAATATTGCCTTATTGAGTGATTTAAATTGTATAAATTAGTATAGTTAAGTTATATTCAATAATCAGTACTGCCGCTGCGCTGGGGCCTCAGCCATGTGGATGGCCCAGGGCGTGAGGTATTTTTGAGCGTCCTGTTTTTCTAGCTATAGTACTATCACCACTGTAACTCTGTGAAGACAGGTTTGGTATCAAAGAGTTTTAAAAGAAACGTCAGAAATATTAACGACTGGATCGCATGAACTTGCTTTTCTGGTTAACAACTGTAATGCAGGCACACATTGAAGATGCATGATTTTATGGTATTTTTCACTTAAAAACTTAAAAGAGTAAAAAGTTTTAAAGAACTGGATTTTTCATTTGATTTGTTTTTAATTTTTAAATGGAATATTGTTTGAATATTGAAGAAACACCAGATTGCAAAATAATAACAAAATCGGCCCAACCACCAAAAAGATATACACGAACATTCGAAATTTTCGGTGCTAAATTTTAGATTTCAGGTTTATAAACAAATAAAACTAAAATTGGTGGCACAATAGCTCGTGGAGAAGAAAAACCTATAGTGCCTTGCAACTCTCAATGGATTATTAGCTTACATTTGCACGAATGGAGAGGGGACGTACCTACTATTGGATAATAACTAAGATCAGATCAGAGGCACTTTATCATGACAAGAGATACTTTTTAAAATTTGTCAATTCCTTAAGGCAGTGATGGTTCTGAAAAGGAAAAAAACATTTTTCTTAAGTGGGAGAGGTTGGGATTCGCACAAAACGCTACAACTTGTTTTTTTTTTTTAAGAAAAATCCAAAATTCGAAACAATATACGTTCGTAAAATTAGCAAAATGTGAATTATTTTTAATTTCCTCAGCACACATGGCAGCATTTGTTGTGAAAGAAACGGCCAATCTTGTAATTTTAAGAAAACCGAACATAAAAAAATTCCTCACGTTTCTTTGGGGAATATAAAAGTTAATACAAGACAGAAGGAGCAAAGACTCTATTTTCCCAAGACTAGTTTAAGTCTGTTGTGGTAAGGTGGAATATCGTGTGCATAGAGCTGACAGTCGTATTCGAGAATGGGTCAAACAAATGATATGAAAAGCTGTTTTATAACAAAAAGATCGGAAAATTGTTTTGAACTTCTCTTAATCCAACCAAGAATTGAATTGGCTTTACTAGTTATGGATTTCATGTGTTGAATGCATTTAAATTTGCCATCAAATGACACACCAAGGACAGACTGACAGACATATCAGATATCACTTCCACGAGATAATGATAAACCGTTACACAAATAATTAAAAAAAGTTAAAGAAAGCTTTCTCGTTAACCTCATAGTTTTACATTTATTGACGTTAAGAAGCAAACAATTATGGACACACACGAATTAAGGTCACATTGCAACTCTTCACAATCTCGAGATCTTTAAATCTTTTTTTAAAAATTGTAACATGGCATCGGCCGCATTTTGGACACTTCGAGTGCCTCAATACAGACGGTAAGGCATTTATTAATAAAATAAAAAGGATAGCACCTAAATGACTACCCTGTGTAATTCCAGAATTAACTTTGGGACTTGTTTGATTTGCGCCAAAACTGAAATGCAGTTTTCTTACAATTACTTTAGTCATTCCATTTATGAAGTTTGATCAAAATTGTTAGAGCCGTTTTTGAGAAAATTTGAAGAAATCAAAATATTTGTATGGCAGCTACCCGTTCTAGATGAGCTTAAACAATAATTCGAATTTGTCCTCTAGGGAATAACATAAAAATGCTCCGCACTAAATTTGTAGCCAATCGGTTCACCCGTTTAGGCGCTAGCTTAAATGACAGTCGACGCACAGATCGTCGGATGGCATGACGAACCTCACTTGTTTGGACTTCTAGATTATCGTAGTGTTTGATTACAAAATCAAATTTTTTTTCACAAGAAACCAATGCTTGCCCTATATAGAGCAAGTAACAAATCTGAATTAAAAATTTAATAATTGCTGTTAAATTCTACGTCTTCCGTGAAATGAAGTGAAATCGATATGGAACAACTTTATGTTGTTGTTTTTGAAAGGCCTATTGGAACCAATGAAATGAGAAGGAATGCGGACTTCATGTCGTCAACCTAGACAGCAACACAGAAAAGCTTTTAATTTGCGTACCGTGTCGCATATCTTTACTGACACTGCTTTACGAATCGTATATCGACTTGATTCTTGTACTGGATTACTACAGGGTGTTTTTTTTGGACGTGTGGCTTTCTATCTAGGAATACTTTTTTCGGGCCTGGCCTTTTTGACAGTTGTCACTTGATTTATACTCACTTTGGCTTGCCATTTCATAATGAAGAGACTTACTTCTGAAAACGCTTCCAAATTGTGCCCAAATGGGCCCAAAACAAGATTGCCGTTGGTCCCAATTTTCATAAGCGAATTTTGTTTAGCGATGAAGCTCACTTTTGGTTGAATCGATGCAATAAACAAAACTGCCATATTTGGAGTGATGATAATCCTCAAGTGTATGTTGCGACGCCGCCGTTACATCCTCAAAAAGTCACTGTTTGGCACAGGGAATTATTGGTCCATATTTCTTCAAAAATGGAGCCGTCAATAATGTTACAGATTACAGTCAATGGGGAACGCTATAAAGCCATGATTAATGACTTTTTCGTGCCTGAATTGGAGGATTTTGATTTTGGTTCCAACAAATCGGCGCTACATGCCATACAGCCAACGAAAAAATCAATTTATTGAAGGAAACTTTTGGTGCGCGCAATACCTCGCGTCGTGGGCCTGTGGCGTGGCCTCCAAGATCGTGCAATTTAACACGGCTGGATTATTTTTTGTGGGGTTATGTGAAGTCGGTTGTGTACGCAGATAATCCCGAGACGATTGACGACTTGGAAGAGAATATTCAGCGCGTTATTGCTGACATACGGCCCCAATTGCTGCAAAAAGTGGTCGAAAATTGGGCCTCTCGGCTGGAATTTTTTCGAGCCAGCCACGGCGGCCACTTGCCCGGAATCATTTTTAAAACATAATGGCAAACCCTTATCTTTATAATAAAGCTAAATTCTTGGGCATAACATTGAATTATATGCGTTTTATTTCCAAAACCACACGTCTAAAAAAAACACCCTTTACTTGCACTATTATTTGCACAGACTATTGTTAGGAGCCAGGTTTCCACGGAGGATTACTTTGGTACTCGAGAAGTGGCTGTGGCACGCTTGTGGTTGCACGGCTAAGCTCGTCGCCTGGGGTAGTTCTTGCCACCTCTCGATGTACCTCCTGCTCGACTAAACATTAATTTTTGTTCGTGCCTAAGGTTGATCGTGTTAGAAACGACACAAATCTAGGGATCCTGACGATATCTGAGAGAAAAGTTAAGTTTGGTGCTTCGAATTTAGTATAAAAAAAAAATAATTACTAAAAGAAATAATAAAAAAAAACTAACCTAACTAATATTGAACTTCAAAACCCATCACCAAACCCTACACCAAAAATAAAAGAAATAAAAAGTACGTATAAAAAAAAACTAACTAAACCTAATCTTAAATCCCTATATATATGTAAAATAAAGAAAACCCTACTACCCTATAAACTATGTCTAAAGCACCTCCTTTTATTTCCCTCAGATACCATCACGCTGAATTACAAACGTTCGTCTGATGGCATTGACGAAGGTCTGGCCTGCCCACCCAAGTATCTCGAAAATACTTCCTTTGCTATTTCCTTGGCCATGTTCTCGGAAATAGCCCCTAAATTGACCCAACCAGTCACAACTTAGTCCATAGTGAAAGTTCGTTTGTCACGTCCTAAGACCAAAATAACATCTGGACGGCTTTTCCAAGCCTCCACACACCTTCAGCTACGAAATTAGCACACCATGTTCTTTTAAACTTTCACTTCACAATTTTATTATTGAGAAATTTCATTAAAAGACAAAAAAAAATAATCAGCAAAGAATTGAGTTCTCCCACTCGTTCTTTTTCTTATACTATAAAAAAATTCACACATTCAGAAATTCAAAAATTCAAAAATTAAACTAAAAATATAATCAAAAGGAAACGAAATGTGGCCTTAATGATTCTATGAATCTTTTTATCCCATAAGTTTTTGCTACTCACTGTTTTTCTCTGGTCCCTCGTCGTTCTGCCGGCAGCACGTAGAAGAAACAGGTGCAGGATCTTTTTCCACACTCACTGAATTTAAGTTTATCTGTTTTAATCTTTAAGATCACTTTATATGTTTCCGTTTATATCAAATAAAAAAAAAATATACTAAAAAAAGTTCAATATAAAAAAAAAACGTTTCGGAGAACCTAATTTCACACTTTTAAAGATAAAAATTTTAAATTATTCAAAAAATTAAAGTATCTTTAAGTTTTCCTTTTATAATTTTTCTTTTCTCCCCTCTTCTCTTCACAGCCCTTCTTTACTTGTTCTTCACTTTCTTGCTTCACGGAGCACCCTTCTTCCTTCACAAAGGTCCTTCACTGCGTCCAGGTGATATCTATATATATATATGAACCATATGTATAGTATCTCCTAACCCTTCGACCTTTGTGTCTTCAAAAGATTTCTCCTTTATCTCCTTCAACAAAGGAATTCTTTTACTCGTTCGGATGCCCTTCACGAAGGTTAAGAAGGATAAAAAAACTAGCAGAGGCCTAAGCTCCTGTAGCGGATCTTCCGAGCTCAGTTAATTTAAGCCTAAACCTATATCCAAAAGAAATCACACATCAGACTCAAGAATTTCGATTTTTCCTTTTGGTCACATACCTCTGCTCTAGAATTTTGATCTTAATATGTATCTCCTCTCCAAATCCGTAAAAATTCTTCAAGAATCACTTCCTTCTTTGTGGAACTAAATTTCGTATATATATACATATATTATAACTTTACTTTCACTGCACTTTATTTAAATTACCTTATTTACTTTTTATTTTTAATAATTTTTTTTGTTTTAAATATTGCCACAATTATCTTTAATTTATTATAAAAACCCACTTAAATTTGAATTCAGAAAGTTTGAATTTTAAATCAAATAAAAATGGCAGTTGATTCGCTATTTGCTTCTATCAGCTTCTCGAAATCGACCAAAAGTGACCATAAAATCTTTAGGCTAGCTCCTGGCCTTTCCTTAATGGTAAATAGTAACAGCCTAATTTATTAGAATTCACTAAACACCTCTAAACGGCTGAATAGTTATGTAGTTCATAAGCATTTATGAAGCCACTATTCAACGTTGCATAAATCCTAATTCATAAAATATTTCCCTACACATTATAGTTATAATGCGCTTGTGTCAAATAAATTACCAAGAAGGAAAAATCTATTAGGTTTTACTGCCACAATTGATTAACAAAACTAAGCTCTGAAAGTGAAAAGTCAATAAACGAATTCTACTGCACCGATTGGATTAGTTTAAATTTCATTTAATTTTGCATAATGTACCTATTCTTATTACTGTTTCTTTTGTGCCGTGTTAGAAAATATAGTTTAATATTTTAGAACAAACAATTCATGGTTTTTATTGAAATAATTGTTTCATCCACTGACAGTGCGATCAAATTGAGAAGAATATAGGAACGTCTATTAGGGTGGCAATTATCTTGGCAATGTTTTTTTTTATTTATTCTGTGTGTCTCACTGAAAATATTCAATAAACCTCAATTTTGGCATACATCTAAGCACATGTATATTATAAATAAAGAATTTCCATCAACTTTTACACTTTCACCGACATTTTAAGTAAAAGACGGAAAACTACGTGTATTTATAATGAAAAGTTGTAACTTCTCGACCTTAGCCGATTTAAAACAAATTTAACAACATTTTTGTTTGTACAAAGTACCTTCATAATATAGATTGATCACTTTTAGGAGGGGACAAAAATGATATTTAAGCATTCCAAAAATAAGCGCCACCCTTATAACATTGTATTTTATTGTCGTCTGTGTGTGAGTCAAAGTGACATTTCGATACTTAAACATCCTTATGTAGGCACTATTCATCCTTCAAACGCGTTTAGCTTCTAATGCCTCTATTCAACGTTGCATAAGTTTTATGAATAACATTTTTGCGTTTAGTGGAATTATAAGGAGTGAATAGTTCTATGCACTCGCTATGATGCGTTTATAAATTCGGCTGTAAATAGTTACCACTACATCTGAGTGAGATAACTATTTTCACCCTACGGTCAAACCAAAAATCTACCCCCCTCATCCAGGTCCAAGATCCTCACACACACATATACATTGCCTACCCCTTTCTCTATATCTATCTCAGTCTAATTCCTCTCATCACAGTCTAAACTAATCTAATTCTAATAATAAATTTAATTAATCTAATCTAATCAAACATTGTATCTTTTATAATAATATTTCCTTTTAATCTATAATTTCCTTTCCTATACTAACACTGAAAACATTGCACTCACCCTGAAAACCATTCATCCTATTAACGCCTAAACTGTTCGAAATCCTTCTGCGCATGCGTCAGTAGTAATTTATATACCCCCTTTTCCTTTGGGTAAAAAGAGACAAATGGACTAATGCCTGCGCAGAAGAAAACGACCCTATTTGACTTAATCATATAAATGTGAAAATGTCAAAACCAAAACAACCATCATGGCCGACGAATGCTGCATTTCACAATCGTAAGTATTATTTTGGAAATATTAACACGTATTAATGAATATAATTACATTTTTATTCTCCTATTTTCTTTTTTAGATGACGGAAATCATTTTACGCTATGCATGAGGTAAGTACCAGTGTTTTAGGTATAAGAATTTGTGTTGTGAAAATCCAGATGTCGGGACATTTGGATTTTCGCAAAACAACTTCTTGCTATCATGAACTTAGGTTTGTTTTCTTTGTTAAATAATCTCATTCTTTCTTCTATTTCAGCGAGGATTCCCCAAATAAAAAAAAAACAACAAAAGAAACATGGGCTGCAACAAAAAAAAAAGGAAAGTTTCTTTCTTGCCACAACTACCGGCCAAGGCTGCTGAGCTGGCCGATGCCGACGCTGCGGCCACATCTGCTGGTGGAGCTACCGTGTTCGGAGCTGGCCACGTAACAGGCTCGCTTAAAGTGACTGAGTGGTCGTGAGGTCACTTGAAGCGTAAAAAAAGGTGGCCATAATTATATAGGTTAGTGTCCTTTAACTTCATTTTAGCTGGTCTCGTAGTGTGTGGCTGAGCCTACTACCTGAGATCTCATGCTTTAAGTAGTGTCGGGCATAGTTAATTACTAACCTTAGCGATATCTCACTAATCTAGTTCTATTAACTTTTTATTATTGTACTATACTAATTTAGTTTGTTTGTGTTTTAAAGGATAAATTGAATAAAAAGAAAGTATAGTTAGCAAAAAAAAATCAGGTACTTTTAGTGTTTATATAAGTTATTATCACAGATATGATCCGGTACTGTACTTAATAACTATTATCACCGCTAAACTATAGATTAAAGTATATTAAATAGAAAATAAGGTACTTTGACTATCTAACTGAGTAAATATCACAAACAAATTAAGGTATTTGAACTTAAGAACTAATATCACAACTAACTCAGGTACTTCAGCTTAATAACTAATATCACAGATCATATCGAATAAACTATCTTTGAAAGAAAATCAGGTACGTTGACTAAATAAAAAAAAATATCACAGATAATAAAAGCTATGCTTATAAACTAAATAAAAATATCACAGATAATAAAAGCTATGCTTATAAACTAAATAAATAAACTATAAAAATAAATAATCTATACAAATAGATAAACTATGAGAAATAAAATAACAAAAAAAATTAGCTTAACTGAAGTACATCTATCTAAACCTAATATCACAGTTTAAGCAACATCACCTGAGTGCGTCGTCAAGATTTTAGTTCTGTTTATACGTGAAGATCTTTCGCGTGATAGACTCCAACCTTTTCGCCTTGTAGGTTCCCTATCACGTACAGGGAATTTCCTACGGTTTTCAAAATGATAGATTTTATAAATTTCGGACCAAGTTTCGCGTTATAGTTTTCTATTGCATTGCTTTGTTTAAAGTTTCGGCGGTAAACTATTTGTCCTGGCTTATACTGGATAGGTTTACTCCTAGTATTATAAACTTTAGTACTTTTTTGATGAGCGATTTTTAAATTTTCAAAAATTTTTGCTCTTATCAATTCGAGTCTATCGTCTTTATTTAAAATTTCAATTTTGGATTCTTTTACTATGTCTAGTTTCCGAAGCAACTCATATGATTTCCCGTGTTGAATCATTGGAGTTCCAAAAATCGCGTAATAAGGCTCAACCGCGATTGCATCGTGTACTACACTTCGCAATGAAAATGCAACATTGCTTACGTGTTGATCCCAGTTTTTCTGATCACTACCGAGATAGGATCTAATTTTTGATAACACCGATTGGTTTACTCTTTCGGATGCGTTAGCTTGTGGGGAATAAATTGCGGTTCTTACATGTTTCACTCCATATCGGGTTAAGAAACTTGAAAACAGTTCTGATACAAACTGTTTTCCGTTATCGGAATGTATATATTCAGGAACACCAAATACATGAAAAACATTTTCTTCTAAGAACTTAACTACCTCAGATGATGTTGCTTTTCGAATTGCTTTTAAAAATACATATTTGCTAAAATGGTCAAGTACTATGAACATGTGTGTATTACCGTTTCTTGTACGAGGATAGGGACCCAGAAAATCTATAAACAATCGTTGAAATGGTCGTTCTGTCAGTCTCTGTTCTCCCATCGGCGGTCGAGTAGTGATGTTGACGGACTTGCTACACTTGCAAGTGTCACACGATTTCACCCAATTCTGAACATCGGTAGCCATTCCGGGCCAGAAATACTTCTGCCTCAACTTTGACAACGTTTTGTTAATGCCACCGTGTCCAGATGCTGGGGAATCATGCGCGGCTTTCAGAAGCCCCTCGCACAACTCCTTAGGAACCCAAAGCTTCCATGCTCGGTCATCCTGTACTGCGTCACCTGTCCTTATGTCTGTTCGTTTATAAACAAATCCGTCCGATATACAAATATCTGGTAGTTTGTCCTTGTCATTCTCTGCTATTTTCTTTAGCTCAACATATTCCTCTGAAGAGAAATATGGTGAACTAAAGTCAACTTCTGGCGCTAAGTCTTCGGTTATGATCTCTTCCATATGGACTCGCGAGAGAGTATCAGGGACTACGTTTTGGACACCCTTTCTATGCTCGATCACGAAGTCAAAACCTTGGAGTTTGAAACTCCATCTGGCCAAACGTCCAGCAAGGTCTTTTTGAGTCATCAACCATTTCAAACTAGCGTGATCGGTGATGATAGTAAAGGGCAATCCCTCAACGTAAGCCCTGAACTTCTTTACTGATAAAACGGCCGCATAGCACTCAAGTTCCGTGACGCTATAATTCCTTTGTGCAGAATTTAGCTTCTGCGACATGAATGCTATCGGTCGTTCATTTTTCTCATCATCCATCTGAAAGATCACACTCCCTACACCTGAGGTTGAAGCGTCACACTGTATATAAAAGTGTTTTGAAAAGTCTGGATTTGTAAGTATGGGTGCTGTAACTAAACTTGTTTTGAGTAGTTGAAATGCTGTTATTGCTTCGTCTGTCATTTTAAATGTCTGTCCTTTTTTCAAGCAATCGGTCATGGGGGCTGCTATAGATGCATAGTTCGGTATGAAACGTCTATACCAGCCCGTCATTCCTAAGAACCTACGGAGTTGTTTGGGGGTCTTCGGTACCGGAAAGTCCTCGACCGCCGATACTTTGTCTTTGTCAGTCCGTATGCATCCGTCCCCAACTACATATCCAAGATACTTTATTTCTTTAAAGCAGAATTTGCTCTTTTCGACATTAATTGTCAAGCCAGCTTGACGTAAAGAGCTCGCGACTTCCTCCAGTACCTTCATATGTGTTTTGAAGTCTGGAGAACAAATCAAGAGGTCATCGAGATAGACAAAGACATTTTGTCGTAAACGACCGGGAATGACTTTGTCCATCAACTTCGACATTCTCTGAGCGGCGTTACACAACCCAAACGGCATAACCGTGAATTGGTATAACGGCCGCCCAGGGACTGTAAAAGCAGTCTTCTCTCTTGATTTGCTCTCCAGAGGAATTTGCCAAAAGGCATCCTTTAAGTCGATACTGGAGATAAACTTCGTGTCTTGTAACCTACTGATTATTCCCTCAATATGAGGAAGAGGATAAGCAAACTTTTTCGTTCTTGCGTTGACTTTCCTTGAATCCAGACATAACCTGTTTTTCCCAACTTTTCTAACTAAAACAACTGGAGAACTCCAAGCACTGTTACTCTCCTCTATTACCCCCATCTCCAGCATTCTGTCCAGCTCAGCGTACATGAGCTTTTGTACTACTGGAGAAATTGGATAATGCCTTTGTTTTATGGGAATATGTTCGTCATCCACTTCTATAACATGCTCTTCAAGGTTGGTTTTACCCAACCCGAGTATGGCAAAGGAGGGAAACAGTAACTTGATGCCCTCCAGCTGTTGAGTCTGTTCTAGTGACAGGTCACGAAAAGTTGGTTGTTCTTTGGCCGTTACTACTGGAGCGTTAAGCTCGCTCACAATATTCGGAGCAACTTTAAAAGAACTCCAAAAATCTACACCCAGATATAGTGGTTGTAGAAGACCAGGAACCACAAAGATGTCCAACACTTGGGTTTTACCACCCCACGAGACATTCGTCTTAAAACGACCCTCTATTTTCTGATGGTTTCCATCAGCTGTTTTTATATCGTTGTTCATTTTCATCATTTTTATGTTTTTCTTAGCAATAAACTCTATTGCACCTTTCCCTAAACATGTAACGGACGCTCCGCTATCAAGTAAACCTAGCATTTCCTCTCCCTCTAATTGCACTTTCGCGTATGGCCTATTGTCGTCTGTTAAAGTCAGTATTGTCGCTTCTATTTTGTTCTTAGTTTCTCTAAATATTGCATGTTTTTCCCTAAGCCTAACTATTTTTAAATAGTTCCTACTTTTTGCTTTCCCAAAATCAATTTCCTCACCAAAAATTCTTCTCCTAGCCTCATCGTATTCGATTTTCCTCTGGTGAAGACTCTTAGGAGGATCTCGTTCTTCATTTTGGTAAGTAACTTTTTTTTTCTGTTCTGAATTTCTCTTTAATATTTTTACTCTTTCAGGTTTTTCGACTGATTCTCCGGGAGTGGTTTTAAAGTCGGCGGTTGACTCCCGGTTGCACTGCCGACCTTCTTGTTTCCCTGACAAGCAGCACACCTAAAAGACACACTGCCCTGGCCACAACAAAAACATGTTAAGGTATGAAACGTTGAAGGACAGTCACTAGATGTTTGTCGCGAATCTCTTGGGACTTCTCTTCTCTTTTCTGATTCTTTAAACCTATTAACTTTATCAGTTCTAAATGTTTTTTTCTCGGGTCTTTTACCTTCAATTGCTGCTACTTCAAAATCTTCTTCTTCAGATTCGCTATACCTACTTACTCTTCGAGACATGTCTTCGTCCACTACTTCGTGAACGACTCTTTTAATTCTTGAATCTCTTAAATTTAAATGTTCTTCAGCTCTCTTACACTGTTCTCTTAATTCCCTTATACTTGTAATAGAACAACCAAAAATCAACATACTAATTCGATCTTTCAAGTTTTTCCTAACCATCGAAATAAGGTCACTTTCGTTAGGCCTTGATTGCATTTGCAGAACCAGCCCTCTAATGTCTGCATAAAACTCATCAAATGTCTCATGGGATTGTTGTTTTCGATCCATGATTGCCCTTAGGATTTCATGGTCACGCTTGTTATTTTTGAATTGTCGAAGAAGTTCCGTCTTCAAATCATAGTAATTTAGCAGATCATCCCCTTGATTCTCTTCTAAGAACTGCCAATACCATCTTTCAGCGGAGCCTGTGACCAAAAGATGAAAATGAGCGAAGAGCTGGTCGTCACTCAGTCCACTTTTCTTTTGTAAAGTCTCCACTCGAAAAATAAAACTTTCAACCGACATGCTTTTTGACGTACCATCAAATTTAATCCCCCATTTATGAACATCAACCCTTCGGTTGATGTCCCTAAAGGAGGACTGGCTACCTGATGGTTGTGAAGTCGATTGACTATTTGTCGAGTGGTTTGTCCAGTTGTTTGTCTGTTTAGTATTTATTGTGCCTTGTCTAATGTCTTGTCCAATTGTCGTGTCTCTCTTGCCTGTCATGGTCTGTTCCAAAGTACTCAACTTGGAGTTTACTTCCTTCATATTCTTGTCGAACAGCTTGTACATTTCGGACAAGCCGTCGGCAAGAATACTTAAAGTTTTTGTTTGGCTTTCTCTTACCGTAATAGAGGCCACCTTTTGCATTCTTTCGTATAAGTCTAGTTCCGTCAAGGATACGTTGAGAGTTTTGTTGTTATTTGTTGTATCTGTTTGAGTTCCGTCTCGGTTCTGACTTTCTGTTTGTAAGTCGTTCCCGTTCTGTACGTAGTTGTTCTTGTTCTAGTTCATAGTTTAGTAGCGTATGCTGTTCTTGTTCTCTTCCATTGTGATCGATATCATTATAGTCTTCATGTTCTTCGTAACCTACTGTAGCTTCATTCTGTCTTTCTGTCGCGTTTCGTAAGTTGGTATTTGGTAAGTTGTTGTCTGGTTCTTCCGTTCTCTCCGTTCCTAGTAATTCCATGCTTCGTATTATTTTCGTAATTTCATGGAAGGTTTTGTCCAAATTGTCGTTATCTGTCAAAGTCGGCGGTGCAGTACGTAATTGTTCAGTCGTACCAGCTTCTTCATTTTCTTCATCCAATCCACCTGTCTGACGTGTGACTCTTCTTTTCTGTGTTCCTTTAGGAACAGCACCTGTTTTTTTCTTCCCTTCCGACATTTTTTGTAATATGGATTACAAAAAAATTTAACTACGAAGTAGTCAGAAAAATAACCCAAAACAAAATGTAATAATAAAAAATTAAAAAAAATCAGAATTAAAAAAAAAACTATAAAAAAAATCAAAAAAAAAATGTTGAAAATAAGAAGAAAGTAAAGAAAAATTAAAATGATATAAGATTCCAATGTAAAAAAAAAAATCAAAAAAAAATAAAAAAAAAACAATTATTAAAAAAAATGTGTATTAGAAAATTGAAAGTATCTTCTTTATGGTTTGTATATAAGTATTCGCTTTGGTGTGTGAAGTTTGGCAAAGTTTCCTTTCCATCCGAAATATGGTAGTCGTTAGTTCCGTTTTTCTGTTTGTTTGTCCTGTGACTGGTGCGTTTGAAATTCAGCACTTGCTTCAGTTCATCCCTCTCCCACAACCACTTCATATCTTCTGGCTCATAGCCTATGAAATGGCTGGCTGTAAGTTCAGGATGAACCTCCACACGAACAAGGTTTTCGGATTCCGAATCTCTACCTCACAAAGAATCTGGTTGTACCTGATTCTATGGACAGCCGCGATTCGAAATCGTACAACCTTGTTCCACTCTTGGTGTTATCACAGATCTCCAACTACCTCACATAATCTCTGACTCTTGGCCTTGAGATTCGGATAGCAGTTTTTGAACTGTGACAAGACCAAAAGTCCTCAATCCCCAGATTTGTGTTAGAAAAAAAAATATTAAATTATAAAACAAAACAAGTCCAAGGTGATGATCTTAAAAAAAAAAATCATCCCCTTGGAGTTGCTTTAGTCCCTTTAAAAAAAAGAACCGTTAGGTCTCGTTGGGCGCCATTGTTAGGAGCCAGGTTTCCACGGAGGATTACTTTGGTACTCGAGAAGTGGCTGTGGCACGCTTGTGGTTGCACGGCTAAGCTCGTCGCCTGGGGTAGTTCTTGCCACCTCTCGATGTACCTCCTGCTCGACTAAACATTAATTTTTGTTCGTGCCTAAGGTTGATCGTGTTAGAAACGACACAAATCTAGGGATCCTGACGATATCTGAGAGAAAAGTTAAGTTTGGTGCTTCGAATTTAGTATAAAAAAAAAATAATTACTAAAAGAAATAATAAAAAAAAACTAACCTAACTAATATTGAACTTCAAAACCCATCACCAAACCCTACACCAAAAATAAAAGAAATAAAAAGTACGTATAAAAAAAAACTAACTAAACCTAATCTTAAATCCCTATATATATGTAAAATAAAGAAAACCCTACTACCCTATAAACTATGTCTAAAGCACCTCCTTTTATTTCCCTCAGATACCATCACGCTGAATTACAAACGTTCGTCTGATGGCATTGACGAAGGTCTGGCCTGCCCACCCAAGTATCTCGAAAATACTTCCTTTGCTATTTCCTTGGCCATGTTCTCGGAAATAGCCCCTAAATTGACCCAACCAGTCACAACTTAGTCCATAGTGAAAGTTCGTTTGTCACGTCCTAAGACCAAAATAACATCTGGACGGCTTTACCAAGCCTCCACACACCTTCAGCTACGAAATTAGCACACCATGTTCTTTTAAACTTTCACTTCACAATTTTATTATTGAGAAATTTCATTAAAAGACAAAAAAAAATAATCAGCAAAGAATTGAGTTCTCCCACTCGTTCTTTTTCTTATACTATAAAAAAATTCACACATTCAGAAATTCAAAAATTCAAAAATTAAACTAAAAATATAATCAAAAGGAAACGAAATGTGGCCTTAATGATTCTATGAATCTTTTTATCCCATAAGTTTTTGCTACTCACTGTTTTTCTCTGGTCCCTCGTCGTTCTGCCGGCAGCACGTAGAAGAAACAGGTGCAGGATCTTTTTCCACACTCACTGAATTTAAGTTTATCTGTTTTAATCTTTAAGATCACTTTATATGTTTCCGTTTATATCAAATAAAAAAAAAATATACTAAAAAAAGTTCAATATAAAAAAAAAACGTTTCGGAGAACCTAATTTCACACTTTTAAAGATAAAAATTTTAAATTATTCAAAAAATTAAAGTATCTTTAAGTTTTCCTTTTATAATTTTTCTTTTCTCCCCTCTTCTCTTCACAGCCCTTCTTTACTTGTTCTTCACTTTCTTGCTTCACGGAGCACCCTTCTTCCTTCACAAAGGTCCTTCACTGCGTCCAGGTGATATCTATATATATATATGAACCATATGTATAGTATCTCCTAACCCTTCGACCTTTGTGTCTTCAAAAGATTTCTCCTTTATCTCCTTCAACAAAGGAATTCTTTTACTCGTTCGGATGCCCTTCACGAAGGTTAAGAAGGATAAAAAAACTAGCAGAGGCCTAAGCTCCTGTAGCGGATCTTCCGAGCTCAGTTAATTTAAGCCTAAACCTATATCCAAAAGAAATCACACATCAGACTCAAGAATTTCGATTTTTCCTTTTGGTCACATACCTCTGCTCTAGAATTTTGATCTTAATATGTATCTCCTCTCCAAATCCGTAAAAATTCTTCAAGAATCACTTCCTTCTTTGTGGAACTAAATTTCGTATATATATACATATATTATAACTTTACTTTCACTGCACTTTATTTAAATTACCTTATTTACTTTTTATTTTTAATAATTTTTTTTGTTTTAAATATTGCCACAATTATCTTTAATTTATTATAAAAACCCACTTAAATTTGAATTCAGAAAGTTTGAATTTTAAATCAAATAAAAATGGCAGTTGATTCGCTATTTGCTTCTATCAGCTTCTCGAAATCGACCAAAAGTGACCATAAAATCTTTAGGCTAGCTCCTGGCCTTTCCTTAATGGTAAATAGTAAATAGTTACCACTACATCTGAGTGAGATAACTATTTTCACCCTACGGTCAAACCAAAAATCTACCCCCCTCATCCAGGTCCAAGATCCTCACACACACATATACATTGCCTACCCCTTTCTCTATATCTATCTCAGTCTAATTCCTCTCATCACAGTCTAAACTAATCTAATTCTAATAATAAATTTAATTAATCTAATCTAATCAAACATTGTATCTTTTATAATAATATTTCCTTTTAATCTATAATTTCCTTTCCTATACTAACACTGAAAACATTGCACTCACCCTGAAAACCATTCATCCTATTAACGCCTAAACTGTTCGAAATCCTTCTGCGCATGCGTCAGTAGTAATTTATATACCCCCTTTTTCCTTTGGGTAAAAAGAGACAAATGGACTAATGCCTGCGCAGAAGAAAACGACCCTATTTGACTTAATCATATAAATGTGAAAATGTCAAAACCAAAACAACCATCATGGCCGACGAGTCCTCATGAGAGGCCTCATGATGCCCTAGATGAGGTTAAAAGACATCTTAACGTAGTCATCCCTTTTTACAAGAAATGGGGCATTGAGCTCAATTTAAAGAAATGCGAACTGATTTGCTTCCGCAATGCTTCTGGAAGAGGTCACCATCTTGCGGTGCGCGAGAGTAAGCAATTGAAACTTTCCATTGATGGCAATATAGTCCCTCTGAAGCATTCAATAAAGTATCTGGGAGTCAATCTCCACGAAAGATTAAAAATGAATGCACACGCTAGAACAGCTCTGAAAAAGAGTAAAGCAGCTGCGGCCTTACTCAAATCTCTGCTCAATTCTAAAGAAGTTGACAGGAAAACTAAATTATTAATGTATAAAACACTGATCCGTCCTTTGGTTTCATACGGTTTCACTACTTGGTTCCACATCACCCCCAATGTTGCCCGTGAGCTCCAATCATTTGAAAGAAAGATCGTAAGGAAATGTATATCGAAAAGTAGAAGACTTTCCGGTAAATGGTTCAGGAACCAAGTCATTTATGAGGACTCAGCTATAAGCCCCTTACTAAACTATCTTATAACATTGGCCAAAAAGCGAATACTGCCTCTTCAATACCATAGTAACATATTACTACGGAACATATATGAGGAAAACATCACATTCTCTATAATTGATAGGTATTATGTATCACCAATTAGCATCCTCAGCGGGGATTCCGAAGCGGAGTTCCAAATACTGGATGATGATCCTTCCTTTCTTTCCCCGTTTTATAAAAAACGGTCACCTTATAACCATAGAGGCTAAGAATATCCATCTGCTTCTTCTTTTTTTTTTTCTTCAAATCATGTAAAAACCTTATTGAAAATTCCTAAATACACTTTTCTTTCAGAGGAAATACCTTTACAAACGTTTTATTTAGGTTGTTATTATCCATCTATTTGCTTGAAAAATTAAAATAAATTTCTTTAAAATACTCAAATGTCAATTAGTTATAATAATATTACAAAAAAAAAATAAAAATCTTTCGAATGTCTTTAAAATTCTTGCCTTAGCTCTGTGCCTTTATATAAAATATCGTATCTTTAAATTACAAATACAACTCTAAACTATCGTAAATTTTCATAACTATGTATATACTTATCCATAGAATACCTCATGTATATATTTATGTATTATGATCGAAGTTATTCTTCTCGCTCATATGTACACACATTTGTGTTTGGACAAATTCGACCTTCAGTCGTCTCTGTCTCTCGTTGTCATCTTCGTTCTTGTTTTTTTTTTTTCATTAGGTTAAGTCATTTCATTTCATAGTCTTGTTGAGTGGGCTATTAAAATCTTGCTTGTGAATTAATAATAATTTTAACTCTACATTGTTTCTTTTGCCTTAAAAACAAAACAAAAATAATAAGAACTGTGTAGCCAGACCAATTCAAAGTCGGCAATTTTGTACCTAGCTATTAAGTTTATAAACTTTGTGAACCTGTGTAAATTTAAAGAAAATGAAATCTCAATAAAGTTCTACTACTACTACTACTATCATGGCCGACGAATGCTGCATTTCACAATCGTAAGTATTATTTTGGAAATATTAACACGTATTAATGAATATAATTACATTTTTATTCTCCTATTTTCTTTTTTAGATGACGGAAATCATTTTACGCTATGCATGAGGTAAGTACCAGTGTTTTAGGTATAAGAATTTGTGTTGTGAAAATCCAGATGTCGGGACATTTGGATTTTCGCAAAACAACTTCTTGCTATCATGAACTTAGGTTTGTTTTCTTTGTTAAATAATCTCATTCTTTCTTCTATTTCAGCGAGGATTCCCCAAATAAAAAAAAAACAACAAAAGAAACATGGGCTGCAACAAAAAAAAAAGGAAAGTTTCTTTCTTGCCACAACTACCGGCCAAGGCTGCTGAGCTGGCCGATGCCGACGCTGCGGCCACATCTGCTGGTGGAGCTACCGTGTTCGGAGCTGGCCACGTAACACTATTTTCTTCTGAAATGTTCATTTTACATCTTAATTTAAAGCCGAAATCTTGACCAAGGTATTAAGCACTTAAAGTTCCTGTTTAGATTGTCAATTTCCATTTATTTTTCAGTATTTTTTGTACATACATTTGTATGTTCAAAATAAACAAGTAAAATCAAATCAAACAAATAGTTGCCAAGAAATAAACTCTAATTAAGCCACCATCGAATATTTACACGTTTCCCAATGACACTATACATATTTTTTTGGTTTTACTCTCATGCTAATTTTATAACCCAATTTACAGTGTAAACAATAATGCATATTTGAGATTAAATTAAGCAATGAAAAGAGATTGCCAAAAACAATACATTTTGTCATCAGAAACTATATGACCACACGTATGTATGTAGATGTAGATGTAGATACTACCCATACGATAATTCTGCGGGATATAAACAAAAATAACATATTATTCTAATAAATTCGTATACATATACAAATCCCTAAAGCCCACTACAGCTTTAATTTTAATATCAAACCCGAGGATCGAAATAAATGTTTGCATTTTAACTTCAGGCGCTCCAGGCATCATAGTGTGAAAAACAACACACAAAGCACAAAAGCGAAAATTTTCCAGAATTACACCCCCATATATCATACTACATCTATTATAATTGTTACCATCTGTACTTTATTTCCGATACTTTTACTTTATTTTTAAAAAACGAATTGAATTAAAACAACACCAAAAACATTGTTTCAGTTTACTTTGCATTCAGCAAAAAGTCACAAATTGGTTTATTCATGGCTCTCAAAAAACTAAAACGTGTAGTTGAAACAATTTTTGTTCGCTCTGTGGGCCATGTATTTTTTATTCCACAAAGAATCATCGATAAAGCCTAGGTAGACAAACTCTCTTAGACCCAGGTTTTCAGCGCTAAGTTAAACCAGAGTTAGCTAACTCTTGAAGTAAATTAACCCACAGTGAACTGAGGAAGCAGTTTCTTAGTGGAGAATGCAAAGGAAAGACTAAACAAACTCTGTGGATAACACATCAAAAGCACCTGTTCAGTTAATCCTGAGTTAACTCACCAAATTTTATGAGTTAACTAGGGTGTAAATTTAATACCGCACTGAAAAACTGGACTTACTGTCTCCCAGTTAAACCTGTCTACGTTCTCTTCAAGACGTTGGTGTTGGGAGCCATTAATATTATTTAGCAAATCCATAAAAAAAAACATAGGTGCTTTTCTAAATTGGCATCCAATAAGCAGACAAAACATATAAAACATAGCACGACAAAATTGAAAGTGTCACAAATAATAGAAAGAAAATAATTAAGCAGTAAACCATTCGATGTAAGAAGTTCTACCCCTTTTCTAGGGTGTACTTTTCTAACATGATATCCACTTAGCAACACAACAACAACAACAACAAAAATTGAAAACTTAGAACGACAAGTTCTAAATTACCACAACCAACTTATGACAAATTATCACAACTATAACAACTAAAGACAAAATATCAAAAAATGCACTTAACCCGGACGTCCCGGATTTAGACATTAATTCAACTGTCCCGCTGGCAGATCTTTCTTGGTTTGCAACCAAAATTCACAAAATATTATATAGTAACCAGCTTTTGTATTGTTAGAATTTCAATCGAACACACCTAGCTTAGTAAAACATCATTTTTTTAACCTGATAGCTGTCATTTAAAATTGCCAAAATTTCACTACAATACAGACACACTCCGTTGGACACATTTTGACGTCTTTAATTGTATCCTTCTCCCACACACCTTATGTGTCATGGTGAGAGTTTCATGCTTCTTTAACATTTTATCTATATTCATTTTCCATAATATTAAATCTGAAAAATGCTACTTGAACTTAATTTTTATAAATAAATCATATTTTTATTTTGATAAATAAAGTTAAATAAAGTTTTACTTTATATTTTTCCCGTTTGTCTGTTCGAGCTATGTGAAAAATCTGGCTTAAAATTTGTTAAGTTATGGCGGCAGTATTGTTAAAGAAAAATCTGCCAATTGTGAATTGACCAAAAGTGTAGCTTTCCCCGCGTTCGGGTAATAGTTAGATAGGCTATTTACCTATCAGAACATTTTCAGATATCTTTGAAATGTTGTTACATCAGCTGTCATTTCAAAAAAAAAGGGATTACAACAATAGACGGTGCTCACATTGGACTGACTCCTCCAATTTTTTTGACGTGAATCCAACTTTTTGTGTTCAGACAAAAACTAATGTGAACACATCCGACTCACTTTGACGTCCAGCAGTCATTAAACAGAACAAAAAGCTGTGCTCTTTGAATTATTAATTATAGACATTTTTCATTTACAAAATATATGTAAATCTTCTTAAATAAATATGTTTCCAATTGTAAAAAAAAAAGGGTTCTGTAGGATTTAAGTGATTTACATATAAAAAAAATTTAAAATCCTGCCCTTTCTGGCTACCTCTTTCTCATCATAAAGTGGGAGTGAGAAAAAGCACAGAGACGTCCAAAAAGAGACGCCAATGTGAAGACCGTCATAGAAATCTATTTAGATGGTTTTGGATAGTTACCCGAAAGTGGCCTATGAATAAGAAAATTTAATCAGTCAACGTCAAAAGTGGCAGCAATCATTTTATGGCAACTGGCAGTTACAAAATTGTAAGCGAAAGTAAGGGTTTTTGATGTGTTACCATCTATGCTGGAGGTAGAGTGAAAAAAAACATGAACGTTCGTATGCAACGTTACGTCGTGCAACGTTGCAGTGTGCAAGGTTACGATCTGCATAACAAGATGGGTGCGTTCAGAGAAAAAAATCTTAAGATCCCCTTCTAGCAAAAACAAGTCCGCGCACGTTGATGTTTACACATATTAACCGTGAGTCCCGGCACTCGCACAATTTTTATTTTTTTTTTAATTTTTAAGCAGTTTTTTAATTCACAGTGTAAGTTTAATAACCATAATATTGCTATTTATATAATTATTTCACTAACTATGCTAGTACATGCAATACAAAACAAAATGTCAGCTGCCACAAAGTGATGATTTTGACGTTTTATGAATAAACGAGAGAGGAATAGTTCAAGTCAAAGCGGAACTTTGACCTTGCGCGCAGAGGCTTTTTTTTCATGGATGGATATATTATTTAAAAAGCTCGAAAATATGATTTTTTGGAATTTTCACATCCATACGTAGCGTAAAAGCCGATGAGAATATATTTTATTATTCAATCAGAAGATTGAATTGTTTTTGATTCATTTTCTAATTTCAAATCAAAGTAGCCATCAGTATTCATTACGTCTGTGATACAAGAAAAATAAAAAATATGCACGACTTGATCGAAAGAACTTGCTCTTGTGGTTAACAACTGTGTGTAACCACACATTGAAGATGCGTCATATATATATTAAACGAGAAAATATTAAAAGAGTCAAAAGTACTAACAAAAATAATTTTTTTTTGATTTATTTTTTTTTGTTTATAAAAAAATGTTTTTCAAAATTTTTAAATGTTTTATTGTTTAAACTATTGAAAATCATCAGATAACAAAATCGGTTTAACCATGGAAAATATATACGCGAATATGTTATGTGAATGTTTTGAGAAAAACCTGAAACGCAGTTTTCCTATAATTGACTAAATTATTTCAGGTACGAAATTTAATCAAAATCGTTAGAGCCGTTTTCGATAAAATTTGAAGAAACCAAAATATTTGTATGGCAGCTACCCGTTATAGATAAGGTAAAACAAAAATTCGAATTTAACCTCTAGGGAATCATATAAAAATGTTCTGTACCAAATTTCAAGGAAATCGGTCGACCCGTTTAGGCTCTAGCTCAAATTACAGTAGACGCACAGACGCACCAACATGACGCAAAGACGCACAGACGGACGGACGGCATGACGAAACCCACTTTTTTGGACTTCTCGATTATCATAGGTAGTGTTAGTTTTGATTACAACCTCAACATTTTTTTTACACGAAACCAATACTTGCCTTAATAGGGAAAGTAAAAAAACTATATCAAAATTAGTTGAAGATTTTTCCAAACATTTTTTGGAGTTATTTTTTTGTCTAGGTTTTATGCTTAAGACGATGGTGCATCAATACATTAAAAATAGCCAAAATTTTGGGTAGTGCAAAGTTGCGTTTAAGCTTTTCAAATAACACCCTATCGATCCATGAACAAGAAAACACTATCTCTGCGTGCAAGGTCCCTTTTTAACAACGGTTTGTTTGGACTAAAATTGGTATTGAAGGACGTGTGCAAATCATCAAATCTAATTATCTAAGTCAATACTCCGATGGATAAACGATTCACGAACTACGGGATTTTTGTTATAAGAAAAATTCAAATTATAAATTAAGAAAAATTAAAAGAAGCAGAATTTTTGGATTTTGGACAATACGAATCTACAACAGACACACCAATACGAAATGCAACTGTTTATTGCGGTTTTTAGTCTGGCGAAATAGTTGTTCCGCACTGCATTCAAAACGAAACTCGCATAAATTGCAGGTCTATGCACATAAAGAGCCAACAATATTATGGTCCTAATAGACAACATAGCCAACGCCATCCAGCAAGTTCAGCCAGATTTATGCGAAACTCCCGAATAAATTTAAACCCATGAACAAAGCCACGGTGGATATTTAAAGGACGTTTTATTTAATACGTAATGCTTTTACGATAAAAGTATCTACTTTCTTACATGGACTTGGTGAATAAAATCTGTTGAATACATCTTAATTTTGGAAATCATCCCGAAAAACCTGGGATTAACAGTAAGATCCCAGATTGCATTCATTGCACGTATGATAATAAATACATTAAGACCAAACCGAAATATATAAATCTACCTAATTAAATTTAAAAAATGCTTTTTCTTTTCTTTTTTGTCGAGAATATGGTCACCATATCCGCATACGTTAAAAACATACAACAATTTTTGTATAATACTCGTTGAATATACGCAAGAAGGGGATGAAAAAGCTGTTGGTTTGAAATGCTCTGAGCCTGATAAAAATATTGTACAGACTTTTTTTGGAATATTAATCATGAACTTTTTTCAACTAGGGAATACGATATACAGGTTCATTTGAATGGGGGTATATTTGTATCCTCAATATACATATATGTACGTTTGTTGCTCCCAACACATTGAGTGTTTAATATTATAAATTATTTAAAAATTTCACGTCTTCAATCGAGGACAACAACGTAATACACGTACGAAGCTATTAACGAGGGAACAATTCGGAGGTATCAGCAGAAAAAGATGTTACTTTCCACATGATATTCATTCACTCGTAAATGTATAGAATTAAATTAAATTGAAAGATAAATTGAACCGGATTGTTTTTGGTTTTAATGTGAAAAAATAATACGTACATATATTCAACACATCGTCGATTTTGAACAAAAAACATCGCAACTCAAAAAAAAAACGTGTTTCTGAGCAGAGGCAAAAAGAATTTTAATAAAACTTAGAATTACTATTAATCTTTGCAATTATCTTAACCACATATATAAGAGCTCTCTGGATGTTCCAAATACTGAGATAGAAGATAGAACTTGGTGGTACCTACCTACGATTGCTATGCACATTCGGATTGGACAAAATAAATTAGACTTTCATTCAACAAATATTAAAAAAATTTATCGACAATGAAATGGTTTTTATTAATTTAAACTTGCTTAAAAGAATTCGTCTCAATTCCATTAAGAGAAATATTGAAAAGATACGATTGAACCTATAATTAAAATCATTTTTGGAAAAAACCATCCAACGATTTTAATCGACAACACAGATCTAAACGCAATGAAATGAAACTAATTCCAATCTTTTGCTTAGGTTTCTTTCTTTGTTATTATTTGTTGGCACAATTGATTATTATAAAGGCTAACTTTGTTAATGTTTAAATACCATCAAAAGATTCATGGGATCTGAATTCAAACACAACGTGGCCATAGAAAGTAATTTTCCTTTAACCCTTTCTATTCATCAAAGTCACTCGGGCGTATACGTAACTTTCTTTTTTTTTTTGTTGGAGTCGTTTCTTTTTCTACTTTATTTCACAATTTCATTAAAGATATATTCGTATAAATTGCATCAATGGCCTTACAGTTCGTTAGCTTTGCATTTTCATCACCTGAATTAGAAGGCTAAAAACGCCATCACTTGATTCTGATGTAGTAGAACCCGCCCGAAATAAATACATTAATTAATCTCTTCCTGTTCACGAGATTCATACCATATTTACTTTATCAAATTTAGCTGTGTAATTTGTCCTCCCGACATTGCTAAAAAAGGCCAAACCAATCCAACAAAAACCTTCATTTATCATTTTCCCCTTTTTATTTGTGACACGTATAAAATGCGAATAAAAGAACACACACATCTCTTACAAACCAAACATCAACCTCTACCATACTTCATTGAAAACCTATTTTCATTTGACAAAGTTAGAAAGCTAATTACCTCAATGACAAGTTGATTTTTTGTTTAATGTTAATTTCTTTCGCCCTTTTTCCCACCAACCCATATATGTGCGAGCATATATATATATGTGAGTTTACAAAGTCTTGGATCAAATTTCAGCGCAGAATGGCTTTGGGGGTGTGAATTTTAGAAGATAACAATTTTCTATACATTAACCCTGAAGGTATTCACCAAATAAAATCCGGCGTTTCCAAATGGGGGAATGTAGGAGGGAGGAGTGGCAACAATTTTTTTACTTGGAAAGGTTTTTCCCCCGGGCTCTTTTTATCAAACAAAGGGAATACACACTACATACCTACCTATACTGAGAGTGAGTCTATACCAAATGGAAAAGAAGTCCTTGCCACGGTAAGTCTAAGTATTGGCCCATTCATAAAATTCTCATTCACAGCTATACACGCCGCGCGCGCCGTTGCTATTCTTGAGCATGTTGTCTATTTGCCTTTTAGATAAGCAATATAAATGTATACTAGGTGATGAGGACTTACTGAATGGTTTCATTTTATTTTCAATAAGTAATAAATTGGAAGGTTTATGTGCAAAAGGAAATTTATGAAAGAAAGTTTTTTGCAAAGTTTTTTTTTTTTTGTTTTTTTTTAATATGTATTTAGATAATGAAAATGAATGGTGATTTGTAACGTTTGTTGTAGCAGTAATTGAACCATAAAAGTTTCTTTAGTCCAAGTGAAATTGTCGCAGAAAAAGGTTATTGGTTAAAGTTAGATCGGAGTCTAGTGAAATTTTAATGGTTTTTTTTTAAGGGGATATCAGCGGAATACTGAACATAAGTTTCCCTCATCTGAATAGGCAATGAGTGGGCGTATGGTCTTGAATTTTATACATTTTAAGGTCAAAGTCAATTAACTCGTGTTAACGTGGAAAATTTGTATAATAAAGTCGTTAAAGACAATGGCGCAAATATTTATACGACTAAATATGGTGTTAAAGCGTTTTTGGTATGATTCTATAGGTCAAAAAGAGAAACTTTCCAAATTTTAAGCGAGTTAGCAAGTTATACTAATTCCATATCGATTTTTTTCCATTTATAATATTTTTGTGAGTTTTTCGACTTACGAGATCCTGTACATTAACCGTCAATATGTTACTTTGAGAATTTTGCACGAACTGTCACTGTTTAAGGCGTGTTCAGCTGTATTTTAGTAAGAAAATTGGTTAAGTATGATACTAAAGGGTTTTTTTTTAGACGTGTGGTTTTCAATCTGGCAATACTTTTTTTCGGAATTGGTCTTTTTGACAGATGTCACTTGATTTATGCTCAGTTTGGTTTGCCATTTCATAATAAATAGACTTACTAGTAAACAACGTCTGCAAATCGTGCAAATTTATTACCAAAATAATGGTTCGGTTCGCGCGGTGCATCGCGCGCTGCGTCCAATATTCGATGAAGCTCATATTTGGATGAATGGGTACATTAATAAGCTAAATTATCGTATTTGAAGTGGTCATAATCCACAAGCCATTGTTGAGACGCCATTACATCCTCAAAACGTCACTGTCTGGTGTGTTCTATGGGCAGAGGGAATCATGGGTCCATATTTCTTCAAAAATTAAGGCGGCCATAATGATATAGTCAATGGGGAACGTTATGGAGCCATGATTGATGACTTTTTCGTGCCTGAATTGGAGGATGTTGATAAGATGACCTTTGGTTCCAACAAGATGGCGCTACATGCCATACAGCCAACGAAACAATCAATTTATTGAAGGAAACTTTTGGTGAGCGCATTATCTCGCGTCTTGGGCCTGTGGCGTGGCCTCCAAGATCGTGCGATTTAACACCACTGGACTGTTTTTTGTGGAGTTATGTGAAATCACTTGTCTACGCATATAAGCCCGAGAAGGTTGACGCCTTGGAAGAAAATATTCGGCGCGGAATTGCTATCTTACATAATTGGGCCTCTCGGCTGGAATTTATTCGAGCCAGCCGCGGCGGCCAGTTGTCCAAAATCATTTTTAAAACATATTGACAAACCCTTATCTTTATAATAAAGTTAAATTCTTGGCCATAACATTGAATTATATGCGTTTTATTTCTTCTTGAAAACCACACGTCTAAAAAAAACACCCTTTAGTTAACATTTTAAACTTAGAACGTTAAAGTAAAGATCTTTGAAGTTATAAAATTTTTAAGTAGTATTCCTTAACATCAGGCTGTTTATATTTGCAACAACTGCAAAGGTCCAGTTTTACAGTGCGAGATTGAAGTTAAACCCGAGTTAACTCATCAAACTTGGTGAGCTTGGAAAGAAGGGAAATAAGTGCAATTGGACAATAGTTAGAGGGGGAAGAAGAGGGACAGGCTGGACAAATGCTGTTTTCCATCCACTCGGAAAGAGACCAGTAGAGTAGGACAGATGGAAAGCTTACGCAGTGGTTTTGCCAGCGTTGAAGAACACTTCTTTAGAACAATAGGAGGGATACCATTCGGGCCAGCGGATTTGTGAATGTAGAGATCTTTCAGAACTCTAGCAACTGCACGAGTGCGAAAGAAGATTTGACCCATCAAATCGTTTACGCTCTCAAGTGGCAGTGTCGAATTAACAGCAAACTGTGCTGCAAACAAATTGGCTTTATCAAGCGAGCTGACAAAAGGAGTATCATTGAAGACGAGCTTTGGAAACGAGGACGAGGTGGTATTTCGTATGTTTTTTACAAATGACCAAAAATGTGTACTACCTTTGGGACATTGTAGTATTTTTTGCCGTAATTTAGCTCGAGAAAGTTTTTCTGGCACCAGGTAGAAAATCTGTCAAGGTTGAGCTGAAAGAGGTCGGAATCAATAGGGTAGGATATACATCTTTATATTTTAATATCGTCGGCATATACAGAGATGCAGGAGTCTTTGATAACGTAGTCAACATCATTGAAGCCTGATTCACAATGCAAAGAGAAGTTACAAAATCGTCGCCTTATTCACAATGGAGCAAGCGTTTTTACGACAAAAACTCATTTAAAAAAAAAAAAATCAATAAAATATAAAAAAAATAACATACAAAACAATAGATTTATCAATAACTTAATTTGATAAATACATTTCATGTAAATTACTTAGCAAAAATGAAAATCGTTGTCACGTCGTCGTGTCTTATTTTCAATTTTTCGAATTCTTGGCGTGACGTGAGGAAGAGAAACGCCTTATTCTGTATATCCAGGTATGCTTTCATTGTTTGAAATTGGTTTGACAACTACAACGAGAACTCGTCACGCTCATGTCCCGTTTCCTCGTCGAATTGTGAATCAAGCATGATTATTAAAATGAAAATCAGAGGCTCGAGATGGCTTCCTTGTGGAACACCATGAGGTTGCAAAGATTGGGTCGGATTCTGAGTTTCTAAAAACGACCTTGTATTGACGTTCATTTTAATAGGATTGAATCCATGCAATAGAAGAAGGTTGAAAACCTTTTTATGAATCGGGAAAATATAAGAGTGTTTCCAATAGGAGGGAAAAATCCCTTGAGTAATTGAGAGTTGGAAGAGAGTAGTCAAGGGATTCAGTAGATATGAAGAGCATCTTTTTTTTAAATTATTGAAGGTATTTATTTTTAAGTTAATTGATCTTTTTATCAACATTAAACGAGCGAACGGGGGAAGAAAAAGAAGTGCAAAGTGTCTAACAATAAGTAAGAAAAATAATCTGGTCGGTTGTGAGGTGTTAATAGAAAAATATTGGCTGAAAAATTGGGCAAATAAATTAGTAATAATTTTGGGATCATTTGAGCTTGCGTTTAAATACGTAAAGGTAGAAAGGTACCTATCGAATTTTCTTTTTGAGAAATCATGTCCGGAGCAAGATTGCAGGAACCAACGCCAGAGTTTATTTCTTCTGTTTCTTAAGGAACTTAAGTTCACTATTTTACCACGGAGGACTAGAAAAAAGAAGTAAATTGGAACGGGTTGTCCTATATAGCTGAACACTATATAATAGAATTCAAGGAGAGAAGAATTTATATCACCACTTTCAAGAATACTACTGAAATCGGCAGCGCATAGCAAGTTAATAAGTTTGGGAAAGTTTGCTTTACGAAAATTAAAAACAGTTAAGAATTCCGATGCGAGGAGTTATGGGAAAAGGTAAGAAAGAGAGGAGGGTGGTAAGAGTCAAGAGTTAAAAGAAGGTGTTCACTCACTGATACCATGCAGTTATCGACATCAGAAGAGAAGACAGATTATTGATAAATAATAAGTAATACGACTGTTATAAAGGGTCTTCCAATAGGGACTTTTGAGCTTTGACAGCTACATCTATCAAATTTACTGTCATTTATTCAGCCTGTTATGCCAAATCACCATAGATGGATATAGCGTCCAACAACACGTGCAAATGAAAAAAATGTTTTATCAAAATGCGTGTTCTGTTTGGGCAACGTTCCGCGCGCTTCGCCCATTCACGGTCATATTCAGCGATGAGGCCCATTTCTGGATGAAAGCGTATATCAACAAACAGAATTGTCGAATAGGGGATGATACCAATCCACATGAGATCCATGAGCGTCCAATGCATCCCGAAAAAGTCACTGTTTGGTGTGGATTTTCGGCTGGCGGCGTCATCGGTCCATATTTCTTTGAGAACGATGTTGGCCAGGCCATCACCGTCAACGGCGAATGCTAGAGCTCGATGATTACCAACTTCTTTTGACCTGAATTTGAAGATATTAACATCAAAGACATGTGGTTTCAACAGGACGGCGCTACGGGCAGCACGAGAAATTCGAGGGTATGGTTATCTTACGTGTAGGTGATGTGAACTGGCCACCGAAATCTTGTGATTTGTCGCCGTTATACTTTTCCTTGGATGGGGTTTTCTGTAGTCGCAGGTCCATGCAAATAAGCCACAAGCCACAGTAGCCCTCAAAGACAACATAACCCATCCCAACGGTTAAATTCAGCCTAATTGGTGAGCCAGAGTCATGGAAAATTAGACATTTCGGATGCGAGCCACCCAGAGAAACAGCGCCGAACATTTGATCGATGTTATATTCCATACATAAGGGCATCAAACGAATACAAACACACAGTTTTTGTATTTAAATTTAAAGATAGGAACCGCTTAATGAAAGACCGTGTATACATGTCGTGCTTCTATTATGAAATTTTTCTCCAAAAACCTATATCTATGTACATGCATTTATATTTCCTTAATCAATAAAGCATGGCTTAATAGCCGTCTGCCAAGTTTTGCGTTTTAAAATATTTTTGCAATAAAAGTAAAAATGAAGAACACATAATTATTGAAAATATGAATCTAATAGTTATTTCAAAATTCTTCGTTGACTATTTTGTATCTATATTTTTGTGCTTTGTTTGTATATTTGTAGAGAAGCTCCCAATTGTTGCTATTTAGTATTTCAATCATTTCGGTTTCACTCAGCATATTTTTGCGAAAGTGTGATCTTCTTATTTAATAAAGCACTGGACACACTCCCAAAAATGGATGATATTCTCTCTGGCACGCAGATTGCATAATGAGCACAATATTGGCAAATCTTTGCGATGTGGTTGGAAGTTAAGATACGTGATTTCACCTCTTAATTTAAATAAAACAGATATTTGCGCAACACTAAATTCGTGGCGAAAGTAATTTTTTTCCGGAAAGGCATAAATCGATCGATGCATGGAATTTTTAGCTTTTAGCTGACAATCCTTTAACCAACTTTCATCTAAGCATGTCACAAGTTCGTACAGTTGAGTTTTCCACGATTCAACATTTTCAACCCTGAGGTCTAAACTCTTTCCGCAGTACCTCGCCAGAGTGTTCCATTCTTTGAACCAAATTGATTGTCTCTGCAGAACGAACTTAACTGTGCATTTCGTGAGTCTAGTGGAGGGGAGAGACATAACTTTTACTATGTAGTCAAAATCCATTTTTAATGTTTTTGTGAATAGTTCTGGCAGTCCTGTTTCAACATATAGCATGTAATTTGATTTAATTTAATATCGCCAAACCAGTGCTCCATAGAACATGCTTGATTCCATTGTAGCTTCCAATACTCGATATTTTGTGTGGTGCGATAGGTTTCTATTACCAAGACAATCTTTCCATGTTGAATTTAAAGCGTTTTTAGCGGTAGATAGTTTCCCCGACATGTGTTTTTTCATGTTTAAGTTGCTCGTAATGGTCAGTCCCAAGTATTTGCACCCCCTTACAGCTTCAATTCGGTGTTCATTGTAGGTCCACTGTTCATTTCTTGCAAATCTTCCACTACCATTTTTAAAGATCATAACCTTCGTTTTGTCCATATTAACTGTCAAGCACCATTGCTGGCAGTGCCCATGTAGCCGGTTGATCATCAACTGCAAAGATTCTGGTGTATTTGCAAAAAGAACGAGGTCATCAGCAAAAAGCAAGGCTTTTATTTTGTCTGCCGCAAACTCAACACCACCTGGTAATACATCTGTCAAGTCATTGACATATAATATGGAGTTTATTGGGCTTTTGTTACAACCCTGTTTCATACCTAATAATTTTGGAAACCAGTCAGAAATGCTTTCCCCATTCCATATACTGCAGATGTAGTGCTTTCATACAAGTTTTTCAGTGTTCTTCCAAACTTTTGAGTTACACCTAGGCAGTACAATTTGTACAAGAGTGCAGATCGGTTTACTGTATCGAAGGCAGTCTTAAAATCAACGAATAAAGCGTATAACTTTTTACTGTTGTAGATGTAATGTTCTGCCATATTTTTAAGAACAAAAATGTGATTCACTGTTCCGTGGTTTGATCTAAATCCAGCTTGATATTCCTTTATGATGTTATTACTCTCAAGCCACGTAATAAATCTTTTTTTCAGGATACTAGTATAGATTTTAGCAGAGGAGTTAAGGAATGAGACAACCCTATAGTTGCTGGGATCCTCATAGGCACCCTTCTTTTGTTATCATCGTAGTGTTAGTTTTGATTACAACCTCGACATTTTTTTTCACACGAAACCAATACGTGCCTTTTAGAGCAAGTTAAAATACAAAGCAGCTGTGAAATTTATGTGTGTGTAATGATGATTTTTAATAATTTTGAACAACAGAAATATTCTTGTGATTAAATCCAACTTGTATAGTAGGAACACGCCAAGTTCGACTTATTACTCATTCCAAAATCAATCATCATCCAATGTTCTATACATACTACATGCTACATCTATGTATAATTGGAAAGCTCACAAAAAATAACAAAAGGAATTAAATCCCTGATGTCTTATTTATTAAATTAGTTCTGCAAGTAATATTTCGATTAATCTTTTTCCCGAACAGTTAAGTGTTATAATAATAATAATTTATGAAAATTAATAGCTTCGTTAGGTGTTTTTCTTTTATTTCTTGTTTGTTGTTGTTTTATTATATCTTGCTTGCCTGCCATCAGTAAGTAATTATTTCACTACACTCAAACTGCTTTCGGCATCAGATGAAAAATTAATTAAATCCGAAACCTAGCATCCAATTAATTCTCACATAAAACAAGCCCCCTATAATATTCGTTTCTTCTTCGAGTGTGACATTGATGCCGATTTCACTAATGAGATACAATATCTCGATATCGATTTACGATTCATGACTTTCATCGCCTCCTTCCGGAACGGAAACTACCCCAAACCTACACTGTGTTACTTCCGTGATTAAACTTAAATATAATCAAATCATTTCGATTGACATTGTGATGATTGAATTTCTGAGGAATCATCTAGAATATTGAAACCGGAATAAAAAAATTAATGAAACAAAGCCAAAAATACGATAATACAAAAAAAATCTTCAAAATAGATCAAGTTTGTATCTGTTGGTATTTTTATCTGCAAAAAAGTCCCCCATATTACCGTTGCTGATGTTCATTCACAGGATTGCTGATTTAATTAACTTCTCCATGGAGCTGAATAACGACAATTAACTGTTGTCGTCTACCTGATTATGATGGTTTCCCATCAGAGTATGTGCAATGGGTCCAACGGCATTAGCCACTTGGATGGTGATTTCTCTTCATTAGGATCCCATCATCATCCACCTTATATGTTTCTACGTATAGACATCACATCAATCAATCAATCACATCAAGAGGAAGGAAACACCCATTACACGGAATGAGATTATGGGCATATTATCCTGTTTTAACTTTTCTGCACATGGCAGCACGGCCTCCTTGTCGTCGATTAGTTGTAGCTATGGTATAGGTATTTCAAATGAAAGCTGTCCTGATAGCTGCATCGAATACTTGAAAACATTTCAACAATCTATCATCCTCGACAACGTCTATTTGAGAGCTCCGAATGAATGAAGAAGTTGTGTCAATTTTCATTGAGAGTAGCCCCTTACACAAAATCGGCTCTGATTTAATAATTAAGCTAGATGTAGTTTTTTTTTTTGTATGCAAATAAGGTCGAAATATTTTATGTACAGTTTGTGCTTTTTTTGAAGAAAATATATACAGAAAATAGTTCTTAATTAATAATACCTACGGTCAGAATTTTCAGAATTATTTCAAATGATGGAAAAATCTCAATTTCTAAAATTTCAGGTTATCTGTCATGTTTATTTTTATTATTAAGACAAAATTGTTTTAATTATGTGTTTACTTATTTCATTTCACTTAAGTTTTATATCGTTGAAGAATAGAAAAAAACAGTAACCAAAACGCTAAGTCCTTGCGTCAAAATATTCACACCTATATAAAGTCATAAATAATTGTTGTTTATGTATCTGTTTAAAAATTAAATAAAAAAAAAACAAATTTCAAAAAGTTTTCTCGTTGTGTTATAATGTTATATAAAAAATATAAAATGTATGTTCATTATAATATTGACTTTGTACTTATTTATAAAATATTTCTTTTTTTTTTTAATTTATTTTTAGTATATGCGTCACCGTAGTCGTACTCAATGTCCATTTCCGATCGCCGCAAACACATCGAATGGCACCATGGGTTAAACGAGTGTTCATCAATTTCCTGCCCAAATTTTTATTCATCAAACGGCCAAAATACAACTTTGAAACAAGGTTAGTTCAAAAAACATATTCAATAAAAAAATAATTGTATAGTCACTGAGGTAATGTTTCACTTTCAGATTTTATTTACATAAATAAAAAAAATTAAAAAAAATATATATAGCGAAGAGCATAGATAAAGTTGATAATAGGTGTGTTTTCAGTGCATGTATATAGTATATAATAAATTTTCCAATTAGTTAGCGCCAATATACATATATCTCCGCTTATAAGAACGGAACTATGACTTTTTTAACTGTTATACCATGAGGCAAACGGTAGTGGAATTTTCTTTGTGCAGTTTTATTTAAAAAAAGGAGTGCGTATAAAAAACACACCTAACATGTATGTTTTTTCACGCGTATATATGCTTAAAAATAAATTACACGTGTAAAATGCCTAAATATTACAAAACGATAGCCAATATATGTATCTACTTATCGCATAAGCATTTCCGCAAACATTCCAGAAAAATGTGCGTTATCGTTATTAGTTTCGAAAGGGTATATCAGTGCACAAAAAACACACCTTTTAATCTAGGTATTATAAAAGGACGAGACTAGAGACATGAAAATTTATAACAGTTTTTGGTCATTAAAAGTGAGCGTGCGTTAACGCGCTTCGCGCGACTTGAAAAAAAACTCTGGGTGCCTGAAGTATATGCCCACCGGCGGGGTGCCCTGTCCCTGCTGGGCCGCATAAACGGTACTTTTATAAACCAAAACTGTTATAATTGGCATATCTAGAGTCACTTCCATTATAAAAATAAGCATTTGAGATAGGGTGAACTTTTTTTAAATTACAAAAGTGATAAGCTGAGATTTGTCAACGATTTTAATAATTTTGTCTTTGAAAATCTATGTTGGTAGTATTAATTTGGGTTATTAATCATAACCAAATTTTTTTTTTCAAATTTATACCATGCTATATATACAGTGCTGCCAAAACCATTCCGGATTTTTTCCCATAGTAATGATTTTCTTAATACCAAGTAGAAAACTAACAACTTTCCATAAGTGTTTTAATAATTTGTATTGAGTATGAGGCAAGTTAATAATAACCTTAAAAATTTAATGCTACGATGACAAGAACAATAAAAAAAATTATTTTATAAAATTACTCAGTAACATGCCTGTGTAAAACTAACCGGATTTCAAGAAGATTGCGAGTCTCGATGTTAAAGTAACGGTTTTTTCGAGTCTTTTGACTCAAGCCGTAGATCAAAACGTTTTTACAAGTTGAGAGCTGTGTAAGTTGAAATTATACAGTACATAAAATGGCTAAAACAAGTTATAGCAACGCGATTCGATACGAAATAATAGAAAAGTTCCAAGCCGGTACAAAACAAAAAGTAATCGATGAAATCTTAAAAATTCCAACGTCAACGGTTTGCGACATCATTAAAAAATTTAAAAGTGGAAAATCAGTAGAAACAGATCATTTTGGTGGACGCCCTCGCAAAACAACAATTAAAACTGATAGGCGCATAAAGAATTTCGTGCTTAAAGACCCTTTTGCAACTTCAAAGACAATTTGTGATGAACTTAATCTACCCATAGGGGGAAAGTACGGTCAGGAAGCGTTTAAGAAATTTCGATCTTTTTGCATTTCGACCAGCTTAAAAACCGCTTCTTAATGATAAACATCGTAAAAAAAGGTAATCCGTAAAAGGTATTTGGGAAAGACTTAAAATCCCTAATCAAAACATTTAACCCAGGGTTGAAATTTGCAAAAATCATCTTAACCGGTCTTTAAGCAAATGGAGGAGTGTGCTTTTCAGTTATGAAAGCAAATTCATCTTATTTTACTCCGATGGTGCAAGGACAGTGAGGCGCTCAAATGCGATTTAAGCCTGCAAAAGTACTCCCTACAGTTAAGAACGGTGGAGCCTCGGTGATGGTTTGGGGCTGTTTTTTAGGGAGCAGGCTGCGGTCCTATACACCAAATCACAGGAGTTATGGACCGTTTCCAATATAGGGACATTTTGGAGTCAGTAATGCGTCCATACGCAGAGGAAGAAATGCGTCTGCGTTGGGTTTTTCAGCAGGATAATGACCCAAAACATTCTTCAAAGCTGCTAGAAGAGTGGTTTACAACTAAAAATATTCGTGTCTTAGAATGGCCATCTCAATCACCCGATTTAAGCCCAATAGAAAACTTGTGGGCCATTTTAAAAAGGCGGGTTGGGAAAAACAACAACTTCTCTTTTTGCAGCTTTGAAAAATGAATGGGAGAATATTCCTGCTTCTGTTTTCGAGAATTTAATCCAGTCAATGCCTCGTCGATGCCGAGCTGTGATAAAAAACAGGGGTTACTGGACAAAATATTAAAGAAATAATAAAAGTTAATTCCAAAAAAATAAAATCCGGTTAGTAGTAGTAATGTGACAATTAAAATTTTGAATTAACTTTAATTTTTTTAATTTTTTTTTTTGTTTTGATGGATAAAGTTCCATGGTTTTTGTTTCAAATAATAAAATTGTTCAATAAAAATGTAAAAAAATTGCAAACATTTGATTTTTTCATTTTTATATCACAAACCAACAATCAATGCAGTTTAACAAAAAAATCCGGAATGTTTTTCACACCACTGTACATATTCAAAATATCAAATATTAAATATCAGATACATATCTATTATGTATTTTGTATATATGCAAAATTTAGATTTCCATATAATAAATCTACAATCTTTTATTCTGGTTCTATTTACTATACCACTAGCTTTTTAATTTGACCAGGGATGTCATACGAAAATACGTACATATAAAACATATATCACAAGAAAAACTTTTAAAAGCCTCTATAAAAATCAAAGAAATAAAATGATATTAGAAGTCCTACAATCTGGAGAAGAGGACCAACGAAAATAAAGATTGCCAAAATATCCAAAAAATAAAACTTAACGTCAAGCAGGACAGCCAATTTTTAGGAATCCGAAAGTGCGATCAATTTTTTTTTTTGCGCAACTGATTAGCAAATTATAATCCCAAATTATAATCAAAATCGTATATGAATATAATTTATTATAAATGTTTAGATACTACAATTTTTTAATTGTTAGAATAGGATAAATTTGAGAAAATAAATTGGTGGTTGCGAATTGCAATCTGATTGTTACGAAATGTCAAACTCTATTCGCGTTCCACATACGATCCACACGTCAACGAACAAATTTTTCTCGCGTGACTTACCTCAAAATACGAATATTCGTTGGTGGCTCTCATTCTGGCTCTTCAGTTTATTTAATGAAATACAACTAAGGATTTTACGGGTGGTAACGCCCAGAGTTCATAGATCTATATACAATATGACGGTCAAAGAAAATTGTTTTGAAAATGTTCAATTGTTTAGTTATTGCACGCGAAAGGGTTAAGCTAATGTTACAATCCACTCAAGATCAGTTCAGAGCTTATTCGGATTTAAAATCTTTGATCTGTTTTAAAACTAGGGATATAAAAGAATCCAATAATTTTATAACTGAATGTAATTGAATAGAAAAGATTTATTTTAAAGTATTTCACTTCTCCTAGGTATTTCAACTTCAAAACCAAATTCCCATTCAATTTTCTTCAATAATAAAATTATTTTAAACATAGTAAAAAGACCAAAAATTAATTAAACTACTTTGAAGTCTTTTAAATTCTTTGCTTTCTTGGAGTCTTTTGAATGCATTGAGTTTGTTTACAAAAATTTAAACTCATTGGTTTTGCTTGCGATTTGCCAGACATTATTTTCACAATTTAAATCAATGAAAAAGAATTGGCGAGCTTTTTTATTCAATCATCTCAATGTGACCTAGATTAAAATCCAGAAGGAAATTTCTGTCATATGAAACCCTGCTAATTCTCAGGCGAAATAACAACTTTTTTAAGTTTGTAGACTTCCGTGCAGATTTTGGGGAATTTTAGGGCCATCTTTTTTTACTTTTAACATAACTTAGAATTGGGCTCCCTGCCGTTTCGGACGATCATTTAGCTTCCCAATTTTCTCTCACTAAAATCTCCATCAATCAGAGATTTATTGACCATCTTCCACTTGGTACTTGGACAAAGGACCGCCTGGTCGACTTTGACCTTCTATTTCGCTTTTAAGACTCAACTTTTCATGTTGAATAATTTTTGTGTACCCCTTTTCAAGACGAAATATTCCCACAAACGGAAGCTCCTCGACCTAGTGTACCGAATAAACAGAACTTAATACCTTTTCGTAGCTGTGTCGCAAGGAGTAGTGTAATCTGAAAATACTTGGTGGACAAATTCGATGCATGCTTCCACATAATAGTAGGTCCTACGATTTAAAAAATAAACACTTATCTAAGATAACTGCCAAATGTTTATGTTTGATGTACCTATAATATCAATACAGCCTCATATTTGAGTAACGAATTTTTAACAATTAAAATTAAACCTATCAGCTATAGATCACTACTAACCGATATAAAAGTGAATATGAATAATTGCAACAGTAGCAACCAGACTATCAATTTTTTTGCACACATATCTGATGGTCTGCTGAATATACTGGTAAATCTATTATCACATTCCTATTTCCAGTAAATTGCTGCTGAAAGATACCCACGCCTGTTTCTATCCATACTACTCAACAACGAACCTGGACCACAGTCCAACAGCCTACAGTCGAACGCCATCAAAAGAGGATTTGTCGCCATCCAGGTGAGTGGTTGTACCGAGAATTCTTAACCTTTAAGCCATAGCAGGCAATCGGAAGCATATTTCCTGAGTTTTTTTTGATTTCTTATTTCAATATCTATCCTGTCGTTACTTATTATATGGAAATCTATATACAATCTAATAAAGTTCATTGGTTTTGAAAATTGAATTCCACGAGAAGTTTATTAAAAAAAAAAAGAACGAACAATTATTATATCCTAAATAGTGTTAAATTTTGTGTCTGTGTGTTTTTTTTTTTTAATGTCTGTCCAATATTTAACTAAATATATAAATTTTGTTTCCAATTTTGTTTTCTTCCTTTCATACCTACACAACATAGCGTGGCTTTTTGCAGCTTAACTGGGACTGGACCGTTCGGTGGCAGTTGTCAAATCCATGGGCCAATTCCAACTCTGCCACAATCTGGTTCGAATGATTTATCTGCCGTTCCCGATTTAGACATGGGACCACCCACGGGCATTAAGAGTCCCATAATCAATAACCCAGCATTCTCCCATTCGAAGTGTCCACCGAGAGTGCATCGAAGTTGTTTTTGTGTACGTTTTATTGCGGAGCATACTAAAATGCAAGAGGACTCAACTAAGGTAATGTTTTTTTTGTTTTTTTTTTTATTTTTGTAAGTTTTTGTTTACAATTTTGTTGTTTAAGCGGATATTGGAATGAATCGATTTTGAAAAAAAAAATACAGAAAATAAAAAAAGGAATGGACAATTTCCGTATTCGGATAATTGATTGAAATTGAAAATGATTTTTCGTATATGGACCTTTCCAAGGTTTATAATTTCGTATATGGATTTGGATGTTTTTTTTTTGTTTACCTACTATACGAGTATAAGTGTTCTAGTTCTATCACAACGAGAAACTATATTAATCATGCCACGTTTTTAGTTTTGAATTAAATATGCATTGTTATTACAAAATTACAATTCATAAAAGGTTATTCATTTAGGGGTACTTTTTCAAAAATAGAATACATTTTTAAAAAATCAATATTTTCGGTAAATCTTCATTATCTATTCTTTACATTCTTCAACAATTGTTGCCCACAAAACGTTCCAAACTTTTTTGGCAGTTTTCTTCTCGCCGAGAGGATTTCATCCTCACTCCACAAAATTAGACAGACTGCCCATTTTTGCCCAAAAATGTTTGGAAGAAACTTATTATTTTAGTTAATAAACATCAACAAAGAAAATATCTATACCTACATATTACGTTTGTAATTTATTTTATTCTTGTCACGAACTAATAATTTGCAAACTGCAACACAAATCCGCAGAGAAAAATAACCAAACACAAAAATGAAAATCAACATTGGCAACAACTGATGTAAATGAATCTGCCGAAGAGAAAAGTTAAATTTTCGGCTAATTTTTCCGTTGCGTTCGTCGCGTCGCATGCGCTGGCTATGAATTTTTTGGTTCGTTCTTTTCCTAATAATAGTTAACTATTGTTGTCATGTCGAGAAAAAAAAACTTGTTGAAGTGTCATTAGCCGTGTTCTTTGGAGGTGGCGAACTACTCATGAGTAGATCCAAACGATAATCTAGTACTACCAACTACTCGTGCTTTCATGGCGAGTAGATGAGATTTGTAGGCAAATAATTTGCATGCGTTCCATGGAAAATGACTAACAAAGTACTCGTGAGTGCTTCGCCACCTCCAAAGGAACATGAGTCAACTATTATTCGTGTTTCTTTGGAGGTGGCGAATTACTCGTGAGTACTTCGGTAGCCATTTTGAATGGAACGCACAAATTCGTTTTCGTACAAACCATATCTACTCGCCATGAGAGCACGACGCACTAGTAGTTGGTAGTACTAGATTATGGTGTGCATATAGTCATGAGTAGTTCGCCACCACCTCCAAAGGAGTAGTTGTTTGTTTCAGGAATAGGCAGGGCCTACAATTTTCTGCCGAATCCGAACGGCTAAGAGTTAGAGGCACTTATATGACAAGGGATACTCTTGGACGATTTGTCACTTCCTCACAAGAGGCAGTAGCTGATTTTTTATATTAAAGCCTAGTACGCTGCTGTTGCGAAACGAAGCTTTTCAGTGGTCTCCAACTCCAACACGAAAACGAAATGCTTACGGAAACCACAACGAAAAAATGACAACTGAAGCGTCACACCATATAACAAAAAAAAACAAACAAACGCAAAAAAGTCAAAAAAAGCCATGCTGCAATTAAAGATACAACAAATACAAACACAAAAAAACCTCAAATGTCACTTTTCCGCACACAATTAATGGTTCGGGCAATTAATTGAGTGCGAAAAAAGAGTGGAGACCTCTCCAAATAATCTGCTACAATTATCAATTTCGCTCATCGAACACTATAGTATCTGAAATTTTTCGGTGGTCTCAAACACGACAGCGAAATGCTTACGAAAACCACAGCGAAAAAATGACAACTGAAAGCGTCACCAATTGCAAACACAAACGCAAAAAAATCACAGAAAGCCATGCTGTAATGAAAGATACAACAAATACAAACACAAAACAAAACTCAAATGTCACTTTTCCGCACTCAATTAATGGTCCGGGAAATAAATTGAGTGCGAAAAAAGAGCAGAGACCTCTCCAAATAATCTGTTACAATTATCAATTTCGCTCATCGAACAGCGTACTGCAAAACGAAAAGGAGGACGAAATTTTTCGTTTATGATTTCGTTGTGTCATTTTTGTATGGGATTTTTTCGTTTCGCATCAGCAGCGTACTAGGTTTAAGGGGGAAGAGGCTGGTTATCGAACCCTGACCTTAGGGATGACATAGTTGTATACCCTGATGTAACGCTTCCAGTTATTCAATCATAGCCGGTTTATCTTAGTAGCAAGGGCGTACGCAAAGGGCGGCAGGTAATGGCACTTGCCCTCCACCCTGATCGAAATCCTGCGTACGCAGGATTTAAAAAACAACCGTCGTATTTATAATTGTTGTGTAACTTTAGGCAGCCGTCCAAGTTATAAATAAATACGTTTAATTATAGGCTAAAACTTATCTAACTTAAACAACAGAATTGATTATTATTTACACCTTGACTAATGTTACATTTTAATTAAGCAAAAAAGCATATTGCCAACTATTTCGAACTATTAAGACACTGTATAATTATACAAGAAAATTATAAATACGGCTGTAAATATTTAGAATTGTTTTTTTTTTGGTATAATAATGAAGCCTATCCGATACAATTTAATTTTTTATTTTTGACAAAGAGTGATGATTCTAGGTCCAGTTTTTCAGTGCGAGATTAAATTTAAGACCGAGTTAACTCATCAAATATAGTGATTTAACTCAGAATTAACTGCACAGATGCTTTTGATGTTTCATCCACCGAGTTTGTTTAGTCGTTCCGCATGCATTCTCCACCGAAAAACTGCTTCCTCAGTTAACTGTGGGTTAATTTACTTCTAGAGTTATAACTAATCCTGGTTAAACTCACAACTGAAAAACGGGGCCTAAATGAAGCGTCAGGTTAAACCTGGTATAACATTTGTAAAGGATTTTCAACATTTAAAAAGTTTGAATGTTCAATTTTATTTATTTTAATTAAGTCAAATGTGAAATTCATGAAAACTTGTTTTTTTTTTTTTGTATTTGTCATTGCAGGTCAAAGAAGATTGGAAATACGTTGCAATGGTCCTCGATCGTTTATTCTTATGGATATTTACATTAGCTGTCGTAGCTGGTACCGCTGGTATTATCCTTCAGGCGCCAACACTCTACGACGATCGAATTCCTATTATCGAACAGAAGTCCATTGATTTTTCGGGAACATCGGCTGGCCGTTGTCGTCCGCCCCAATAGCAGTTTTACTGTACAAAATTCGTATTTTTAATTCCTCCTATAATATTATGTGCAATGGGAATGAGTGCCTGTGTTTTAATGTCTGAAAGTTATTACGCGTTTGTTAAAAATTATCTAGAACGATTTTTTTAAAAGGAAACGACAGAAATAAAAAAAAACAAACAAAAATACGAGAACCAAATACAAAAACAAAAAAAAATTTAAAAATATTTTAACAAAAAATAAAATAAAACAAAAAAAATGAAAAAAAAATTAATGAAACCAAAGAAAAAAACTCAAAAAAAAAAATGAAACGAAGTATGAAAGAATATTTAAAAAGAAAAAGAAAATTATGTAAGAAAGATTATACATATATATTGATAAGCAGTTAATTCGTAAATGAACAAAAACAAAACAAAATATAAACTATAAATAAGGAAAATTAAAAAAAAAAAAAAAAAAAAAAAAAAGCTAGTTCAATTCAAAATTGATTTTAAGATGTTAGTTTCTCCTCCCACAACCACGCACAGAAAATTTGTTTATATCAAAAGTAGACAAGTGTATAGGTATCTAAAATTAAAAATACTTCAACTGTCTGCTAAATTTTTCTATTAATTTTCTTCAAATAAAGTTCAAGAAATATAATTACTAATTTTGATCAAAACAAAATAAAAGCAAAGTCCAATTTCATACATTCGTGTATATTTCATACAATTTCTCTTTCTAACTAAAATGAAATTTAAAAATACAACTCGCTATAAGAATTGAAAGTTTTGATGTTAGTTTTTCTTCCAATTGAAAAAATTATATTAATTAAGTTTAATTTTAAAATAACTTTTTATATTACGTTGCAACAATTTAGATTCATTTGGGGTTAGAGTGGTCATTTTTTTTCTTACCCCTAAACAACTGCTTTCTCTTTGCCTTGAAGTTAATATTCATATTGCTATTCTGTTCAAATTCCAAGAATGAAAATTACAAACCACTAGACTTCTGTCACAAGACTCACAAGTCCCAAATTCACAATGGCGCAAAATTTCAACAGTATTAGCATGGTAGATACTTCTTAACAATTTACTTACTTTTAAACTCTTTACTAAAATGTTCTTAGTTTCAAAAAATTTTTAACTTAAGGCCAGTTTCACAGTCAGAAAAGTGATACTTAAGTGGGGAATGTGAAAGATTAATTCCCAATATCAGAGTGCACTGTTACCTGAATAAGTGGCACTCAAGTCTCCGATATTGGTTACTTAAGTTCCACTTACGCTGGTTATGAAATTTAGCTTAAATTCCTAATATGGGAAACTTAAGTGCCACTTATTCTGGTAAGTGTCGACTGTGAAATTGGCCCTAAGTATCGTACTAAACCTATTTTCTTACGAAGCTCAGGCTGAATGTGCCTGAAATGGTGACATTTCGTTCTAAAAAGTAAGGAAACATACCTTTTTCACATTTTTCATTGTCAAACGTCAAAGTGACAGATGGAGTTAGTATGATACTAAAAAAACAAAATACCGATTTAGTAATTTTAACTTTATTAAATGTTTAAAGATGCTAAATCCTTTTTTTGAAAGCGTTTCTGCATTTGACTACTAGGGTGCATAGAGTTGCCACTTCTTAGTGGCACACTTAAACAATCAGAATTACTTAAACGTTTTCTTTTCATGCTTATTCTTCTTTTTCTAACTTTAAAAATAGTCAATTGTTGACGCTCAGGGAATGGTAAACCACTGATTTGGGCACTGAGTACTCTTACCCGCTAAGCGATCTTACGTTAAATGACTACTAATGATTTGTTTAATCATTAATATTCAAATAGGTTTTCATTTGAAAACCATTCGTGCAGTTAAGCTGAAAAATTGACCCTCCAATTAAAACAACAGCGACTAGAATGTGAAAAAATCAAAGAAAAATGGGTTATTTACATATATTCTTTAAGGCTACCAAACCAATTCGATTTGTTTTTCGCACAATAAACACAATTATGTCTGCTCATTTATTGTTCAAAACTTAAAAACTACGAATTTAAGTCTAAAATCCTTAAAAGTTTTTATAAAAAAAAAAAAACAGACATAATATATTACTATTCATTTTATTATTTAAATTCAAAAAATAAATAAAACCCGTCTTAAGGGATTTTTGTTTTTGCTTTCCTTGTTTGAAATTTATTTTAAATTTTACTAGATTTGCATCAAATTTAAAATATAAAACTTTATTGTTTCAAATAAACAAACTGCCAGATATAACAATATATTATGTCTTACAAGAAAAATAGTTTTCAAAATACATTGATATTAGCAATTAAAAATATATTTAACACTAAATTAAATTCAACACAAAAAATCATTGAAGAGTGTAATACAAGAACAACAAACAAAAACTATGAAATTCTTCATTATAATTTAATTTAGATCGTTAATTCAAAAACCAACTACAGAAAGAAGGCCGAACAATTATGAAAATATTGGCAAAACGATGGATGAAAATCGAAAATAAAAAAAAAAAAAAACATGTGAAATAGAAAGTTAACATTTTTTAGAAAATAAGTAAACAAAAAAAAACAAAAGAACAATTAAAAAACATGACATACATATAGTGAATGTGTAGAAGAATTAGTCAAATAATTAATTGAAAAAATAAATATTTTATCAACTAAACAAAAAAAAAGTTAAAGAAAACAAAATAAATAAAATCGTCAATGTTAATTAAAAATTAAATAATTGTAAATATACAAACAAAATTTGCAAAACTAACTAAACAAATTTAAACTTAAAACAATAAAATGATAAATATTAGAAAATTTATTGTGGTTTAGAGGAACGAAAAAAAAATTATATTATATACACACATACATTTGTAAACAACATAGTTGATTTTTCAAAAATAAAAAAAAAAATATTAAAAACAAAAACGAATAAAAAACGTAAGTAAAATGTATAATTTAGTTTTTGTATGATTAACTGATGAATTAGTAAATAAGTTTTATTAACTGTATACTCGATTAGTTATTATATTTTATATAAGTAAATAAATTCGAAGAAAATATAAAAAAAAGCACACACACAAAACACAGAGACTTAGTTTACAAGCTAAAGAAAACAAAAACAATTAAGTATTAGTGTCAAAAACAATTATAATTATTTTTTTTTTAAATGAAGTTGATTTTGGAGAAATAGAAAATAATTGAATGTACTTACCATAAAATGTATTTGTTATGAAACACACTTTAAAAATGTATGGTAAGATAAAAGAACAAAGTTTGAAGTTTGTGTGTACCGTAATGAAAAGCTACTATGAAAAAGAATTGTTAGTTACAATGTTTTAAAATTATTTTACAATAAAATTGAGAAAAAAAAAACAGGTAGTGTCTTCAATCTCTTATTTACTTTGGAACTGCAACAAAGTCTTAGCAGAAAAACTATATTTCTTGGGAAAAAAATAAGGACAATCTAGTGGGAAATCAAGTTCATATTACGGTTGTCAACATACCTAGATATCTCAATACCATATTGGACGATTGACAACAAAATTGATGAATTGGTATTATCGTTATCAATCATAAACATTTCTGATTGAATTAATCGTATCCGATTTGTACGAAATGTACAAATTTTATATTATTTTTGCTGTTCCGATTAATAAATCACACTTTTCTCAAAAAAAAAAAAAAAAAAGTACGTTAAAATATCAAAATCAGACTCTCGAATCCATGCGAATGCGATGCATGACGATTATTTTGTGTTTTTCTTCTCCGATTACATATATCCAACAGCCAAATCGTTGGGGAAATTTTTTTATAGAAGAATAAAAGCAAAATATGTACATAGTTTTACTAACGGAAAAACAAGTGTAAATAAAAGTAATTTGTAGTATTTTTCATTTTTGTTGTATTTTTTCGAAAACAAACCAGGGGCCTCATCACGTAAAACGAAAACCATCGGACGATATCGCTTTTACCATTGCTAACCCTATCACATCTGCACAGAAAAATAAAGATATCGTTCGATTGTTTCCATTTTACGTGATGAGGTCCCTTTCATTACGACCAGCAAATCCAAAAAATGCTCGCAAATTCAACAGCCGGCAGAGCCTTTCAGGAACTGGAATACCTACCTTCAAGGAGGTACTTATATATCTTGGTCCTCCTTGCAAAGACGCTAGGATTAAAAAAAGGAAAATTCAAAAATGCTTTTAGTGCTACGCTTTTCGTTGTCAGTTGTATCATTTTATTTTTGTTGCCATTTGTTTAATGTCAACTAAATATATGCGCTGGCCCGCGTCAAATATTTTCTTTACGAAGCAGATACCATGAACAAAATTAACGTAACGATCGTAACCTTATTCCGATTGAAGGATTATCCGCAAGTATGCGATGATAGGACTGATAATTTATAAAATTCTAAGGTTTTTTAAATCCTTGGCCCTAAGCTATATGGCCGCATTTTCAACTATTGTTATTACGGTTGTCATTTTACTAAAAGGACAGTTAAAAAACATTGCTCTAGATTCTAGAAGCTATAATACACGGGTAAAACATTAACCGTAATAAGGGTGAATATTTCCTTTTCGTGTGGTCTCCATCCTCAAATTGTATGGACGCTCGTAAATACTCACAAATGCAAATTATGGCAAATTGATTGCGTGTTGAGTGTATAGACGAATTACCGAAAAGTGGCATATTAATTAATCTTTGTCTTAGAAGTCATCACAAAGATTAACTTGTCAAGCACATTACAATTTTTCAGGTTTGCAAGCAGACCTAAGATTTTGGAGCAATGATCACACATTTTGGAAGACTGAAGTCGAAAACCGTGCGCTCTAAAGTATAAAATTATCGATTTAAAATGGCTTTTAACGGTCTCCAGTCCACACGTTTGGACTTATCACTCGATCTTTTTTACGAAAGAGATGGCGGTGGTTTACGACTCTGTTTATACACATGTAAAAGTTGGAAAAGGAGCCATCCCCTTCAGGATTGTGTCCAAACAAGGAAATCCTGGAAAATAAAAAGTAGAGCATAAATACAAACCTGTTTCCCATTACCGCTAGGACAGATAGTATTACATTTTCCGATAAAACTACCATTAAAAGGTCAATTAAGCTTACAAATATCTATGTGTAAACATCTAAGCACTAGGTATGAGGAAACTGTAAATGCAACGGCAACGCATATTACAGAAACGAAACTAAATCATTCCTGTCACGAATTCCATCGTCGTAATCGGAAACGTAATACGAATCCCGCATCACAGAATCCATCGTAGTAGAAAATCCCATACAAATTGCCATTACGAACGAATTCGATTATGGTTTTTTCTCGGGTATGGGAAGGATTTCGATTACGATGGAATTCGTGATAGGGCTGAATAGCTCTCATTTTGCCTTTCTATTGTTCCCCTGAGGCAAACGCGAATGTTTACACATATTTTCCGAGAGTCCCGGTACTCACACATTTGTTTCTTGATTAGAAACAAAAACAAACCAAGTTCAACCAAAAAACAAAATCCTTTTTATTGGAATGAAAATGCACATCAAGCAGCAACGATAAGAAAACTAAAGATTTTAGTAACAAGATGATTATTCATTTTTTACACAAAACAAGTGGAAACTAATACTTTATCACCAAATAAATCCATATTCGGCGGGAACGTTTAACGGACCAAGTCTTCAGGATTGAACATGCCCTTAGAAAGAATGTAAGAATATTTACGTGAATTGCACCAAACATCGAATAGTCAATGTATCCTTACCCTGGCACGTCGCAAAATCGAATCCTTGCTGGCGTCGTAAGGATGATCTTTGGACGGAATCTCCAATACAGCTGGGATGGGTGATGTGTGCGAATCGATTACATGGCGAATGAGCTCAGCATAGTTTTGGTTAATGAGGATGATGTCGATGTCATCGCGTTTCAGGAAACGCTTGAAGCAATCCTCAATTTCACTTACTGGTGTATCTATTAGTCCAGTAAGACAATTTATTAACTAAATACAAACTTTTTATCGGAAAATATATTACTTTTGTCTACAACCATAAAGTTGGCGTGACGATTCTTGTTGATTTCACCAACGCCTCCGAGCAAGAATCCTACGCAAGTGTCCTGATTTAAGAAATTTTAGTTAAATGAGTTTTATTGAAATTTGATATATTTTATTATCAACTTACTTCATCTCCAATGACAGAGATGAGTTTTCCTTTAATTGCTGAATGCAAGGCCATTTTTAACGAATATTTTTTTAATAAAAATTTATTGAAGACGACTAGGCGATGTCGAGGAAAATCGAATTTTTCTTCAGGTCAGCTGACACATGTCAAAACCTTGTGATAGGAGTGATGCCAAAATATTCTCATTTAAAAATGTAATTCACAATAATTGTACCTAATGCGGGCTTTACATCTATTCGATTTCTGAAGTGCGAATATTGGGCCTTACTAATAATCAAAAGCTAATGTCGACTATTAGTTAACCGGAAGGTTAAAACAAAGTGCTAAGCTTTAACAAAATGCTACCAATAAACAATTTAACCCTTTCACTAACTAGTCTCCAGACTTTCCTTGAATCTATTACAAAATCTACTACAAATGAGCAAATAAATTGAATGAACTGTCAGAATTTTCACGAAAGTCTGTCAAAGTTCCAACCGGAGGCAACCAACTAATTAGGTCGTTTGCTGAAGGAACAATTAAAACCAAAGTTGGTTTTATATTATTTCTATCAGCAGGTCCAGTAATTTTAAATTAAAATTAAAAAACAATCACAGCGATATTTTAATATTGTAGTCAGATTTTCTTATTTTTTGTTTTGGGAGGTAGGTAACACAAGTAGGTAGGTTGTAGGTAGATACAATATTTTATAAAGAAGGCGAAGTTTTACTTCTCGGGAACGCTCTTGCCAGCTACCGAAAAAACATCGTAAGTCCATCGCTCTGCTTAGTTGCGTCCTCCCTTGTCGCCACATTCACACCTCAGATGCCCGGTCTTGCCACAGCTGTATAGCAAGTATTGGTTACTTGGAAATGTGACTGGCTCTGTTGCACTTGTAACACGATAAAATGAAGTTGGACGAGCTACGGCTATCGTTCATCTGTTCGGGACAGTTGCGGGCCCAGGGGTCTAGTTTGTTGCATTTGTAGCATGTTGGGTTATCCATTTGGGTGCAGGATTTGGAAATGTGACCAAATTCATTGCAACGACTCCCCGGGGCATGCATGAGTGTAATGCCCGGTTTGTTTGCTTTTGTAGCATTTCTCCAGGTTGCCTCCATTCCTCCGCCACCACCATCTCGTCAGTTGCGTGAATCCCGAAGCCCGGAATTACAGTCACGAGCATAATGGCCGGGACGATTGCATTTGTAGCAAGCGATGATGAAATTGTTGATTGATGTTTTGTTTGTTAAGTTTTTTTTTGGATAAATTTATTTTCTGCAACACTGTCACATTAATAAAAAAAAAAGACAAAGCAGGAACTGTCATAATTTGCTCTATTCCTTCAAAGTTAAGTATTGCCGTATTATTTTTGTACAGAAAGTATTAAAGTACTAATAGTACGTCAATAGATTTAAGTGTTGGAGCAATTTTTTTTTTTAAATTAATAACACCATATTTTTTAACAAGGAAATATATTTCTTATACTTTATTTTAATATTTTTCATTTGAGGAAAATCTTAAACTTAAAATATTTTCAAATAAAAATAAGTAAACTGCCATATTTTGTCTGAGTATTTAAATTTTTTTTAGGTTTTCTATTGTTAAACAGTAAGGGCCAGTTTTTTCACAGTGTGTTATCTGTAATCCATGATTATTTCCACTTGTATCAAAAAATCCATAGCTTGAGTTGTCAATCATGGATTAAGCCAATCAGCTGATTTCGGTTGATTTACACCATTTAACCAGGATTTATAAATTGTATCAAAAACTTGACCTATTGTGAACAACTGGCTCTAAGGGTATTCACGCAATGTCGATAAGTCGTCGTTAAATTCGTAAACGTCGTCAAATGTTTAAGTCCATCAAAATTTGTATGGAAAACTTGAAAGATTTACAAAGCTTACGACTGTTTGCGAACGTTTACGATGACTTTTATGCCTTTGTATTTTTTAAATTTGGATTATTATCGAAATTCTGATTTCCACAAGGGCACACTGTATGAACAAATAAAATAATCAATTTATGTTGCACATAACTACCTGAACATACAAACAATAAATAAAGTACTTCTTAATGAAACACTTCTTTTTCGCTTTAAAGAAAAATCTGAGCATTAAAACCAACCAATTAATATACCTATACCGATTGAAATCGACCTGATTACATGGGAGTAGAATTAAGTATTAAATACAAATTTCGGTACCATAAAACAGCACTAGGGCAGCACTTTTCATTTAGTGCTCGACTTTAAACATGGATTTCCGTGTATTAAATTTTGACATATTGCTAACGACTAAACTGGAGATTAAAGTCGTTATTGGTATGCGGATTTTCTAAAATCTGGAGATTTTCTTTTAACCTCAACACTAAATTTGATTATTAGTAAGGCCCATTGAGTCACTTAACTACAAGATGTGTGTTCTTTTGCAATCCCCAATGAAATTTGAGGAAAAAAACAAGAAGCTCGGCTATTAACAACAAAAATGTCGTAAAACCAATTGCTTCTTCTGGTAAAATACTTCAAAGTTTATTTTGTGCTTTAATTGCACCGTACGAAATTGGTAAATTTCGGAATACTTTCAAATAACATATACAAGTATTATGTAGTCTTGTGGAGTAGCTTGTTGTTTCCGACTGAGCACACTAATCAAGCATGCTGTGTAGCAAACAATCATTTGGCCCTTGCTATGTAATTGTTCTCTTTATTCTTCGTCGCTGCTCATAGAAATAAATGTGTGCGACTCAGTGTGAGGTGGTGCAAAGACATCGAGATTTATTCAAATACAACACACCAGTCCACAACACCTTATACGAGACAAATATGACTCTCCAGTCTCCACATGATATAATTATTTTTGAACGATAGCGACACATCACTCCACAACACACCACAAGATACAAAAAATTAAAAAAAAAACTTAAGAAAAAAGACAGTTGCTAAAGATAAAATGGGCGATTGCAAACGGTAGGTTGCTTCACTTTATGGTGAGAAAAAATGGTTGTTTGTGCATTTGCAAAAACTGTCAATTTCTATAATTTTTGTGTATATTATGTGGTTTTTGAGGACGCAACGAATTTGAAAAATTGGTAGAATGGCCGTTTTTGGCAATCAGGCGAACAAATCAATTTTATTTCGAAATTGTTTTGCTACGAAACAATACATTTCCATGACGGTGTTCACATTGGACTCACTCCGCGCGACTCATTTTCACATCTCTTTCTTTTATCTCACTCCAGTGAGACAGAATTTTTTTATTTTTTTGAAAAAATCCTGCCTCACTAGACAATTTCTTTTTCATCATGAGGTGGGGTGTGTTTCTTTATTTATTCCGAATATTCGGAATATCTGGAACACGGCTTTTGCGTTTCTTTATTCTCTGGAATATTCCGGATATACTTTTTTGTTGTTTCTTTATTCGTTCTAGAATTATTGGAATGTGTTCTTTCTGTTCCTAGTCAAGAGCTAGTGTAAATAGAATATTCTCTACTTTGACAGATACATTTCATTTTTTTCATTGGTTACAATTAGGTAATTGTTATTTTGTCTGCCGTCTGCCTCTGGCATGGACGAATAGAAATTTAATGAAATGGAAATGGGTGAGCATGTTTTTGTGATTATTATTTTTCTTCATGATGCTTATGCGTGCGCGTAAAATTAATTTATAATTTGCAAAACAAATAATTATTTCTTTCTTCTATCAGAAATAATCGCAAAATGATTTTTTGACATGAAAACAAACAGCTGATAGTTGGATATTCTTTCGATTCTATTCTAAGATCGGTTTCCTTATTTATTCGATTCTGGATATTCTGTGTAGATATTTTGCCTTTTCCGTCTTTTCTATTCTTTATCCGGAAAAAAAAAAGAAACACACCCGTGGAGTGAGATAAAACAAAGAAATGTCAATATGAGTCGCGCGGAGTGAGTCCAAGACGATGTTCACATTGGACTCACTCCGCGCGACTCATATTGACATTTCTTTGTTTTATCTCACTCCAACTCATGATGAGAAAGAGAGAATCTAGTGAGGCAGGATTTTCAAAAATTTTCAAAAATCCTGCCTCACTTTCTGATATAATTGTGTAGAGTGAGATAAAAGAAAGAGATGTCAAAATGAGTCGCGCGGAGTGAGTCCAAGACGGTGTTCACATTGGACTCACTCCGCGCGACTCATATTGACATTTCATTGTTTTATCTCACTCCAACTCATGATGAGAAAGAGAGAGTCTAGTGAGGCAGGATTTTTTCAAAAAAATTAAAAACCCTGCCTCACTTTCTCATATAGTTGTGTAGAGTGAGATAAAAGAGAAAGATGTCAAAATGAGTCGCGCGGAGTGAGTCCAATTTGAACACCGTCCAATGTGAACACCGTCCATTGTGAATTGCTCAGTTCAAGTGTCATAAAATCAACTGCTATCCGTCAGTATAACATGAGCTGTCAGTTCGGTTGATTTTGCTTGTTAAATTTATTTATTTATGTTCTCAATTCTCAAAATATAACTAACAAAATCGAACAAAATGAATCCTTTAACGTAAGTATAAAATTCCCTCCTTAATTTTCACAACAAAATAAATCAGATAAATAACCAACCAACCCTTCAGAAACATGAAAAACGTCCTAAAACTAAGCGAGCGCGACCTTCAGCGCGGTGGCAAATCCTCTTGGCATGACATGTATCGAGATTCGGCATGGATCTTCGTTGGAGGAATGCCTTTCGATCTCACTGAAGGAGATATAATTGCAGTTTTCTCTCAATATGGAGAAATTGTTAATATCAATCTAGTTCGCGACAAGCTCTCGGGCAAATCAAAAGGTTTCTGCTTCATCTGCTATGAAGATCAACAATCCACAATCTTGGCTGTGGATAATTTGAATGGAGTCAAGGTAAATTTGAAGTTATACATACAATGAATCCCCCTAAGTTACTAATGTCTATTTTTGTACAGATCCTTAATAGGTCACTTCGAGTTGATCATGTCTCAGACTATAAACCGCCAAAAGAAAACGACAAAACCGATGAAGAAACTAGACGCTTGTACATGGAAGGTTGTGCTCCAAAACTACAAATAGCCGAAGAAAACATTAAACGGGAAAGCGAAAAGACAAATATTAATATAAAAAAAGAATCCAAAGTTAAAATCAAAAAAGAAAAAAAGAAGAAATCCAAGAAAGAGAAAAAGGAAAAGAAATCTAAAAAAGAAAAAAAATCTAAGAAAAAGAAAAAACAGGTAGATTCGAGCTCTTCGGAAGAGAGTACGTCCGAAGACGAATCAACCTCAGATATTGAACCGGAAAAAGAAACAAAAACAATTCAACATAGAAGCAAGAGCCCTTCGAAGAAGTTTAATGACAGCAGATCTGGGGATAGATATAGAACTGATGAAAGACGAGATAGGCAACGGAGTCGTAGTCGCAGTCGCCATCGGGATCGCAGCAATTATCAAAGACATAGAAGTAGGTCCCGATAGTTAATTCAGTTTTATCTATTTCTTTACAAGACATTTTTTTTTTAAATAAAATGGAGTGATTAAGAATATAGATTTGTTTTTGAATGAAACATGCGAGACAAACTGAGGGTAAACAAATTTGTAAAATAATATTCAGTAACTTGACAATTGACAAAAATACTTAAAGGAGCTTCTCTTTTCATAGGCAAACGTGATTTATTTTAGAGTCTGTCTAAAGGCACGTAGTTTCGCTTACGCGAAATTAGTTTCCACACCTAAACAGTGAGGTATGTATGGGTATGCTTGGCTTCACTATAGGATTTGGAGTAGGTGCAAAGTTGGATTTAAAGAAACCTCACTGTAGATATACCTCACTGTTTGGGTATGAGAACTAATTTCGCGTACGCGAAACTACGTGTCTTTACGACAGTTTCTTTAATTTAAGTAAAGTCCCATTTCACACGAGGAAACTGAGTTGCCAGAAACATTCAGTTTGTGGGTGAGAAGGGCAAGAAGTAAGAGGGGAAAATGAAATCTCCCCGGTGTCAACGATTCGAGGAGATTTTTTGCCTTTTTTTTTTTACACCTAACATATAATGCGTTTAACCAAGGGACTTTAAAAGAAAACTACAGAAAATCTTACGATTTTGTTTCCTTGTGTGAAATGTACAAGAGATTTTAGAAGAAATTAAAAGAAAACGTCAAAAAATCTCCAGCAACTTGAATCTTCGTATGAAAAGGGACTAACTGATTTTTTTTAAATTGTTAAAGCCGTTTGTTGAGATACATAACCTTTTTGTTAACAAAAAGCTCTAAAAAGCTTAAATCCTGAAAGTTACATATTAAAAACCAAAGAAAATGCCATATGAATTCCCATCAACTAGGCAATGGTAACTCTGATTCAACACAATGTCGATAAGGGTTGGTTGCAAATTGGCGATCAGTCTCCTCTCCTTTCACCCGGGGAGCAGATAGGTCATGGTGGAATGTACGTGAGCTCAAAGAAGATTACACAAACAATTTAAATGTAAGTCAGTGATTTTGTTTCTTGTTTCAGTGGCAATTTCTTAAGTTAAGGTGCCGTGTAAGCAGCAGCAGGCACCAGTGTGTTTGAAAAAGCTCTCCCATAAGGCGTACTGCATATTCAAATTGAACAGAATATAGATAAATCCAGATTAAAACTTAAATCCAGATGTATTTACCTTGAATTTGTATGCTTTACATCTGGATGAATGGAGTGAAAAATATGGCCGTAATTCTGGTGCAGGGGTGAATGGAGAATAGCAAGGGGAAGTGAAGGTTGACAAAAAAACGATACACTTATTTTGTAATCTAAACATATGCGTATACGTACATAATATGTATGTAGAAATTTACTATTGCTGGATGTAATGCGACAAAAAACAAGATGATACACAACGCTAAAACGTATAAAACGAATGTTTAAGCTAACAGCTTCTTTTACAATTTTTCAAGACTATTTCGTGGGCTAAGGATACTAGCCCAGAGGAAGAATAGAGTTATGAACAAGTTATATAGCTCAAGAAATTTAATTTCTTCTTTATTTATAGTTCAAATGGAAAAAAATTACAACAGTGATATATGAGCCTTTGTAATAAATTAAATAGATATTAACTAAATTGAAAAATTATAAGCATTATATATATATATCATATATCATTTCGACTGCTTCTTTGCACCACCACCACCATCATCTTCAATTGGTTTGCGTTTGAGAGCATTTCTTGTCTGTGAGCGAGTTAAGGGTCTCGTTGCCACTATCTCCCCCGCATCTTGTTTTTTTAAATCTATATTCTCTTTGCTACTACGGTGCTGCACAGAGACTGTACAAATAGTTGAAGGTAGTTTCACCAACTCCTTCAATTCTTGCTTATCGGGACTGTGGCGGACTATTTCGCACCGCCTCATATGAATTGTCAGTGATCGGCAAGTTTTGAAAATCTTTCGACAGTTAGTGCATTTCATAGATTTTACAATGGTTAGAGGAGCATCGTCAGAGTCAACATCTGAGAGAGATTCCAATTCTTTGTTTGTTGATGGCAACTCTTCTTCTATTTCTTGTGGCACCGGCACTTCAACAGGCTGATGTGGAGAAGGTGTTTTAATGCGGTCATGATGGGAGGGGTTACGCCTGGTATGCAGTACGCGACGTTTGCGTTTAAATATCTCATCCAACTCGGGAATTTCTGTTTCTGGATACAATTGGTCTTCTGTGTTGTTGTTGTTATTGTCGCCTTTATCCTCAGACGGGTCCAGCTGAACTTCGAACACCAAATTATCAGCTCCTGGAATTGTATACAGTTTCTGCTTTCGCCGATAAGTGCGAGGCCGAGGCCTTTCTCTTATCATAGGAATTGAGATGGTACTCGTATCAAAATAGGACGAGAGATCAAAACTCGGACGAGATGACATAACTTTTCGAGTCCGCAAAGGGCGCAAAACCACAATTTCTGATGGTTGTATGAAGGCTCGTCGCGGCACAACTCTTGCCCAGTCGAAGATTGGTGGCTGCTGTTGAACAATACGTTTGTGTGGAACTCCCACCGACGATCCCGGTAGCATCATGAAGTTTATATTACCTTCTGGTACCTGGGTGAACTGAAAATTGGTGTTAGGCATCTCTATTTGCTGCATGGAATGATTGGTTACCATTCCTGCAGGAATGGTAAATTCATTATTATTGAAAAACTGCAAAGCAGCCATCGGTACAGATGAATCTGTTTTTTTATCTTCGGCATTTAGATTAACATTGACCGTAGGAAAATCCTTAGGAAAAGTTATTTGCGGAGTCTCTACTGGAATTGGAGGGGGAGAGGGTATCTTTGTTGGAATAGGAGCAAGTTGTGGAATGTCCTGAATTGTGCTCAAGGCAGATGGTGGCAAAGGAAGATACTCGGACCACTGACCAAGCGGTTGCAAAAAATCAGTCTGATTCGAAAAACTACATTCGGATGTGTAGTTTTCAGACTGCATCTCTAGATCAGGCATATGATAAAATGCTGGAGTTTCTAGAGGTAACTGTGTGGTCGAGGTATTTACTGCAGCCTGCTGCTGTTCTAAACAATTGTTCATTTTACAGATATCGTCAAGGATATCATTAAATGAACATGGAATATCGCACGACCTATTAAATCAAAAAAAAAAGGAGAAGAGTTGTTCATGTCGAAGAGAACCCGATACAAGAATATGGAACTTTAATAATGTAGCTTCTCACCTAATAGTTTCTAATGATGTATTAAGCAAACTGTCTTGAGCTTCGGATATTACACGATCTACATCTAACGTTGAGAGGTTTGATTTCGGTCGAAAAACATTACCCTGGTGGGATGATGTAGTACTGGAAACCGATTACAAAATTATTTTATTTAGAAAATGATGCAGTACATACACAAACAACTTACGAGTTCAGAACTGTGACTAATTCTTCGATATTATCCGATGATAATTCCATTTTTATATTTTTCCTCAAAACTTGTTTATGATGAATAATTTATTTTTAAACACGATTAACTAAAACAGATTCAACTGCAAGAAAAAACATGAAAAAATTGGGTTTTCGAGAAAGAAATGTGAAACGAAAAGTAGTAAAACAAAAATAACGGATATTTCGTTTGGTGTTGTATTTGTAATAACCGTTTGCTGTCAAAAGACGAACTGTCACTTTGAGATCAACTGTTATATGGCTTGTTCACTAATTTCTGCTTGTAGGTCTTAGGTCTGTTTGGTATCTTTTTTCATTAAAATGTGTAAAGCCTGTCAAAACATCAAAGTGAGAACGAATTTGTCTAAAATAGAGAAACTTAAGAGAAAATAAACAAACGCATTGATCAACTTTTGTGTTCAAAACGTCATAATCTCACTCCTCAAATCAGCAATTACATGCCTAAAGTCATTTCTAATACGTCAAATTGAAAGTCGCCGAATTTTGGGAAGGCAAATTGTGTTTTTTTTTTGTTGCAACGGATTCTACATAATTAAATAAAATATTCAACAATATTTTCATTCAATATAACCAAAAAAATAATTAATTACAGCTGTCTAGTAACACAACAAATGAAATTTGGTTTAGAAAAAAATCGATTTAGAAAGGAATTCGACATTATTTAGATAGTTCATTTCCACATATCAGACACCACAATTTCAAATTAAAAGCAAAAGATGCTAACAGCTGAGCCTTTGACAGTCTTACCCTTTTTTGTACACAGAAATGTATGTAACACAATTTTTCAAGTAATGTAATGGAGGGGAAATAATTTGCTACATCGATTTATTTGGACCAACATAGTTAGCCTTGTGGGCACCGGCCTACAAACTTTAAGTTGCGGGCAACTCAGTTTTTTTGGGGCGAAAGGGATAAAAGAATTGGTGGCGTTTGGGTTAAAATGCAATTTCAACAGCTGATGATTGTTGATACAAGAGCAAATCAAAACTATGTGAAAATTTGTATAAAACTATCGATTAAGTCATTGAACGCGGGCATTCTGTACAGCCCTTTATCCTTCCATTTATTGTTTTAATTTGAAATATAGAAGGCGACACATATGCAAACAACATCTGTTTTTGACATTTTATTGTAACTGCAGCACACTTGCTTTCGAGCCGGCATGTAGTTTTTTTTGTTAACAAAACTGCGAATTTTTGTATTAAAATAAACTTAATAAATTAAAGATGATTCGACTTACCAAGCTAACAAAAATCATAACACAACTTCAAGTCATCAAATCATGCCGAAATTACGCCATAAAAAAGAACTTACGCCTTGTAAATCCTAACGAAGATCCATACGAAAAATTACCAGCTGAAACAAGACCAAAAATCATTTTCAGTTCATTTCTTGAAAAACAAAAACCTCTTTTAGGATTCAAGCGTAAAAAAATCTTAGAAAAAAAACTGGAACAGGAAGCCGAAAGAAACAAAGTAGCAAACTTGTCTGTTCGATCTTTCCCGGTTTCCTTAAGTTCACTTCAATCCTTCAAAGAAGAAGAAGATGAAGAATTAAGGAATTCAACTGAAAAACCAAATGATTTTCATCATCAGCATCATGAAGTTCTACGTATGGAGCAATCTAGAAGCCCGCAGCCGATGTCTGGATGGATGAATGACTATGAATTCTATGAAAGCACTGTGGACGAACACGGAGATTTTGATTCGAACTACGGGACTCCTGGTAAGTGTAATAGTTCAGACATTACCTACATATACTACTAAATTGATTTTTTTTTAAAGATCCTTCCATACAGGCATCAAAAACACCTTGCAATGGCTGTGGAGCTCACTTGCACTGCTCCAATATAGTTATGCCCGGGTATATTCCCAGTGAAATTTTCAAAAATCGCACTGAAAAAGAGCTTCAGGTATATAAGTAAAGTTAACTCTTTCCGAAAGATTTAGCATCATGAAGTTCTTTATTGTGTAGAAAATTATATGCCAGCGTTGTCACTTCCTCAAAAACTACAATATCGCTCTAGATGTCGAGGTCACAGCTGAGACTTATATTGAAACCCTCTCGGCAATCAAGAACAAATTCGCTTTAGCCATCCTAATTGTCGATCTCTTAGATTTTCCGTGTTCCCTTTGGCCGGGTATACAAAAAATTCTAGGAGATAAACGTCCTATCTTCGTTGTTGGCAACAAAGTTGACCTTCTTCCCAAGGATTCTGCGGGTTATTTGAATCACATAAAGCGTTGCTTGAAAGATGAAATCGTCAAGAGTGGTTCGTTGTGCTAGTCAGCGCTTTGGTGAACTGTTCATAGTTACTTTTCCAATTTTGCAGGTCTAGATGCAATGAATATAAAGAATGTAAGTTTGATTTCAGCGAAAACTGGTTACGGCATTGAAGAGCTCATAACACAGTTGCATAAGATTTGGACTCATAAAGGCGATGTGTTCCTTGTTGGGTGTACGAATGTTGGCAAGAGTTCATTGTTCAATATTCTATTAAACTCTGATTACTGCAAGGTAATTTCAAACTTAAAAATTCGAAGTAAGATTGATAATAGATTTGAGTTTAAAGCTTGAAGCTACAGATCTGGTGAAGAAAGCGACGACGTGTCCATGGCCAGGAACAACACTACAAATGCTCAAATTTCCTATTCAACGACCATCAGGTAAATATATGACGTTACTAACTAAAATTCATTTACTGAATTGAGGAATAAAACCAACGAGTAACCCAAACAAATAGGTCGCTCAGATTATTCTGGTTACTGGTTTGCCGTTTCATATTCGATTACAAAATTTTAAACCTTTTTTCAGACTACAGAGTTTATCATCGGTTCCGCAGACTTTTTTCAGAGCGTGCCCAACGTGCAGCCGAAGACAAACTGCGACGAGATCAAGCAAATGAAACGGGAAGCGTTAAAGCTGCTACATTGATCGGTCACATTGGTAAACTTGCCACACCTTCGACTAATTTAATTATTTCCACAAACCCATACATTCACAGGTAGAACTGTAATCGACAGAAAAGACCCTGCAGATTCATTTGCAATGTCATCTGGTTCTCAGCCAATTGAAACACTCAATGAAAATAGTAAAGAGTTCAAAACGTGTCATTGGTGCTTTGACACACCCGGAGTTATGCAGCCAGAACAGGTGAGATTTTCAAAATAATTTAAAAGCATTTGATCCTGTATGTGTTTGTCTTCTAGATTCACAACCTCCTTACAACGGAGGAGCTATCAAAAATATTCCCTTCACAAATGATAGCCCCGAGAGGTTACCGTTTGAAACGAGGAATGACATTGTTTCTGGCTGGTTTGGCAAGAGTTGATTTCGTAGATGGAGATATTGATTCGATTAGGTAATGATAATAATTATACATGTGAATAGTTTCAGAAAATAAAAAATGCCGACTTTAGACTGCCGGTGTATTCATCTCATCAACTTCCCATAGTTATTACCCCAACGGAGGATGCCACCGACATCTATCAAGAGTACCTGGGCAGTGAACTCTTTGGTTTGCCCATTGGCGATGAAGAACGTTTACAAAAATGGCCCGGCCTTCAACCCTCAGATGAAATAACCATCTATGGAGAATCTGAAGATGCCGCCACTTGTGGTAAAATATAAATAAATAGCTATTTTGCTAGGCAATTTTATTTAAATTTGTTATATTTTCCAGATATCCTCTTGTCTTCAGCTGGTTGGCTAGGAATACGGATCCCTGTAGATCGTTATTGCATTTTCAAAGTGTGGACACCAGAACGACGTGGTATCATAATCAGAAATCCTTCACTAATACCCTATGGCGATCGACTACTCGGCAAGCGGGTACGAGACTCAATAGCGTATAGAATAGGAAAACCGTTTGTTAAAGTTTATTAAATTTTATTGAAGTTGAAGTTTATTTTAAATTTATGAAGTATAAATGTGCTCATTTGTTTATTCCGACCTTGTTGAAGAGCTTGTCTTTGGCTATCTGCGCCATGAGACCGTGAATAAGTTCGATTGAGGCACGACTGCAATCCCTTGTGGCCTTAGTGAGTTTGTCTTCGGTGCGCTTTTCATTGATATCACCACCTGAAAGTAGAATTAGTACAAGTAAGAAAACGTGCGAAACTATGTACTACTCTTCACCTACCTGTTACAACAAACGGCCCACGACCAAGGCTGGATTCACTTTGTTCCAGTTTTTCAGACAAATCGAATATTTGTCCAGTTGTATACTCGGTGTTTGTAAGTAGTCCAGAGCTTCCAAGTGTGTTCACCCAATACTTATTCCACAAGGAATCAAGTAGCTTCCTGTCCAGAGCTGACTTGAAGTAGGTTACCTCAAGCGGATAGTACTGTTTGCAATGGACACCAAAATCTTCGATTTTATTCAATGGAATCGTTTGGTACTCCGAGGGTTCTTCATTTGGGGGCTTATAGCCTTTGGGATATGTGCGGAAAGCGCCAAGGCATACTTTGCCAGCAGAAACTGTCCTAACTGGATCAACGACAATCGCAACGAATGGCTCTTGGAAGTTTTGATTTAGCATTTGGGTGGACACATCAATGCCAGATAACCAGCAGCCATAGCCGGGATGGCTGTGATACCATCCGATGGCATTCTCCAGACGACCAACTTCCTTCGCCGAATCGATGTATGCCGACATATACTCATAAGCTTGAGACTGAGCATTAACTCTAGTTTCGGTTCCTTCGACAGGTAATGCAAATGCATCCATGACGATCTAATGGATACAGCTAAAAAATGTCATTCACAGATAAAAAAAAAACAACAAACCATTGTATTGTCCTCAACTTTGCCCAAGAGCAATCCCATAACTTCTAAAGTTCCACCAGACCTTGCATGCATGACCATCTTAAGCAAAGACAGTGCAGATATTTTGATATCTTTGAAAAAATGTGGATCTTTTTCCCAAGGTTTGGCATCAAGAACTTGCCGTTGTTGTTCGCTATCGTAGCGAAATATTTCATCGCATGATGGTAGGGTTTTTACGTTGTTTTCCAGCTCCCAGGTTTTGAGGGCCATTTCAGATGTTGAAGCCATTTTTTTTTAATATATTTATATCGGTTTATTTTTTTGAAAAATCTGCAGTCGAGAGGCTTTTGTTTTCAGTTTTCCTTTTCACAAATTCGTCGGTGATTTCAGCTGTCAGCTGCAGGCAGTTGTCAAAAAATTGTGCAGATAGTTATGAGGAACGTTTATAGTTCGTAAGTTTGGTTCACAATAGAAATTGGTGGAAAAAAATGACGTCGGGGCTAAGTGCCTGATTACATGGGTCGTTTTACTGAAGAGCACATCGCATGAGATAGATAGATTTTATGTGCGTAAAAAAGAGAAGGTAGATTCCACCTTCTCTTTTTTACGCACATAAAATCTACCCCTCTCACGCGATGCGCTCTTCAGTAAAACGACCCATGTAATCAGCCACTAAGAAATTTAAACGTGTGTTTTATTGCAGGCCTAGAGCAAATTGGCCTCCGGGCTTTGCTTCTCGGGACTTTACTTATGGCGAATTCCTTTCAAAAAAGAAATCGAATTTTTTTCTAAACAGAATCGAATTTTTTTAAGCAGAATCGATTTTTTTCTGTCAATTGAAAGGAATTCGTATTTCGTAAAAGAATCGATTTTTTTTTGTGTGATTGTGTTTGTGTTACTTGACAGCTACAATTGACGCAAAACGTGAAGAAATTTTTCACAAAACTATTAGGGTTGGGAGAAAATGTTTAGCCAATAGAATTAAATGAATAACTATAATAATTCTATTTTAATAACAAAAGAAATTAGCTAGCTTATAAGGGGACAATTCTTTGGTGCATTTTATTTGTTTGAACTTCTACTTGCACATATATTTTTAAAGAAAATTGTTATTAAAAAGTTTACACTTGCACTGAAAGTTTTTATCACGTCTTTTACATGCCGCCTCCACTGGGCATGAACGATGCTCGGATTATGAACATGTCTTTAAACAATCCAATGGAGGCAGAAAAATCCATGTCATGTAGTGACATAATCCATACAAGTCAGATTGTGGATTGGATTGTGGTTGTGATGTTGGACATCGTTGATGCCCAGTGGAGGCGGCATGTTACTCGCGAAAGCTATTTTTTCTGTCAAATTTTTGTTTGATAATGAACAACGCACAATAAATTATTTTTATAGCTATATTGACTCAATATATTGTTGAATATTTTGTTAAATTATGTAGAATTCGTTGCTGGTCTTCCAAAAATTCCGCTACTCTCAATTTGACGTATTAGAAATGTCAAGTCTTCATAGTGTGTGTGCAAATCAGTGTGAAATCTTGCTAAAAACGCAAGATTTGTTTTGACAGAAAAGAATCGATTTTGTTTAGAAAAAATTCGATTCTGTTTAGAAAAAATTCGATTTCTTTGTTGAAAGGAATTCGCCATATGCTATCGTCGCTAATCCCGAATGGTTGATTTTTTCAACGACATCCCTCCGCCCTCCGGGCTTGCAAAAAACAATATTTAGGCCGGTATTCACCGAACGCTCATTACGGGGAATAATAATTAGTTTTTTAAATCTATAGATACCTACACCTTACTACATTACTCAATTTACTAGGCAAGTTCAGGAAAGTGAGATCTTAGAGCCCTATCAGCAATCTCAGTAAAAGAGTTGGGAAATAATGCTTTCAAAAATAATTCAATTACAATTACTTGTTATTGAAATCTCCAAACACTTTTTCAATTACTTTTAAATGTAATTGAAGAATTTCAATTACTAAATACATGTAATTGAAAATCGTCAAAAAAGCAGTTATGTAACAAAAATGTATTTAATTAATTTTTTTTTTCAATTACCTACGCAATGTACGTGATATTGCACAAATGGTGTACTGATCACTAATAAATCTGTAAGTGCGTCGGATTCGTAGCTTCAGAACTTCTTCACATCTTAAGATAACACCCACTGGTGTGGAAAGTGTTTGGAAGGATAAATACTCCATTGACATCTTCGGCACCCGTTGAAAGCGGGAATTGTAGCTACTCCCCGACAACAACACCTCAACGACACTAACTTTGTTATGTTAGAGCTGTTGTAGGTTAACCAACTGTTCTGATTATAGTGCAGTCAAGTTATGTTTTTATAACACAAAAATCATTAACAAGTTTTACTTTCCATTTAATAAAAAGTTTAAAATGAAAATTGGTTTAGTTTATTAGTTATATAATGCCTTTTATTTGACTTCTTTGTTATTTTTTAATTTATTTTAATTAATAAAAACATGTTATGAATTACAATCCATGAAATCAATTACATACTTGCAAAAACCAATTATTATTTTCAATTACATGTAATTTTTAAGTGATTTTTTCCATTACAAGTAATTCAATTACTAATTACTTGTAATTGAAAGTTGAAATAAATTACAAAAAGTTATCAAATAGGATACCTCAGCCAAATTTGATTATTTATAAGGGCCAAACCTCAAACAACATTTTTGTAAAAATTGCGACTACATCAACATTTGTAAAGCTATTAAAAAACTGAACAACTATTCGATGATAATTATCAATTTATTGTAATTCACAGCGGTCTGGACCATTCTTCATTTATCAATTCGGTTATTGTTAAATTTCTGTATTTATCAACTATCAATTGATGTTTGATATACATGCTATTGGTGTACTATAGGATATGTTGTGTAAATTTTAAGTTTCCAAAAAAAAACCGTTGAGCGGACATATATTTTTCACTTTAAAAATGTGGCCTTTTTTTTCTGACCTTCGAGATCGAAAAATTTAATTTTTTATAAGGTCCATACCTCAAACAATATTTTTGTAAAAATTGCGACTACACCACCTTTTGTAAGGCTAAGGCCGATTTTTATCCCCAATGACTTGACTAACTACCGTAGTATATGAGATAGGTACTGTTGGATGATTTTTCAGTTCGCAAGAGGCAGTTCCTCCATTTTGTTTTTGACTGGGATTCAAACCCAAAAGCTCATGTGTACCTTAAGACAGAGGATTTATTAAAAAATAATTAGAGATAAAATTATGCAGAAACAAAGGAAAAACACATTTATCGAGGTAACTATCGCAATTTCAATTTCGGTTCGAAGCAGCTTTCATCGGAAGAAATTTTACAGAAATGCAAAGACGCATTGCAATGGATATAAATTTCAGGCAGAGATGTGCAAACCATAAGCGTTTTAAACCATCAAAATCGGCGCGAGAGTGTAATTTATTGTTTTTAAAAAGTAATTTTTTCAATTATAATGCGCTAGCGTTCTTAAGAAAAGTAATAAGATGCACCGATTTTCAAATGATAACTATCAATAAAGTCCCCTCCCTAAAAAAGAATAAATTGGAAAAAAAACTTTAATCACAAAGGAAATGGATCAATGCACAAAACAAAAAATTACGAACATAATTTTGTCCATCCACCAACATCCCTTTGTCTTGGTTTTAATGAATTCAGCTGAATGGCCAGATCTTCCCAAAAGACAACCACAATTTCTGGTGTCCTTCTGTGCAATATCGGGGTATACGCTCAGCAGATTCACCATCCGCTCATATTGTTGTGAACTTTTTTTTTTTCGTTCTGCCTGGATGCAAAAAGGCCACAAGTTAACGTAAATAAAGTTTATTTCTTTATTACTCACATTTTAATTAAATATTTCTTTAATAAGAAATCAATTTCCGCAATAAGAACTTGTCGGAGGACTTCGGAGAAAACTTTGTTTGTATCTGTCAAAAATAAAACCATTAGAAGTTCTTCATCGCAAATATGGCATGCGGTGAATTTCGTCGGACAGAATTTCCGATCAGCTGATCGGAGAACTACCTCGAAGCAAAATGTCTCCGATTCGTAGAAAATCGGAGAGAACTCCGCTCCGACGGTTACCTCGATAGGGTCGATAGAGATTCTTTCTTTAGCGGTACCACACGAATGTGGAAATCCTTAACACATGTACATCGTTATCTCCTACTCCATTCTCCCTCTATTTCCTAAATGCTCGCACTGTGTGAAAACATTTCAAGGGTATTCATAAGCCCTTGAGGGCCAAATATAAAAAAAATAAAACAAAAAAACGGAAGTTTATCAGTTCGTTTTTTTCTTAAATCAAGTATTTTTAATTTAAAAAAGTCCTACACTGGAACAAGTGGAATATATAAATGTTTATCTTAAAATACTAATATTCATGACATGTAGATGCAATACAATGATTCTATTCTTCAGAGACACCTGGATTGAAATAAAGCAATTTATCGAATCCATGATTGTTATAGGCTGGAGTTTGTAGATAACCCTCTGGTGATCGTAAGTTTTTCAACCGAAATGCAATCAATTTAAGCATATCTTCAAGATGCATATCATGCGCATTTTCTGCTAGGACCTTACAAAAAGTCTGTATATACCAGGAACCTTCATCTGGATCTCGCAAAGCTTGAAAGCCTAGGAAAAATAAAAATGAAACAACAAAAATAAAATAAAATGAAAACTCTCACCTCTTACTGATGCATAACAAACGAGCATATCAGACAGAGTTTCCATATGCCTTGAAATCCTCGGTTCGACGTGTTCAATAGTATCAGTTTCTAATCGATTGAATCCTTTATCAGGAGCGTCTCCCCTGAAGAAATATTTTTGTTAATAAAAATTGAACATTTTAAAATCCAGAATAATTATTCACCTGCAAAATGGAAAGATCAGCACTTTTGGTTTTTTCCTTAAGCTTTTGCATTCTTTATTCGAAAAAAAATCTTCGATTTCTTTCACTTTAACAATGGCTCCTCCGAAGAATTCCACTCTATCATGCATGTCATTTCGCATTTCACCATGAGTCATCAAAGCCATTACAAAAGATTCAGCTTTTTCCAAGTATTCAGAGCTACGCAGTTCTGTCAAACGATCAAAAAACTCCTTTTGATTTAGATCTTCATACGAAAAGCAGATGAATCCCAACTCTTTAAACAAATGCAACATATATTTTGAATCGATTTCAGCTCCCGATCGTTTCGTCTTTTCGCTATTGGGAAACTCAATGATGTTAACCATAAAAAAAACTCCGCGGTTTTTGGATTTCATGGGATACACCGGCACAGTCCGGTCATAGTGAATAACTTTTGATTTCTTTACCTCAAAAGGTTGTGGCATATTGATGTTACCGGTATGCGGGACAAGATGATGCTTGGAATCGACGATATCTTTTGAAGGATAGCAACCTTCTGGAAGACAAGTTGGGAGATTTTCAGCTATTTGTTGTTTTTCTTTGGGTATCGGTTGGCTAGAAGGTTTTTGATTATGGATTGAAATGTACTTTTCATCATTTAGTGGGGTTGCACGAAGTAACCTAGCAGCACTTTCGAATTCGAGGTCTATTAAAATTTTTAACAATTCATCGTAGGCAGTGGGTCCTCGTTTAGTTAATTTTATAAAGAGTTGTTTATGTTTTTCTTCTTCTTCTGCATCGGGGAAATTCTGTATAAAAAGTTTTTGATGAAAGAAATATAAACTTGCTGTAAATTTTGTAAGTGAAATTTCATAAAAAAAAAATCTAATTCACAAATCAAATTATCTGAACGTACAAAATCTCATTTATTTATGCTTGAAAGTTTACACTCACGCAAATTCATTGCTTTGTTGGAAGGAATTGATATTTGCGAATATCTAAAACACCACACCAAAAACTAATCAAAGATGTTACTCTGACGTGCTATGTTTTACATCACAACCCCTGATTTCAAGACAAGAGAACTGTTTGCTAACATGAAAAAGCCTACTAGAACTGTTTCATCAATTTCTTATTCCTTTTTGCACTTGAATTAGTAATTATGATTTTTCTATAGTGACTGCGCTGGTAAGATGTCGGGTATTATGACAATTGAATGAACAAATTGGTGGTAGCACCTTTAAGTTGTTGTTGTTGTTCAAAAATTCAATGAAATTGACGGAATAAAGAATGGTCAAGTCTAATAAACTGAAATTCTAGTATGAATGAACAATTTTTACAATCAATAGGGTTGTAAAGATGTTATCAGGATGAGGGAAGTAAATTTCAATTTTTAAAAGCCGACCAAAAACTCTATACGTTTTTTTTCCTTTCTCCTACTTCTACTGCTTCGTATCAATGCAAAATTGCAAACGCATTCACAGACAGTAAACCTGAGTAAAATTAAGAGTTTACCTCTATGCTATACCTAGTCTGCAATCACAATCTTTTGAGTACGTCGTCGCCGTGAAAAATGTTTCTCTATGAGTTTTATTAAAAAAAAGAATACTCATACTCACCTCGATTCGTGCTCGCATTACATCCGATATAATCTTTCTATCTACACAAGCTTTTATTAAGGGTTTATATTTTGTTGCACGAATAAGTTCGTTAATATTCTTGCGAATATGTTCTCTGTGGCAATTTTCCATTCTTGTAAATACCTAATGATGAAATAATAATTAAATGAAATCATATGATATAAACATTTATCAATATTAGCTACATAATCACTTTTTACTTGGGATGTAAATAAATTATAAAAGGGATCTTGGAACAACAGAACAACATGAAAAGGCACAACTTTACATTTTTTTTTTTCATTTTCTTATATTTTGTGTGCAATTTTTAAACAATAAAATACGTGTGATCAAGTTAGTCCAAAAACCCTTTCATTTATGTTTGTTTTCGTTTATAAAATCAACAAAAAGTGCTTCATGAGTAATGAACTACTTTTAATAAATAGAATAAAAAACAAGCGTACTGCAGAACTATGATAAAAGATGAATGTTTATAATATTAATATACTTTTTATACAAAGAAATTTAAAAGTTGTATGATTCATTACCTATTTGGCCCTGGTAATCTGATGCAAGTAGTTATATTCGAGTAAGAACGAGCTTCAAATAGTTGGTTTTGTATTTTTCTTATCAGAAATATATTTCATTAATTAATTGTTTTATATTAAAAAATATTAACTTGCATACACTTTGCACAAAATTGATTTATTAACAATTGAACAAGTCAAAACAAGTTGTCTTCTGCTTTTCTCAACCTTCTGTAGAAAAATTCGGTTGTTGATAGGCGTTGCATTTTTTGACATACGCCGGAATGGTCAATTCACAATAGGCAAACAGGCAGTGGTGCGTTCTTTTTTAAATACAGTTGAAGTCTCAAAAATATAATGTGGTTTTCGTTTCGACCAAAAAATCGATTTTTTTTTTATTTTTTTGATTTGTGACAAGTTTTTCCTTTCCTTTCGATATCGACCAAAAAAATCGAATTTTTGTCGATCTGAAGTCGATTTTGCAGATCTCGATTTTTAGCAAGATTTACACAGATTTTCACACGCACTTGCACACACATCAAAGAAAAGTGACTTTTACCAGTGTTGTTTAAAAAAAGGCACTCATGCAATCATAAAACAAAATAAAATCACGTTTTGTGTTCGTTTTGCCAGTAAGATTTAAGATCTGACACCCAAATCTGAATTGGTTGAAACGAAAGCCACATAAGAAGGTATGTGTTCTTGAATTTTGTATTCTTTGATTCATGGAATGTGATAAAAGCCGTTTTTTGTTATCAGAGATATACATAATAATTCATCAAAATACATGCATTACAACAACAACACGAGATCCTGCTCTCTATCGGAATCACGTTTCATGAACCAAAAGGTTAATCTTGCTTCTCAGGTCTGCAAAATGGTTAGGAATTGTAAACTGAAGTGTAAGTGCCTGATTACATGGGTCGTTTTACTGAAGTGAGATAGGTAGGTTTTAATAATGCGTAAGTGCCTGATTACATGGGTCGTTTTACTGAAGAGCGCATCGCATGAGACAGGTAGATTTTATGTGCGTAAAAAAGAGAAGGTAGATTCCACCTTCTCTTTTTTACGCACATAAAATCTACCTCTCTCACGCGATGCGCTCTTCAGTAAAACGACCCATGTAATCAGCCATTAAAAAAGAAGGTAGATTCCACCCAAATTCAATTTAATATTTTCGGATTCAGCATGAAACGTGTGAGTGAGATGATATGGATTTTAAGGGTGTGATATAGGGAGAGGGTAGATTGAAAGGAATGGATTTTTCTTCATCGTGTAGTCACGAGTTCAGTTAAACGACCTTCAGTAAAACGATCCATATAATCAGGCACAAAGGCCTAGTACGATGATCGAAAAATGCAAAGAAATAAATCCCAGAGCAAATATGGATTACATTCGGAAAAAAAATGCAAACATAAGAACTTGTTTTTTACGAAAGGGAATGCCCATTTTACTATGGAGCTTTGGCCCATAGTGTACAGGAACGAGTTTGGTATCAAATAAAAGGTGACGTGAAGCCTGATGCATGAGTAAAATATTTTCAAAATCGTTCATGGGAAAGTCGAGATATTTAGGCTTGAAGTTGACGATTGCAAAATAATGATTTCAGATTTTGTTCCAAATAATTGTCCGTATTTGGCGGAATAATTGTCGTAGAAAAATGATATTGGTATCAAATGAAAGATATTTCTCTTCGTAGTAGTTAAAATAAGCTTTTCACTGGAGCTAAAAAAAGGATATGTCATCACTGAATTTTTTGAAATATCAGTGTGACAAAGACCGCAAAAAGTGGCTTTTTACAAGCTAATACTCAATATGTCAAAACGTGTTTAACATATCAAAATAACTTTGAGATTATTTTAAAGACAGGAAAAATACGACTTGGTTTTATATATATATATACAGTCGACTCTCCCTAAGTCGAATTTTCATGGGATACCAAGATTTGTTCGAGTTAGAGAGAGTATATATAAAACCAAGTCGTTTTAGTTACAACACTTATAACTTAAGAACGGCTAGACCGATTTTAATGATTGGTCTCCACCCCGAATAGCAGAATAACAACTATACAGAGATCGGAAAAATTCACTTTGTAGGGTTAAATGGGGTAAAAATAAAAAAAACTATCCGATTTACGAAATTCTTCTTTTGTTTGAAAGGTTTTTCTTAGAAAAAGGCTTTAGGGATATTCTTTTTTAAATTTTGTATTTTGTAGGGTGAAATGGGATAAAATGCAAAATAACGTATCCGTTGTCCCTAATGCATTGCAATGTCTGTTTAAAATGTGGCTTTTCACTTTGCCATATATTATACAGAAAAAGAGGAAACTAATAAGTGAGCACTCTTTTATATTAGGTAAGATAACACTTTTAATATTTGGTCACTGAATTTCAAAGAGGCATTTTCAAAACTTTGTTAAAAAGTTTCCTGGTTCGAATCTCAAACAAATATTCGAGCTATTTTGTACAACTGGCCATAGTGAAAAATTTTAAAACTTACATGATTCGCAGATGGGTTGATTTGAAGATATCAAATTCTTTGGAATAGCAGTAAACTGTCTGTAGCAACTACTATGATAACCACTTACACTATCTATTTCAGTTGGAAGGTTTACATTGGCAAATTTATATTGTCGAGCTTTTCGTAAACTTAGAATAGTATGGCATTGTTTTAAAGAAATTTCACTAAATAAATTAATTTTTCCACATTGCTTTGGACTATCAATGTGTATACAACACTTAACACTCATGGTATACAATTAATTGGCTATCATTAATCTATTTAAATTAAAGCGAAAAAGTCTTTTTGACTATATCAACCACTACAGCTATATTCGCTAATACGCTACAAAAAGATCAATACAAAATTATTTTATTGAATAATTAAATAATAAAGGATGACATATAAAATTCGAGTGCTTGAAGCATAAATTTTTGTAATCATGAAGTGTTTAGGATGTTTTACTTAAATATTCGTATTAAGTAATATAATAACTAATAAGGAAGAGGTGCAGAGTATGTGACCTGCATACAGTTATACTTGAAAAATAAGTTTTTTTTTATGTTTTCAGTCGAAAATGCATTAGAAGATATTTTAATGATAGGCGTCTGGCAAGCACAAGGCTGAAACCAAAACGTCTTGGACACACATTTTCATAATCAGGAGAATTGTTCTGAGTTTTTGGTGTCTCAATCTTTTGGTTATACTTCATAGGAAAAAAGTTATTAAGGGTTTAAGTTGAAAAATGCATTAAAAAAGTGTTAAAATGCGTCTGGCAAGCACAAGGCTGAAACCAAAACGTCTTGGACACACATTTTCATAATCAGGAGAATTGTTCTGAGTTTTTGGTGTCTCAGTCTTTTGGTTATACTTCATAGGAAAAAAGTTATTAAGGGTTTAAGTTGAAAAATGCATTAAAAAAGTGTTAAAATGCGTCTGGCAAGCACAAGGCTGAAACCAAAACGTCTTGGACACACATTTTCATAATCAGGAGAATTGTTCTGAGTTTTTGGTGTCTCAATCTTTTGGTTATACTTCATAGGAAAAAAGTTATTAAGGGTTTAAGTTGAAAAATGCATTAAAAAAGTGTTAAAATGCGTCTGGCAAGCACAAGGCTGAAACCAAAACGTCTTGGACACACATTTTCATAATCAGGAGAATTGTTCTGAGTTTTTGGTGTCTCAATCTTTTGGTTATACTTCATAGGAAAAAAGTTATTAAGGGTTTAAGTTGAAAAATGCATTAAAAAAGTGTTAAAATGCGTCTGGCAAGCACAAGGCTGAAACCAAAACGTCTTGGACACACATTTTCATAATCAGGAGAATTGTTCTGAGTTTTTGGTGTCTCAGTCTTTTGGTTATACTTCATAGGAAAAAAGTTATTAAGGGTTTAAGTTGAAAAATGCATTAAAAAAGTGTTAAAATGCGTCTGGCAAGCACAAGGCTGAAACCAAAACGTCTTGGACACACATTTTCATAATCAGGAGAATTGTTCTGAGTTTTTGGTGTCTCAGTCTTTTGGTTATACTTCATAGGAAAAAAGTTATTAAGGATTTAAGTTGAAAAATGCATTAAAAAAGTGTTAAAATGCGTCTGGCAAGCACAAGGCTGAAACCAAAACGTCTTGGACACACATTTTCATAATCAGGAGAATTGTTCTGAGTTTTTGGTGTCTCAGTCTTTTGGTTATACTTCATAGGAAAAAAGTTATTAAGCGTTTAAGTTGAAAAATGCATTAAAAAAGTGTTAAAATGCGTCTGGCAAGCACAAGGCTGAAACCAAAACGTCTTGGACACACATTTTCATAATCAGGAGAATTTTTCTGATTTTTTGATGTATCACTCATGTGGTTATCACTTCGACCCAAAAAGTTGATTTTCGCGCATTTTGGTGGCCGTCTGGCAAGGCGAAGGCTGAAAGTAAAACGTCTTGGACACACTTTTTTGACATCAGTGCACCCTCCTCTATTGTTCATATATTAATTTAAGTGGTTATCACTTCGACCCAAAAAGTTGATTTTCGCGCATTTTGGTGGCCGTCTGGCAAGGGGAAGGCTGAAAGTAAAACGTCTTGGACACACTTTTTTGACATCAGTGCACCCTAATCTGTTGTTTATATATTAATTTAAGTGGTTATCACATCGACCCCAAAGTCGGAAAAATGACCATTTTCGAACGCCCACCCCCGCCCCCGGCTGAAATAAAAACCTGCCAGACGGTTGATTTTGGCATAATGTAGCGTATATCTACATATACTAGTGTATAAATATTGGTTATCACTCCACTCCCAAAATTTGCTGCCGGCTCTTGGTCTACTAGGAACTTTACAGAACTGACTATTAATACAAAAAAAACTTCAAAATGTACGAAATGCAATTTTAAAAAAATGTATGTAAAATTGCTGCAAACAAACAAGACGCACACAGGAGTGGTTGAGAGTTTGTAAGTCACTTGGCCCCAGCTTTCCACGAGCTGTCGCGTCGCACCACCAACTTTATTTATGTTTAGTTTTTAAAATGATGCCTGATTACGAATTTCTTAAAACAGTGGTGCACTCAGGCGGATACGTACTTTTTTTTTTTAGATAGATACAATTCATTATTTCAATAGATTTGTACAATATTTTAAACCTTTAGATTAAGGACATGGCTTTGCTGCCGTTATTTTTTTCGATAACTTGAGGAGCTTGCTTCTTTTTCTTATTTTCTATACCTGACGGCGGCTAGATTTCTGCTTGAAATTAAATATTTTGTTTTTTGTCTACTTAACATGACTCCTTCACATGTGCGAAGCTCGGATTTTGAACATGTAGCCAACGAGTCGAAAAAAACGGTATGTATGATAGCAATATTGTTCTGGTTTTCGTTGAATGGGGTGGTAAATGTTGAGGAAAAGGGATTTTCGATACAAAATGAACCGACATGACATAAATTCAGAATATTATGTTTGTTTCCACTATTCTTTGAGGTTGGCCTGCACATATACATATATTCATACATTATTATACTTTTAAAACTGTTTGATATTTTTACAAAATCCCCAGATTGAATCTTCTGTCATGATTTTGTTTAATTTTCACACTCCCGAATTAAGTGTGTGGAATGTGCAATTATACGAACATGGCTTCAACATTTGCCATGTCACCGTTCTTTACCTAAATGGACAAAGTGGACAAATTGGGTATTGTAATAATCCAGACTGAGACTGGTTTTAAATCAATTTTTGATATTTTCATATTTATTGCGTGAAATAAACAACATTTACAAAGATTACAATAAGTAACTTAAATGACGCAAATGTGATCTTAAAATTAAATGGGAGATAACAATGGAAAGGGGAAGCTAAGATCATTTTTGTCTGTCAAACCTGAACTTATATATATGTGCATAAAATAAAAAGATAATGATTTTTTAAGAAAGCACGTTGATTAGTGGTTAAAACGTAAGGATACTTTTTGTTATTAAAATGGTAGAAATTGCGGTTAGCTTATTGCATACCGTTTTGATATTTTAATATGAACATTTAAACAAATTATTCTTACAACTTTGCGAAGGAACGCAGGCACAGGTTCGCAAATATCTAATATAAAAGCAACACACAAATTGCAATATGAAGAGGCACAAGCTTTTTTATACCAAACATTGTTCCAACCATTCTAAGAAACATAATTTAGACGTATGAATATGCATACGATATATTTTGTAATGATGATATTATTTGTATGTATAAAGAATTTCAAGTATCAACCCCAACAAATTTTGAGTTGAACATTATTCTTATTTATGTCTACATATAAATTAAAATGATATCTTTACATTAAATTCTTAGAATAAAAATAAAAACAAATTTACAATTAGAATGAATAATGTTATCAACGAACCGTCTGTTCAGTATAACTTAAAAGAATTCTTCATCATTCATACACATTTTCTAAATCTTAGTTCAGTTCCAACCGAGTCTTATCTGTGATCAGTTCAACTTTGTTTCCTCATAAAAATCTGCTTTTAAAACAAAACGAGCACAAGGTTATCTCTCATCCTGACGCAGCTGAAAATCAAATTCGAACGCTTACAGTATTTTTGTGTGTTTTAAGCCGAAAAACTATTATGACTTACATTTATTAATCCTTCAAAGATGAGTTCTTTAAAACCGATTTTCCTGTCTACGATCGCCAGTATAATATTATTAAATAGACAATGCAACGCCGCCGGTCCGGAAAATTTATTTACTAGAAACGATTTTGATTTGTCATATCCGACGGTTGGAAATAAATTCGAACTTCCTGTACTCGATGGTGTTCGATGGAAGAGCTTAGAAAATTCGATTATTAAAACACGAGCAAGCAATTTAAAAGATATCTTCCGGAATAGTGTCGATACGATAAAAATGAAGAGCAAAAATGTCGACATAATATTTCTAATCGACTCGAGCTCAAGCATTGGAAAAGTGAACTTTTATAGTGAGATACGTTTTGTGAAGAAATTGCTTAACCATTTTGATTTGAGTTATAACTATACGCGAATTGCTTTGATAACATTCAGTTCCCATACAAAAGTGGTATGTTTGTAAATAAGTTTGAAATAATGTTTTTTTTTTTGGTAATCCAATATATCTATACACATAAATATTTCGATTAGAACCAAGAAAAAGTTATAAGCCGTATAAATGTTTATAGGAATCTGGATATCAGTGCGGCTTTACCATAATTATGTCAGAAGGCAATGGGAAAACGTATTTTCAGGGATAAACCATTTTTATAAACCGTTTCGTTGTTGATAAAACAAAAAATAATGAGAACTCTTCGAACGCATCTATTTTTTTGATATTTTTAATAGCCGTGCTTTTTGCAAGCCCAAAGGGAATTAATTGGTGGAAAAAATGACACCAGGGATTAGCGAAATGGAGTTTCCATAAAAACTATCGATAAAAAACTATACAATTCATGCCCCTATAATATAGTTTTTCTCCGTGCTTAAGTTAAGCCTCGAGAATTCTCCGAGCTTAGCTAAGCCCGAAGGCCGAAGGGGATTGATTAGTCTTTTGTTGTACTTAACATGTAAATTGCAAGACAGGACGTCGTTTTTTTCGACCAATTTCCTCCGGGCTTGCACAAAAGCACGGCTAGTATACATATACCTTCACTACTTCTGATATCCGCTTAGTTTAAGCTTAGTTTACAGTCACCGTATGAAATAATATTCTATGAGTCCAAAAATGTTTGCATGTCAAAATTATTGAGGTGATTAAAATAAGCACGGGAACTGTATAACGAGTAAAATTGAAAATTGTATCAGATTCTTTGGAGATGTCTCAGCTCTTTTTTCGCACAGAATTAATTGCCCGCAACATTAAATTGTGTTCGGAAAGGTGACATTTGAGTTTTTGGGTTTATGTTTGTTGTTTCCTTCATTATAGCATGGATTTCTCTGATTTTTGGCTTTTTTGTTTGTTTTTTGATGCGCAAACATCAATGCCGGCGCGCGTTAGAGTAAAAAAAAACGTAGATTTTCCTCTGTGTGACGTTACGAGGCCACACTTTACGATGTAGCATGGTACGTTACGATAATCTGCATAGTAGGATAATGGGTACGTTCAGCGACAAAAATTTTAAGATATTTATCAAGAAAACTGGTCCGTTTTGGATCCGCGCACGAATTCAACAACGTATTGACGACTTCGCATATGGATCCTGCACCTGCGCTTGGACATACGTTGATGTTTACACATATTAACTGGAGTCCCGGGACTCAACATTTTAGTTTATGTTAGGTATATCTGTTATAAACTGGCATTTCCCTAGTCTTGTCCTTCGGAAATGTGCTTTTGCCTTTTTGTTAAACTTATTTCCCATTTAGTTTATTGAATTTGTACATTTATGTAAATCTCTAGTAAAAACAATAAACAAATGAGTTCCGCAATTGACCTGGGACCTACAGTAAAACCTGTATAAGTGCCTTCCTCTATAAAGGCCTCATTTTGAGAGGTACTTATGCGGGTTAGGCGTTTATAAAAAGCCGCTTAAGTGCACAAAAGCACTTATCGCTATATTTACAAAATTGACAGTAAAAAACATTTAATGTTAGGTATTTAAAAAATAGGAAAAAACATTTTATCAACTAACTAGTATCGGTAACCTGTTAAAAAGCGAACTTTGTAATTACAAAGTAAAATAATCAGTTACTTTGGTTTGTGTTACGTTAAGCAATCTGATTTTAATCATTTTTTATTCAAGACGCTCCATTTCACCATCAACTATGTTGTTGCATGAAACACAAGGAAGCGCTAGATGAAAAGAAGTTTTTGTCTTTTTCTGCTGATTTCAACTGTGTACTTAAAAGAATTTTTTTTCAGGTAAATTTCAGTAAAAGAATACAAAATAAAAGGCAACTAAGCGGAGAAGGTAGTTAAGCGAAAGGTACTTTATTAGATGAGTCTTATATGAAAAAATCCTCAAAATTAAAATGTTGGTTCTCAAAAAAAACCGTACTTATGTGTGTTAGGCACTTATGCGATAGGCACTTATCCTTGTTTTACTGTTTACGATTATCGATCATTTCGAATGCTTCTGAAAGTGTTCACTTTTCACCAGATGACAGCTCTTCTTTTGAAAAGGAGAAACAATCGATTCTGATTTTTTTCTAAACAAAATTGATTCTTTTCTGTCAAAACAAATCTTGCATTTTAAGCACGATTTCACACCGATTTGCACACACACTATAAAGATTTCACGTTTCTAATACCTATATGTCAAATTGAAATTCGGTAGTTTTTTTTTGTTTGTTCCAATGGATTCTACATAATAAAAAAAAATATACAGCAATATTTTCAGTCAATTCAGCTATTAAATAATCAATTGCAGCTGTCAAGTAATACACACATAATCACACAAGAAAATTCGATCCATTTCAATTGATTCATTTGAAGCGATTCGGTTCCGAAAAAAATCGATTCAGTTAAGAAGAAATTCGATTTCTTTGTTGAAAGGAATTCGACATAAAAGAAAGAATCAAAACCAGAAGCACGCACACGTAGTCACACATGGGCACACTTTTAACGTCGAAATCGTGAGTTATTAGTTTTTGTTATTTAATTTTGGAATTTCGATTGGGTGCATTTGTGATTAAATTTGACCCACTTTATTTTATTTATTTATTTTTATTATCTATTTAGGAGTATAATTATATGTTCTCCACACATAACATATAATACTCTCTCCATTTTCTTCGAAAAAAGGGTCAAAATCTTCCAAATTAATATTCGCCAAGTTTACAAATAAAGAAAATTTAAAACAACTCGAATTTTGTATCTGCATTTGATATTTCCCAAATACAACAAAGTATTTATTTTTAAAGAGCTTTTCCAGCCTCCTGATCGAAATTTTGCATAAATGGTCTTGCGTACTGACTATCAGTCCAGTTCTCCATCTCCAACCAAGGGTTAAAGGGGCTAGGTTCCGAAAATCCAAAGCAATACTACCGTAGCTAGATGAAAATGCTGGCAGTGTTTTAGCACCTTATCTTTTAAATGTCGCGTTTAGTGTATTAAACACAAGAATTCGATATTGACAAGTCGACTTAGTGATAACCTTTAAACTTATTATTATTTCTGAATGTAAACAATGTAGAACATATGCCTTTAAGTTGTAATTGTATAATGTTATTCATTAGCCTTACATTATAAACATTAATGATCCACTCACGACAAAGTTACGTCTTATCAAAATAATATAATAGAGTGATAAGAAACTACCGGCCGGCTGGCTGGTACTAAGACGTTGGGATTATAATATTTTTTCTCGATGATTCACGAACCGCGTGCCGATTATTGAATACTGTTTTGGTCTGGACGATAGATGTATTGTGTAATTTTACGGAGTTGTAATATTTTTACTGATAACACGTGATAATTTTGATTTGCTTGTTATATCTGGAAATAGACAATATGAATGAATAAGGGCCGGTTTCACAGTCGACACTTACCGGAATAAGTGGCATTTAAGTTTCCCATATTATGAATTTAAGCTAAATTTTATAGCCAGCGTAAGTGGACCTTAAGTCACCATCATCGGAGACTTAAGTGCCAGTTATTCAGGTAACAGTGCACTGTGATATTGAGAATTAGGGCCAGTTTCACAGTCGACACTTACCGGAATAAGTGGCACTTAAGTTTCCCATATTAGGACTATCGGCTAAGTTTCATAGCCAGAGTAAGTGGAACTTAAGTCACCAACATCGGAAACTTTTTTTTTTTTTTTTTATTTAATTTAGCGCGCACTAAAGGGGTTATGACTACCCTTAATATGATATACACAGCACGAGCGATTAGGTAGATTGGAGGGGATTGAAAAGGAGATACCGATGCACATTGGTTTTAAATGTGTGAAGATCACAATGGGAGGGGAAAACAGGGCTGGGTAGAGCATTCCACATTCGTGTAGTGCGACTAAGGAAAGAATCTCTGTACTTAACAGTACTTAAGTGCCACTTATTCAGGTAACAGTGAACGGTGATATTGGGAATTAATCTCTCAAATTCCCCACTTAAGTGTCACTCGTCTGACTGTGAAACTGCACCTTAATCTTTCACATTCTCCACTTAAGTGTCACTTTCCTGACTGTGAAACTGGCCCTAAAAGACATTGGCGGAACAATTGTGTTTAGAAAGATTGTTATATGGATTATAAGCCGTTTGGTCAAGTGAAACTTTAATCTGTTATTAAGCTTAAGCTAAGTTGTTCAAAACGTAGTTCAAATATTGATCCGTTGTTTAGAAATTTTAACTCTCCGATTTCGGAGGTTTAACAATAATAGCACAAGTTTGTGTTAATAGTCAATTACATGTTTTAACCATCGTTGAACCCCAGTTAATATAACGAAATAGGTGATTGAAAATATTTGAACAACGTTTATACAACTAGCCCTTAGCTGATTAGTTATACGGAATGCAACCAAATTTAACCATCTTTCTGCAGCAGAAACCAGACTTTATCCCCAGAAACCGTCAGAATTCCTACTTCGGGTCAGGATTTCGAAATACATATATCCTAGTTCAGAAATTTTACGGGTTAACAACCCGATTTTCAGAGCTATTTGTCAGGAGTAGAATCACTTCAGTTAATTAAAAAAAAATACATTATGATGTTCTGTCGTTTTCCCTAAATCCAGACACCTTGATTCTGTTGATCGGATTAATACAAGGTGGCACAAAATTAATCATCCAATTTCGTTTTTGAATTGCTTTTTTACTAAATAAAAAAAATGATTTTGAGTGATGGAAATCTTTAATTGGACCTTTACAATTTTTTCTGTTAAGTGGAAAAGATGATATCAGTCAAGTGGCTGCTGCCAGTGTTGATACACATTTGTGCCTGTTTTATCGCATTTTCCATAACTTTCCTCAAGATTTCCGGTAATAACTGTTCGCAGTCCTGTCGAATATTCTCCTTAAGGGCGCCGATTGTCTGAGACGTGTTGGCTTAAAACCGCGACTTCAAGTAGCCCCATCAATGAAAGAAATCTGGGATGGTTAAATGGGGCAATTTTGCTGGCCATGCCAAATCGCAAAAACGGGAGACTACGCGACAAGGATCCAGGAATCGCTTTCTTCACAAGATCCATTGTGGCTCTTGTTGTGTATGCGGTTGCACCGTTATGTTGAAACCACATGTTCACCAAGCCCCGCTCATCCAATTCCGGCAGTGAGAAGTCGTTTGTCATGACACTTTTGGTTCGCAAGCGTCCTTTAAAAATTATGGCCCAATCACTCCAACCGCGTGAACGCAACACCCCACACAACACAATAGGTTTGTTCAGTGACAAAATAGTTAGATTAGAACAGAACAGAATAGAACAGAACAGCACCGATTCGTGGTAAACGTCAGAACAAGTTAGAACAGGAAATCTGTTCTAAGTTGTTCTACCTAAAAAGCTAGTACAGAAAATCCTGTTCGAAACTGTTCCAAAGTGTTCTAGACAGCCTCACTGAACAGCAATCCAGAACAGTTTAGAACAGAAAATTCCTCATTGAACAGCAAAAAGTTGTACTTTTCTGTTCGAAACTGCTCTAAACTGTTCCGAACAGCCTCGCTGAACAAACCTAATGGCTTTGAGTGGATATAATGGCTCTTCGTGCATTACACGCGGATTTTTAGTGCCCCAGAAACGAATATTTTGCTTATTGGCGTAACCGTATGTACCTGGATTACATGGGTCATTTTACTGAAGAGCGCATCGGTGACACAGGTAGATTTGATGTGTGTAATAAAGAGAAGGTAGATTTTACCCGAATTTCATTTAATATTTTCGGATTCAGTATGAAAGGTGTGAGTGAGATATATATGGAGTTTAAGGGTGTGAGATAGGGAAGGGTAGATTGAAATGAAAGGATTTTTCTTCACCGTGTAATCACGAGTTCAGTAAAACGACCTTCAGTAATCAGGCACTATAAGTGGAAATGCGCCTCGTCGCTCATGATGATTTTCGACACAAAATCACCCTCTCACTTGTTGAGATTCAAGATGGCTTGATAGCGGAGTATAGTATAGCGCTCCATTGCTTGTCTGTTTGTATACTGAGGCTGTTTAGTTCACTTCACAAATGTCCAATATGATTGACGTACGACACCATTTGAAAAATTATAACACCTTCCGATAGGGTTATTGATTTTGCGCCACCTTGCACAACTCAAGATATATGCTTTTAAAGCGGTTTGGCACTTACCGCAGAGAGTTTGATCTATGACTAAAAATGTTTAAAATTGCAAATTGAACATTCTTCTGTAACTTTTCTCAATCCGACCAATAAATAAACAATCAGTGAAATAATGGTAATTTGGCAAAACCCACTGAATAAATGACAGCCAATTTGACAGATGTAGCTTCAACAATATGGCTGCTATCAACTGTCAAAGTTCAGAAGTCCCTTTTGCTGTTGGAAGACCTTTTATCATATGTAACTGTCAAACTCCAAGAATTTACCGGTAAAATTTAGAATTTTTCAGAAAAATTGATAAAAATGCAAACATTTTTTTGTTTTCATAAATTTGAATTATGAAACATATACGGATTTTTACCAATGTTAACCGGTAAATTCTAGAATTTCCAGATTTCGGGGTTTTACAGTGACGTATATTACATCCAGAAACTAAACACTTATCCCTTATAACTAAACTATAGATAGTATGTTATTTAAATCTAGTTCTATTTCCATAAAATTTCTTTAACAACATTTATATTATATTCCACATATTGCATATACTTTTTTAAGATCCGTCATATTGACCAAATTTCCTCACCCAATGAAGAACACGATCAATGCAGCGCTATTATGAATGACATACCACGTATTAAATTTGCCAGCGGGGGTACATATACGTACGGAGCATTAAAGGATGCTCAGGTTTGATTTGACCATTTTTGTATAAATAATGTTTTAAATAATCATAATTCTAGAAAATATTAAGTACTGCACGCTCGAAAAGCCGAAAATATATTTTTTTAGTGACAGATGGATTTTCTAATGGCAAGGATCCAATGCCCATTGCTGAAGAATTAAAATCCAATAATGTAACCATATTTACAATTGGCATACTATCAGGAAACCATGATGAACTGTATAACATTTCCAGTAGTCCTAAGGAGAAGCATAGTTTTTTTTTGGGAAGCTTCAAAGAGTTTGAAAAGTTAGCTCGGGGAGCGCTTCTTCAGGGTGAGTTAAGTGTTGTTGTTATTTTTATATATTGTGCTTTTAAATTTTATTTAACTTAGACCATAAACTTGGCTATAGTATTAAACTAAGTAATCCAGATCGATGTAATATACTATGTAATAACACACATTCAAGTTTGGATCGTAATGGCACGTAAGAACTTTTTTTGTAAGATTAAGGACACTTATCTAAAACTTTTATTCATTTTAAGGACTTCTTGCTGTGACGCTTTGGCGAGCTGTGAGTGTCGTATACCATCAGGACATTACGCCTGCACCTGTCCAGACGGATATATTGGGGATGGATTAAAAGATGATTGTATACGTAAGTGACCAACTGACAAATTATGTATTTCAGAAAAGAAGTGAACTGATGGAACAGATTAGGTCACCCTAATTCCAGAAGCATGCCAATTGATAACAGAGTTTTGTTTATAAAAGAACTTTTTATTCGGCCACGCAGGGTCATGGCCATCCACCGGTGGGCACGCGAAGTGCATTAATGCACCCCTACTTTTAATGCCGATAATTTAATTTAATTTAGGTGGGGGCAAAACCCCCATTTATTCGGCTTAATGCAAGCTTAATCTAACTTAAAACTAAGAACTTAATCTAACTTTAAAATTACGAAGCTTACAGCTAAGATAGGGATGTATTGGGGGAAGGATTGAGTAAACGGAGTTTAAGACTGAACTGTTATAATTTGGCATTTCTCTAGTTTTTTTTTCAATTCATTTTTTATATAAATTGCTTTTGAAGCTTACTGACTGAACACAATAGTGTTACTATAGGTACAATATACATATAGCTGCCGCAGAAAGTGTAAGTTTACTCAACTTTGTGCTACGCCATAGATTTTTTGCTACAGCTCAGCTACAATTTGACATTAGGTGATTTTCTTTTTTCATTCAAAACAGAGTCTGAACTGTCAAAAAAAAAATTAAAAATATTATATATTTGGCTTTATTTTCTTGATGAAACTGGTGAAAAAATGCGTAAGAAAAAATTCTTACAAAACGTTTTTTTTTTTTTCAAATTATAAAAGAACATTTTTGTGTTTAAATTATAATTAATTTCAACTACGCGAATACTTTCACCTGTCTTAATTTATTGAAATGGAGATTAATGAGAGAACCCACACTGGCGCTATGCAAATCTTTGAACATTCTTCAGTCGTCGCATATTCGCGCGAAGGTTTAGCGCCGGCTTAGGAGCCTTTATTGATTTGTTTCATAAGAAAAAACTCAAAAGTGGGACTGACTTTTAATCTTGAAATTATTAATATCCTGAGGCCATTTTGAAATTATGACAAAATATAAGAAAGAAAAGATTTACGCATTCTTTTCTTGACTTCATTTAAATGAATGTGATATTGTACATTATTTTGTTCAATCAAACTGAAATCAAAAAATAGAATACAAATTAGGGATTTTTTTTGTTCCCTAGCAGGAATTTTATTTTGTTGGAATACTATCACTGCTTTATAACATGATTTGGCCATCGGTCGGATCCATATATCCACAGGAATCCCGTCCATCCAAAATCCAAATCAAAGGAGAAGCTATCGGTCGATGGTGAGGAAGAAGACAATGAACTTGAAACAAGGTCACTAAGCATTACTATGGAATTTTAATAAAAATAATTTTATTTTCACAAAAAACAATGGACTAACCCACATGTTTCCACAATGCCTTTCATTCCATATGAAACATTTATCCAATTTAATCACTAATTGACTCCGAACTCAAGAAGTCAATGGTTAACGGTAATGAGGACAATAAAGACAAAAATTTCACTAATTAAACTTCATTATTTGTATTTATTTTATTAAACAAATGCCTTATCAAAAGTAAACAATGCTAGCGAAAGGCCAAAACGAATTTAAACTGACGAGGAGAGGATGACGTTTAGAAATGTCAATTTGGTTTGTGTGCAAGTGTGTGTGAAAGTATGTGTAAATCTGCCAATAAATCGAGATTTGAAAGATCAATCGAGAAAAAAAACAGACCAAGAAAAAAATCAATTTTTTTGGTTGTTAGGAACGTAAAATCTGAAAAAGATCAAGTTGACCCCCATAAAAATCAATTTTTTTGGTTGTTTGGAAAACCACATCAGTTTGTCGGTGAGAAGGGCAAGAAGTAAGAAATGAAAATGAAATCTCCCCGGTCAACGATTCGAGGAGATTTTTTTGACATTCCTCTTCACACACACAGTAGAGTGTGTTCGACCAAGCTATTTTAAAAGAAAACTACAGAAAGTTTCCAAGATTTTGTTTCTTCGTGTGGACGGTACAGGAGATTTTTAAGGAAATTAAAAGAAAACGTCAAAAAAATCTCCAGCAACTTGTTTCCTCGTGTGAACGGAGACTATATTTTTTCGTTCAGAGAAAAATATTTGGTTTTTGTTTCGACCAAAAAAATAGATTTTTTTTTGATTTTGTTGATTTGTGACAAGTTTTTCCTTTCCTCTCGATTTCGACCAAAAAAATAGAATTTTTGTCGATCTGAAGTCGATTTTGCAGATCCCGATTTTTAGCAAGATTTACACAGATTTTCACATGCACTTGCACACACATCAAAGAAAAGTGACTTTTACCAGTGTTGTTTTAAAGAAGGCACTCATACAATCATAAAACAAAATAAAATCAAGTTTTGTAAGATTTAAGATCTGACACCCAAATCTGAATTGGTTGAAACGAAAGCCACATCAGAGTTCGAACTACTAGCTCAGTGAAAATCGGCTGAGCATTCTATAGGTCTGTTTGGTAACGTGAAATTTTTCACAAATTTTCACAATTTTCTGCAAAAACCCATAGGAAAACAACACAGTTTCGTGAAACTTGGTGAAAGTTTTAGACACCAAACAGGCATAGTGAGTAAAAAGCTGAACACTAAACGTCATAAGCGAAAAGAGGAAAAAAAGGAAAACAATGGTGCTACAAATTAAAATAGCGGATGAAACGGTTGGCAATCGCGCAGAAGGTAGGTCTTATTAATAAATAACATAGAAATATTTTATTTTTTAATGCATTAAAACTTATTTCAATGTTCAAATGGACCAATCCGATGCTTTTGTTCTTAAACTTTTGACTTGAATTTTCTTTCATTCATGCTTTGTGAAGTTTGACAGTTTAAAGTTGACAAATGTCATTTGTTGACAGCTTGGTTCTCAAATGTGTTTCAAAAATATATGCCTGTTTGGTAACTTAAATTTTTCACCAAGTTTCGCAAACTTGTTTTTTTTTTTGTATGGGGTTTGGCAGCAAATTGTGAAAAATTGTGGAGCGCTCAGAACACATTCAGTTTAGAGTATGTTCAGAGCTTGTGCGACATGCTCAAGCTCTGATGTTTAGAGCTTTCTTCCGAACGAAAAAAGAAAAACGGTTATTTTAGAGTTGTACAATATTTTTGTACCCTTCAACTTTGACAGTGCTAAGTGTTATAGAAGATTTATCAACAGCGACAGCCCACACCATTGTTGTCAGTCAGTTAGTAATACGCACTTACTTAATGTAGGTATAACTTTAGAATATTATTTTTGATTCTAGCTTGTCCTTCGAGAGCCTACTGGTCTCATTCACAAACGTGTTTAGCTTGCCCCGATATAAACCATCGAACATTTGTGACTCCAGCTGTAGGTATTGAAGGTTGTGTATGCAAGCCGGGCTTTAAACGAACTGCTGATCATCGATGTGAAGGTAAAAGAGCCATAACTATAGATTACCGAAATATCACGAATGTTATTATTTATTTTATTTTAAGGAATAACGTGTCCAAAACTCAGTCCACCGGTTAATGGTTACTTTGTTACTCAGCCTGCCACTTGTGCTAATGTTCTTAACGCTGCTTGTGGAGTTCGATGTAAATCTGGATATCATATAACTGGTAAAAATGTTCTTTTCTTTTTTTTTAAAGCATTTTAACATAGTTAACATTTTGGTCTATTATAGGAAGTAGCCTTCGACTTTGCCAGGAGAATGGAACTTGGTCGGGAACTGAGGCAAAATGTGTATGTAAGTGAAGTATAAAGCTACATATACAGTCTTTAATATAACATACTTATTGTTAGATATTTATTTTTAGTTATTTTAAGTTATTCTTTTTGTCTGCTTTATTGTTTTCTTGATAACTTAACTCCGATTTTAAAAAGGTTACTTAAACTAACCAGCAGCGGGGTATGTCTCATTGTTTTCATTTTATGAGTAGGTAAATACGTACAATAAAACCAAAAACGTCAGTCTTCGACTCCGGTTCGGTTGGTTGGGTCTATATTTATGTCAATGCTACAAATGAAGACGTTGAAAGAACCTTAAAATATAACATTGTAAGGTCCAGTTTTTCAGTGCATGAGTTAACTCTGAGTTAAATCAGAGTAAGTTAATCCTACAAATATGTTTAATCCCGATTTAACTCAAAAGTAGTAGATATTAATGTCTCGCTATCGAATTCAAGATGGTGCCTATATGAAAATAACCCTTTTCATAGTCTTGTACATCGATTTGAATAGTGTTTCAGGAGTTAACTCGGGTTTAACACAGAAATTATGATAATCTCGCACTAAAAACTGGGCCTAAGACTGGTATATTCAGGCCTATGTATTATTCACATATAAACGTAGGTACATAGTGCTTTAAATAACAACTGACTTCATTTTTGTTTTAAAGTTATGAAATTACACGACCGTGAAGATATGTGTTAAAAACTAACTTTTTTACTCAAAAATTTGGACTAGCTACTAACAAATATTTATTTCAAAATTTAAATAAATTCAAACTATAGGTATATGTCGTATGTATGTACATCTCATCAAATCTCATCAGTCGATTTAGTTAGACCATTTATATCTCAACAACGACTGGACCGATTTTAATGATTTCTGATTTGTTAGATTCTTCTCCGCCCGAATAGCAGAATAACTATTAAGATATTGGAAAAATTCACTTTGTAGGGTGAAATGGGGTAAACTGAAAAAGACGTATCTGATTGAAAAAAAACTCTACCTGCGTTAAACAGATTACACTGTGTTACTTTTGAAGTGACCTAGTAGAGGTTGTGGATATGACAGAATACATATTATGGCACTTGAAAACTTTCATTGACCCTCAAAATTTCAATTCATTGGCAAAAAAACGTTTTTTAATGTTTTCAGGCTTCAATGATTTTTTCTCAGTAATTTTTCAACCAATTTTAGATTTTTTTTTTTTAAATTTCAAAAAGAAGAGTGTGTTAAAAATATAAACTTTTATATTAATACTACAAAATTGTGTGCAGAGTTTTACTTGCTCTATTGGGCAAGTATTGCTTTCGTGAAAAAAAAATTGATGTTGTAATCAAAACTAACACTACTAAAATCGAAACCCACAAAAAAGTGGGTTTCGTCATGCCGTCCGTCGGTCGGTACGTCTGTGGGTTCACAGTAATTTGAGCTATAGCCTAGACGGGTGGACCGATTTGCTTCAAATTTGGTACAGATCATTTTTATGTGATTCCCTAGAGGGAAAACTCAAACTTTTGTTTCAGCTCATCTAGAACGGGTAGCTGCCATACAATCATTTTGGTTTTATCAAATTTTCTCAAAAACGGCTCTAACGATTTTAATTAAATTTCGTACCTGTAATAACCAAGTCAATTATAAAAAAACTGCTTCTCAGGTTTTTCTCAAAAAAATCACGTTTTTTGAGAAAATGGTCATATTTTTGGGTTATTCGCGTATATCTTTCCCATCGTTAAACTTATTTTGTTATGTTTTTGCAATCTGATGCTTCTCAATAATTTAAAATTTAAAATTTTAAAATTTTTAAAAACATTTTTTTATAAACAAAAAAAATCAAACAAAAAATCAATTTTTTAGTGCTTTTGGCTCATTTAATATTTTCTCGTTAAACATAAATACGTCATGCATCTTCAATGTGGGGTTACACACAGTATTTAACCACAAGAGCAAGTTCTTGTGATCAAGACCGTTTTAAAACTTTTAAGACCGTTTTGGATCTTTAATTTTAAAGTTATTTTATGCTGAACCTATTAAAATCAGTCAGAAATCGTAGAAGCTAAATGAATTTTTTAAGATATTCTCTAGCGTATCTCTTGGAACATAACTACTTACATACATAATGAAGGGTTTTTCAATAAGGGCGGGTAGATGTTGAAAATAAAACAAGCTGAAATTGTAGAAAAATCTAAAATTGCTCGAAAAATGACCGAGTATGAAACCGTTGAAGCCTAAAAACATTAAAAAAAACGGGTTTTAGACAATAAATTGAAATTTTGAGGGTCTATGATTTTTTTCAAGTGCCTTAATATGATGTATTCTGTCATATCTACAACCTGTACTAGGTCACTTCAAAAGTAATAAAATAGTGTTATACTTAGGAAATGGCTTCAAAGATATTTTTTTTAAATTTGATATTTGTAGTGTGAAATGGGGTAAACATTAAAATTGTCCGCTTAGGAAATGGCTCTAGGGATATTCTTTTTCAAAATTATTTATTTTAAGGGTGAAATAGGGTAAAAATAAAAAATATCCGATTTAAGAAATTATTTTTGTGTTAAGGAATATTTTTTTCAAAAATTTCGTATTTATAAAGTGAAAGGGGGTAAAAACGGAAAGTGGTATCCGATTTCAAAAATTATGTATGTGTTTCAAATGTTATTTTAAAAAAATATTTTTTATAGAGGGAAATGGGATAAAAATAAAACAGTGGGTTTTGAATACAAACATTATTTCTATGTTGGGAAAGTAATAACGGTTGTACTTAGAGGATCATGTTTTTACATATTTAGCCATTCATAGATTAAAATTTAAACCCATGAAGTAGTATTCGATCACAAAACTTAGCTTAAATATTTATTTATTTTTTTCTTTTGTAATTTTATGCGAAGCTTAAGTTTGTCTACCCGTGCGAAGCCGGGCGGGTCAGCTAGTTAATTAAAGATTGAAGTGAAAAAAAACATTATAATTTCGATATTTTCTTTTCAATTTTAACCCTCGTTTCTTTAGTAAAATCATGTCCAAGCCTTTTGGTGCCCCTCAATGGCACGATCACTTGTCAGAATCATGACGTAGAACTTCAATCATTCGAATACTCCCTAAAGAATGATACTTTTATGGAAGCTTATCTGGATGACGAGAAACGACGTACAGAAGCAATGCCCATCGATACAGAATGCTCTTACATTTGCCTTCCTGGACACTATATTGTTGGTTCAAAGAATAGAAATTGCCTGCCTCTATCCAAATGGGATGGTCGACAGACGACGTGTAAAAGTAAGCGCTGATGATTTTGCAAAACAATATTGAAATAAGGTAGGTTTTTTTTTTTTAAATCTGAAACTGATTTCTTTTTCAGCGATTATGTGTGCTCCTCTGCCAAAGCCGAAATTTGGAAAATTTCAGCAATCAGAATGTACACGAGGTAAACAACCCCATGGAACCAATTGCACCCTCGTTTGCCCGGAGGGATATACTCTAAAAGGTGCAGAAACACGTGTTTGTAGTGGGAAAAAGAATGGTTTTTGGACACCGAAATACAAAAATTCTAAATGCGTTGGTAAAACATAAAGAATTCTCCCAGTTTTAATGCTATTTGAACTTTGTATTTTTTTTTAATTTTTGCAGACATAACACCACCAAAGCTTGTCTGTCCCGATAATTATACTCTAGAGTTGCCCCCAAATAGTGACTCAATTTTTGTACTATCTTTACCACTACCTTTACAAGTTCAAGGTTAGGATTGATAATAACATAACTTTAATTCTCTTGATTTTTTTAAATTATCCTTATTTGTATAGATTCTTCATCGTCGAGTGTAAAAATTTGGACGAAACCATCAATAGACGATGCAACAGGAGTAGGTCTTAAAATCGGTCACCACTTATTTACATATTTTGCAAGTGATCAATCTAATAACAAAGCCGAGTGTAACTTCCGCGTGACTGTTCTTGACAATACGCCACCAAGTGTAGAAAATTGTATTGATTCAGAAGAATTTTGGATTACATCAGATAATATGACTTCGAAAATTGAATGGGAAGAACCAAACTTTGTGGATAATTCTAAGGAAGATGTTGATGTTAGAGTTTTAACGGCATTGGATCCGCGAAAAATGACAACACTTGTTGCAGGAGAATATCCGATCTTGTACACTGGACATGATCGATCGAAGAATTACAATGAATGCCTACTAAATATAACAATCAAAGGTTAGTATATGTGTCTAGATTGGGAGTATATTAATATATATAAAGGATTTGACTAATGACATTATACCAATTTTACGTATTGGCAATATTTATAATAGTAGTCGTGTTTTTTGAAGGAGTGAATAGGCAGCTCAGCAAATTTTTACACTTAAACAACAACAAAATTAAGAGTGAATATAATTTTGGTCAGTAATTAGATTGAACATAGAGTGGATATAAATTGTTGAAATGTTGAGATGTTTAGGTGACGCTTAATTCGGTTGGAGGAAAATATTCGTCCCCGAATGGTTGGTAGCCATAGATTTTTTGATTTACAATGGGATGTGTTCTTAAATGCATTCCGGGTAAACAAAGTCGGCTGTATATACTTTTTTCTCAGACATGCGCTAAGGCATTTCGTTTCGAAATACAAATTGAGCAGAAAGCTCTAAAATTACCCTTTTCAAAAAAATAAAATCTCAAAATTTTCGAATTTTTCAGAGGTTTTTTAATCCATCGTCATCATAGCCATCCTTCAGTGGAATTTGACATTTGATCGTTTGACAGATAGGGGACAAATTATTTTCGATCGCATCGAGAATATTTCATTCCAAATGTCAACCGACTGCCCTGAAAATGCATTTTTCCGGAGCAGAAAATAAAATTAAAAAGTTTAGAATTTTTCAGAGGATTTTGAATTCATCGTCATCTTAGCCATCCTTCAATGAAATTTGACAGTTTATTACTTGATAGTCTACATAAACTACGATTGGTTTCGGAATTACTGGCCTTGTTTTGAAAAGAAGAATTATAGTGGATTTACATTGATCTTCATGCGAGCTCTGCAAAAAAAACAGGGATGTGAGATTTAAAGTTACATTTATTGAATAGAGAGATAAGACCAAAATGCAGAGAACTTCATAGATGAAGATTAAAGGACTCATTCGTCTTTTTTGGCATAAGTCCATCCCCCTCTACTTTTCTTCAAATTTGCAGATGAAGATTCATGTAAATCCATCATCAATCCATCTGAATTCAACTAAAAGCGTTGACAAATATGGAATTGATTTTCCACTGGACATTAACTATCTCCCGTGTAAGCCAAGTGCAAAAATGTACCTTCGAACGCTCCCGAACACATTTCAAAACATATAACGAATGTTGGTTCCATGTGAATATAAATTTTCATCAATTGGTGAGTGTAGAAGTAGTAAAAAGACCTAGTTTATTGTTAGGCACATAAAGTATTATGTTGTTACCTCTTCTGTTTCGTTATCCATCATATCAATTATTAAAGTTTGTTAATTTTATAATTGTCACTGATTATTGTTTGTGAAAGATAAGAAATTTATCTTGACATCTAATGTCATTAAACTTGTCACAAATATTCATCAGTCCCTATTTTCTTATCTCAAACTTTATTCTCAATTCTAAAGATTATTGGTAATAAGGGAGCAATCATTTTGGATGTCTTCGAGAATCTGATGAAGAGTTAACTTTCAATACAGGTATAGGTACAGCTTTCTCGCGGAAATATACTGATGCTTCATATCTGGAATGCGTGGAACAATATACTAAATGATTTTCGAACCAACTACAGGGTGTCCGCTGGGAAGGTGTACTACTTTGTTTTGCCGCTATTTTGTTAAACATTATTCTTGACAGTTAATATTTGGCAGTCGTGAAGTAGACACGTGGCAATTTTTTAATCTTTAATCGTTAAATTTTTGTTTTAATCGTTTAAACACTTTATCAAAATCAATCATCGATTACTGTGACGATGAGAAAGTTACGTGAAATTTTTGGGAGAAACAACAAAACGCACTATTTATCGTGTAGTGAATGATTTCGAAGAAAGAGGGTCTGTAGGTGATAGGCCCAAGCATGGACCACATAACGTACTGCAAGATCGGCTGATAACATTACTGCTGCTCAAGGAAGTGTTACTTCTTTGAAAATGAAAACGGCGTAACGGTAACTGTGAATGGGGAGCGATATCGTGATATGATTGAAAACTTTTTAACGCCACAACTACATGCTTTGGGCTTGATTAACATGTGGTATCAACAAGACGGTGCCACATCGCATTCAGCCAGGATTACAATGGAATTACTGCGAGACCTCTTTCTACAACAAATTATTTCAAGAAATGGTGATGTTGATTGGCCTTCAAGGTCGACTGATTTGACTGCTCCGAACGTCTTTTTGTGGGGATATCTGAAAAGGAAAGTTTATGCAAACAAACCAGAAACTCTTGAGCAACTCACACAAAATATTCGTGATGAAATTAATGAAATACCGAGTGAAATGTGTATGAGAATGTAATGAAAAATGTGCTCAAAAGGGCTCGCATTTGTGAGACTAACAGAGGCGGACATTTACCTGATATTGTATTCCATACATAATTGCCGACATTAAATAAAACATTTATCAATATAAGATCCATTCACTTTCATTTAATCAAAAATTATAAACAAACAAAGTAGTTTATGTATACCTTCCCGGCGGACACCCTGTATATAGAACCAACGAATTTGATATACTAAGAAGGCAGCTTTAGAGCAAAAAATATATAGAAATTATCAACAGTAGCCGGAGTTCTGCCGAATTCTGGAAAAAAAATCTTCGCCCAAGCATCAAGTCTTGAAAACCGTTCCAGCAATATCGCTTCTTAACCCAACGATAGGTTCACCTCTATGTTCATGGCTCTGCTGCGGTAATTCTGAATGAGTTCTTAGACGTTCTTTTATCAATACAGCAAGTTCAAGAAGTCATTACCAGCTCCAAAGTGAATAAGGCCGCTGCTGGGGATGACTAAATATCCCTTCTGAAATTTACAAATACTTGATAACTTACGATGACTTCATTTCATTTCTTACCATTGAATTCAATCGAATTTTAAAGACTCAACTATTCCAGATCTTTCAAAAAACTAAAAAAAAAAATGTCTACGCTACAAATTGTATAGGACTTTCATTCCTTAATGTCCGTAATAAGCTATTCGCCGGGCTTATTGACAACAAGCTGACTCAATGGGTTAGGCTGGATTCCGGAAAATTTCTCTCAACATAAGATCACATACAAGGTCATAATGTGAATATGCCATTTTTGCATATTTTGAACCCCAATTTAGCATGATTCCCAAAAATTTATAAAAATTTTGGAAATCTCGTGATCTGCAAGTTTTATTTTGAAACTACATACATTATTCAGGCACTCTACTTAAACAGAAGAATTTTTCTTTTAAAATTTTCTTCATATTGTAACGATTTAATAATTACCCAACTACTTTGAATTTGAAACAAAAGAAAATCATCTAACCGTTTGCAGCGCCATCTCTAGGAAAAGCTAAACACCCAACTTTCAACCGTTTACAGCGCCATCTTGTGATTCAGCTGAGTATCAATTCCAATGTTCCATCTGTCAGCGACTGGAATGGAAACTACTAGAAGGAGATATACTCGAATATTCCAGTGGATACTAGTAAAGACTAGAACTATTTAATTCCCTACATAAGGAGATGTTTTCGAGCGAGTAGGGACAGTTGAATTTTGAATGTGATAAGGATAACGTAAAGTAAGAAGTAAAAGTGTATCCGGAAGTGAATTTTAAATTGCATACTATTGTGATTGGAGAATAATAAAATAGATTTGAAGTGAAATAAAGTGTGTGTTTTGTAAAGTAAATAAGTGGACGTTATTATTTAAAGGAAATAAGTTTTACTATCGTACCTAGGTAGAACATTACAATATTCTATGTACATAACATACATAATGTTTGTACGTAAGTTTCTCAGCCATCTAGTGTTTTACGACGTTGCATCAATCCCCTTATTATATGTTCGCGTATATCTAGCTTATGACGACGAGCTGTGTATCCGGTACCGCCGGTCGTTATTATTTGAATTTTAAAATTCAATAACAGTTGAACTGACAGTTGTGTCGTTGTTGAGGTTGTGCGGTGGTAGGTTGAATGGTTGTTTGTATAGATAGAGAAAAATATGTAGCTTCGTTACCACATATGAAGATGAGAATGTTTCGTACGTTTTACCCTCCAAAATAATGATTTCTTCCCGCGTCGATGAATAGATGTGATTTGCAACAACAATTTAACCGGTGTCTGAAGATCCATACTGTCTATGTGTGAGGTTTTTATACACACATTGGGCCATCACACACTGGCTCAATTCAACCTGGGGAAATTGTAGTTTGTAGACAAGGGAGATGAAGAGTTTGGAAAGAAACGAACAAAAGAACAAGTTAGAGCAGGAAATCTGTTCTAAGTTGTTCTACCTAAAAAGCTAGTAAAGAAAATCCTGTTCGAAACTGTTCCAAAGTGTTCTAGACAGCCTCATTGAACAGCAAACCAGAACAGTTTAGAACAGAAAATTCCTCATTGAACAGCAAAAAGTTGTACTTTTCTGTTCGAAACTGTTCTAAACTGTTCCGAACAGCCTCACTGAACAAACCTACAGTCTTCTGTGATTTTGTAGTACTTTTACTTTTTAATTTTGTATTGATGTTAATTATTTAACCTGACCCCTTACCACTGGTGGGGGGAAGTCAGATTTATTGTGAACTGGTTACTGAATACTGAACTCTGAGTTCTTAATACTGAACTGTTAATGCTGAACTACTTAATACTGAACTCTTGAATACTGAATACTTAATGAATCGGGTACAATTGGATCTGGCTATTTATACCCAATTGTGGTGAAATACCTTTTGCAATGACCCTGGAGATGGCTTGCATTATGCTGACCAATGATTTCAGCTGTTTTGTCAATTATGCAAAACGAAGCCTTGAGAAGGATGGTTGTTGCAGACTTGTGTCAACAAGTTTGGTTTGGCCTTGATATTTATGATTCGTATGACGACTGTAGTCATCGAATCAATTGCGCAGTTAAATTATTTGGCTGTTTCGTTTATCTGACGAAACAAAGCCTTGAGATGTGATATTGATATCTGCACACTTGTGTCAACAATGCAGATATATTATGATTCTATTTATGAATCATTTAAAGACTTACGATAACTGTAGCCTTTAAGTATGCTGCGTGGGTGATATGTATCTGCTGGGGGCTTGACGAATGTCGATGCCGTAACTATATGTTCCTTTATTCCATATAAAATCTGACACAATTTTTGTTGTATAACAAAGTATTTTTCTTATATAAATTTGACTATCAAACTTATATGACACTTTTGAGACATATTTATTTTTCAAACTTGCCATATCTATATATGATAATGTAATACTGCCTTTATTGATTTTGTATTTTTTGGTTTTAGTGATCAATGAAAAATTTACATAGTTAATCTTCTGTTTTTTTTTTTTTAATAGAGCTTACCTGTGATCCTTTGCCACCTCCAGCAAATGGCCTTTCTTACTGCGCAAAAAACACATCGCATACCTGGTGTGAAGTTACCTGTAATTTTGGATATGCAATTTTTGATGAAGTTAGTGGCGAATATTTGGATAATTTTCGATTATCATGTGATCAAAAACATCCCGGTTGGAAATACCGATCAATTCCCGACTGCACAAGTACGAGTAGATATAAGACGTAAAATTGTCGATCATTTACAAATGTATTGTCAACCTTGTCCTTTTTCTCTCACAGAACTAGATTTACCAGATGCTGCTGGACATTCATTTACTATAGAATTAGATAGCGAAAATCCTCTTTGTGCTAGTAAGGAATCTCAAGAAACTGTAAGTTTATTTTTTTTTTTTTAAAGGAAATGCCCACAAAATATGCCTAATTGATACATATAGTTCGTTGTGAGCTTATCCGATCAGATGAAGGCACACTTATGTAATGATCAAAAGGATTGTGATGTTATCTCAGAAATTCCAGAGTGCATTCAAAAAGAAGAAGATGATCAAAACGAAATTGATGATACTTTACTTGGAGAACGTGAGAAATATCATATTTCCAAAAGAGAAATACCGAGGGAAAATCGTCCGAAAAAAAATAAAAAACGAATTCGATTAAATGTTAAAATTCGACTTTATACAAAAATAAGCAAATCTATGGGCATGTGGGAAAGTGATGCTTCTCCATCAGATAACATTCGTCACATGAAGCATGAATTTCAGAGATTCAATACAAATGAACCATTGAAAAGAGTCCTAGATGACATGCGAATCAATGTGAAGGCACTAAAAATTGAAGAATTTGTTCGTTGTCCCGATGGAAGTATATCGCGGAAGAATATTTGTGGTAAGATCTGTGAATAAATATATAGATTTTATTATGCTTTTATGTATGTTACTGTAAACACCCGGATTGGTTGAAATTCTAAAGTTCATCGGCAAAACAAAAAGCTTACTTTTAAAACATGGCAAAAGTTGAAAAATTTAATTTTATTCCATATATTCTATTTCGGACTTTAACAATATGAATGCACTCTGGCAGGCGTTAATCTTAGCGTAATCCTACAGCTGAAAAAAGTGTGCTGCCCACACACATACCAGACACTACATTCGATTGTGCCAGTGCTGTCGAACACAGAATAGTTGTTGATACTTTTTTCAAATATCTAAATTGAAGACGTCTTGTTAGTAGTGACTACTGACACATCAGTGGAGTATGCATGTGGCGTCTGATGTGTGTTCAGCACAACCTCTTCGGCTGTTCGATTAGGGTTAGGAGGTATTCACCCTTATTCCGTAAGGCGTTTTAGTTAAACGACACGGCTCTAGAAGCTTCAATTGATGTTTTAGTAAAACGACTGCTGTTTTAATGGTTAGAAGGGTGAAGAAAGAATATAACGGTAAAGTTTTAGTTTTACTGTCGTTTTTGTAAAGCGGCTTGCGGAAAAAGGGTGAATATTTATGTTTTGCAGGAAAATAAGCACGGTAACAAAGCTATCTAGATCCCTTGTTAAAACACAACTGATAACAGTATCTGATGCAAAATCAACTAAAGACATCTTATGGCGAATTCCTTTCAAAAAAGAAATCGAATTTTTTCTAAACAGAATCGAATTTTTTTCTGTCGATTGAAAGGAATTCGTATTTCGTAAAAGAATCGATTTTTTTTTGGTGTGATTGTGTTTGTGTTACTTGACAGCTACAATTGAGGCAAAACGTGAAGAAATTTTTCACAAAACTATTAAGGTTGTTTGTTTTTGTTGTGAGAAAATATTTTACCAATAGAATTAAATTAATAAATAAAATATATTAGCCAGCTTATACGGTGCCAATTTGTTGGTGCATTTTATTTGTTTGAACTTCTATTTGCATATATATTTTTAAAGAAAATTGTTATTGAAAAGTTTTCACTTGCACTGAAAGTTTTTAACACGTCTTTCAATCGCGAACGCTATTTTTTTTTTGTCAAATTTGTGTTTGATAATGAACAACGCACAATAAATTATTTTTAAAGCTGTATTGACTGAATACTTTGTTAAATTATGTAGAATTCGTTGCAACCAAAAAATAAAAAACTCGTCTTCCAAAAATTTCAATTTGACGTATTAGAAATGTCAAGTCTTCATAGTGTGTGTGCAAATCAGTGTGAAATCTTGCTAAAAACGCAAGAATTGTTTTGACAGGAAAGAATCGATTTTGCTTAGAAAAAATTCGATTCTGTTTAGAAAAAATTCGATTTCTTTGTTGTAAGGAATTCGCCATTAGATTTTGTTTAGATAGTCAGATGAAGCCTATCATATGACAACTTGAACACACGCAATTCAAGGATTTTGAACAATCCGGGGGCTTACAGTAACATAAATAAAACTTCATTGAACTACTTTATTTGCAGTCCAATGCGCTCGAGGAACCTATGAAGATGCAGCTTTGAATGTCTGCAAGTTGTGCCCATTGGGAACTTACAACCCTAAATATGCGCAAATTATGTGTTCGAAATGTCCTCCACATTTTAATACAAGAAAAGAAGGACGTCTTAATCAAACCGATTGTATAGGTAATCAATTTGGGTTTTCAAAATGCTTGAATTCATAAAATATCTCTCTCGCAACAGCTGAATGCCCACCAGGAACATGGGCTAAATTACGTCAAAAGCCCCGTAGAACATCTGTGGGACTAACATTGAGACATAGTCTCATGCCGTTTTGTAGAAAGTGTGCAGCTGGTGACTACCAGCCAGCATTCAACCAAATTAGTTGTCACCAGTGTCCAGAAGGATTTACCTCCCCACGAGGTTCATCATCACTCTATGACTGCAATTTGAAAAGGCATCATATTTGCGAGACTCAGCCAAAAATTTGCGGAGAGTTCGGAAAATGCATTATCGAAGAAGGTGGTGACGATCTTTATAGCTGCCATTGCCCTGCAGGCTATCAGGGAGCACAGTGCGAGCACGCAATTGATCTATGTCACTCAGCGCCATGTATCAATAATGGCATCTGTGCTCATATCAACCAGACTATGATGACGTGCCAATGTCCTCCAGAATACACCGGACAATTTTGTGAGGAATCACGTAACCCGTGTGAAATAATAGTCTGTCAAAATGGCGGCACATGCAATTTATCAGAAGATGGCGAGGCTGTGTGCGATTGTCCGTTGGACTTTGACGGGAAGTTATGCGAAGAATCGGTAAACTACTGCGATTCAAAGCCCTGTGAGTCGGGTTTTTGTCGGAGCCAAACTAATGGGTACATTTGTACCTGTCCTCCCGGAATTATCGGACGAAGATGCCATTTGAGACCCTGCGATCACTTTCCTTGCCATGAGAATGCAACTTGTGTAGATTTGATAGTTTTCCCAGCTACCAGAGGCAGTTACGAGTGCACATGCCCTAAAGGGCTGACAGGATATGATTGCTCAGAGGTAGTTAATCCTTGTGAATCGTCTCCTTGTCAAAATAATGCAGTGTGCAAAGCTGTTGCACTTAGAGGGGAGCCTGTCCCAGATGGAGTAATTTTACACGATGATGTGTATGAGAAATTTACGTGCAAATGTCCTCCTTATTTTTATGGAGATCTGTGTGAGATATTCACAAAGCCAGACTTTATTATGAAATTTAGCAAAGCAAGCACATTGAATTACGTGAAAATGAAAGGTCCCGATCATGATCTGTCCGAGGTAAGATCCAACCAAATGCAAACATATTTAAAAGTCAGTGATTATTTTTTCCATTGAAAGCTCTCATTTTGCACTTGGATAAAGACAGATGACAGCTTTACTTACGGAACTATTTTATCGTATGCCACAAAGGATAGTGACAACGCTTTTACTCTAACCGATTATACAGGGTAAAATGGACTTTACCCTATCTTTTTTAATTCATTTTATTATTTATTTTATTTATTTTTTTCTATTTAAACAGATTTGTTTTGTATGTTAATGGTAACTTATCGGGTTCAGATATTGTTGCCAACGATGGCCAATGGCACTTTTTGTGCGCTTCTTGGTCAAGTTTCGATGGCTATTTTGAGATCTTTTTCGATGGTCAATTAGAGCATGCTGGAATGAATTTAAGTGCGGGACAACGCATTCCTGGTAATGGTACTTTCATCATTGGCCAGGAACAGGTTGAATTGACATACCTAAAGTTAAACAAGCTTTGAGCCTACATAATTATACTTATTTCGATTTTTAGGACAGACTTGGTGGAGGTTTTAGTGAATCGGAGTCTTTCATTGGCCAGATAGCTTATTTGGAGATTTGGGATACAGTTATAACGGCCGATCAAGTACAAGAATTCTACAAAAGTTGTAATCCCTATCGTGGAAGTCTATATTCGTGGACAGATTTCAAGGAAAATATTCATGGTGAAATAGAAATTTTGCCATCGCAATTTTGTCAAGACTGTCCTCGAGACCTTCACATACCTAACGGTTTTGTACGTTACAACCATAATCAGGCGATGTATTATTGTTCTCCAGGTTATATCCTACATGGTTCTACAAATGTTAGAAATTGTTTAAGAACATCGGAATGGTCTTATGAGGTACCATATTGTGAGGGTAGGTTGAAAAAGTTCGCTAAGAATTGCTGCAAAATATAAAAGGAACCTTCTATTTGTTATGTTATGTATATTATGTAGTTATCGATTGTGGAAATTTACGTCCACTGGAAAACGGACGGATAAATTATTCATCTGGTACCACATTGCACAGTATTGCAGAATATGAATGCAACATTGGATATGCTGTCGATGGAAATGACAAGAGAGTTTGTTTAACTATGGGTGTGTGGTCCGGTTCAGAGCCAATGTGCCATAGTAAGTGCTTTTTAAAATGAAACAATTTCTGTCTTTTCTTTGTATCCATTTCATATCATAAACCTTAACATTTTTCTAATTTCGAAGGTTACGTGCAGTGCGAAAAGCTCATTTTACTAGAAACCATTAGAGTTGTGTATGCCAACGACAAGGGAATAATCAAATGGGACATGAATTACTATCCTGTTGGAGTTTTTGCAGAACTGACTTGTTCACTGACTTCAGTAATTAATAATATGATATGTATGGATGACGGTAAGTAAAAAATTTGCAATTCATAAATTGAGGTTCTAAAAATGTAGTGTACCATTTTTGCATCGTAATCAAGGTTATGACTAAAATATGTAATGATTATAATCATATAATTTGGAACTAATATTTCTGTTGATTATTACCATGTGGTATCACAACGCACCAACAAACTTCTAAAACTAACCTTCTAATGATTAATTCTTGTATATACAAAATGCTAAAATAGACGAATTCTGCTATTGTTGTGAGCCCAAAACAGGTTAGATAACACCATATGATTTCTTTTATATAACATAGATTTTAACGGCCTTTAGTCCGAGTCTCGCTTGGACGCAACGCCAATAATTATTGTGTAAAAGTAATAAAATCATTTTTTAATAAAAGAATTGATTTTGACTTTTTTAAAAGCTATAGCATAATATTCAGCCCAATTGAGTTATCCGTATAGAAGAAATGACAAACGAAAGTCAAATGAGATCGGAACATCGAGGTTATCCATTGGTAAATTTAGATTTCAATTTAAAAATTGATTTACTTGTCGAATGGAATACGATTTTAATTGATTTGTTATAGTTTCGTTCTTATGTCAATATCTAAAAAAATCTTCATGCCTTGATGCGCTTCAGTTTTAATGAGTTTTTTTACTTTACCGTCTACCAGATTGACATTTTTGTATTGATAGACATAATTTAAAATAAGATATTATTTGTAATTAAATCACAATTTATAAAAGTAAAATGGGTAGGTACATTACGTTACTAAAAATTTCTCAATAATTATTTTAAAATATCTCTTTTTTAATTCTTTTCCTATACTCATGAGCACTTAAAGTGTATCTTAACATTCCAGCCACGGTCACCATTCAAAACTCCCATCAGTTCCTCTTTTTCGAGCGCCCTATCTCCAAAATACATCAGACGAATTTCATTCGAAACAGTGTCTACGTTCTGTAACTCTCGCATCGATCGAACGTAGGCACTGGACACACAGCAATAAAATGATAGACATCTTCCCTATCATTATGGTTGAAGATGGCCGAGTTCAACGCACATCTGAATATTCAGAATTCTGAATTTTTGAAGCTCTTGATTGGCCAGCTGTCAGAAAAAGTTCTGAAAATTCAGGTGACTTCTGACAGCTGGCCAATCAAGAGCTTCAAAAATTCAGAATTCTGAATATTCAGATGTGCGTTGAACTCGGTCGATATCACACAAAATTGGTAGCTCGGGTTGATGCGGCACGTAGTTGTTTATATGTACTTCGCCTCTTCACATAAAAATAATTCTAATCATCTCAGTCTTATTTCCATCCAAAAAGATTGTAATATTTGGAAGATTGTAATTAATTTTACTCTAGTACATCCTGTGTAGTGATGATTTAGCTTAATTTACATTTATTTGTTGTATAAAAACGATCCTGATTTTTCCAATATGTTTTCAAATTTTCTCCTCAGAGTGATGGCTCCGTCACTTGGATAAAAGCTGAGGGAACATCCATAACGACTCGAAAGTTTTTGCCACTCTTTGACGCAATGTTCCCTCTTTCTAGCATATGTATAAGTACTTCACTAAAATTGTAGGTAGGCTGTTCTCCTAAATTTCAAAGTGCATCTTCAACGTTTCCAAGATAAGCGGTGAACAACTTATTTCTAGGTGTATCTTATAATTAGGTCAGAATTTCCATATCCCCATACCTGTGCCAGCATACAAAAGAATAGTTTGCGCTTTCACTCGGATATTTTTTTGTTTCGCGCTACATATGTGTTACGAATTAACTTTGAATGCAAGAACCCCAGACTGAATTTATTGCTCGTTGTGCTTCTGATAATTTTATTTTTAAATGTTTTTCCATCTTAAATTTAGATGTTATCAGAACACCAAGATACTTGTTATCTCTAACAACTTCAACAGAATCTGTTTGGTAAATCCAATTTTCGTTTCTCAAGAGTCGTCCTCCGCCATTCCTAAACAGGAGAATTTCAGTTGTTGCTAGATTCACGATAAATTCCAAGTCTTGCAAGGACCTTTCGAGTCTGTTGATTTTTAGTTTGCATCCCATTAACTGTATATGATAGGAAGACAATATCATCAGCATATATATTAACCCCGGAAACACCACTCTGATATCATCCGTGATGTCATTGATAAAAAGTATAAATAGTAGCGTACTTAATATACAGCCTTGTTTCACACCAATAGTCGTTGCAAACTCTTTCTTACTGCAGCTATAATGTTCTCATACAGAGCTCTTATGGTGTTGACTATTTCTTCACGTGGAATAGAATGAAAATCTGATTTGAAGTCTACAAACAGAGCGTAAAGTTTTGTATGTTTTTGATTGTATATTTGAGCAGAAACACATGCAGGATGCAGGATGTTTTTACTTTGAATCCATTTTTTTGTAAATTATATTTTTTCAATACTTCTTACTAATGATGCATTTTTTCATTAAATCCTTTCTATAATTATTAAAAAAGACTCCTCCACCCAACACAATAAAACAAACGTTGAAAAAAGAAGTCACTGAAAAATGAAGTTCAGCTTGCTGTTAAATGACAAAATATAATCAGCTGATATTTTGACATAAATGCACTTGACTTGAAATGAAGGGAGATATTTCTTGACTAGCTTTCCAGTCACTTTTCAATATAAGTTGCCTTAATTGGAAGGCAATTTTGAGACAGCTGGCCAATCAAAGACGAGAAACTTACCTTGCCTTCAAGTCCCTACGTCTTCTGAACCTACCCAATGACAATTCGAAGCGAGTCGAAAAGGAGATATTGACCCCTATCATGGTATCCGATCGGAACGGAATTTTCTCCGAAAAAGACCTAATAGTTTTTTTATTGGCTAATCTTTTACCTTTGTAGGTAGCCGAGTGCTAGTAAGTTACAAGGAATAATATAGAAAAGTTTTAATCGTATGACGAAATGAAACATTTTACTTTTACAAAATCAATTTTGTATGAATCGGAGAAAATTCCGTACCGATTGGATACCATGATAGGGGTGATTGAATTGAAAATGATTCGCTTCGTAATCCGAAATCGGGCAATCCAATGAAAAGCGAAAGCTGGCGCCACATATCATTTTCTTAAAAAGCTAAAAGATTAAGGCACGATCATAGTGCACACTTATCTGAATAAGTGGCACTTAAGTCTACAATGTTGGTGACTTAAGTTCTAATTACCCTTGCTATGAAACTTAGCCTAAGGTCCTAGTATGGGAAGCTTAGGTGCCACTTCCGTCCGGTAAGTGTCGACAGTGAAACTGGCCCTTACTGTATAGACTATAGAAAATCGTTTAATATTTAAAAATAGACCATAGCATACATCTCCCATATACAATAAAGACGTTAGCAATTAAAAAGGTCTATTTTAAAAATTCTCAAAGTGCTTAAAAACAAAAAAGTGCCTACGTATTTTGAGGAATCAATTTTTCTCTCGAGTATTTTGGTTCTATAAGTTTTTTAGGTTAGGATATCTACTTTCTAGAATTATGTGTGATATATTTTAAACCATCATCACTAACTTCACGCGTATTTCAAAATACATAATCTATTTTTCAGGTGAGTGGTATGGTACCATTCCACATTGTAGTCCCAATGCTATTACAACAACAACTGAAATACCAGAAACCACTTCAATAACACCTAGCAATACCGTTGCAACAACTAGAACAACGTCAACAACTCAAAAACCTTTTGAATCCGAGCTCTTTACGCTAACTTCTGAAATGAATACTGACAAATCAAACACATCACCCACAGCAAAAAATACGAATTTTGCAGAAGGTTCCACTCAAACAGCATCATCGTCACCAAAAATATTTACCACTTATGATGTGGAGGACATAACGTCAAAACCAACATCAATGTTGCTAACAACTAGTGAAAAACTTTTGTTTTCAACTTCTTCTCAAACAACACATCACACATTTCCCTATCCAGAAAAAGATTTCTGGAATCTTTTGTATGAATTTTTATACAAGGGTTGCCTAGATAACAGCTCAACGAAAGTCGGTCTTTGCTCACAGACGATTAAGCCTGTTCAACTTACCAATCTCTTCACTTCGGATCAAAATAATTTAGAAAAGTTTCCGAATGCCGATGTCCAACTTTTGGATTTGCTAGAACGTCATTCCAACTATGTCTTAAATGAATCAAATGATGTGGCTTATGAAGATTTATTCGATATATTTATTTACGGTAAGAACTTTGCCAATGCCACAAAAATGGATTCTGAGCTGGAGAATGCCTTGAGATTGACACTTTCTATCTTTATTGATGCTATTGCCTGGGAGAATAAGTATGATCAGAAACCACCTGTTGAAGAAGATGCAACTGCATTAGAAAACCGTAGTGGAGTCTTGAAGAAGCTAATAAGGAAACTAATTGTGCCAGTTTATACTAATTATAAGAAACGCTTTCCAGATTTCGAAAGTACAAGTTCAGTCCCTAGATACACAAGCACTACTGTCGAAGAAAGCAATTCCGACGAAATTGAAGCGGATGATTGGATTGATGGAAATGAAGGCGACTCACCTGGATGTGATTGGGGTGGTCTGCCAGACCCACCACTCGATGGTATTATCTTCAAATATCAGGTTTTGGAAATTGAAGCCGTCAATTTCACGGGTGATGTTGAGTATGGATGTACTTCTAATCTCAAGCGCATAGGAAAATCTTGGTTTTCTAAATGCTTAGAGAATAATCAGTGGAGCGATATCGACTACGAATGCCATCGTAAGTTACGTCATGTTTAAAGATATAAATTCAATGTTAATTATTTAACCTTTTTTCAGTTAGGTGGTGTGGTCAACCGCCCATTCTTAAGAATATGGTTTTAGACATAACCTCTGAAAGCTATCGAATAGGCCATATTGCGAATCTTAGTTGCGAGCAGGGTTTCAATCTTTCAAACAATAATAATACCATTGAATGTCTTTCCAACGGCACATGGTCAAAACCGCTCACGTCCTGTACAAGTAAGGATTATATTTTTTAAATGTAAAACTACTACCTAATAACTGTTTTCATATACTAATTATAGGAGTATCGTGTGAAAATCCAAGCTTGCCAGAAAATGCTGAAATAGTGCAATGGAGCTCTTACCTCTATGAAGATACATTGTCAATAAGGTGTGGCGATACCTTCTTTAAAATAACTTGCGACAGTAACGGCGAATGGTTGTCAAATGTTCCAGAAATTTGTTAATCAGAAATAAGCTAAGAAAGAATTGAAAAAAAAAAATTGTGAATGAAAGAACTTTTATTTATTTTCTTAAATATTTAAGGAGTATTTTTATTTGACACCGTGGCTAGTGTAAGTTTTTAACTGGTATGTGAATAAGATTATTTTTTGTTCACACTTAATGCGATATTAAGTTAAATACATTTTGGGTATTAATATTGTTTAAACATTAACTGCATTTTGCACAGCAGCTTTATCATCTACCATGATTTTTGTCGCACTGGAACTTGGTTGATTTGAGCTTAATAATTGTTTCGTCGACGAACTGGATGAATAACTATCACTCGAACTGCGTGTTGATGCTGAATTAACAGCTATTGGACTGTCAAGCATATCTAAATTGAAAAGATACAAAAAAAAAAAACAATTATTTTCGAAATTATAAATGTCTAAGATCGTCAGTTCAACTTCTAAAAGTGCTTTAAAAATTACAAATTTTCTGGGATATGTACTAAATTTTGACATACATAAGAATTTACTGACAAATGCGACACTTCAGTGTAGTTCAAATGTATTTGTACATATAAAGCAATGTTTTAAAAGGCTTCGAACCCCAATCTTCTACTCCAATCCTAGCCTAGAACTTCATGAGTTGTGAAAATAGTGTTCAATAATTTTCGAGGCACTAACTCCAAACTTTTCTAGACAGACTAACTGGAAGAGCAACCACACCAAAAGCTCATGTTTAACGCAATAAATATATAAAGAGTGTTTTTTTTACACGTGTGGTTTTCAATCTGGCAGTACTTTTTTCGGAGTTGGTCTTTTTGACAGCTGTCACTTGATTTATGCCCAGTTTGGTTTACTATTTCATAATTAATAGACTTACCACTTACTCCTGAACAAAGTTTGCAAATCGTGCAAATTTATTACCAAAATATTCGGTCGACCTAATCGCATAAATTCGATCAACCATGAATCAGTTTCGCACCACGTTTGCTCTAGTGGATAATGCGCACCCTCAGAGACGCCGTACAGTGCGAACCGAAGACGCTATTGCTGCTGTGGAGCAGAGTATCGGAGAACACCCGAATGAGTCCATCCGCCATGGCGCGCCACAATTAGAGCTGTCGAAAATTGGGCCTCTCGGCTGGAATTTATTCGAGCCAGCCATGGCAGCCACTTGCCCGAAATCATTTTTAAAACAAAATGGCAAACCCTTATCTTTATAATAAAGCTAAATTCTTGGCTATAACATTAAATTATATGCGTTTTATTTCTTCTTAAAAACCACACGTCTAAAAAAACACCAGCCACTTGCCCGACATGTACGAAATTAGAACTTAAAAATCAAAGGAACCACTGTTGAAAAAGTTGTCTTCTTGGTGTTAAACGTGTAATTTAGCAAGTATTGTATTTCCATCACATTCCAGTAGGCACATGAAATCGCGAAATGCCTGAAATAGGATCTAACTTCTCCATTGGGCATTGGCTTTACAGATTTAAATATCTTTTGTATTGGGTACCAATTTAGCAGCTAAGTTCATAACTCTTCAGCACTCTAAATAGCAAAACCTTTGCATTCAAACATAGCTTTTTGTCTGACAAGCCGTTTTACTTGCCTCCAATCTCATGTATTACTCAGTTTCTGTGCTCAGTGGCAAAATACTTCCATGGCAAAGATGTTTGGTGTTCTTGAGATAGGTAATGCTAGAGTCTAGCCATACATTTATTCCATAGCTAAATTAGAGGAATTTAACAGCTTGTTCGTGTTTTTTAAAGGTCTTAAAGCAAATGTGTCACGTGTCCGACAAAATGTGAATCACTGTTTTTTACCTGTTATTAATTCAACAACTTTAATCAGAGAAATATATTTAATAGTTCACTTCGTGTGCTGTTTACATAGTTTAGTTATAAGAAGCAACTAAAACCTCAATGTAATAAATATATTAAAACAGCTCAACTGTCACGAGCCCAACGTTATGACAACTGGATTTAAGAAACGGTAAGTAAATGTCTTTACTTCGTTTAGGGAACGATAAAAGGAAAAATAGAAGACTATATCTATAAAAAAAGTATTTATGGTGATATTCAAGAACCGGGTTATCTTAAAAGTAATATGAGGCTAATTTAATAGAATGCTATGTAGGAATGTTTATGTTATAAAAATCTGTTTAATTTAACCTGAGTTAAGAGTTTTTTTGAATGTGTCTGCTCATACAAGTAACCCTGAGGCCACACGGGCAAGTACTCGCAAGCAAGTTGGGTTCATACATTGCCTGCAAAATTCGTATCTGTGTACTGGCTGTGACGTAGGTGGCACTCCACTTGCCAAGCAAGTTGCTTGCAAGTTGGTCGTTCTTTTTCTCTACTATAGTACACAACTTTGGTTGATCTTTCAAATAAAATGGATTCAAAAAAAAAAACAAAATACATTTTTTAATGAATTGAAATGTATGAAATGCAAAAATGGTTAACAAGCTTTAATAAATTGCAATGATGGACAACGAAACAAAAGAGGGAATAACATATACTTTAACTAAAATTCATGTACCAAAAAAAAACTACAGACGTCTAAATACAGTTTGTTGGATATCCGTCTATCAAGCACAAAACTTTCAAATTCCATTCCACGATGTCGATCGATTAAAAAACCTTTTAAAAATCCGAAATTTTTTCCATTTTATTTTCTGCTCCGGAAAAATGCATTTTCAAAGTAATCGGTTGACATTTGGAACGAAATATTCTCAATACGATCAAATATAATTTTTTCCCTATCTGTCAAGCACAAAACTGTCAAATTCCATTGAAGGATGTCTACGATGTCAATGGATTAAAAAACCTCTAAAAATCTAAAAAAAAATTAAATTTTATTTTTGAAAAGTGCAATTTTAGAGCTTTTTGGTGATTTGTAACGAAATATCATCATCGTCGGCTCGACAACCGGGGTCCGGTCCTGGCCTCCTTCAACAAGTCTCTCCACCCATCCCGGTCTCGAGCCGCCGCCATCCAGTTGCGCACCCCAAGGCTCCGGGCGTCCTGGTCTACGCCATCTCTCCAGCGCAAGCATGGTCTACCACGCTGTCGTCTACCATAGAATGTACCACAAAGAACTTTCCGAGCAGGTTCCTCTTCGCTCATGCGAGCTAGGTGCCCTGCCCACCGGAGTCTACCGAGCTTAATTTTTGTCAAGATATCTGCTTCAAGGTAGATTGCGTACAATTCATGATTGTACCGTCTCCGGAATCGTCCTTCCTCACATATGGGGCCAACAATTCTCCTTAAGACTTTTCTCTCGAACGCGGCTAAGAGGTCGGAGTGCCTTTTGCTAAGCACCCAAGTCTCGGATCCATATGTGACTACTGGGAGGACCATATGGTCCTGTACAGCAGCAGTTTTGAAGTTATGGTGAGATTTCTGGATTTGAAGAGCTTTGACAGACTATTATAGCCTCTGTTGGATTTGAAAAGCCGCCTGCGTATTTCTTCTTCTATATTGTTATCGGCTGCTACTGACCCAAGGTATTTAAAGGATTGCACCACTTCAAATTCGTGCTCCGCTACCTTGATTGTTTGACCAACTTTTCCTCTCGCATTCGACGCCACCATGTACTTTGTTTTACCTTCACTAATATGCAGCCCCAGATTTTGTGCCGCCTCCTCGATCTGGATGAAGGAATCATGTACAGCTTGCTCAGTTCTTCCGATGATGTCGATGTCGTCTGCGTAAGCCAGTATCTGGCTGGACCTGTTGACGATGGTCCTTCTTGTTGCCGTGCCAAAGTCACGGATTGCTTTCTCCAACGCCAGGTTGAAGAGGAGGCAGGCCAAACCATCCCCTTGTCGGAGTCCATTAAAGATGTTGATTGGTTTGGATAGCAATCCGGCTATTTTTACTTGGCTTGTTACGTTGGTCATGGTCAACCTACATAGTCGTGTCAATTTATTTGGGATGCCGAATTCTCTCATGGCTTTGTAAAGTTCTACCCTGGCTATGCAATCGTAGGCGGCCTTAAAGTCTATAAACAGGTGGTATGTTGAGATGTTAAATTCTAGACATTTTTCCATCGCCTCGCCTGCCTAAGGGTAAAGATCTGATCAGTTTTTGATTTGCCTGGAATGAAACCACACTGATATTGTCCGATGATGGTTTTAGCGTATGGGGTTATCCGGTCTTGTAGGATAGAGGAGAGTATCTTATAGGCGGTACTCAACAACGTGATACCTCTATAATTGCTGCACATTGTGACATCTCCCTTCTTATGTATGGGGCAAATTATACCTTTTTGCCAGTCTTCTGGAATTTCTTCATGCTCCCACACGTGCACTATAATCTCATGAATTGCTTGACGTAAAGCTGGCCCACCGTGTTGAAATAGTTCGGCTGGTATACCATCGGATCCCGGGGCTTTGTTTTTCTTTAGCCGGCCTATAGCCTTCTCAACCTCTTCTATGCTTGGTGGCGGCAACATAGGGTACTCTTCTTGAAGTAGTGGAGCCTCCACTTCTGCAGTGAGCTGACCATTTAGCAATTCATTGAAGTACACTTCCCATCGCTCCAGTATGCTTTGAGGATCGGTGATCAGATTTCCCTCTCCGTCCTTGCAGTATGTGCAGCGTGGTGTGTACTGCGTCATGTTTCGGACGGATTGGTAGAACTTCCGCGCCTGGTGCGGACCTCGCTCTCGGCTTTTCTCTATTTCACAGATTATGTTCTTCTCCCAGGCTGATTTTTTCTGTCTGTGAAGCCGTTTTCCAATTCTTCTGAGCTCTTTATATTCGTCTTCGCGTGCCCGCGTTCTATGAGATTGTTGCATTGCTCGGTACGCAACATTCTTACGTTCAGTCGCTAGCTTGCATTCATCATCAAACCAGTCGTTCCGATTTCTACGACTGCTGCCTAAGATGGAGTTGGCAGTACTAATGACAGTATTCTTAAGGCGTGTCCACTTCTCATCTACGCCCAGCATACTGGCTCCAGGACTTACTCTACCCAGTTCTAGGGCGAGTCCTAACGCATTACCAAAGGTGTTACTGGTGTTTTCATTGCGCAGAGCAGCCGTGTTGATTCGAACCTGATCGGCGGATGCAATACGTCTTCGCAAGGCAATCCGCCCTCGGAAAACCATACCAACAAGATAGTGATCCGAGTCAATATTGGCACCTCGGTACGTTCGTACCGTCATCAAGTTCGAGTAGTGGCGACGGTCTATCAACACGTGGTCAATTTGGTTACGAGTGACTCCATCAGGTGATACCCAGGTGGCTTTGCAGATATCTTTACGCGGGAACCTGGTACTCGCAACGCCCATGTTTTTCGATGCTGCCAATTTCGAAATATTTGCAAACGTCAAATACTCTGTCAAGCAATGTCAAGTTTCGTATGAAAGTGAATTTTAACATTTTAAAAATGCAATCAAATTCCAAACTAAATTTATTTTCAATTATTTTTTGCACAAAATCTAAATTAATTCAGAAATTTTAATAAAAGGAACGATGATTGTTGACTATAGTTAAAAAATGAACGCCCTACTTGCTTCTCTACTGGGTGCTCAACTGGCTTCGAAAAAGGCAAGCCAGTTGAAGAGCAAGTTGCTTGTGTTTATATGTGTTACTGAAAAAATGTGTATGTATTGCAACTTGCTTGCCAGTACTTGCTCGTGTGGCCTCCGGGTAAGGTCGGAAATAGTACTTTATATGAGTCATATTTACTTTCCTTTCCCTGGAAAATATTTTCAAATCAAAAGTTACCGTTTTTGATGGAATGCCCTACTTTATATATTCTGTAGAGCAGTTATATTATTCACACATTATAATCTCAAGTTTTTGGCAAGTTTACAAATGATGAAAAATGAAATCAGCTTTAATTTGACATCTGCTTTTGATGTTTCACAAATACAAAAAATACAAACTTCAGAATAAAGAAAAAAGTGTTCCTTTTGGCATTTCACACCAAGGAGTTTCGGAAAGTTCTTCCGGATTACCAAAGAAAAACGCTATAACTTATGTAGGTTAGGTAGGCAAGTGATTGTTTACCAAATTTCCAAAGCGAGATAATAAATAATAGGTTTTGATTATTCATCGTTGCCTGGCTTTTTTTATAAATCGAAATAGGGCTTCAATTAATTGAGAAATGAAAGGTAAGCGCCAAAAGATTAAATAAAATTTTTATTATTATTATTATGTTCATCAATCGCTTGATCGTGTAAAGTTCATTCACATAATTAATTAAAATCTTACCTGGCAATGAGCTAACATTATCCTTGAGAGCGCTTATTGGCGCTGACGAAATGTTTCCCACTGATGTCGACTTCTGATGTAGAGTCTTCTTAGAGAGATTATTATTTTTGAGACCAATCGATGTTCCACTCAATGAAGTATCTTTCTGTGAAAGCTTTTCACAATTTTTGAATGGCTTTTTGAATTTAAAAGAAATTTTCAATACAAACATTGTTTTTTTTTTGTTCTGCGTTTAATTTAGTTTAATTTTATTGAATATGAGATAAAAAAAAATTAAATAATGCATGAGCTGTAAAACTTAAAATTTATGACAGAAGTTAATTATAATAATACTAAAACTTTGATCAATTAATTTTTTTTTTAATACGATTAAATATTAAAAATTGTGAATTTTATTTGTTGCTAGTGAAGTGTGTTAAGATTTTGTTTAGTTTTTAATCAGTTTATACATTGATATAATACAAAAATAAGTAGAAATGTCTTTGCAATAGGAAGATAAATTTTGAAAAAAAAGATATAGGATCATATGTACATACATACATACAAATTAATCAAAACCTAGTCGTGTTTTTATGAGACTGCCGAACCCACCCAGTTAAAATCGAACACGTAATGCAACAACAATAAGTCACATACATACGTTTTTCGGAATTCACATACAACAAGAGCTCTAATCCAATTTGTTCCAAATTGTTTTGTTAAAAAAAATTTACTATCCCATATATAATTCTAAAGAAAACATGTCTATTTTCAGTTTTTGTAATGTATATGTAGTAGATTACCACGAAATCCATTTGAAAATTTACGATAGTGAGAACAAACATACTGCACAAAATAGCAAGTAACTATTTTTTCGTTGTAACCGCAACAACATTTTTTGAAGAAAAACTTATTTTTTTTTCGCTTCTGTCTCATGCAGTGTGAACTTTGGCGTTAAATTTGTCGGTACCTAGTAGGGTCGATAATGCAATCAAACATTCATTAACAGGTAATTAAAAACAAACAAATTAATTTGTTATCCACATACTTGAATTTAGTTAACCAAATATTCTAAAAAAATATGCACGACTGGGTCGCACGAACTTGCTCTTATGCGCGATCACATTGTTGTTCTACAGTCTGAAATAAATTAGCTATAGGAGTATATATGTTATCCATTTGCCAAATCTTAGTTTAGTTTCAGGTGGTATTATGTGAGTATACAAAAATTAACAATATAGGCTAGTGTTGCACATATGCAATATGCATAAAAGGAAATTATACTATTTAAACTGGTAAATTGTTTTAAATCAACAAAATTAGAAAGTAATTGATTAAAATACTTTGAATCCATTTTAACCCAACGCGATGTACACCATCTGATTTCTTATATAAATCTTTATTTATGAGAAAAAAATTTTGAAAATCGTAGGAGCGGTTTTAAAAATAATTAATTTTTTATATATAAAATTTCGTTAACATTTTTGAGAAAAATAATTGGTACGCCAATTTAAAGCATTTATTAATGTTGCGTTAAAAATTGAACTTCACAAAAAAATCTGCTACCAGTTTTCGAAATATCGAATTTTCAAAAAATTAATTTTGTTTTTTTTTTTTAAATCCAAAAATCATTTTTTAGAAAATTTTGATACGCATTTTTATTTATATTTGTTACAAGCTTCTGTATACAAAATCTAATTTTATTCGGTTGATCAGATGTTGAGATAGTCGAAAATCAAAGAAACCGTTCTATGAGAGGTACTGTTAATAAACGTAAAATATAAACTCTAAAAATTTTAAATGGTAGGTCGTACTAATTTTAACACACAAAAAAACTTTTATGAAAATCGTAGGAGTCGTTTTTGAGAAACAAAATATTTTTCATAACGGTTTTTTAACATTTGTATGGGAGGCAGCGTTATTTTTGAGTATTAGAATAATTTTTGTCAAAAATCTTCTAGATACAGTTAAAAAACTGTTATTTAACAAGTTTAATGAAAATCGACCAAGTCGTTTTTGAAATATTAAGTTTTCAAAAAAAAAATATTAAAACTTTTTTTAAAAATCTAAAAAATATTTTTTTTGAAAATTTTGGTACACAATATTATTAAGAATGTGTCAACACTTCTTCATAAAAAAATTGATCAGAATCTGTTTAACCGTTTTCGAGAAAAGCGAAAACCAAAAAAATGGTTCTTTGGGAGGTACCATTAATAATCATTTTTCGGAACCATTTTTTTTATTAAACAGCAACTTATAACTATTTAAATTTATGGAGTTGTTAAAAACAAATTCGGTAGCGCTGGATTTGAGAAAAATAAGTTTTTCCTTTTTGGCCAAGAAATTTTGTATGACAGCTACTGTTAATTTTGGTCCTAAAAAAAGAGAAAAAAAAACGGGTGGGGGGAAAAAACGCTAGGTACCAAGTTTAAAGGAAATTGACCCATCCGTTTAAGCTCTAGTCGAACCGACAGACAGACGGACGTTTTTGCGAGACCCACTTTTTTTGACTTCTCTATCATCGTAATGTAAAGTTTGATCAAAATCTCGAGTTCGATTTTTTGTACGAATCCATATAGTACCTATATCGCAAGTAAAAAACCACCACATTAAGCATAGGTGAATTTTGACCAGCTGTAACAAAATTTATTAACTCCGGGAACTTGTTAAAAGTTTATTTGGTCCTAAAATTATATAACCAGGAGATGTTTCGAAACACAACACATAAAATAAATGTTGAACATAGAAAAATGCAATTGTATTTCTTAATTTGAATATTCACCTACTAGAAACAAAAAAAATATATTTGAACCACCAAAGTCTGCCTGTGCAACATAAAAAGTTATTTTTGTTAGAATTAATTTAAGTTTGTGACACACATAACAGATTGTGTAGGTTTTAATAAAAATACTCACATTTAACTTACCATATTGCAAACAATACAATGTCAAACTAAGTCCTTCTACATTTCCTGCTGATCAAACTATTTCAAATATCACCTTAACATTTCTGTATGTAGTCTTCGTTGTTTACTACTGTGAGAAAAGCAGCTTGGTAAATGATCCTATTTTGTGCTAGTTATAATGAAGTGATATCGACCTAATTGCTAAGACATCCAGCTTATCTTTTTAAGTTTTTTGTTTATTGTCTTAATTAAGTAAGATGTTATATATTTTGTTTACAAAAAAAAAATCAACTAAACGAAACCTCATGGTTTTTATCATTGTCTTAAATCATTTACAAAAAATAACCCTTATACCAAGCTTTATCTACTAATTACGGTTTATTATTTGGAATTAAAAATAAAAGTCTTAAAGTTAAAAGAAAACTATATGCTTATGTACATAGTAAAATAAGTAAACAATATAATGTAGGTTCATTAGAATATATACAAAAATGTAAACAAAATTCATTCATTCCAATCTATTTAATACAAAAAAGAAATATTTACATACCCAAATGAATTTAAATGAACAAAAAAAATATATCTAAAATTTCTTTCTTCTTCGTCAAAAAAAAAAAACAAATTATAATTTTATAATACCACTCCTATAAATGTACAATATAGATTTTGAAAACAAAAAATTAAATACAAATAATAAGATTACAATTTATTATCAGACCCATACTTTTTCTGGGCACAGCGGACTTAGTATAGTCGTGTGTGGATCTTCGGGTGTATAATAATCGGAATCTTCAGCGCCAGCTAATATATGCCCATCACCATCGGCCGATAGCGCAGGCCTTTTTTTTCTCTACAAGCATAATATAATATTTTTTAATTTTTTTTTTTTTTTTGTTCAAATAGCGATACAGGTTGGAAGACAGCGCAATCAATAAATCAGCTTGTTACACTTTTTTTTTGTTTTCATTTCAACAATAGCTCGAAGAACAAGTTTGGTTTGTTTTAAATTAAGCTTTAGTATTTTATTAATTTGTGCTGGTGTAGATGTACAAAATAAGGGGAAGGAAACAAAGAAAACGTAAAAAAAAAACATTTGTTAGAAATAAAATTAAGTTAAAAAAAACTTAAATATTAAACTTCTTAATAATCTTTAAAACTTGACAGGATTTATGAAATTGTAAATGAGCTTAAATTGGAAATGGAGCGAAATAGCAAGAAGGGTATTGATTTTTTTAAAAAGCTAATACAAATGTACATAATGGGGCATATTCATAGTCACTTTTAAACTCTAGTTTATCTTAGACTGGGGTTTATTCAATGTTATTTAGATAGGATAAACCCAGGTCTAAGATAAACTGGAATTTAAAAGTGACTATGATTATGCCCCATTATATTTAAGAACTTGGAATTAAAGTTACCTACATTTTCACTAATCAACCAACTATTTACTTATTTATCAAAAACCACGTGAGTACTGGGTTCACTTTTCACCTTAAAATCCTCAGAGAACTCTTTAAAAAAAACAACGAAGGCGCGACAGCTCGTGGAAAACCAGGGCTTAGGAACTTACAAATTTTAACAATACTTGTATGTGTGTTTTTCGGCAGAAATGGAGGGGAATTGCAATTCTCTTCCAAATAGAAATTACTATAAAGGCATGACAAGAATTAACCTTGGAGGATATGTCACTTTCTCAAAAGAGGCAGTATCCGTGCAAAAAAAAATTGTATTTTTGGGTAAGGCGTGCCATTCCAACTCACTAACCATAACGCCAAGGGGTATTACTCTCTATTCTTTTTATTCCCCCATTATAACAGGTTCAGCCATCATTTGAAAAGTATAAAGAACCTCTGAAAAATTGAATTGTCATACTTAAAAAAATAAAATAAGGTAACGCATGAAAACATCGTTTTACTTAATAAAAGTCTTGTCCTTTGTCTTGACCTTAACCACTGCTATTCTTTTAAATGTGAATTTTGTTAATTGGTTTGTGGCACTTATTTTATTCACTCTTTATCCAGAACACAGCTTTAAGCTACCTCCAATCGGAATTAAGTTCGTTTACTGCACAGGAAGCAAGTCAATGCCATATTTGACAAACCAAGGAATGGATTGAGGTGGAAGTGTGCATTATCATGCCGAAGTAGGACGAAAATGTGTCTAACAAATGGAATCAATATATATTCCATGACGTTAAGGCAATTTGTTGGGCCTATTTCTCAACTGCGTCTCAAGCCATGCAGTTCCAGATCATAATGCTGACACAACCGTTTTTAATCGTGTTGGTAAAAGTTATCTGTGTTGCTTTTTCCTCCAACTCTTGACTTTCCGCCACACAAAAAAAAAATACAATTTTCAAAATCAGTTTTAAAACTTCTAAATATACCTTGTGTTAACAGTTGCGACTTACAAGCCTTCAATATAAAAATTCAATTGATTTGTCTCCTTCGAACAAAATCATTCGCCATACCATCAGGAGTTCCCGATGGCTCCATTTTGTTTCCGATTCTGTTTCTCATCTTCAGAAAGAATATCGTGTCTGAAACTTTAATCCAATTAAACCTGATAGACGATGATAAGAAGCTTATATTCAAGTTTAACTTTCACATTTATGTGCTACTTTTTCCTTTCCATAAACTGTCACATACATATGCTTAACTAAGAGCCGTTTGCTCATACGAAACATAAATATTTATGTTCTACTTTTTCCTCAGCGTAAACTGTCACATAATTTCTTATGTAGAACATAAACTCTTAAGTTTCGTTTCAGCAAATGGGCCTAAAGTATTTAAGTTTTTTTTCAGTAAATGATCCTTAGATTTTTTGTAAAATCACTCTTACTTGTTTAAATTCGCGAATTTTAATAGTACCGCATAATTTTTTGACAAAGAAAAGTGAAAGCTAAGCCTCATTGAAAAACTGGTTCATGAGTTAACACGGGCTTAATTTATATGTAAATAAATTTAATTTAACTCAGAGTTAACTGAGCTCTGAACAACTGGCCCTCACAGTGTTTTATCGTACCCTTTTTTATTCAGTGCTCTAGTAAAGTAGCCGGTTGAATTCTTCCCTCAAACAATTTCACCGTTATACTCGCTTTGACAGGACTGCTCATTAGTATATTCTTGAGTTTATATTCGGAAGTAGAAGTATATAGAATGCCGCCTTTCCTTCCTAAGCGCATGTAGTGTGTTAAAACTTGACAATTTTAAGATACTCATAAGTCATAACCCCATGTGTGCGCGGGAATTACAAAACGGGACAAAATAAAAAGCGTTAACTCTTCTTTTAAGAAGGAGAACTGTAATTCGGTGACCAATCCGAAATTCTTGAATCATTATAATCGTTGGAATCCTAGCTGGTGGGAACACATCTGACTTATGCAGGAGAGGGTGTCATGATGAAGAGGCACCGGAGGGCTCATCTCACTTTCCTCGTGAATTCCCCGAGCGAGAATTAGAAAAACTGCCATCGGAGAATATTTTTGTCGACAAACTGGGCGACATTTCAACTTTGCTACAGGAAACATCCTGAAATTCAATCAGAATGAAGGATGGTTAAGGGAAGCACTTCATACCTAAATTTCCAATCACTCGCAACATACTCCTTCTCCCACCTACCTTACCTACGCCCTGGGGAGCGAAATGAATCCACTGAGATCCGAGTGAGATAGTGCTGCTTGCAGCTCTTCTTAGGTTAAGTTAGGTTAGGTTAAGGTTGCTGCCAAGCAGAAAAGTTTAACACACTTAGACCATAATTGCTCTATTGTGATACAACAAGAATTTAGGAACTTTCCTCCCTATTCGTTGAACCACTTGGAGCTCCTTACAAAGCGTACGAGATTACTTATGTCAACATTTGACAGATCTCTAGGTAACCAATGTCATTATTAGTCCACTGCGAGGAAGCTTTAAGACGAATGGCTGTGCTTGCAGCTGATTGTTTTATCAAGAGGTGCTAAATCGAATATTGGGCGTTCTTTTAAGGTGTTAAGATGCCTTCCTGATACGGCAATATCAACATCGTCCGCATTTCAGGCTAATCAGCAGCTCATTCACTACCTAAGAAGAGGAGATAGAACACCGCCTTGCGGCGTCCCTCTACTGACAGATCTTGTTGCAGAAAAGCCGCCAAGTTTTGAATTAATAATCCTAGTAGTCAGTATTTGATTAATCAATTCACCAAGCGAATATTGAGGCATAATCACATCAATATCTCCAAAACGCAATTTTTTTGTGTCACAAAGATATGTTTGAATCTCATTTGTTTTATCATATGTTTTGTTACTTAATCTGGACCTAAGAAATATACATAATATATCAATATATAACATAAACCTTTAGTTAAAACCAAAGATACAAGCTAATTTTTGGAGACCCTGCATTAAAATTTTAAAATAAAATCGCCCAATCAATCATCAATCAAATAAAGTATTAATTCCAATTCCAAACACCGACGTCAAGTTTTAAGATTATGATGATTATGATTAATAGATGAAAAGAAAATAATATTTATATCATCTGTTCAGTGTTAGTGTCGTTTTAAGTTTAAAAAAATTACTCCAAGCCAATTTTGAATGGTCAACTTAATAAAAAAAAAAATTGTATTGAGCGTGATATATGTAAAAAAAAATATATGCATAATATCATGATGAAGTCTCAAAAATGTTAAAATGTATACAAGCAAATAAGACTTACCTTAGATCCGCCGTCGGATTTTAATTCATCCATATCAATGTCATCGATTGATTCTTCAACACCTTCAATATGCAAAGGGTTCTTATTAAGCCCACTCAAAGGATTTCTTGAACCAGGCGATAGCAACGGGGAGAGTTTTTCATTATCACTATCATCATCGTTATTATCGGCAACAGCTGCTATGGCAGCCGATGCAGCAACAGCATCTAAAGTTTTGTCTTTCTTCTTTAAACTGTGGCGTTCGTTTACGATATGCAAACTATCACGACTTATTTGACGTGATGCTGGAGTTTTTTCCTTGCCCTTCAGACTGTTCGATCGCTCATATGAGATTGAATTTCTGTGGGAGCTGGGAGGAGACTTCTTGTCAACCGACTCTGTTGTATCATTTGTTATTGGAGTTGGATTTGATTCACTATTAAGAACCGACATACGAAACTAAAAAAAAAAACAAAAAACGAGAAGAAAACATGCACAAGTTTTTCAATTAGACATACATATTTTGTTGGTATCTTACCTCTGGAGCACATTCGCTGTTCTTCTTGTTCTTCGAACGTCGTTGACTTCCACTCTTCGGGCTATGTTTACCACCGACCTTTTCAGCCAAACGGTTGAGATTTTCTGCAGCTTGAACAGCATCTGGAACATCAGTGCTATCAGTAGACATTGTACGCCCAATGCACTGCGGTGGGCCATTTAGAGCTTCTATCAATGATACTGGTATATAACCACTAGGGATGTGTTCACAATTTGGCTGCAATTTAAATATAATCATATTTCAAAAAGACATTCCAAGAAATTTAATATATAATCACAAAACTTACATCTGGTGAATTTTGAGGTGCTAACAGATTAGAGCTGACACCTTTTTGAACTGCACGAATTTGGAGCAATGCTCGAAATGGTGATCGGCATATTGGGCAATTATTTGCCTGATAACGCAATGAATCAGCACACGAATTGCACAAGCACAAGTGTCTGCAAGGTAGAATTAGTGTGTCTCGAGTGTCACTCATACAAATGACACATTCACTCCCATTATCATCGGTATCGTCATCCATTGTGGGTTTATTCAATGCCTTGTTTTCAATTCCATAGATCTCTTGCAACAAATAACAAAGTCCATCGACGAAAATTTTTTGCTTCAGAGCTCGCAATGCATAGCTGTTGTCGGAATGATGATCAATTACACAAATAGTTGTGTGCGATTGGCGACAATCTAAGTAAAAGTTATTCTTGATAATTCTAAAAATTGTATAGTATTCAAGGATTTAGAGCCGTTTTCCGTTACGAAACTTAAGCATTTTCTACATTTCATTTCAGCAGATGGGTCTTAAAGAATAAAACGCTCAAGTCAAGAATCTAAGAGAGTGGAGCTCATTTCTTTCTACATAAGCTTGCCCAAAAACATTGAATAAAAAAAACTTGTTTTTTCTTGAACACAAACGGGGGAGTCTTGCTGTTGGTGGAAGTGGGAGTGATACGATTTTGATCTAACCACATACATAATTGTTTTCCCAGAATAAAACATGGCTTTAGTAGTAGTACGAAAGCATAGGTCATAGATGCTTTCCAATCGAGTTCAAAATATTCAAAAAAAACATAAGAAAAATTGGTGTGGTAATAGGCGGATTTTTCAAAAAAAGAAATAGCATGGTAGAAACCCGTGGCGTATTGATAAGTGCGAATGCGATTGCCACGGTGAAGGTCGTGGGATCGAATCCCAGCCTCCGCCACCTAAGAACAGAAAGTACAGGAGCCAAGTGCCTGCTGAATAATACCACCAAGGGCTTTAGTACCTGCTGATCTACCAGAGCCTCAACCATTCCTGTTTTGCGTGTTGTTCGTTAATAATTCAGTCAGCCTTATTGTGAGTTTCACCCGAACAACATTCCACCCGGAAAATTTGACATTTCACTTTTTACCTATTGTGAGTTTCCCCGAAATTTGATGATCGAAAAATTCCTCTTATTGTGAGCATTCATTTTTGGCGGAATGTAATATCATTTTCACTTCCTCTTGTAGGCGAACAAAATTTCGTTCGGGCGAAACTCACGATATCTTCGTGAAAGGTGAAATATTTTTCGGGTGAAACTTACAATAAGGCTGAGTATTTTTGTTACAGTTTTCAGAGACAACAACCTTCTAGTATATATAAGGAAGTTTAGCGCAGCCTGAATATCTTCCTATCCGTTCTCAGATGACGTCTTACTTTACATCGCCATCGGTCCGAACATTCAACTACTTCGTTCCTTCAGTCGCGCCTAAAGAAGATTTATTGCAAAAAATAATTCCACCAAGTTTGAATTGATTTCTACTCAAGCAAGAACAGCTCGTTATTCAGTGTATCTCTTTTCTGTTTCGCTTACTCAAATTGTAGAGTGAGTAAGCTTTATTTTTTCTTTGTTAAGTTTATCCATCTTATGACTGTAAAATCGATAAGGAAATATACAAGTGTACTTTAAAATATTTAATTAAATTTTTATTTTATTCATATTTTATGGTTAATTATATTTTTTGGTTTTTAACCAAAAACTTGCATCTGGCTAACTTACAGAAGTAACGAGTACAATTATTCATACAACTATCTTAAACATTTTTGTAGCAATAATGTCAATAGCCCAACCATTCAATCGTCATCATCGCCAAATGGATTCAAATTCTTATCGTAAGTCTCATTGCGATTGCTTCTGGGCTTATTTATCCGCCCCAAATAATCATCCACGAACGGATTTGACTCATCGATTTTAAAAGGATTCTTCGAATCATCGTACTGACTACTTTTCGCAATAGGCTTCTGTTGCTGCTTCTGCTGCTTTTCCGAAGCCTCCCTCTCTTGAGTCGTTATCCTACCACTCCACTTATAGTTATTCACATGTTCCACCGGAATCGGGCCATCGCCGTCTTTATGCTTTGCACCCCAATTGTACCCCAAGCTATTCTGGTTCAATTTATTTTCGTCGGCTGCTTTCTGTTCATCCACTATTACAATCTGATTGAGCAGTCCTCGACCAAAATAACTAGACAGAACGTAAAGTACATCATTCGGCTGGTTCAATGTGCGATGGAAATCCTCATGTTGTCCTTGAGATTCTTGCTGGGTTCGCAGCCTCTCCGTCATTTGTTGATTTTTCACACTGCAAATACTACAATCTTTTTCATTCTCCGAATAGGTCCTCACACAGTCTTGATGGAACGAGTGTTGGCATAGGAAATAAACAGCAGGCAATGATAGCGGTTGATTACAGGCATCACAAACGGTGTTCCGGAACTCAATTGGGTTCGTTTGAAAATTCTTCAACAACTCCTGTAGGGTCTTTAAATCGGCTTGCAGATTTTCCACATCCTTCTCCTCCTGGTTGATAGCTGTTGTCTCCTTGAGGAATGCCTGGGTGTAGTAGTCTTTCACATGAGATATATTCGGTCCTCGCTCCACAGCAAGACAATGAAGAATCTGCAACGGCGACTGCAACTTCTCCATTGTGATCACATTCAATATCTGTAGCAGGACATTCATTGGCACCTCGGGATCATTGTGCAATTCATTCAAAGCTTGAATCCAGAGTTGCGGCTGAAACCGGCCTAAGCTCTTGCAGCAACTCAAGAGGCTATTATAGTCCTTGTTTTTTACGTAGTAATGTATCGTCAGGTTGTACAGCTTATCCTCTTCATAGAGATAGAGGATTCCCGACCAGAACTGAGCCATTCGACACAACACCAAAACCTGCTCCTTGTTGTATCTCGATTGATATAACTTCAAGACATCCAGCAGTTGATTGTCAGTTAACATACTATCTTGCCACTTCCTGAGGTTCATCTCTACTAGCGTGTTGTAGACAGTTTCATGACACTCAGACGAGGCATCTGCAACACAGCTCTCCAAAAATCCCAGCAACAACTCAAAATTGGCATCGAATAATGGAATGAACTGCTCCGGAGAGAATCTAATCTGCACCTCATTGACATGGTCTTCAATAAAATTCGACATCTGCTGCTCCCGACAGAGTCTCTTCAGCAATCTTGTAGTCTCCTCCGGAGCTTGATGCATCAGAATCAATCCGAACTTCTTGAAAAACGCATACACATCATCTTCGCTGAGCTTGGCAAGCATGCTTGTCATCTCATTGGTATCCTGGATCTTCTTGAGCAACACATTGATGTTGTAATCTTCCTTTAGCTCTTCTCTATCCTGGAAATCCATAGTTGCAGTTGACTGATTCCGGATCGCTGCATTTATGTCAAATATCATTTCATTAGAGACTTCCTCTTCGTTGAATAGGAACTCGTCCAGCTTCTGGGGAAGATCCAATCTTGTACGACAGTTCATCAGCAGAGTTTTGTGCTCTGGCGATGCTTGGTTCTGCTTATACAACGCGTGCAGATAGTCGGCGAGAAACTTAATATGTCTTGAGTCCAGGAATTTCATGATCACATACGAGGGCTCTATAAATCCGATTGTCTTAACATAACGCTCCACAGCTCTAGAGTAGTCGCCCTTGATGTACAAATGGTCAGCGTATTGTTTATAGATCGAAGCCATTCCCTCCTCGTCGAACTGAAGGTCTTTGGCGATTCGTATGGCAATGTCGTAGAGGTTCTTTTTGAACAGCATGTTCAACTTGCTCTGGATGTCCTTCTCTCGTAAATGAAACACCTGCTTCGCCTTCGTGACAATGAAACAATTTCCAAACTCATTGAGAATCGCCACAACGGGATCGATGGGAGTTTGGAAAACTATGAATTTGTTCTGGATATCGATGACAATCAGGACGAATTCTTTCTGCTGCAGCATTGAGTTCTTTAAAGCCTTCATGATGATGACCAAATAGTTGGGGAACCATTCGATGAAATGCTTTTGTCCTTCCAGAGCATAACATGGTCCACGACCATCACTGGTGTAGCAATAGACAGCATCATCTTTGCCGGTCATGAAGTAGGTTTCATTCTCAGCTTTGGTCTGTAGTGCACAACACCTGGTCGGTACATTGGAGGGATCTAGGATGTGCTTGGTTTCCTTGTCATTGTCAGACAAAAGATAGACGAATACCCCCGAATTCGAGCAGACAAACATGTTCATTTGTTTGCCATGCTGCTTGAATGAGATTCCAGTAATGGGCTTGGTGCCGACGGTGAAGTTCTTGAATGCCGAGGAAAAATCCCTGCTTACGGCTCCTCGGAAAAGTGATATTTCTCCGCGTTCATAACCAATTGCTATGAACAGCTGATTTCCAGTTCCCTGACCCACTCCAAGAGCAGTTGGCTTCTGCAAGAGTGCCTTAGCACTTCCAAGACACGGTGCGCCTCCTCGTTTCGTGGCCTTCGATAGATCCCAAACTTTAACGAGGGGTGGATCGGAAAGATCTCGATTGGAGATTGTCACCAAAAGATTATTTTGCGATGCAATCGAACAGAGGATAATTGGGGCATTATGCCCTTGAAATGAAATCGGGTCCCAACTGCGATAGAAGATGTGAACCACTCCCGATGAGTCACAAATAATTTTCTGACTTGAGCTGCTTGTACAGGAGGTGATTTCCGATTCCCTGATTGTGTCAAAGACTTTTTCCTTATCTGCATTTTTAACTAAATAAAAGAAATCGAATTTTTTCCATTCCAGAATGGCCATTTTTTACTTCTTTCTGGTGCAGATGCAGATAGATAAGAGATCTGAAAATTAATATTTTGTTACAATTTTTCACTGTTTATGTTTCTGCTTTTATATTGTTTTTCCATTGATTTATACCTTTTTAATTTAACTGTACGAGAGATATTATTTTCGGAACTATTTTGTCATAATTTATATTAAATTTATTAACTTAACTGTTTAAATAAATTATTTTTTTTTCGTCAAATACACTTCTACAAGAAAAATTGGTTTGTGATTGAGATGAAAAGTACTTTATTTTTCTTCAAATGACGTTTCTTCGATGACATTTGTGATGGGCAGTGGTTGTCAAACTTTGGCGTGGGTTTCTTACCAATCAGCTATTGAAAATGTAAGAGCTGTTTTTGACTTCACATGTCGTCTCCACTTGCAATAGGCGTGTTTTTTTGCAATTCCATATGGATTTGTCGAAAAAAACGACATCGGGACTTAGGAACTTCTTACTTACAGTACGTAAGTCCCGATAATTATCTGGACTTAGCTAAGTCCATATGGATTTAAGTTGTTGTTGTATTTACGTGTAAAACTATTAGTCCCGATGTCGTTTTTTTCGACAAATCCATATGGACTTGCAAAAAAAACACGGCTAATATGTTTGGTAATTTATGTGGTTTTCGTTTCGACCAAAAAATTCGATTTATGGAATTTGCAATTCTGTACCTACGTTCTGTAACTCTCGCATCGATAAAATCAGTCGAGAAACGATGAAAATTGAAACAAATCGTAAGAGTTTAGTTCCATTTTTCATCGTTTCTCGACCAATTTTATGCATGCGAGGGTTACAGAACGTAGGCACTGGATTCGCAGTGCGGTGCACTCGTTCCTCTATACTCATTCGCCATGAAAAGAAAACACAGAACTCCGAATCACCGCGAATCCATTATTGCTTATTCCATAATCGGCATGGGTATTTTGTATGGGCATTAACAATCCAGTACGTCACCATATTTATATGTCGAAAGCGCACCTTTCAAATGAACGGCATGGAAAACATAAGTTTACAGCAAACAAAACTGAACCGTCGAACCAATACCTACGTTCTGTATCTCTCGCATGGATAAAATTGGTCGAGAAACTATGAAAAATGGAACAAAACTCATACGATCTGTTTCAATTTTCATCGTTTATCGACTGATTTTATCAATGCGAGAGTTACAGAACGTAGGCACAGCTTGTTCCTTTTTACACACCACGTTGGCTGTTGGCATACTACTTCGAGCTCTAGAGTTCGAACTACAGTGGCGACACACTTTCTTTTGACATGCCAAAAAAAAAAACTTTGTCGATGGCAGTAGTTCGTGGTGTGTGATAACGGTAATAGGCAAGGTATATAGAATTCAGGGTATAATATTGCGCATGTTGTTATCTTATCTCTTTTATGCGTACTGTCATACCATGTGTTCTTTATACCATGGGGTAATAGGGTTACTATATAAGCGGCCTCAAAGGGCCAATTTGTTTGGCTGTTAAATATTAGTTATCGGCGATAAACATCTCCGCCAACGAACTAACCTTGCGGCTACAAGAGCGAACACTCGCTAGCGAGTTCGAAAACACTCAAATTATTTTTACAAACGCCCGGACTCGCTACATAATTGGCTAGCCTTTTACTTATGGCTTTTTTGATTGACAATTCGGAAGAACTCTCCTATTCGGAATGCCAATAAAACACACAAACAGTCTAATTCGATTCTGAAGTTTTCGCATCATTAGAGGTATTCATGCAATGAGATATATTTACTAACTTCGTATTTGCGTAAATGTATGCTTCACTTTGCATGAACGCACCTATAAAGCAATCTGTGTATATCCTTATTACGTTGCTCGCGTATATAATTTTCCATACAAATTTTGACATTTGATTTACGAGGTGATAAACTTATGCAGTTTACGAGGTTTACTAGGCAAATACGACATTGCATGAATACCCCTACTGTATTTGTGAAACGTCACATGCAGCCGGCAAAAGCTTGGGGCTTTTTTCCGAATTCATTCAGTGAAATTTCTACTACAATCATATCATCATCGCTTGATGATGAGGAAGATGATGAAGAGGATGATAAAAAGTCACTTGTGTCCATTTTTACTTTATTTATTTAAAATTTGTTTTTATTGTCACACACATTAATTTGCCAAATAATCTTCAATTTCAAAATTAAACTTGAAAATGTTGTTTATCTATTAATAGTGATTTCACAACTTTGACAACTTTTGTGTTTGAGTAATTCTAGGTTCGATTCTGATATCAAATCAAGAAGCATTCTCTCTTCCTTTCAGGAGAGGAACTGTCATTCCGAATCCCAATAAAAAAACATTCAGAAGGGTTTACACGCATTCCGGACACTTCTGGATTGCCAATCGAAAAGCCATTTGCCAGTTGAGGAGCGAGTGAGCAAATACAAATAGGAATTTGACAGTTAATGCATGTAGCCAACACGCTAGTGAGTACTAGCTCGTTGACAGCCGATATAGAAACAGAATTGTAACTATTATAGTACTTCTTAAACATGAGTTAAGCGGTGATGGTGTTTTTTTCTGCACTTTTATTTTAAGCGTAGAAGTGCGTACAAAAAAACCACACCTAATATCCAAGTAAATGAGAATTTCATAGGCATTGGTAATTTAATGCTGTTGGTTGTCATCATAGAAATGGCGACCAACAGCTAATGTTCTTGTGCTGCTTAAATTCAGTGTTTTTGATACTTTAAGTTATAAGGCCTTAGAATGTTCAAAGATTCGGATCGCGCCAGTGTGGGATGTGGAATGCATTACGGATATAACGACCACTCCATAGTATATATCCTCTAAGGATATTAGTAATATTTGAGGCAATAAATTGCTTCGCCGTTGCCAATGGAGACGCTTTGGCAATAGCATTGGTAATATTGCCAGGTAGAAGAAAGCCAATTATTGCTTTTCATCGCCGAGGCAATCAATATACAACTATCCTATATAGGAATGTAAAAAGAGAAAGGTTATTTCCTTAAAGCTTTCACTAAATTGCTTGTTACATATGTATGACAAGTGATAATTCCGCTGAAAAAAAATTGTAAAAATCGCCATTTTCAAACCGTCACCCCTACCACCGGCGCCAAAAAAAAAACTGCCAGACTTTTGTTTTCGATATCACCAAGCATACACCTACAAACCCTCGTACTCAATTTTTGGTTATATTTCCAAACCAAAAATATGTTGTCAGCTCTTAGACTATGTGGAAAGCTAATTAATGGCGAATTCCTTTCAACAAAGAAATCGAATTTTTTCTAAACCGAACCGATTTGTTTCTGTCAATTGAAAGACAATTCGCCTTCCCAAAACTGCCCAACATTCAATTTGGCGTATTAGAAATGTGAAGTCTTTATAGTATGTGTGCAAATCGGTGTGAAATCTTGCTAAAATGCAAGATTTGTTTTGACAGAAAGGAATCGATTTTTTTAGAAAAAATTCTGAGCAGAATCGATTCTTTTGTTGAAAGGAATTTGGCATAAGAAAATATAACGTAAACATATACAAATGGAAAGTTTCACCAATGGATTAACAGAAATCCTGATTTACTGTGATTTTTTGTTGCTCAGAAATCAATATTCAATTTTTTTTTTAAGTTGGGTTTTAAAATACATATGTAAATATTTTCAAAATGACTTGAATTTAAAAGTAAATTTAAAAAAGTGGATTTCTGGTTTAAAAAGAATATGCATTATATTGTTTATTTTTTTGTTGTCTTAAAATGTTTGTTTTATATCAATTTTTATTAGAAAATTGCACCACGTACTTAAACGGGGGATACAGATCCCGCCTCTAGAAAAGTCTTGTTTTAACCCAACTTAAACGCTCTATTGTTTTGGTCCATCTTTCACAAATCACCACTTATTTATAAAGTTAAAGTCTTAAAGTAAAAAAAGTCGAATAATGTCGGTGCTTTTAACATAAATTTGGTACTTATTCATAAAACCTTTCCGTTAATTCCCCAAATTTTTGCTCTTACTATAACTTTACAACATCGAAACGTTTATACTTTAAAGACTTAATTTTTTGGTAAAAAACACATTTTTTGTTCATGTTTTTGGATATTTTGGCTCATATTATAACAAATTATGTGATTTAGTAATATTTAAAGGAACCCATCTGCAACCAGATTATTTATTCCTAGGTAAATTCCTCTTCGAATCCAGAAATCTCACCATAACTTCAAAACTGCTGCTGTACAGGACCATGGTCCTGCCAGTACTCACATATGGATCCGAGACCTGGGTGCTTAGCAAAAGGCACTCCGACCTTTTAGCCGCGTTCGAGAGAAAAGTCTTAAGGAGAATTTTTGGCCCCATATGTGAGGAAGGACGATTCCGGAGACGGTACAATCATGAATTGTACGCAATCTACCTTGAAGCAGATATCGTGACAAAAATTAAGCTCGGTAGACTCCGGTGGGCAGGGCACCTAGCTCGCATGAGCGAAGAGGAACCTGCTCGGAAAGTTCTTTGTGGTACATTCTATGGTAGACGACAGCGTGGTAGAACATCCTTGCACTAGAGAGATGGCGTAGACCAGGACGCCCGGAGCCTTGGGGTGCGCAACTGGGTGGCGGCGGGTCGAGATCGGGATGGGTGGAGAGACTTGTTGAAGGAGGCCAGGACCGGACCCCGGTTGTCGAGCCGACGATGATGATAAAATTTATGGGTTGAATTGTAAAGCTGCTTTCGAACACAGCAAACCTATTCATTCAAATTTTGTTCATTTAGATTTTCGAGTTCAAATATGGACAAAAAAGGTCGCGTAATTTAATGTCCATACATACGGCATTTTTTAAGCTAATGTAATTAAATATATTTTAATGAACATATATTTTTGGTAAAAGAAACCTTCATTTTATTCGCAAAGAATTTTTCACCTCAACTGTGATTGCGTCGATCACACAAAATTGGGCCGATAACGAGCAATTGGAAAGTTGACCGCGAATCGACACACAAAATACCGAAGTCTTTATTTGACGCTTGGTGCGGCCTAAAGATAGCAATTTTTCTATTATCATTTAAATTAATGTTTTTTTGAATACATACATAGTATATGATACTCTACTATCTTCGCTAGGTTCATTCAAATTGATAAGCATTTTCTTTTTAGAACTAGAGCCGTCATTCTGACACTAACCGAAATGGCCAAAACAAACGTCGACTTCGCCAGGGCTATTTATTTCGCGATTCTTTAAAAGCAGAGAGAGAGAGTATACTACAATACAATTTTGCTAGCTGTTGAGGCGGGAAAAAGAGCATAAATGTAAAATGATGCCATATCAACAAAACCTTAGAGTAAGAGGATTAACAAGCGTATTGGCAACGTTTTGGTCTAAATTCAAATTCTACTAAAGCAGTTTTTAGTAAAAAGTAAAGTAATAATAGAACCAATTAACAGTAAAAAAAAACGTCTTACCTTCATTGCCCTCCTCTGCAACACAATGAATAGCCACTGGATACTTCTCCTTGGTCGCGTTGTATGTTAAATCGTCTTCGGGGAACAAATGGGGATTGAAAATATGCGAAGGTTGAGAGAAATACTGGTTGACGCCCTTCTTGTAGTGAAAGGTTTCCGATGTAAGGGACTCTCTTGGTAGAAAAGTTACCCCACTGGGACTGACCTCCTCGGTGCAGAAGTAATAAATTGTAATTGCACATTTAGCATCCGAATCAAAGATGAATTCAATATTCAATGCATTGCCCTTGTTGACTCCACCGTCTCCGTGCGCTTTGGTAGCACTGTCGGGAGCCTTGACAAATCGAACCGATTCCTTACGGATGTTCACCAAGCTTTTCAAGGTCTTAGTTGGTTCATTGGCTTGTGGTGGGGGATAGGGGAACTGAAATTGAAGTTGATACATAAAGGAGAAAAAAGGACGATTAAGTAAGACTTACAGCGGTGGGTCTGCTTCCTAGGAAGTTAAGGTCTGCATTTTCGCCAAACAAATATGCTTCAGGCTGTGGGGTGTCGAAGCGTTCCCCACCCATTATGAAGTGACTTCCAAAGTAGTTCCCTGAAGAAAGTAGGATATTTAAAGAGATAGAAAGAAAATTCTTTATGAAGCTGAATCCTCCATTGTTTTTATTCAATTTTTGATTTCACTTCTCATGGTCGTCGTCAAAATTACCTGATTTCGGGGGATATTTGTATGCATGAGTTGATATAATATCTGCTTCTTCAACGGCAGCATTTTGGCGGCTTGTTAAAGCACCCATTGTTTAGTTATTTATTGAACTAAAAACAAACAGCAAATATTAATTTTTATAATAATCATGAAAGCAGAAACAAAATTTGTTAAATTTTCTTTTCACTTTTGTATTTGTATAATTTTTTCACCAGTGACAGTGTGAGTGACAGAACATGGGTGCAGCCGAAATGTCAAACGAGAAGTGCAAGGGAATGCAGTTATCGATGTTCCCACTTTACTGATTTCATTAAGCCTAAAACAGATTGAACTCTCTCAATGGATGTTTATATGGTCATTTTAATGAAGGGAGCATCCAGTAAAACAGTTAGATTTTATGTGCTTAAAAAAGGGAAGGGTAGATTCAACCCAAAATCTATCGACGCGCCAGTTTCAAAAAATATTTTCGGATTCAGTCTGAGGCAAAAAAAAAAGGTAATTTGGCGTAGATTCTTTGCAATGCTGCTGCACTGGCTGAACACAATACGCGCGTCAGGACGCATATTCACACGCGCGTGATTTTTAAAACCTATGTCGAATTCCTTTTAACTATTTCAGATCGATTATTTATTTATGTGATGGTGTGTGTGTACTATTTGACAGGAATTTTAACACAAAAGATAGTGGACCTGCAAATTCACGACAAATATTTCTGAGTGCATTTAATTTTCCACGTCCCTTTGAAAACATTAATAATATTAATAAACATTCAATACGCTTATTAAAGTACTTAAAAAATTACAATTCACTTCTTCTTAAAATGCGACAAGGAAACATACCGGTAACAGTAGCCGTGTTTTTTTGCAAGCCCGGGGAGATTTGGTTGAAAAAAACGACATCGGGGATTAGCGACGCCATTATACAGAAAGAAAATGGAGTTTCCATACAAACTATCGATAACAAGTATGCAATTCACGCCGGTAACACAGTTTTTCTCCGTGCTTAAGTTAAGCCCCGAGAATTCTCCGCACTTTGCAAATACGCGTAAACCTGTGTAAAAATGAAAAATTTCACTTTCCTTTCGTTAAAAACGATTTTAGGTAACCAAACATTTTGGGGACAACTTTCCATTCTTTTATGTCGCTTTCGATTGGATTTTCGGGAAATTGTTCTCCTTTTCAATTCCAATCGAATATGAAAACACTGACTTTCCTAAGTTTACACACACACTACCAAAGCTGCCATTTAACAAAATGGCTTCTTCAAGTAGTTATCACTTTTGACAAGTAATCCACCGAAAAACTTTATATGTATGTGTGTGTTCCTCATCTACTCCAAAATGAAATTGGGGACAGAAGAACACTCCGAAAACATTACTCGGAACAGCCAATCGAAGGCTTTTGGAGTAGTAGGAGTGAAAAAGGAGTGTAAAAGGAGTACTTCGTACATCCAAACGAAAACGACATTAATTTTTCTAACCCCGAGGCCACAAAGTGCCAGTACTGGCTGGCCAGTTAGGTTCATAAATTGCCTGTACTGACTGTGAGTAGCTGGCACTCCAGCAAGTTGCTTACAAGTTAGAGGTGTGTCAATCGTTCATTTTAGAAGATTCAATCGTTCATTTGTCGTTTAGTTCAATGATTCGTTCTTTTCAATCCTTCATTTTTTTCAATCATTTTGGTTTCAGTTTCATTTTTGTTGCCAATAAAATGGGAACTTCTTTTCAAACGTTCATTGCTTTTTTTGGTTGCGATTCAAAGATAAATGTAGATAAAAAACCTACCTTACAAATAAAAAAAATAATACCTTTATTGATAACGCACTTTTTAAAGCACAAAGATCGCATCGTTCACATTGGCAATCAGATTGATTCGGTCTTTGTGATTGTGACCCGTGCCGTATACCAATGTATCCAAATTTCAATCGTTCACATGAACGATATACGTTTCGTTCTTTCAAGTCATTCTCAATCAAATGATGGTACAACGTTCAAAACAGACACTGAACACTGCCCGAACCATATGAAACACAAGAAACTACAAACACAAATAAACGGAATTAAACTGAGAACAAATAATTATATGTATCTGTGGTGGTTTTTTATTTCATTCATTTAAGATAATTTTCTTTTCCTTTTGATGCGCTTCTGTTTTTTTTTTGTGTGTTTTTCTTTTTTTGCGTGAATTGATTGAGAACGATTGTAATGAACGAAACATACTTCGCGTCACCTCGTTTACTTGAAAACTGAAATGATTGATACTGGGATTGATTGTTTCGGTTTACTGCAATCAATCGTTCTTTTTGGTGAACGGGTCACAAAGACCGAATCAATCACGATTGACACAGCTCTATTACAAGTTGGTCGTTCTTTTTCTCTACTATAGTTAAGTTTGGCCTTTGGTTGATCTTACAAACAAAATGGATTGAAAAAAAAAATCAAAATACATTTGGAATGATAATTCAAGAAAATGATTATTATTACATTTAAGTTAGGACCGCACTCGGCGGAACTGCACTTCAGCGGAACTGAACTTCACGACTTATTTGTGGGAAATTGTATGAGCTATATCGCACTAAGCGACAACTGCACTTCACGACGCGACACTATGCGAAAAAGTTGGTAATCTGACCAACTGTGTCGCGACGTGAAGTTTCGTTCAGTTTCGTGCGAAAGTGCGCACGGTGTCGCTGAAGTGCAGTTCCGCCTAGTGCGGTTCTACCTTAAGGCCGGTATTCACCGAACTCATAACTTAAGAGGCTTATAAAACCTATTCACCAAGCAATTAAAGTAAATATTTATGAGCGCTCATAAGACTATCCCACTATCCCATTGCTTAAGTTTTTTTTTGCAATTTCAATGTTTTTAGTTTCAGTGAAGAAACACACCATTGAAATAAATAAAATGAAAATATGTAAGTAAATAAATGACAAAATGTAGATATGCAAAAAAATGCAAAACTGCAGTGAAATAAAGTGATTGTTAATTCATTTTTGCCGTTGTGAAAAGATTTTAAATTTTTTCAACAAAAAACAACTTCATTTCACAGTTTGGGCATGTCTGGTTGTGAAAAAAATTTCGAACTTCGAAAAATACTTATGAGTGAGTTGGTGAAAACCACTAATAATTTTCAAGTTAAGAGATAGCCTCGTAAAGTTAGGAGCCGTTTAAGAGCGGTGAACACCAGCCTAAAACATTCTCATCTAATGTCTAATCTGTGATGGTGACGAGCTGTAAGCGCATTTGTGCCAGCATAATCAATATGAAGTAAAGCATCTATGCATTACCTCTTTCTGGTTTGAAAGCGACTTAATTAGGACCAAAGACCTTTTTGAACTCTGCTAAAGCTATTCACATGTTAAATGCAATAACAACTTATCCCCTTATATCTTTTTCAACCAAAGCCCTCCAGGCTTGCAAAAAAATGCAGTTATTATCTCTGATAAACATCACGGAAAGTATACCCTGCGATCTTTAAAGCCGCGTCCACAGAATAAAATATAAATTATATAAATATAAATAAAAATTTACATTCATGAATTTTGTATTCGCCGCAAATATTTTGGTCGCAAATTAAATTTTTTTTCAGACTTAATTTTTGCTTAGATTGACGCACGAGCACGTTAGTGCTCAGTTTGTGCCGAAAATAATTTCAGAAAACTTTATTCAACAATTTGGTGCACAGTAACACCAAAATAAAAGGTTTTTCAACAGGGACCCTACAAAAGTAGAGCAACAGGGACAGCAAACGACGCCATATTTCTTGCCGCTCTTTTGATATTTCTCTTCAGTAAGGTTTGCCATTTTATGATGGAAAGATATTTACTACCGAAATTCGGAGTCAGTGGCCTCAACGTTAAGAGCGACGTCCAATTTATGGTCGTCATAATCGTCCTAGCTGATCAACAATTGAGTGTCTAGTGGAAAAATTTGAATCCACAGGCACAGTACCAGTGCCAGTGAGACAAAGAAGTGACCTTAGTGTCGAGAATATTGCTGCCGCTGAGGCTTCAGTTGCAGAAAGCCCAAATGTGTCTCTCACACGTCGTTCTCAAGCGTTGGGCATCTCTGTGACGTCGTTGTAGTGAATTTTGCGAAAAGATCTTGGCCTACATCCTTACAAGATTAAATTGACGCAAGAACTGAAGCCGCTTGACCACCATAATCGTCGTATGTTCGTGAATTGGGCTGAGCAACTATTTGAAAATGATTCGGATTTTCATCGAAAAATCATCTTAAGCGATGATGCTCATTTCTAGCTGAATGGCTTCGTCAATAAACCAAATATGCGGTATTGGTCAGGCAGCAATCCACACGTACTCCATGAGTCATCATTGCATCCCGAAAAAATTACGGTTTGGTGTGGTTTATGGGCTGGCGGCGTTATTGGGCCGTACTTTTTCCGTGATGATCAAGACCGGGACGTTACTGTGAATGGGGATCGCTACCGTAATGATAACCGAATATTTTTGGCCCCAATTGGATGATATGGACTTGGAGGACATGTGGTTCCAACAGGACGGCGCCACACGCCATATAGCGAATGACACAATCAATTTATTGGAAACCAAGTTTGGAGAACGTTTTATCTCACGAAATGGTCCACTCGCTTGGCCGCCTTGGTCGTGCTATTTGAAGCCGTTAGACTATTTCCTGTGGGGCTACGTCAAGTCTATGGTCTATGCCAACAAGCCAGCGACGATTGATGAACTTCGTACGTATATCGAAAGTGAAATTGCAGCAGTATCGGCCGATTTATGTTTGAAAACCGTCGAAAATTGTTGGGTTTTATCGTGTGCGCCCTAGTCGGAAAGCGTGCGTTGAATGTGACACACAAATTTGTGTGCGTCCGGGCGTCCAAACTGACATATTTTTTTTGAATCTACAGAAATATTTGCCCCGAACGGCGTGCAACGAAAATTTTTATTGATCTGGACGCGGCTTAAGAGATTGCATCCCAAACAATAAACATCTGCTATTAAGATGGCCTTGGGATCCTCCAATTCAACTTAAAAAAATCATATTTTGTTGAGTGCGAAAAAAGAGTGGAGACCTCTCCAAATAATCTGCTACAATTATCAATTTCGCTCATCGAACAGCTTACTGCAAAACGAAAAGGAGGAGGAAATTTTTCGTTTATGATTTCGTTGTGTCATTTTTGTATGGAATTTTTCGTTTATCATCAGCAGCGTACTAGGCTTAAGTTGGTAACTACATTGCTTAATGTTGAATATTGCGGAATCGATACAGTAACTATAGGTGTGTTTTATTGAGCTAGTTACTGGACCAATTCCGCAATGTTCCACATTAAGCCATATAGTTACTGAAAAACCAAATGTGCTGTTAATGTTCACATTAAGGAGCTCAACAAAACACGCCTTATATTCCAATGTGACTTTCGATGGAATAATTTGGAACTATATTATGTAATTCACAAACATAAAAAAGAGCTTTACAAGCAGTTTGTTCCGCATCGTTCTGTTGCAAAGCTTTTACTATGCTTTATATAATTCTCAAGAAAACACGGCTAATATGTAACTGTACAGTGGACATTTTGGGAATAAAAGATGTGTTTTCATGTTGTTGATTAAATTCAAAGTTATTTGTTATGAAAAAGTGTTCATATGCATGAATAAAATCAGTAATTCCATCCTATGTTTGAACTTTAATTTATTTATGAATAAACAACCTTTCCCCACCCATTCCCCACTACTAAGCCGCCCTCATCACCACATCCGACATTTCTTATGCGGATTCATCTTACTGCCCACAGGACACTGGAAAACCTCTGAAAAGTCTTCAAAGTTCGCAAGTGCTCCAATCACTCTAAACTTCCCCGGACAGTGGAAGTTTGTTTGGATGCGATTTTCCAATGCTTCTGGTCGTATTGCATTACACCATGACTGACCATATGCAGCAAAGAATAACTGGTCGTTGGTTAGATCCAAGCCCGGCATTGCTTCCGTTGAATCTCTTTTTGACTTTTTATTTACATTCTGCCATTTGCGATAAACTCGGAAAGCCTGACGTAAGCCTCCGTTATCGGCAATATTTTCTCCCTTTGACAAAGTTCCAGGTAAATACTTCCCATGTATTGAAAAGTTTCCGTATTGATCGACGAAACACTTCTCTCTTTCTTGGAATTCCTTGACAGCATCCTTGCTCCACCATTTGATCATGTTTCCAGCAGAATCAAACTCCCTGCCAATATCATCGAAGCCATGTGTTAGTTCGTGCCCAACAAACACCCCCATTGAACCATAGTTGAGGGCTCGCGGGAAATACTTATGAAAGACTGGAGGCTGTAGAATGCCTACAGGAATGACGATTCGATTGTTGGTCTGTTCAAAGAACGCGTTGACTACAGCTGGAGCTGAAGGCCACAATTGCTTGTCAACATTTTTCCGAAAACGTTTCCGACGCTCTCCGGAGGAATATTTTACCAAATTGAGTGTGTTTTCGAAGCGTTTACCTGGCATTACCTTCAAATCATTATAAAGCTTGTTAAGCTCAGCTGGGTTCAGAATAAAATCCGGATAACCCACAGCAAGCTTTGTTTCATTGACTTTATTTCGGGCTAGTTCTTTTGTTTTCTCATCAATCCATTCCAGATCCATGAGTGTCTCCCTGAAAGCTTCTTTTACCTCACTCAAAAACATAATAGTCTCATTTTTACTGTCTTCGTCAAAATATCGCTGCACGAACAAAGCCCCCGTGGCCATTCCCATCTGGATGTTCACCTCTTTAATGCATTCCTTCCATCGAGCAAGCGGTTCCTTTTGGCCAGTTAGAGCTTCTTTGAAAGTCTGCAATGCTGCTCGGAAGTTCTCGTCTAATCCGTCGAGGAATGGATGAATAGCCCGCCATATCATGTAATTGGCAAGGGTTTTCGCTTCGACATCCTTCAAAATACGAGTTAGATTGCGATAGTAGTTGAACGAAAGTAAAACAATTGACTGGTTTGGTTGTAATTGAGTTTCAAGAACGCCCGAAAAATAAGCTAACCAGTCTATATTTTTGAACTTAATATTTAGTTCTGCGATGGTTGTTGGTGTGTAAATTTCGGTGAGATCGAAGCGTTGATGAAGATCAGTCGTTACGTTTGCCAATTGAATTTCAAAATCAACAATTTCTTTGGAGGTTTCTTCGGCTTTTTCAGGATCGACATCCAGCAGTCTTAGGACTGTCACAATCAGGTTTCTGTAAAAAAGAACAACAGAAAAAAAAGATAAAGATTTAGTTTTTTATCAAATTGGTTACATATACAAATTAGGTATAAGGTTAAAGGCTCTCCCAAACCAACGCGAAACATTCGGCGCGACAACCAAACTTCCGCCTGTCTTAATTTATTTACATGGAGATTAATGGGAGCACCCACACTGGCGCGATGCGAATCTTCGAACATTATTCAGTCGTCGCATATTCGCGCGAATGTTTCGCGTTGGTTTGGGAGAGCCTTAATTAATAATTGTTGGGACTTATGTCTAGGTTGCAAACTGTAGCTCACCAAAAAATAAGGAGTAGGACCACAGTACTCTTTTTCTGGGCGACAGTACAATATAAACTCTTGCGTTCGCCGATACACTGATGTACTGGAGCTGCGAGCAGAATGCTGATGCGAGAGTTGAGCAGAGCGACAGAAACAAAGAAATATTTTCATGTGAGAGCTGAGAGCCCTCATACTGAGGCGACCAGTATGAGAGTTTTCGTCGCTTTGCTCAACTCTCCCATTGCCGCTTTGCTCGCAGCTCCAGTGTGATCAGCTTAAGGTTGTTGAAACGTGCATGTTTTTAAAATTTGTAAAGACTACTGAATAAAAATGACACCTAGGCCCATATTATTCTCTCATTTTATGCAGATTAAAAATTTAATCTACATTTTGTAACATCCCAGGCAGGCGATGAGGATAATTAGTGTTCCAATCCCATCTAAAATCATCCTTAGTAGGCTATGAAAACTAAAAATGAAAATATATGACTGGTACAAAAACACTTCATGCTGAACGCTGTTAATGTAAAGACGTTAAGTTATTGTTTTGATAAAATTACAAAAAGTAAAATTGGAAGCTATTGTTTTAAATTGATTAATTTATAGCAGGATTCTAATAATTTAAGTTAATTTAAATCCAAATATTTATTAAATCCACCCATTGTAAATAAAACCTCTCAGAAGACAAACACAAATATTCCTCTACCTCCTCCTGGGAGCCCAATTCCGGAAGAGTCAGTTTTCTCTGTGAACACAAAAATCCATGTATACACATCAAATTTTGCGATTCCGAACGAGTGAGGTGGTAATTTTTTTTATTAATTTCCAGATACGTGTACACAGATAGCCAAATTTATTCACTAATATTTTGAGCGTGAATAGTGAACTCACGAAAATTTACTATACGCTCTATCGGAATTGACTAATTGACCCCTGTTTAAAAAAATGGCAAAAAAAGAGTTCACTCTTGAAATCAAATTGGACTGCTTTTAAACGATGCAATTTCTTCTTGCGATTTTTAAGCAAGTAGGCGAGGGACGTATGTGGTGGCCGGGGTAGACGAGATTGCTGAGGTTGAACAAATTGCAGAGTTATCGCTCATTCTTCTTTATGTGTTTTATTTTCTTTCGTCGTCCACTCACATAACTTCGCTTAATCAAGTGGAGTAAAGAGTGCAGTGAGATGCTACTTCTGCCCTTGAACAAAGTAAACTTTTCATTAAAAATCGCTTTCGTGTAAAGGGTATTTGCAATTAGAAGGAAACCAAAGGAGAAACAAAGATTAAAAATCGCTGTAGTGTAAAAGCAGTCTTGGCGGAAACCATGCAAGGGGTTTTTGGTTGAAAGTCGGTTCAAAGCTTCCTGAGAGGTACTCTAACGAAGACGAAACAATAACGTTTTCCCCCAATGAAATATTAGTTCCCGTAGGAATCTTCACTAAATATCCAGGCCTAAATTAGAAGAATGGGTGACTAACCTGTGTTCGTGTGCTTATGTGCCTTCCTAGATATTAAGGGGGCCTTCGACAATATCTTGCATACAGCAGTGAATAAAGCTCTTGTAAGGAAGTGTGTTCCCATCAGCATAATCAGGAATAAGTGTCCAAAAAGGTCATTACAACAAGAGCCTGTCCTGAGGGAGTGGTTTATCACCCTTGCTGTGGAGTCTCGTAGTTGATGAATTACTAAAAATATATTTCTTCCTAAGGCATAGGCTGTTTTGGCTTTGTTGATGACATTGTAAAAACAGCTTTGGGAAAGTTAAAAGGAACTCTTTGCGATATAATCCAAAGAGGACTGTCAATAACAAGGAAATGGTGTCTATCAGCGGGACTAAACTGCAAACCCCACCAATACAACGATAGTACTATTTACCAAAAATAGGCTTCTTCGAAGCATGAAACCTATTCGTTTGGCAGGAGAAGAAGTCGTAACCCAGAGGGAAGTTAAATATCTAAGTATAACACTAGGTAGTAAACTCCTCTAATAAACACATTGAATTAACTGTCGGAAAAGCCAAAAAAGCCCTCATGATATGTAAGAGACTTGGAGGGGGGGACATGGGGCTAAACTATGATGGTAAGGCACATCATTATGTATGCTACTCTGAACTAAAAGAGAAAAACGCCTAATTACAGCTACGAAATTACTACACAAATTTCAAAAGGGTCGCATGCATATGCATTACTGGAGCAATGACAACTTGCCCTACAGCAGCAATGGGGGTTATCCTTTACTTAACCCTACTACAACACGTGGCTATAGAAAGTGCTGCTAAGGGAACCATCTTGAGATTTGCAAACGAGGGAGACGGGAAAAATCATTAGTTATACAGAAAAGACTCGATTTGCAGTTCCCATAAACAAACCTTCCTGACATTCCCAGAGATGGAACGACTTAAAAGTATAACTTTGAAAAGAATCTTCAAACAGAGTTAAGTAACAAGAAAGATTGAGGGTGAATCGGTGAACTACACTCTTAAAGCAAACGCTATCAAGTGGTACACTGATAGATCGAGAACAAACGAAGCGAAAGCGACTGGTGCAAAGTATGCTGAATTCAACCTCAAAAGAAATTACAAAAATCATTTACCACTAAACTCATACTCCATCAGTTCCAAATTGGTATGGTAGTGAGTGGGCAGGCTTAACGAATTGGGCAAGAATAATAAAGCCCCGCTTCATTGGGTATCGGGCCACGTTGACATTCAGAGCAATGAAGAGGTAGACTCCTGAGCAGAAATAGGAGCAACGGCACCCCTAACGGAGACAGAACCCTACTTCAGATAGGAGAAAACGTGCGATTAAAAACAAAATCAAAACAGAAGAAGAGGCAAAAAGAATAAAAATATGGAATAAACTCCAAAGCTGAGACATGCCAAATTCCTATAAGCTATAATCAGGAACGCTTTCTATCCTGCAGCTTTTATCTTCAAATTACAATTTCCATTTTTGAGAGTTTCGTCTGTTTGTAGAACAACGTGTGCCGGTCCAACACCAAGCCAACATGATCAAAGTTCAAACATGATTAAAACCTCCTCTGAAATCTTTATTTTCTCAAAACGTGAACAAAATTACTTTGACGGATTCCTTACTTTTATCGCCAATATGTGAGAGTGAAATCTTTCAAATCTTTTTGGATTTATTAAGTTTTTGTCACAATAACAATTGACGACAACAGGAAGAAAGTTTTTTTTGACCAATAATGTATTTATCAATTTTGTTGATAACACGGTTAAAGGTCAAACAAAGCAATTTTTTTTAATCATCCGAATAACATAAATATAAAAGAAGTAACTAACTTTAATTTCCACCAAGTACCTACTTAGGTATGTTTATAAAAGAAGAATAATACTTATTCTCAAAGATAAAAAGAACAGTTATCATAGCTTGAACAAAAATATCATATTAATATTAATGAAGACTCTTTTTGAATTGCTTTTTGTTCTGCTAAAGTTAAGCTATCTCTTCCCTGTCTATAATATTAAAAGTTTGTCAACATTCTCGTAGCCAATTGGGGAGTTTTTGAGGCTCTTTCCGAAATTAAATTTACCATACATAAAATACAAGTAAAAGTCCGGAAACTTCCACAAAAAACTCATTCTAAGATAAATATTATTAATTTTTAGAAATATTTTAATAATTATTATGGTGTCAATTTTGTTCCTTACTACCACAGACTTAATGAATTAGCTCTCATTATACCAAAGGCAATGGTTTCCGTAATTTCGCAAGCCCCTTTTTCCAGACAAAATTATACGATGTCTGATTGATGAGTAGAGTAGGTATATTATTTGGACGATGCTAGAGCCATGCATGCATGACATAACAGTTATAACAGTTTTTCGCCATTAAAGGCGGGCGTACGTTAACGCGCTTCGTGCGACTTGAAAAAAAAAAAACTCTGGGTGCCTGAAGTATTCCCACCGGTGGAGGGCCCTGGCCCAGCGGAGCCGCATAAACAGTACTTTTATAAACCAAAACTGTTATAATTGGCATGTCTAGAGTCACTTCCATATTATTTATACAAATTATTTCGTCATTCATTTTCTTTAATACAAATTTTATTCTCTTACCTGTACGCATCCAAATGCTCTTGATTATCGTTATTTAAATAATCATCTCGATTGCTAAGACCCAATCGTCCCTCCTCCAAATAAATAGCATAGCGTGTCGAATTCCTTAAATCCATTTCGACGTCCGAAAATAGTACTGCCGGATATCCCAATAATGACATTTTAATAGACAGCTGCAACCAATCGAACCCCTCCTCTGACCAATTCTCATCAAGTACCGGCCATCCGCCGAGTTCATCGATAAAATATAACAAAGGATCAATTCCTCGCCTGTTGATTGTTTCCTCATCGATGCAAGTCGTGAAATACACCTTCGCTTTATCCTCAGCCCCGAGTTCCTGCTTGGAATGAGTAATTGTAGGCAAGGGCTGTGAAAGGATTTCTCGCAGCTCATTTTGAATATTGTTATTCAACAAACTGAACAACGAGTGCTCCGATTTGTCCTTCGGAATTGGGTGCACATTTTCCCAATTCCCACAAACGTATTCATAGAAATCATCACAAGGATCCACAGACAAATTCATGTAGCTGCGCATGATTTTGGCCTGGATAGCTCGAATACTCTCCTCAGAGTCAAAGACTTTCCACAGAGAAGAATAGGGTTGAGATCCATGTCCGGCTGTAGCTGCTGCGCCAACCCCAACCCCAACCTCAACACCACCACCGATGCTGGAAGAGTTTTTCCAAGGCACTTTCAGCGGGGAATCGACACTGTTTAATACATTATCTTTGTTGGTGCCCCTGGGGTTAGGTAAACAGAGAACGTCACAGTGTAAGCAACTAAGCACTATCAATACGAATATTGAACCGAAAAGATTCACTTTCATATTAGTTCTTCGTGCGAACAAACTGCCGAATATCGGATGTTTTTTTGGCGATTTAAAAATTTTATTGATGCTTATCTTATATAAACTTGTAAAGTTTTTTTTTATAGAAAAAATCCCCTATTCGATGGTATTTCCAGTTTAAAAATGATACTGCTGGCGAATAAGGTCAGATTGGAACTGGGCAAGCATCTCAATACGATCTGTGCTCGCTGAGAGAATGTTTTTAGAAAAAAAAAAATAATTTGAGATAATCTATCTTGGTGTTATTCTTTTTTCAAATGTATCAGTTTTGTCGCATTATCAGTTGGGAATATCAATAGTAGGTAATCATTTGCGAGCAATCCTATGAATGAGAGTATTGTTTTTACATTTAAGTGCTTACAGGGTGGTTGTTATTTCAATATTTTTGTTTGCTTTGTCACACATTGGGACAGCATTTTGTCGTTTTTCAATCAGCGTCTATTTATATTGTTATATCCAGCGCTCATACCCCGTAAAACGATAGCTGTCTCTTTCACATCTATATGGAAATATATAGAGACATAGAATAGTGGAAACCAAGATTATTCAAGCGATCGATCGTGATACAACCGAGAGATAAAATATGCATGTAGGGGGAAATAGGCTTGGAAGTTTTACCAAAAGTTAAAAAATTACTGCTCAAAGTAACAGAGTTACTGCTTGAACACAATAGAATGCTGCAGATGGAACTGGAGCTGCAGCTGCAAAAGTTGTCAAAATGTATTGTACGTACTTATTTTTATGTGCCCACAATGCAGCTGTACAGTTCTGATATTTGACCCAACAAATGGGTCAACTGATTGTATCTTTTGTGAATTTGGTGAACATGAGAAATTGAAGAGAACTTGAATCTCATTTCAACCCAAATATAACCACTCATGGAGTTGAAATGGGCTTGTTCACTTCCATCAATTCTGAAATGTCAAAAATGCTGCACGCAAAAGTTAAAACAGGGTGAACTCTTCCAGCTGCGGCTGCAGCTCCGTTTGCAGCTACGTCGCATTGTATTCGCAAATTTGAAATATATTATGTGTATTCAATATTTCGACAGCGAGTCCGGCTGCAGCTCCGTCTCCATTTTTTTGAGGCAGTAACAGTTAAATGTTCTATGAATGATCAAGGGAACATCGTTACATATATAGAATCGCATTCTACTAAGGATGCGACTTTTATAACGGCTCATGATTTATCAAAAACCACTCCTATTATCATATTCTTGAACCTTGAACTGTAGATGAAAATCCTTCGAAACCAGGTGCTATTCACTTTACTATTCACCTCAGTTTGCCAAATGCTGTCAGAGGCGCATGACACCGCCACGATTAAGAACTGGCTGACCCAGTGGCCAATGTCGGGAACTCTGGCTCCTTCAGAGACAGTCTGTGATTCGTCTCGAGCTCTCTTGACTGCAATTTTGAGGACTTTCACTGGTCTGAAAACAATCGAAACTTACTGCGATGAATTCCTTTACAAAAAATTACCTTTATGCTTTGAATTGCTATCAATAATTTCATGAAAATTTATGCAAATGCTTTGAAAAACGACCATAGACTACTTAAAAACTTTTATTTAGGAGCAGTTGGGCGCATTGTTTTGGCTTTAGACTAAAACATTAGGTACACGCAAAATAATAAAATCGGCACTTGTAGTGTCACTGAGTGAAACTGAAGGCAATAGCGTACCGTGTAACCGGTACAAAAAACAATTATTTGAACTCATCACCGGACACCCACTTGCCGACGAAGACGTCGAAGTAATTAAATTAATGCTGTTGAAATAGATGATCCCGAAATTTTTTCTGAGTCGCAAGATATTGAAGCAGAAATCCACAGGTGGGCTCAAGATTTGCAGGAAGAAGTTGAGCTGGAATTGAAAACCGGCATTCTCCCAATGCACATTATTCACCCATTTTTTCGAAGCAAATAATACGAGACATTAAGCATCTGCCAATGTGGTCGTGTGTTTATAGGAAGAAATTTGGTTTCATCAGTATACCTGCGACGAGTGATCCTGTAGAAGAAGAGCTTAATGCCATTTTCGGGAACGATAGCGGCAGAGTAAGGGTAGATAGGTTCCTTGAAAAACATATCAAGGTTTTGCATAGCCAAACAAACCTTGTCCAGGCAAAAATTGCACGTCAAGAAACTGATTTTTGCAGGGACCTATTTACCCAAGTCCTCTCCGACAATCTTACCTCCTACCCAACGTATGTCTTCACCACCAATTGCGGAACTAGAACCAGAAGCGGAACAAATATTGTGCATTGTATGCAAAAATGACGATGCGACAAGCGGTCACAGATCACAGCTGCATTGTTTGCTTTAAATATGTTCATGCCATGGAAGGGCGCTCCGTATAATTTCAAGGTGAAAACGAAGGCTATGGGGAAAAAAGGCTGTGTACAAAGTGTCACACGTCAAAGGCGGATACTTTTATAGTATCAACAAAGTACGAGGAAAATTGGCGAGGCCAGGTAACAGGACCCAAAAAAAAAAACAAAATAGGCAGAACCTTTATTTAGGGAATGCGGAGCACGTACGCGAAACACTTCATTTTGGAAAAAATACAAAATTTCCCATATTAAAAAATAGCTCTTTGGGAATCGGTCAAGTTACGATGACAGATGGAAATAAAAAAAATTTTGAATACACGGCCATCAACACGTGCGCATTTGATTCCATTTTGCAAGTACTGGCGGCAATTTTTGCAAAAAGCAAAAAAAAAAAAACGGGCTAAAAGGTCCAATGGAATATCAGACTCGGACTCGTTTGTTATGCAAATACTTCAAAAAAGATAAAAACCGTTACAAAGAGACAAGAGATTGTGCTGTACAACATGTAAAACACCGGTTGTGACAAACACTATATCTATTGGTATGTAAAGCTTAAAATTAATTTTATTTCTTAGATATTACACTTTACATTTTTAAATCAGTCCTGCAAGAATAGCTTAGTCGAGTCAAATCACGGAAAAGCTCAGATGTTGATGGTGTCGGACATCCTAATGTATTGTATCTGTATGTGCAGATATAATTAAAAAATTTTGTTTGGCAAATCTGTGCCCAGATTGAGTAAGATCAGTGAAAACAATTGGTCAATTACCACATCTAATAAGGAAGTACAGAAAGAGCAATCATAATAACGACTATGGCGCAAAATTTTAAATAGTCGTCGTTTAAGGAAAAATACCGACTTGAGTTGAAGTAGTCGTTTAGTTGCGAGCCAATATCTAATTTTTCGTTAATTTTAAACACTTTAAACAACTCATCTAACTAATCAAAGTTTTAAGCGCGACGTAAGAAAGTTTGAGTTGAACGCGTCTATTTTTGACAGATATAACAATCAAACAGAACTAAAATTAAAAATAAACACAAAAAACATTTCAATTTCACTATCGTGTTTGTGTTTACTCAAAAGAAACTCCGGTTAAAAATTCCCTGCGGAGTGTGAAAACAAAAAACAATTTAATAATTATTAAACAAACAATTAATAAACAATATATATATGTGTGTTGTGGAGTGATGTGTGACTATCGCTCTAATGTGTGTCATTTGCCTAGAGCCAAATTCGTTCTTCTCCTGTGTGATGTACAAAAATGAACCCAAATGGTAAAGGAAGGCGCTCGTAGGTAATTTACACCGGTTGTATTGAAGGAGCAATCTACGGTAATATCACTGCTACAGCACTCGAGTTTATAAGATTCTTGGATGTATGGTTCCACCAAGAAGGAGGTTCTTCGAGGAATGGTATTCAACCCTGAAACCAAAGACAACAGTCCTCATTACATCTTCTTGAAAAGCAAATCAAAACCTTGGTAGATACAGGAGTAAAGGTTATTGTAGCCGGTGGCAAGGTCGGTGACATGGCTTTGCATTACATCAACCTCATGGCGGCTATCCGTGATCCGTCCGATTTCAAAATTCGATCTGCGTGCGTCGCCGGAGTAGAGCTGTTAATGGTGTAGTTCTTCCAGGATGACTGCTACCACTCAAGAAGAGGTCGGATATTTTAATTTGCATTGAGGAGTTGGGCCGCACAGTTGGCTCGAGTTTTAAATGCTCTTGGCTTTCTAAAAAGCTCAAAATCTTCGAAAATATCGAAATCTTCCTTTTCAGAAAACATTTTTCTTCAATTTTTGTAATGAAATAATAAACGTCAACCTGATAAAGTATACTTTAACAAAATTAGACCAACGCTTTGCTGCTTTTAAAGTTAGATGAATGTTTTTGCGTTAAAGTTTTCTTTTCTTTTAAAATTAGGAAAGAGTCGACTCTCGCTCTAAAACTATTTTTAAGAGCCGACTCCCGATTTAATAGTGATTTAGAGCCGGTTCTTAATGTTTAAAATTTTGCACCATATCTTTTAAATCCTACACGATTTGCGCCGGCCTTTTTAGAACTGAACTAGATGCTGATCTCCATTTAAAAGTAGCACTTAACACTTTTCCAATTTCCTACAGCATTCTGTCGAATAGTCAATCTATGGAATTAAGGATAGTTGGAGTAATAGACTTCAAAGTTACCTTACAGTACTACTATAAGAAAATCTAAAGAAAATGTGGAGACAGAATTAGCAAGCAATTATAATGCTATAGAATATTACACTAACATTTTCCCACGGCCTTGTGGTAGATGGTCAGATTTCGACGATCTACTTGAAAAGGAAGTAGGAATGGCTCATTGCAATGTTGCCTAGCTTTAATTTTGTACAAACAAGTTGATAACTTTTTAAAATAACACATTATGTAAGTTAAGTCGTTTAAGTGTTTTTCGAACAATTGAAAATTTAAACAACTTTCGAAAATGTATATTTTTCGAAAAAAACTCTTAAATGGCTATAGTTTTATGGAAATATTATTCCTGCAAACTACTAGTTATTCCATATCTACACAAAAGGCGTTCTTTTTTGTACTAAGATACCATTTACCATCTATTTTGAAAATATTTTCTTCGTTTTAATTCTTAAATGACCATTATGATTAGGATTAGGATTGATCAATCAGTTCATATTTTTTCCTGCGTCCTACATACCAACATACCCAGTATCAAGCAATTATTAGAAATTGCGCAAGACAAAAATTTCTAAATTTGCTTTTTTAAGAAGCAAGGGCTTGGGAATTTTTTTTTGAGTCGATCAGTGTTTTGGTTGGGTAAGTTGTTTATTCAGCTTTGATTTTGTTTTTTTTTTTTGTCCTTCTACGAATATTTGTTTATCTGAGATATCTGACATTGCATGAAAAAAGATTCTCCTGCATACCGGCTCCGGGATCTAAGCACCCCATATGTGGTACATTCTAAAAAGTGTGGCACCTAAAAGTTCAGTTATTGTTCAAATAGGTTAAAGAGTTTCAGAAATGGGTTAGCCCTAGAAAAATTTTAACCGATGGTTCAAGTTTAACAAGGCCGTCAGGGATTTTTAGTACCTCATTTGAGGGATATTCGCTAAAAAAATATTACATCTGAAAGGTCTTAGTGATAAAAGGTCAACTAGCTTCCTAAATTGGCCACCCAGTTTTTTTAATGAATCTTAAAAGATTTTGTCAAGGTCACGATATTGAAAAATAAAACTTTAAGAATTCGTAAAAAAAACCTACGACTGATCAATTTCTCAAACTAGTTGACTTTTTATAAGGCCACTAAAACCTTTGCCAAGTTTAATTTTTCACTCTAAGCGTGAAACAGATTAACCCAGCAACAGCACCAGCGCCGTTAACAGCAAACAGCACGCTGGCCAGTAAATATTTTTCAAATACATTTCCACTAGCACCGTCATTAATTTTTTTATGACATTTCGCATCAAAATGAAAGAGAAATGCATAGATTTTATAATTTTTTGTAGTGTGGTGCCTCTGAATATCGCAGTATTAAAGCTGTCAGTAATGGACCAGCAACATCAAATTTAGAACTTCGGCCAAACGGCACTGTTGACGTTGCTGGTGCTGGTCTAATCTGTGTTGAACGATTGAAATATATTTTTTTTCTAAAATAATAGCGGCCGCTGTTGCTGGTGATGTTGCTGGTGCTGGTTCAATCTGTTTCGGGCATAACGAGACGAATCTATACATGGGAAAGTCAAAATATAATCTTCCATACAATGTAATCGAAATGTTTTGCTGAGACTAATTGAAAGCCACCCGTGGAATTCCAAGAGATAATCAATACCTTATTTCTCAATCCACTATCCTTCCAAATAGTGCTGTGCTATTCAGGTTGCATTTAAAAGACCTTAGGTCTTTCAGACATTAAGTTAAAATTATTATTATTATTACTATTGCAATATTGCATCCGTTCAGGAGAGTGCTGAGGAGCGATCCAAATTTATCGATTCGGTAACGTTCACAATAGCTTGGTCTTTATGCGTCTAATTTATGGAAAAAAATTGAAGCGTAATAAAGACCATCGTTTGCGTGGAAATTTCGGTGAATGGGCCCAAAATCAAATGGCATTGGATCCACTGTTTTATCGAAAAATGGCGATGATTATCCAAACGAGATTATCGAATTCAAGACTGCACAGCACAGATTAGCTATATGAAGATGAGAATCCCCGGCAGCCATTTTAATTTGCCTACAAGCTTGAACTGGCAGTTATCAGATAAAAAATGAGAATGTGTGTATAAAAATCTCACACATAGGCAGTAGGGATCTTCACACAACTGGTTAAATTGTTGTTGCAATTCACATCTATTCATCGACGCGGGAAAAAATTACAAATAGAACAATGTAAACAAATGGGTTTTGGAGGGTGAAACGTACGAAACATTCTCATCTTCATATGGATAATCTGTGCTGCACAGTTTGGTTCAGTCTTCCGAGCTGGTTCAGTCATCGGACCATTTCAGAAATGAGGCTAACCAGCGTGTTACGGCCAATGGTATTAGCTATAGAAGCATTATTAACCCCCATTCAGTGTTGCCAGTAAAAAACTTTGAGTTTCACAATTGTTCGAAATAATAAATGCAAACCTATGCTAATTAGATGTTCCAGTTTTCCAGGCTAAATAGTTTTGATTTTGACTGATGAAAAATCGAAAAAAAATAATTATTATTTTAATTGTCAAGTTCTGCAAAGTTCTGAATTCATTCGATTGTGGTGCCTATTTTATGAAATCATAAACAAGTTGCTGCATTTTTATGCGTAATAAAAGTCTATCTGCTTGTGGAAGTGGTCTTACATGAGACAGTAGGCTGTTGAAAAAAGCTTCATCTTCATGAACTGTTGTTGGGGGTCGAGTTTGATTCTTTTCCAACATCTTCAACTTTCGTTCCTCTAATCGAATCAAAGATTTCCCAATTTCATCCGAAGGTAATTTACGTTTTCGAGTGGCACCAGCACTGGTTGTAGCTGAGTTTGGGGTTTCCATGGATGGAAAAAAAGAATTTCCAAGTAAATCATCGGGAACTGAAGTATTATTAATGGCCACCTCACTGTCAGTTGAATCGGTAGACACCTCAGGCTAACATCCCCCCGAACATCGGGAGGTAAATTGATCTCGTAGGAAAACAAGGCTTTCAAAATATTTCCAACCTGATTTTCAGGAAGTCTGAGACTCATTGTCTCCAGAGCGAGAATGTGGTTTCTTCTGTAGTTTCTTGCGAAATGTGTCTCGAAGTGTCTTCCATTTAGCTCGTACAACATCCCCTGAAAGTAAAGAGTGATAGACTCTCATAGTTACAACATTTTAATTATTTTTTTCAGATATCTTGCTACTGGAGCATCTTTCAAAACTTTTGGTTTCACCTTTCGAATGGGAGCAAGTACAGTTGGTTGGATCGTACAAGAAACCGCTGACGCAATTTGCCAGTACCTGCGGAAACAATGTTCAAAGAAATTTCTCGGAATTGTTTTGAGAAACGGAATTTTCCTCTTTACCTTGGGGCCATCGATGCCAAACATTGCCGTGTGAAATGCCCCCCACACTCTGGAACTATGTTTTATAATTACAAAAAAATTTCTTCCATAGTTTTGCAAGGCGTGGCTGATGCAAACTGTCAGTTTGTCGCTATTGAAGTTGGTGGATATGGAAAACAGAGCGATGGAGGCACGTTTCGGAATTCTTCGCTTTTCGATTTAATGGAAACAGGTCGTTTGAATATTCCACCTGATGACATGTTTCCAGGAACAAATATTGCAGCGCCTCACGTATTCATAGGCGATGATGCCTACCCACTACTTCGACATTTATTAAAGCCTTACAAAGGCCGGGGGCTCACGGCTGAACAAGAATATTTTAACATGCGACTTTCACGTGCAAGGCGAGTTATTGAATGCGCGTTTGGGATACTGACTGCAAAATGTCGTATCCTATGGAAACCAATCGAAACCTCACCGATCTTGGCAGATAAAGTCATTTAATGTGTATGCATTTTGCATAACATGATAATTGATATGGAAGGAATCAATAACAGTGAAATGGAACACGTTATCACCTCATTATCAAGTGCAAGTGGGGGGAGACGGAGAGACAATAGACCAACTCACACAGCCTCTTTCGTCCGAGATGTTTTTCAAAACATTTGTGTGTGGAAATAGAATCTAACACATAAATTAGACCCTACTTAAAACTATTATAACAAGTTGAATATTGGCATTATTTGTTATTAATCAATTATTTGGAATTAATTTTTTTTAAATATTAATAAAAACAAATTGTTATTACTTACTTGTTGTTTTCATTTCCAAGGCCACTTCATCCCAGTTTTTGTCCAAGATGTATCTATTGTGATGATAAGAATTTGTCTGATCCCACAAAGGTTTCTTCTTGAATATTGAAGAAATTAAATTATTCACATCCATTAAAAAAATATATAATAAACGGTTCGTACTTTCAGCCACTTGAATACCACGTGCACGTCTAGTTGAAAATCGCAGCGATGAGAGCGGAGAAATCAAACATGCTTGAAATCGCCGCTTTGCTCCCTTGTTGACTCTTTTGTTCCATCTACGACTTACGAGTTGACTTCAACTCGAGAGTTGAAACGCAAGTTGAAATTTCTTTTTATTCACTAATTATTTTCTCAACTCTCGAGTTGAAGATCTAAAGTTGGCCAACTTCCAGTTTGAAAAATATCCCTGGGATATTTGTGAAATATAAAACAAAATCTGTCATTTTCAAATTTAAATTTAAATCTGTCAATATTATTTGTGTGCTATTTTGTGTTAAATTGTGTTAATTTGTGTTAAATTGCCAACAAATAATTCGAAAATAATGGCTGAAAAAAACAACAAACTCCCCAAAGTAATTTATTCGCTTGATGAGGAAGATTGGTTAGTGAAAAATGCTTTGCTATACCGTGAAGTCATCGAAAATAAAAAAACCGATGGTGTTACGAAACGCAACAAGGATAAAGCGTGGGAGAAAATTACGAATGCTTTCAATGTAGCACCACCATTCCAGGTAGTTGCAGTTTGAATCATTGTGAATTAAATATCCAAACTTGATTCATTAAATTTTACAGAAAAGAACTATGAAGTCGTTGCGTGAAAAATATACAAAAATTAAACAAAATTTAAAAAATCGTGTATTTTATGATGCTCTCGACGCAAAAAAAACTGGTGGTGGTCCTCCAAAAAAAGAACTTCCTTCATTGAGCGAACCAATGCAGGAGTTATTTTCCATTTTAATGCCTTCAACGGTTGGGCTTTCTGCTGTGATCGGCGATAGCGACTTTCAATCGACGAGTCCATCAGCATTCCAAAAGAATCACGATATTAACAGCAGCAGCAAGGAAAGAATATTCAAGTTAGATATAAGTTTTAGGTGTAAATAAGTTTTTATTCAATAAATCGTTTCATAAAAAAGTTTTTTTTTTAATGTTCACTCATCTTTCCAATGCGTTTGATAGATTAGTTTCTTCTTGATCGATCATGGGCTGAAAATACGTTCTTACTAATCGGGAACGGATGTTTTGCATGGCTGTTGGCGTTTCTGCTAAAGATATTGTCGATGGCACATTTGTGGCAGCTAACATATCCGAAAATCGGGGTATTTCCGGGGGTGGTTCTGACTCATTTGCATCAATGGCTATACTGTGAAAAACGGCGCAAGCGATGATAATGAGTTTTTCCGTTTCTACTTTACACTTAAGGCCCGAAGCCAACACTGGAAATCTCCTTTTCCAAACACCGTATGAACGCTCAACGCAATTGCGAGTGCGTATTTGCGACTCGTTGTACGAATTCTCAGCAGCGTTTGTGACATTAATAAATGGTGTTGCAAGATAGCTTGTGTTTGAATAGCCAGAGTCACCAATGACAATGAAGTTACCAAATTCACCCCTTTCAAATCGTCGTCTCAAACGAGATAAGTTAAAAATACGCTGGTCATGCGCGGACCCCTATGTAGGTAAAATATTATGTAAATAAATATTCTTATAATTAAAAAACAAATAATACCTGCCAGCGAGTGACAATATCATTTATTTTTAAATTCACAGAAGCCACAGTCTGCACGTTTAGAGAGAACCAGCCCTTACGATTTCTAAAGGTTTCAGCATCACTTCCACCTGGTGATTGAATGCGGATATGTGTGCAATCTATTGCACCAATTGTTCTAGGAAATTTGGCTTTAGCGAAAAAGTCACGAGCTGCTTCCAGCCTTTCCTCGTGTGTTTCCGGCATTCGAATGAACCGCGGTGCAAGATTAGCAATCGCTTTTGACACTCGTTGCAAGATATGATGCACGCTTGAAATGCTTACTCCACTGAAGTCTGCAATTGTTAATTGAATTGATCCGAGCGCATAAAATCGTAATGCTACCAACAACTGTGTAATTGGGCGCAATTCACGTGATCTGTTTAAAACGAACGTGAGCTTTAAAGTACACATTCAATTTATATACATACCGTCTCTCGTCACAAGGGAGTGAATCCTTAATCAAATTAAGTAAAGTCGTTGTTGTCGGCTTTGAAAGACGAAAACGATAAATAAAGTCACGGTCGTCCCAATTTTCAATCTCAATGCGCTGCAACATCTTGTACTGCCTTCTCTCAAAACGCAAAGGCTCGTCAGTTCCATCATCTTCACTTTCACTGCTCAAAGAAGATGCCGGCCAATTTTCCCAAAAATAATTACTTCGGAACATAATATTTTTTGTATATTTTTTTTATTGCGATAATAAATACAAAATAAAAAAAAAACAACTTTATTACGTAAAATATCAAGTTTGCTCGGCCAACTTCTACTTTTTCCAGGAGTTGAGAAATCTAAAGTTGATCAACTCTAGAGTTGAAAATCGAAAGTTGAAAACGTAAACTTTGAGTGAATAAAAACAAATTCACAAGTTGAAAAAAAAAATCCTCAAGTTGTGTTCAACTTTGAGTGAATAAAATCGGCCTAAGTGGTGCCTCTCTTTTTTCCTTACGTTTGTTTAGTTTGCATGTATTTGCTGTCTTTTTTTTCTTTACACTACAGTTTACACCACAGATTAGCCATATGAAGATGAGAATGTTTCGTACGTTTCACCCTCCAAAACCCATTTGTTTACATTGTTACATTACCATTTGCAAAACTGAGAAGCCATCAACTTAAAAAAATTAAAATGTTTGGTTCATGAAACGTAATCCCGATAAAAAGCATAGGATTTGGTGTTGTTGTTGTAATGCTAGTTTTTTGATGATTTACATAATTATATTGATGGATCATTTTTGATGAAAAACAAAATTGGCTATTATTCGCGTAATTGAGGACATACACCCTGTATGTACAAACTTCCACACACTATCTTGTTCTCTGGACTGAGACTGACATCCGAGAAGCCGAGAACAGACTTGAGAGAAATCGCTACATAAAGTTAGGATTTTCTGGATGTTTTTTGAGACGAGAATTCTGTGCCATTTTGTTTCTTCTTAAAGTAGGTATAGGTATGTACTTTAATTGATTAGGTCATGTTGTTTATATTATTTAATTTTTGTTTTGTTATTTTGTGTATTGACATGGGATATTTTGTGTCGTAGTTGTGTCTAATCAATTATTGAATTAGTTGGTAGTATTTTCATTGAGTATAATCACTTTTTTTTCAATTTTGTATTTTGCTGGGAATCTTACTTTAGTGTATTTAATTGGCATGTGCCTTGATTCAAAAATATGTACGTAGATGTGAATAATAAAGGAGAAATATGTAGATAGGGCAATCAGAATGCAGCCTTAATCTTATAATGAGATAAGGGTTTTACTTTTTAGGTACATTACATACATATGTACATACTTACTCTTGAATTGAACTCCGGATCGATGTGGATAGAGATAATGGGTTTATTTCATATCAAGAAACGATGCTTATGCGTTATGCCGTGCGATTTGTATGCATATGTAAATATATTTTAAACAAATTATTAAAACTGTCTAAAGTTTGATTAATTTTGTTCATAAAACGTGGTAGTTAGAAATACACTTGTTCAAAACTGATCATATACTTATTATGTATAGAAATGTTAGGTAGGTAGAGGAAGGTGCTTTCTTCAAATAACTCAAAAACTCTTATTTGTATTTCAAGTTTATTTTTGCCAGCAGCAGCTTTTTTCTGTTTTGAACAAAACATAATATTTCTAATACTTAAAAATAAAAAAAAACGGAAAATGGCTTTGCTGTCTGCCCAATTGACATCATTTTATAAATAATATATTTCACAAAAAAATAGTTTGATTAAAAACAATTTACTGATAAATCGCATGTAAATTTCTACCTTTCAGAACCCGAACCAGAATATGCTTCAACCATTCCATAAATGAGTCCGATGTTATCCATCCCGATGGATGGATTGTTCCCTAAGCACCAGGTGGGGCACCTTTCAGTAAAACATTAGATAGTTTTTCCGCGGGAAAATCATCATAGGAAGAATGAAAAACTCTCCTGCACCCATTGCAGAAACTTTCGTCACCAAAGAAAAATGCTCGGCTGCAGTTAACGTTAACACTCCTATCTAATTTATACCTTTTCGACGAACAATTCTTGGAGATTTCGTCATCATTTTTCGTCGAAACCAAGCAACGAGCAAAGGAAGTTCCCATTTTAAAGAGAATTTATATTCATTTCTTTGAAGAATACCATTAAGGCAGAATCTACCAGCTAATTTTTCTCAAAAATCATTTGGGAGCCCATTTTGTGTGGCAAGTTCGTATGCCATCCTTCTCAAATATTCAACAAATGTTTTACGAAGTTCTTTTCTAGGGAGAGTGGGAATATGGGATTTCTTAAAATTCTATTTCCTGTTTCCTCTATTGGTAGTTGGTATGCTACGTACTTTATTTGATGATGTATGCATATACTAATTTCAAAGACCATTGAGGATGATTCATTTAGAGGTTCCTTCTTATATTTAACAAAAAACACAATACAAAAGAACCATTCTTTACATTTAGTTTTTAAAGATTTTTTCCTTCAAATGTTGGTCGTAACTGCGGCTAACATGATTCATTTTCATGTTTCAATTTTGAAAAGCAGAAAATTCCTTTAACTTACTGTTAAATTTTATTTATTTGTCTAAACAAACATCAGAATTCGCGTAGAAATAGTAGCGAATAATTTATTTGTTCACCAAAATTTTTCAGTTAGTATGGAAAAAAATTAATTCGGTGAAATTAGTAGGTTTGAACTGTACGCCAACAAACCGTATTTCTTTGCTTTTTTCTGTCACTTTTTTTATTTTTATGCTTTTTATTTTTTTTATTTATTTCATTCCCCCTCCAGCAAAAATCTAGCCGAACATTTAACCTAATGCACTTTCTTGCTTGATGTCAAACAAGAAATCAGCTGATTGGAAAATTTGAAATTTAATTTGTCAAGTAGTGTTCAAATAAATTAATTAAATGTCAACAAATATAACAATAAATATTTCTCCTGGTTCCTTTTAAAGAGCCCAAAATGGTAAGCGTATGTAAATTAAATTGCATCATTTTATCTTACAACAACATTGTTACAGATCCTGAATTTCGTGAAGAAATTTTTAGACATGCTGAGGGAAATGATGAATATGCTGAAACGGATTTTGTTCCAATTGAAAGCGAAGGCTCTCTGGTGTGTGGGTTGATGCAGCCGTAAAGTTGATTCTGGCAATAGTGTTCGAATTGTGACCAAACGTTGGCAAGTCATTCGCCTTAAAAACCAAAGCGAAGATGCGGAAATCGATAGAGTTGCAACTCAGAACCCATAACTACAACTTTTCATGCACTGAAATCGAAAATAAATACCGACGCGACCGACGCACAGTTGGAGAGGAATTTCAAAAAAGTGAAATGAGAATGTTGTTCATATGAAGAGTTAGTTATGCAATTTTATTGCAATAAAACTAATGCAAATGGCTTTTTTTTCAAGGAACTTGGTGAAATTCTTAATAGTAGAGCGTAGGTATATCCAAACACCATCCTTGGCACAGGTCAAACCGATGTTCTTTGTATAGAAGATCTCCAAAAACCTGCAAGCACAAACATGGAAGCGAATACTTCTATCTCGCGTAGGGAGATATTATTCTTTGCGTAAATGCATTCTGTTTTTAGAAAGTCAACCTGTAATCCCCAGTCCATCTGTCCCTCCTTCGGCAAGAAAATCGCAAAACAAAAATGAACTTCGGCTATTACGCGAAGAACAACAAATACAACACAGTGAAATTGAAATCGTTGAATGCACAGATTAGCCACATGAAGATGAGAATCCCCAGCAGCCATTTTAATTTGCCTTCAAGCTTGAGCTGTCAGATATCAGATAAAAAATGAGAATGTGTGTATAGAAACCTCACACATAGACAGTAGGGATCTTCAGACACCGGTTAAATTGTTGTTGACTGGCTGAACAGAATAGAAGCGCGTTCGAACGCGCGTTCGCACCTGTCAAAGTTAAAATACGTGAAATTTCGTTAAAGTGAATACAATGGAGACGCAGCCGCGAACGCGAATCTGGGAGTTAAATAAGTTTTAATAATCACGCGCGTGCGAACGCGCGATCGAACGCGCGTCTATTGTGTTCAGCCAGTGAAATTCACATCTATTCATCGACGCGGGAAGAAATTACAAATACAACACTGAAAACAAATGGGTTTTGGAGGGTGAAACGTACGAAACATTCTCATCTTCATATGGCTAATCTGTGGTTAAATGTCTTAAACAAAGCTCCAATGAACGGAACTCGATTATTGAACTAAGTTCTGAGAGCAACGTGAACGTCATAATGAGAGAACACAATAATATTTTAAGAGATTTAATGGAAAGACTAATAAAAATATATAAACTAAACTGATTTTAAATAATTTTATTGAGTATTAGTTTTAATTCTCCATAAATTTGCGGAAATAGAGTCTCCGATAGTTTTGGCATAGTTTGGTCTGTATAGCTTCTGAATTAGATGTGCCTTTTTCCGTGGTGAACTCAAAATCTAAATCATTTTCGCCAGCAAGATTACGAGAAAAACACAGCAGGCTCGTATAGTTGACGGAAGCCTTGTTTGAGGATTCCAAAACTGTGCTCAATAAATACTTTGCATGAACTTAGCCGTTGAAGTGCTTTTGAGCAGCAGAACAATGCCCGTTGTCTTTATAAGGTTTTAAAAGATTTGTTGAACACAAAGTTATCGGAAAATTGATGATTTCAATTATAGTTTTCAAGTTTTTTGTATATTCCTACCTTTACAAAATGCTTCAAATGTGAGATAAATGAACGAATTTCGGAAAACTCTACTGTCATGCGTGAATCCAGGGTAACCAACAAATATATCCAAAAACTTTTTTTTTCCATCGCAGCCTACTTGTAGGACGATGCCTGTGCAACCTTTGCGGTTTATATAATCGTCCTTTCCTTCTTTGGGAGGATCGATTACAATATGTGTTCCATCTACAGTTCCAATAACTTTCGGAAACCCATTTTCGGCCAGGAAAAAGTTATTAGTGTCCTCCATTCGTTTCTGATCAGGCCAAACGATAACTTCTTCAGCCAAATTACTTAAGAAATAAGTTACTCTTGAAACTACGCGGCTCACTGTTGCGATGCAAATATTGAAGCGATCTTCAATGTCTCTGAAGCAGCTGGCTTCATGTGCAGCAAACCAAAGAAATATGAGCATATTGTTTCGAAGCAGATACCCGTTTGTGGAAGCGGAGATCCTCAAAAGACTTATATTTATATCGCAAAACGCTTTACTAAATAGAACTTTGAAGATGCTTGTGTGTAATCTATAATGAGTTCGGAATTCCTCTTCACTGTATTTTGCAACAACTTCTTCCGCATAGTTCTTCACCGAGTTTCTTTGGTTTCGGAGGGGCTGAAACAATGTCGTGAGAAGTTATTCTTCATTTACCTGAAGTTGCATCTGCTGAATAACATTGTAGTCCTCGTAGTAATGCTTATCGTCATCACTGCTATCTTCCTCTTTATTTATTAGAACTAATAATATTAGAACTAATAATCCCTTGATTTTCGCTTTCACGTCTTCTGAATGGCTCCTTTTCTAAAAAAAATTTTTACTTACTATACCTACTAATTATTTCTGTTGTCAAAAGCGACGTTTACCCAGAAACATCCCAAATGCGTTTCCCTACTTCTTATTTCTGGAACTTCTTATTGGTGGAATCGTGTGAGGTGATTTTTGATAGTTGACACTCAAAATCAAAAAAATCCGTCTGGGTAAGGTGATAGTCATCTTGACAGCTATTTTGGTGTCGTTTTGATCGAAAATGACATTTGTGCTTTTAGATTCAAGAAAAATGAACGTGTTTGTGCCCTGTACAATTGTTTTTAAACGGACAAATGAAGAACATGAAAATCAAAACCAAAATAGAATGGTTAGACTTACACGTATTCATCTAAGAAACAAATTAAATATCTTTGATCTTCCAAATGCAAAGTAAGCAAATAACAAAATTATTTTTCATCAATTTGTACCTATGTAATAAAATTCATAATTTACTGTTTACTATAGATTCCTAAAGAATTTTCGTTTTACAAAAGATACGTTTCTGCGCATTCTTAATCTTTTGGATTAACCAATTGGAGTTCGTTCAACTAACATTCCTCCGGTTCTCCAGTTGGCAGTAACTATAAATTTTCTTGGCAGTGGCGGCTATCAAAGGCAAGTTAGTGCAGACTGGTCCAACCCAATGGGCCAAAGTACCATCTTCCAAGTGACTACTTGCATCCTTAAGATAATGGAATTGAAACTCTGCCCTCTTAAGATAAAGTTTAATTCATCAGCTTTAGAAGAAACCAAGGACTTTTTTTTATGAAAGATTTCGAATTCTTGGAGGCAAGCATACGACCATTGCTTTCATATATCTTCTTATAAAAATTATAATTATCTATTCTTTCAGTGATAGGATGTATAGATGGCAGCCACATAATGATTTTACGCCCTACTGAAAACGAACATGTATTTTTTAATAGAATTTTAATAAATTTGCAAAACAATTTGCCGGTTGATTTGAAATTGAAGTTGTCAAATGTCAGCTGGCACGTACTTTCTTCTAAGGTGATGCCAAATCTGCATTGAAAAAACTTGATTCTAAAACTATCACCTTACACAGACGGAAATTTGTGTATGGTCACATTTGATAGTGAAAAATATGACAGTCATCAGTCACATTACACAATTTCACCCCTGGTCAAAACTAACAACAACAACATCAAAAAGCTTGAGCCCAAACTTTTCCCAAAACGCAAAGAAACAGACACATAATATGATTTTTTAGATATTCTGCAGCAGGAACCTAAATAATTTGCCTTTAATTAGTAGTGAATTAGTTGTGACAATTTCAATTTTTGTGAGCTTAGAAGGGTGTTTATCCGTTCATTACTGGATCCCTTATGAAAACTTGTTAATATTTTCCCTCCCGAATTATTGGTTTCTAGAATTTTATAATTTTTGAAATTTGAATGGGTAGGTATAAAATTTGTGTCCATGAAATAGTCCTCTGTTGTGCAGTTTAAAACAGGGACATGAACGTAACCGTTATTTGCCTTCACAATTGTGTTTCCCAAATAAATTCCATTATCAATTTCCTGCGAATGTATCAGCAGTTCATTTGATTTTGAATTTGGGATTTGTATCTTCACAAATGTTCGTGTCCGAGCTCCAATTTTGCATCTCACAACGTTTATTGAAGACGTAGCTACATGACTCGATGGCAAACATTTCAGAGGTAGAACAGTTAAAACTTCTCCCTTCCCATTTACAAAAGTAATTGTTTTGGAAACCGCATCGATGACTGTGTGATTCCAGAGGATATCACGGCCTAGTATACCATCAGCTGGTATGTCATCTAGTCCATCGACAACATTCCATTTTGTCCAAAACTTTCTTGGGAAAAGCAAATTGGTTTTAATTGTTCCCATTGTAATTCCTACTCCACCAAAGATGCCACCCAGTTGCTTATTTTCGCGGATATTTATATTGCTGTCATTTTTTATGGAACTTCTTTTTAGTAAGCTCGAATCTGCCCCTGTGTCGACCAGAAGAAGTACCTTTTCGGACTTGGCCAATGACATAGGGAGCTCGACGAACACGTCATGCTTACGAAGATTCCTAAATGCATACAATGCTTTATTTTTATTCTCCAACTTAGCATACTGAGTCTTCAAAACTTTAAAAACAAAGCTCTTAAAATTATCTGCCAAAAAGATAAACAAATTATTCAGCTTCGAACAGCACTTGCTCAAAACGAAACAAATATTTACAATAAGTAACCAGAGATCAAACTGACCTAGGTTTACTTTTGCCCCAGATACTGGTGGCCTTGATATTTGCTTCGTTTTTCGAACCGACTCATAAGTAAAGAAATTAGACTCTTTCGAGTCAACATTTTGTTTTCTTTTTCCTTTTTGTCGATGAAGCTCGTTTAATGAGTGCGCTAATGGTTTATTTTTTTGAAGTTGCTTGTTTTTAATTTTTGTTTTTGGTGTTTTTGCTGAGTATTTATTTGGTGATGTTTTTGTGGAGGGCAATTTTTTTAGGGCACAGTTTATTGATTTAAACTGGCCCTCGGGCCGTTTCCCGATTGCTCCTTGAGATAGTTCCTTTTCGAGAAACAATCGTCCTCCACATGCCCCACCCTAGAACACCACTTGCATTTGATTCTGGGCTTTTGACCTGTTGTCCGAGTAACTCGTATTTGAGCGCGGGGACAACTATTTTGACTATGCCCATAGTCCTCGCAAGTGTCGCAGTATGGTGTTTTTTTTCGAATACGACAGTCAACATATGTGTGGTTTTGCTTGCCACAGAATCCACATGTTGTAATTGAATTTGCGGACCTATTTGGCTGTCTATTGCTGGAGTGGGGGGAGTCTTGAATATGAGGTGTGAAATGCTGTGTAGGTATTTGATTATTATTAGGCTGATATATTGGAGGGGAATAATTTTGAAAATGTGCTTGCAATGGCACACTAGGAATTGTTTGTTGAGGAAATGTTGCGTATGTGAGAGTAGGTGTTGTTAATAGAGCTGTTTTTTGTGCCATTTCAGCAAGCTTATCGATCTCAGTTTCTGAAGTCGTAAGCATGTACTGACGTAAACAAGGATCAAGAAGACCCCTCTTAAACGCCACTACAGCTGAGCTCATCAACTCTCTCCTCAGACCCTCGGATTCCGTGGAGGAATATCTGGAATTGATGATATCTTTTGCCTTGGTCTGTAAACACAAAAGACGCCTTGCAAATGATTGAATGTCCTCTGTAGAAAGTTGATGGGACTGTTTCATTTCCATCAGTACAGAGTCTAATGTAGTCATTGGCAAGTAGGCATTCTTTATCACCATTTCCAGTTCTTTCAGTGTCTTCGGAGTGTTGTTTCGAATAAGTTCAAATGCGTCACCTGTTAGTCTCGTTGTTAGCAAAGAAACGTAAAGATTTTCATTAGTTTCTTGTATGCACTTGAAACCGAGTTGACATGCATTTAAAAACTCATACACCCTCGTAGACAGTTCAGGCGTCCGTAAGCCCGAGAACTGAGGCACTACACGGGCAACAACTTTTGAAATACCCTCATACGGCATGACTTGTTTTTTAATCTCAATACCTAGAGGAAAAGTTACTTTTTTTGGTACTTCAACTACCTGCACCAGTTCTTGATCTAGATTAAGGTTAATCTTTTCAACAATTGGGGTTTGCACTCCCTTGCTAACCAATCTTTTAGAAACTGGTGTTGTTATAGTTGAAGACGCTGAAAATAAGGGCAGTAGGTTTTTAGAACAGTCAGAAATCCCAAGATTTTTACTTCTATCTCTGAGTTTTTTTTGCGCTGACAAGCTTTTGCTTAACTCACTTGTCAGTTGTTCTATTTCCTGGTCAGCTTCTTCTGTAGCTTGCTGGAGACGCTTTTGAGACTCTTTGCGCAATTGTTCACTTTTTTCAAGCGACTTTTTCAGATGTTCTATTTCTCTTGTGTGGTTTTCACTTAAATTTTTGACGGCTTTTGTGTACTCCGTCAGAATAGCGTCTAATGACTCAAGACGTGTAAACTTACCCCACTGAGAGCTAAACTGGAAACTGACTAGGCTATAAACCTCAGGATTTAAAATTTGCTTAAGCTTTGAAAGAAGTGATTCATTCAATTGCTTAATTTGCCGTTGTTGTTCTTTTTTATCTTTTTTCAGAATTTCTGATTCCTCTATTAGGTCGTGTAGCTGTTCCTCAACTTGTCTTTTGGCCATAAAAATTCCAGATAATAAAAAATAAATGGAAAATCGATTTTTACAGACAATTTTCAAAAGTGAAAATAGTTAAATTGTATCAATTTTGTTGAAGGAGAAAAGAAAAGAAAAAATAAATCACTCAATTTATACCAATATAAAAGTAAGTTATTCAATTCAATTGTTTTTTTTTTTTTTTTTGTTTTTAAATAGCACTGAACAGAGAAATGTTTTCTTTATTTTAGAAGTATCGCAGTATCTTTTAAAAGTTTTTTTTTTTGTTGTTGTTTAAAACTAGCACTAAACAGAAATTTTTTTTTTCTTTTTGAAGTTGGTTCGCGAACCGGCTGCGCCAATGTTATATCTTTTTGTAACAAATAATTGAACACGCGACACCTTTCGTATTCAAAATCGGACTCGTCTTTAATTGTCATTCCGTCGATCGTGAACCCCAATTCAAGCAGTGGAAATCGTCGATACGTTTGAAGACTCAGCATAATGTGTCAATGCACTTCGATTGACCCAAAACAACATCCGTAAGATGATACCAGGTGGGCAACCGATGAGCATAAACACATTGAAGTGCATTGAGTTCAACGCCACGACGATTTCCTTTGATAAACACGTGAGGAAGTACAACAGTTTTCTATTTGTTTTTTTTTTCTGCGAATTTGATAAATTCATATGAAGTTACCGAATGGCAAATTATTTAGCAATAAAGCATTCAATATAACAAGCTTCAGTAACTTCATATGAATTTAGCAAATTAGAAGAAAAAATTTCACAACTAATCAACAACTAGAAACGTTCAGAGCTGTTGCAAATTCGGGGCAAATCTTGGCAAAAGAAAACAAATAGTGCAATAGTTATGACGGTTTCCTAACTAAGGCCGGTATTCACCGAACGCTCATAACTTAAGAGGCTCATAAACCTATCCAAGCAATAATAGTGAATATTTATGAGCGCTCATAAGACTTACGAGTGGTACCGACCATTCTTAAGTTATGAGGGCTCTCATCAAAAATTTTCGAAGTCCACATGTCAACTCTCCGATTGCTTGAGTTTTTTTTTTGCAATTTCAATGTTTTTAGATTCAAATTTCAGTGAAAAAACACACCATTGGAATAAATAAAATTAAAATAAGTAAATAAATGACAAAATGTATGCAAAAAAATCCAAAACTGTAATGAAATAAAGTGATTGTAAATTCATTTTAGCCGTTGTGAAAAGATTTTAAATTTTTTTCAACAAAAAACAACTTCATTTCAGAATTTGGGCATGTCTGGTTGTGAGAGAGCGGCTCTCATTTTCGAACTTCGAAAAATACTTATGAGTGGTTGGTGAATACCACAAATAATTTTCAAGTTAAGAGCCTCGTAAAGTAAAGAGCCGTTTAAGAGCGCTCGTTGAATACCAGCGTAAATCAATATTTTTGGAGAAAAGGAGTGGTATATAATATTCTATTAAAATGGAAAAACAAAAGCGAGCCCAGGTGGATTCCTTGAGGAACTCCGGAGGCAACATGAATTTAATGGGAGTTAATGTTATTTTGTTATTATTTATGTGAACATATCGAATTCTTTCACTTAAACAATTCGGTAGATAATAAGGAGAACATAAATCTTTCAACTCTTGCGTCAAAATTTTCTGATTGACTCTATCGAAGCAGCAGGCTATGGCAAGATTATTGACTCTCATATATTTATGTTGATCAGATATTAAAAGTTGAGCCATTTCAGTTTTCAATAAAAACAAGTCAATCTTTTACGGAAGAGACAGGCTATTTATTATGTTTTGCTTTAAAATGCAAATCCAGATGGACATCATTTCATAAGTTATTACATTCGCAGGTAATTTGTTTATAATTTCATCAATAAATTATTCTTCTTCAATATTGATATATAAAAAAATACCTACATACATACATTTGACATTTCAATATTGTTGGCAAAAGTCCGAATTAAAAAGGAGACGTAGCATAGGAACCAAATCGTGTTGTGTCTTTGAACATTTTGAAATAATTTTTATTAGTATTTTGGTCGTATGAAAATATTTTTATTGTATTTATCCTCAGTTTTATCATATAGGGACTTATTTAAAAATCATAAAACCATTCCTCGTAGAGGACCGATTTCTACCGAACCGTGATCGAAAACCATGAACCAGAACCAGCAGGCATATGGAATCTCTTTTTACCCAAAAAGTGTTATAAAAGATCAGCATCACCGATATGAAAAAAACTCTAAATTTACCTGACTACTCTTTTCGGCCCCGAATTGCATAAACATTATGAAGTGGCACGTTCGGGATACTAATCAGGGTCAAACCGAATTGCGTCTTTGTTGTTTCTTTTGACACAAAAGCAACAACAAACGAAAAAACTCTCAACAAGCTACGACTAAGGTTTTTTTTTTGTTAGCTGAAAGAATTATTATCATGAAATGCAATCAAGGTCTGTTGACATCTACAGCCAAAAAGAAAGAAAACATACAATCCATAAGGAACACCTTCTCTTCAACAGCCAAACCGTATATATGTACGTATGAGGTGAGGACCTCTATACCTATAGAGACCAAGTCCCACATACAGTTATCAATGATTTAGGGCCTTTGTATCCTGTGCGATTAATGATTTATTATGTCTGCCATAGGACATCGCTGTGACATTATATTGAACGCTGTCTGAGTCGAGTCTGAGGCTTAAGTGCGCAAACCAAGATAAACAGAAGAAATGCAAAGGTTAAGGTGAGGACGAGGAGCTCAATCCGCAGCGATCCACCTACGCGTGCAAATGTTGGGTTATCTCAATTAAAATAAAAGAAAAGGAAAAAAGGTGCAGTGTATTTACTTTGATTTCGAAGAGTATGCATGTGCATAGGATATAGCGACTTTTGTGTCCTTCTTTTTGCCGATCAAGAAGTGTCAATATTGATGTTCGAAGTTAAGTAAGTGTCGGAGATGTGGCTGTTGAATGTTAAAGATGTGGTTTAAAGAGGCCCAACTCAGGGCTGGAACTGTTGTTATAATATGTTTCCATGGTGTAGCGGTCTGCAAAAGCCACTTAAATCAATTTTCTTATTGTAAAAAATGGATTGAATGGAGGGATTGAAATTGCAGTGATGCATGCAGCGCTGCACACAGAACACATGTTTTCCATACTCTTTGACATTTTTGATTAATAGTTCTGTCAAAAAAAATGGCAACAATCAAAATTTCAATATTTTTTATACAACAACAAACACACAAGTTTTTGCGCGAAAAACTATTAACACATGTTTTTTTTTTTAAAGAATGGCAGGCACCGTCAATTTCAGTAATGCCATTTAGCAATTATTTAAGATATTTTTGTTTCTTGTTGTGGCTGCAATGAAGCTGCGCAGCGAATTTAGAAATAGAGACATCGTGCAGCGATGAGCTGCATGCAGCCCTTGAGTGATTTGGCTCTCATAAGAACCTGTGTAATTCAATTTCGGTGCATGCGAAAAGCTGCACATCTGTTTCAGCCATAAGTCCAGACAATTTTCGGGACTTACTGTAAGTAACGATAAAAACGGCTACATATATACATAGCTGATCAACAAATGTCAAAGAGTGCACAGTCCTGCCAATTTTTACGGAAGAAGTTACTAAGTCCCGGCGTGGTTTTTTTTCGATTAATCCATATGGAGTTGCAAAAAAAGAAACACGCCTAGTAGCTCATTTTCAGAATAAAACTGGAAAACTTACAGAAAACTTTAATTTTTTACAACTTGATTATAACGGGTGATTTTTTAAGAGGTTTAGAACTTTTTTTTAAAAAAGAACACAAAAAAATCGAAAAAATTAATGAAATATTTATTTGAATAGATAGTTTGAACCTTGCAATTTAATGTTTAAAGATAATTTCATGCAAATGTTGACCGCGGCTGCGTCTCAGGTAGCCCATCCGCTGAGTCCAATTTTGGCATACTCTTTCACACATATCGGCCGGTATCTCACGAATGAATGCATGGATGTTGGCTTCCAGTGCGTCAATCGAAGCGGGCTTATCCCTATAGACATTAGCCTTGACATACTCCCACAAAAAATAATCTAATGGTGTCAAATCGCACGATCTAGGCGGCCAATTGACCGGCCCGAAACGTGAAATTAACTGTTCACCAAACTCGCCTCGCAATTGCGCCATTGTTTCGCGTGCTGTGTGGCATATGGCACCGTCTTGTTGAAACCACATATCATGCAAGTCAAGAACTTCCATTTCGGGCAAAAAAAAGTTTGTTATCATCGCTCGGTAGCGTTCACCATTGACAGTAACGCTGCGATTCGCATCATCTTTGAAGAAATATGGCCCAATAATGCCGCCGGCCCATAAACCGCACCAAACAGTGGCTTTTTCGGGATGCATTGGTAGCTGTTGCAATGCTTCTGGCTGATCTTCACTCCAAATGCGGCAATTTTGCTTATTTACGTCCCCATTCAACCAAAAATGAGCCTCATCGCTGAACACAAGCAGCGCGCGATGAACATTTCGAACCGAGCACGAATTTTGATAGTAAAATTCAATAATTTGCAAGCGTTGTTCATTTGTAAGACGATCCATGGTTAAATTGCAAACCAAACTGAAGCTGTTTGACAGTGACACAAGGTACTAAACACACGTCAGCTGTCAAAACCAGTGTTGCCAAAACCAAACCAGCCAAAAAATCACCCGTTATAACTGAACTTTCAAATCAGACAAAAGTCAAGGTTAAATCCCCGGCCAGACAAAAAAAAAACAGGTTGCTGGGGATTTTTTGAGGAAACAGAATCGTTAAAGATTTCCGATAGCTTCCGTATAAATTCTCTTGCATGTGTGAAAGGGAATGTAAACAAATCTACTCAAATTGTTGGCCGGGGAAATTTTCTTAACTCCCATCACTTCATGCCTTCCTCTCCATAAAACTGAAAGTTTCTGGAAACTCGGTTTCAAAAGTGTTAAAGGAGATTTAAATTCAAAATTGTCATAGGGCTAGGGGCCGGGGCCGGGCCACTAACAAAAGAAGGCCCACATGCAGTTGACTATGCATTGCAATATCTAAATTGCGGCACTGGATTTAATCGAAAATTATAAAAAGGAAAAGGCATTTAGATAACACAAGGTTTATCTGGAGTTAATCTGGAAATAAAGTAAATTAGTTGAAGACTCATTTCAAAAAGAATTTCGATATAAAATTTAACAAGCACTTAACAATATCATAAAATTAATGATAAAATTGCTTTTAAATGTAGCTTTTCTAATGTCCAATGCTCAATGCAATAAAAATAGGTATAGGTAATACTACCATAATATGAAGCCGTCAAGGGGTATCGGAGCGGAGCTATTATTTCCGAACTAAATTGCATCTATTTTTAAAACATGGGAAACCTTTGACAAGAGTTTTATATTTATATGTGCTCCATTTGTATGAAGATCCCAGTGTTTTTTTAAACAGCTTTTATTATAACTATATTAGGTGTTTTTTTTTTCAAGCTATAGCGATATAAAAGAAAAATAGTGAGCCATCCTGGAATGCCTGACCTTCTGTTAACCATATATTTAAGTTCGCAGTAGATGATGAATGGAATGCTTTCATTTTGCCAAAAGTAAAAACTAACCTCAAAATCAATTTAATTTCGGTTGTTTGTTTTTGTATTTTAATTTTAATTAGAAACATGTCAACAACAAAAATCTAATACGAAATTTCTTTTGATTGGTGACGTCTTTTTCTTGTTTAAAGACATTCTGTAACTAGATTAATGAACTACTTTGAACTACTTTGACCGTAGAGAAGAAGTTGACTGCAGCCAGAAGTATACTTGGCATTAGATACTGGAGCCCAAAGGAACACACCTAATTATATGACTTCCGAAATCAAATCATGTTCTAAAAGTTGCATCGGAAACAAATAACTTAATCGTTTACTTGAACGCGACCATTCGACAATTTCTAAACACTTCTAATTGTTGCTCGGAGTTGCCGGCAACATGGAGCAACTAAAGTTGTTTACCCTCACCTACTAGGCAACTTCCGAGCAACATCTATGGTCCATTCTTTATGTAAGAATAAGTTCTTACCATCCAACTTTGGCAAGGTTATCTGGTTATGACCCGAAAGATTTGCGATTGGCAGCGCTGTGAAGCGGCTTGTAACTGATGCAGCCAGTTATTCATCAACCAAGTCCTTCAAATTTGTCCAGAAATGCCGGTATGAGTTCGCTGGTCTCGGGTGAATCGACTAAGCTGATAATTGATTGTCGAATTTGCGATAATCACGTGATGAAATTAAATTTGCCATCACTAAAAAATTCAAATATCTGGCATCTGGCGGGGAACCCCCGGATGTCTGTCACAATTTATTCTTTTACTTGTTCAATAGCATAGGGCAAGCATTGATAGCTTAGTGTTAAAAAAAAAATGTCTAAAAAGTGGTTTTCGTCATTCCATCCGTCGGTCTATGCGTCTGTGGGTTTTTGCGCCTGTCCGTCTGCGTATCCATGCTTCAGCTGCAATTTGAGCTAGAGCCTAAACGAGTTGACCTATTTGTTTCAAATTCGATATTCTTTTGAGGTGAAATTTGAACTTTTGTTTTAGCACTTCCAGAACGGGTACAGCTGCCATACAACAATTTTGGTTCTTAAATTTTTTCGAAAAGGTCTTTAACGATTTTGAATAAACTTCGAGTAAGAAAACTGCGTTCCAAGTTTTTGGAAAAAAGTTCACATAGCGAAAATAGCCATTCCTTAATTTTTTTAAATTAAAATAATCTTAATTTTAGCTTATTCATGTATATCTTTCCAATTGTGGGACCAATTTTGTAATAACTTTCCAATCTGGTTTTTCTAATGTCGTTTTCGTTTGGATTTCGGAACTGTTCCATTCCTATAGAAAATGAGAAATTTGGAGTAAAAGGAGTGAAAAAGGAGTAGCTCGGAACGTCCACTCGAAAACGACATAACAATATTGCATTTGAAAATTTTGAAAAAACTATGGATTCTGTGATTCTTCTATTTCTGACGGCCTTTGTAAATTGAAGAGCAATGCCTAGTTTGACCTTTTTGCTTATCAATTACACTAGTCGACCTTTTATGACCAATAAAATGTCGAACATTTTTTTCTGAAAACCCCACAAATTATATACTTAGATCCCGGGTAAACTTAGCTGCCCCAAAATAGATATCGTATCAGAGCAGCCGAAAACCCCCCCTTAAAACCTCCACTAAGCCGGAACCAGATATGTCTCATGTGGTGTGTTGTGGAGTCATGTGTGTCGCCATATTTGTATCGTTTGAGGTGTAATGTGTTGTGTCGAATTCTATGAAATACATTGGAATGACAGTGACACACTGATCCCCAACACACCACACGAGAGAAGTGTGGTCCCGGCTTTAAGTATAATGGCATAAAATAAATTTATCGTATTCTTAGTTACACTTTATTTATAAAACTGTACAAAATTTCTCTTAATATTTATAATAAGTTTCTTAAACAAAAAATTTGTCCTTTCTACCATAGCCGGCACTTTTTGAGGGGATTCATTGTACTATTCAAAGGACATCCAAAAGCCTTGGAGAATTCTTCGAAATTCGTAAGAGCGCCCAGGACTCTATATTTCCTAGGACTATGATCTTCATAGCTTCGTGATTCTACCAAGGCTTCGGGTCGTAGTGCTGAACAAAATAATTGGGCAAAGCTTAGGAAGAACAATTGTTCCTCGTTGAATTTCATATTTGAAAAAGTTTCCTCATCTCTTTTTGGTTTAGTATCATTTGACTGTTTCCATTTTTGATAAGCTTTAAAGGCCAATCTAAGTCCACCATTGTCCGCCAGATTCTCACTCAACGTTGCGATACTCTTAAAAGTCTGGTCTTCCTTAGCGTAGATTTCATATTGTTCCAAGAAACATGTCTGCCTCTCTTCGAATTGTGCAATCGCCTCAGTGCTCCACCACTTCAAAGAGTTCCCCTCTACATCGAACTTGCGACCAATATCATCAAAACCATGAATCAGCTCGTGTCCCATGAACATACCCATGGCACCATAATTCAGGGATTGCGGAAAGTACTTATGGAAAACTGGTGGCTGCAGGAGACCGGCTAGTATGATGATCCGGTTAGCTCCAGTATCATAGAGTGCATTAACCATAGTCGGTGGAAGAAACCAGTGGTCTTTGTCGAATGGCTTGAAAAGTCGATCTCGGCTCTTTTGCCGGGTGTGTTTTGTGATGGCTAAGCAGTTTTCAAAGTGTTTTCCTTCTAAAATCTCAATGTCCTCGTAAAGTTTATTTAGAATTTTTTCAGATCGAATAAAATCCGGATAACCAGCAGCGATCCTCATTGCATTGGCCTTTTTACTGGCGTATAACTTAGTATCTGCATCTATCCAGTTTAATTGCAGCAGATTATCATCAAAACTCTCCTTGAGTGAGTTGATAATTTTGATTGTCTCATTCTTACTAGACTCATCGAAGTACTTCCGAATAAACATTCCGGATGTGGCCATTCCCATATTCCAGTTAATTTGATTCACACAAATCCTCCAAAGAGGATTCGGTTCTACTTGTCCAGTTACAGCAGTGTTAAAATCATCCCATGCTCCGCGAAAACTGTCGTCTAGAGAAATTATCACAAAAAGCACACATCGCCAAATCATGTAATTCGCCATAGTAACATTTTCAGTCTGCAAAAGGACATAGTAAAGATTTTCATAGTACTTTACCCCAAGTTGAATTAAAACAGTTTTTTCTTGATTTATTTCCGACGACTGTGTATGTTGTATCCCAGCCAAATATCTATTCCAATCTATGTAAGGATAAGCACTGTTGAGCAGCGATATTGGTGGTTGGAAATATGACTCTGTTTTGGTGGCTTCAGGCGGCAGAGTTGCATTGGCTAGAAGGATTTCGAAGTTAACTATTTCCTGAGAGACATTTCTAGCTTTTTCTTCGCTAACATCAAGCATGAGAAGTACTGTTTCAATTAAGTTTCTGCAAATAAAAAACATTGGTCAAAAAGCAGATATAAGTTATTACATAAGTAGGTAAGTCATTAGACTTTATTGTAGAGCAAGTAAAGGGTCATAAATTTTTCGGTTTCGAAAGTAAAGCTAAATAAAACAAACACAGCGATACATTTTTGAAGAAAATTTTATTTCATTATAAAGTTTGGACTTTGCCATTAAGTGTGAAAAACAATATCATTCAAATGGCCAACTCGTGAAGATTCTTTTGAGGTAATTTTTAACCACTTTTTCGCATTTTTAACCACTTTTTCGGGCGGTACCTCGGCCATAACTTGAGTAATGTAGGTTTTTAATGCGTCTATAGTTCGGGGATTATTCGCGTTAACACGTTCTTTTGCGTAGCCTCACAGACAAAAATCTAACGGTGTTAAATCGCATGAACTTGATGGCCAATTGACGTTGTCAAAACGTTAAAATTACGCGACCAAGAAACTTCTCTCGCAATAAAGCCATAATTGGTCGTGTTGTGTGGCTTGTTACTCCGTCTTATTGGAACCACATATTGTCCAAGTCATGATTTTCAATCGCCGGCCAAAAAAAATTTTAAATTGCTGCGAACGCCAGGAAATCGAGAAATTCGATAAATTTACGACTGAGAGTTCATAACGATGATGCACAGGCCTTACGGCATCAGTAACGCTTCCAATCTCTTCAAACTTCTTCACAATTTTACCGATTTCTTGCGTAGTCAGTCGATAAGACGACCGTAATCATCGCGTATTGCCACAAAAGTGGCTACTTCTGAATCACCACTTTTGTAGTAAGTTTTAATAATTTTAACGCGTTGTTCGATTGTTAAGCGTTTCATTATCGTAAATGGCAAACATACAACTAAAATTATGACATTTCAAATGATAGCTGAGATTGACAGGTATCAAATGCCAACGCTATCAACTTGAAACCACCAAATGCATGACCCTGTATAATCCGTATTAGGCGTGTTTTCTTGCAAGCCCGGAGGAAATTGGTCGAAAAAAAACGACGTCGGGGCTAAGCAATTTACATGTTGATTGCAAGAACAACTAATCCATTCGAATAAGCTAGGTAGGTAGAAGTGGTAGCCAACAAGCCGACTAGCTCGCTGACCCAATTAGCTCAAAAAAGCGCCGTTTTGATACCATAACTCGTTTGAACCAATGGATGAGGAATGGGTTCGTGGGAAAACCCTACGGTGGAACAACCATCTAACGCCCAGAGTCAGACAACTAAATGCCAGACTTGGACTTGGTACTTTACTGTCAGACCCAGAGACTTATACGGTTTATCCTTCAGGGAGGTAATAATAAAAGGTTGTGGTTGAGGTATGTGATTTGAAAAAAAGTATAATCACTAAGGGGAATGACACAGACACTCCCCCAAGAAGATCACCATCCGCAATAGAAACCATCGTCACTGCTAACGAAAATGTGCCATAATTTAGGCACTTCAACTTCCAAGTACTCTTAAAAGATCCGAAGTCCGCTTGCTAGCGGTCTAATAAAAGGAGGCTACGGTGCAGAAGCTACCAAAATTTGTCCCAGAGCCATTTCGTCGCGTTTAGAAAAGAGACCAAGTCTTTGATCTTTAGTTCGGAACATTCGTCAAGGTCATCAAAGAAAGACTTTCCAAGTGATTGTTCCTTGACCTGGTACCCAGATAAGAGTGGTACTAAGATTGACGTTTAGGCTTGCAAGCTCATCGCGGCATTGTTGGATTAATTTGGAGGATGATGCAACCGCAGCAATGTCCCTAACAGCCGCCTGACTGACTGTCAGAATAGCAGTATTTCGATTTTGGTTTGGGTCTTTTTCGAGTATTTTGCATGCTTCCCATATAGCCAGTAATTCTGCCTGAAAAACGCTAGCATAGTCTCCGACTATGGACTTATGGCCCATCTAAGTGAGCCATGAGACCACAATCTGCGAGTCATTAGACTTTTAACTCATCCAGGTGGGTCAAAAGTCTTTTGTGGGACTTCTGACTTGTGGACTTTTGACACTGCGCCGCGCCGTCGTGACGTCATCCTTCCAATCTCTGTATGTAATTTTATCTTTTAAATCGCCATTCAGGATAGGAGTCGAAAACATAACGTTGTGAATCAAATTTGCGATATTGCCATCATGACCATAGGATTTGGCAAACCAGTAATTTGGTTATTTAAGTCTTATCGGGCTGCAAGATACTAGATATTTAATGTGTAAATCGATTGGTAAAAGATACAGAAAAACGCTTAAGGCATCCGTTGGACAATATCTTAAGGCCCCTGTGGCACCAACACTAGCCGTTTTCCTTGAATCTTTTTTTAAGCTTATCGATGTTATATGCCTTGGTTACAGCGGGCCACCATACAATCGAACCATAAGTGAGGATCGGTCGTACTACAGCAGTGTACATCCATAAGATCATCTTTGACTGTAGGCCCCATTTTTTACCAAAGGTTTAGCTTATTCTTAACCCGTTCTTTTTTTCATGACTAAAAGCCATACAAAGGGGGATAGAGGACACCACTCGGGTAAGCTAAGTGCAGAGAATTCTCGGAGCTAAACTTAAGCATGGAGAAAAACAGTGTTACCGCCTTGAATTATTTACTTTTTATCGATAGTTGTGGTATGTAAACTAGATTTTTTTTTCTGTAATGGCGTCGCAATTCCTCGGTGTCGTTTTTTCTTAACCAAATCTCTCCGGGCTTTCAACAAACCACGCCTGTTATTCTGTGGTTAGAATGCAAAACCCAATATTTCAATTTTTTTTTTTAGTCAGTCATTATTATCAATGTTTACGGGTTTTATTTACATCATCCAAACTTCGTAGGGACAAGATTGAACAGAGAAATAAATGGGAATGTTTGGCATACGCCAAAATATAGAACAACAATTTCCAAATGTCCCCAACAAATTAGACAGTAAAAGGGCTTCAAAAAATTCCGACAGATTCACGCTGGTAACTCAGTTTTTCTCCGTGCTTAAGTTAATATAGTAATGTAATGGCGTCGCTAGCATCTCCGGGCTTTGCAAAAAACACAGGCCTTACATATTGTTGTTTATGTTTAGATATAAAATTGTCCATACCACCGCTTGAGTAAAGTTACAAAATTTAGTTACCCAAAAATTCAGAACTGACAAATCTGAAACAAAATTTTAGAAAGTGCCTTTAATTTCGAAAATCAAACATGCATAAATACACAAATTTGGAATGTGAAAATCGAGAACTAGTCACTTGCTTTGATTATTTTACTTAATAAAAATTAAAACGAAAACATACACCTGAGCACTATCATTATTATTAATTAACTACAAATTACGAAAAAGCTTTTTTAAAACTATCTTCAATTTATTCACTTCGTGATGGCTATATGTACATGTAACGGACTTCGTCTACCGTATTTACAAAATATCATACCTGTAAGCTTCAAGATTCTTAGAGTTTTCCGGCTTCAAAAAGTTATCCCGATTTGTCATTCCCAAACTGGTTTGTTCCAAGAAAACTGTATACTCCGTTGCGATAGTCGGATTCTTCTCAATTTCATAACCAATTATCACACCATTTCCAACATACGAAGAATCAATCGCCAGCTGAATCCAATCGAAATTTTCCTCCTTCCAATTTTCATCCAACACTGGCCAACCGCCTAGGTCCTTAATGTATTTCAAAAGGGGTTCATTTCCCCGTTTGGCAGTAGTGTCTTTATCCAAACAATTTTTAAAATACATCTTCGTTTTGTCCATGGCACTTGGTGGCTTCGCATGACTAATTGGTTCCATAAGCAGTTCCCTAAGTTCATTCTCAAGATTGTGGTGCAGTAATTGGATTGTTGAATACTGCCACTTGTCATTGGGAATCGGATTATGCTTCTCCCAGTTGCCACATGCAAATTCATAGAAGTCATCACATGGATCTACCGATTCGTTAATAAAGCTCTGCATGACTTCCGATTGCTTAGCACGAATAGCATCTCGACTGATGTTGTGTCTCCAAGGGGATGAGTTTACTGCACTTGGTGCGTCGGACATAATTTCAACGCCATCGCCATTAGTTTCATTCCCGTAGAGCAGAGAAGATCGGCCGAAATTTGTCGAAATTAATATTAATATTACTGCAGCCAAAATAACCGAAATCACCGTCAGCAATATACATATTTTCATGGCAGAAATCATCTAAAAGCAGACAATTTATTTATTTTTCTTAGATCTTTATTTCTTAGTACATAAGTACATGTATCTATCTAATTAACACGCGAACTTGAAATTAATTCGACTAATTATATTTTTAGAACAATTAAATTCGTATAGCACATTGTTTTTGGTAAGTTTATGGAAATCGCAAGGAGCTATATGTATGAGTTCTGTAGTCTTCTCTGTACGAGGCGCCGCAATTGACTATCATTGCTAGAGGAAGCTTTTTAGATTGTTCCTATACTTGGCGGCGGCTGCACAGCGGATTTGTAAAATATCTGTATTTTTTTCTTCTGCTTTTCAATTAAACGCAATTCTTAGAATTAAAGATTTCTGTGAAGAAGATCTATCTAGTATGTACATGATAAAAGAGGCATCGGATCTAGCGAATTTTATTTTTTCATGTGTTTTTTACATGTTTAAAGTAGATACTTTAAAGGCGAGTTGTGGATTCGTAAACTAATCTACAAAGTTGTTTGCCCAAGCACTTCAATGCAAAAATGTCAATTCAGTACAATGGGGGGTGGCATCAACCAGTAGCGGATCTAGGATTTGGCTGTGTGGGGGGGAGGGGGGCTGGGGTTTGAGACAAACATTTTAAATGACTAAATACTTTTGTCCTTAAATCAATCACCCCAAGTATGAAATTCGAATTTCGCATCGTATCTGAAAAAGTATTTGAAACGGATATTATGAAAGTTGTATGCAATGTATACGACTCCTTTCAAAGCTAACGGCTATCAACGTTTGCTTGTTATGCTCAAGTTGTGGTTTGATTACCAAAATAAAATTAAAAAAAATTGAAATGTTTTTATTTGAAGATGGAAGTGAAGGCCGAAGGGAAGACTTATTAACAATTCGAAGACCAATTCGAGATAACTCTGATTCCATGAGCTTAGAGATCCATAGTGTATCCTTAGTTTAGCTGTTAAGCTGTTCTTCTGTCTAAATCTGGCTTTAATCAACAACTGGAAGAATCGAATATCCGTGTGAAAAGTTGTTCAAATTCGAGGGAGCAGCCAGTTCGCTATCGAGCAAAGACTGTTTCTTATTTTGTTCAATCGAATCAAAAACAATCGGCTGAGCTAAATAATTAACTGCTTTTAATGGATTGAACTCGACTGTATCATGAAAATTACATGCTTATTAAATTTTGCAGATCGTTCCAAAAATATCAAACGAAAACGAGAAAAGTGACAACCACGAAAAAAGTGTCCGAGACCCATCCAAGGGGGTCAAAAGTTCACAGAATTTCCTTGTGGGCTAATAGGCGGGCAATAAGTACATAATTATTTGAACTTGTCATTTTAGTGTAGAAACAACAAAATTCGAGTAAATTTTCACTATGACTTTATACATTTTTAGAAATGAAACTTAAAAAAAAACAAAATTGCATATAACCAACCTCGCTTCTACTCAAAATCCTATAGTGAAGCCAAGCAGAAGGGTTGCAGGGGGCAGCATGGCCCCCATACCTACCACACTGTTTAGAATATAAAAAATATATTAAAACTTAAAATAAGAAACTAAAACTTCCGGCCAAATCAATTTAATATTTTGACAAAAATATAAATTTTATGGCATATAAACAGTGAGGAAGTTATGGGGGGCATGTTGCCCCCCTGCAACCACCCTGCTCGGCTTCACTAAAGGATTTGGAGTAGGTGCGAGGTTGGTTATATGCAAAGCTTTTTTTTGGACTTTTTCTATTTTTCATAAAGCACATTTCGAAAATATTTGGCTATATAGGTAATAACAATAATTGTGGACGTATGGCCCACCTTCTTCTTAATATTGTGGTCTTACGACTCGAAATGTTGTGGACTTTTAAGTTTTAACCCACTTAGGTGAGTTAAAAGTTCACAATTTATTTGTGGACTTGTAAATCATCCAAGTGGGTCAAAAGTCCATTGTGGACTTTTGACTTGTGGACTTTTGACACTGCGCCATTACAGATACCTTTTATTTCTTAATATTCAAGTTTTTCATTGATTTTCTAGGCTCGAAAGTAGTGATTTTTTCACTCTAAACTAATTTTTATACATACAACTTTAACTGAAATTGTTTTTAGATTTTTAAGGCTTTACTCAGATAACTTAACATTGAAGATCTATGATTTTTTAAAGCCAACCATATCAAATTCGAATTATAACATTCGATTCAGATAACGGGGTTCTCCACTGGTGGGTTTTAGTCGGCCAGGAAATTTCAATGCAATTTTTTTGATTTTTCGATCAATTTAAAATCAAGATTGTGATGATTACTGTTTCTTCAATTCAACGAAATTGCGTTTTAATAATTTATTTTATTTAATCAAATCATCATTTGCTTTTGAATTAATATATAATTATTCAAAGTTTTGTTTATTTAAAATTAACTGTAATTATACCAATGAATTATAATTAATGGCAGCATTCAATACAAATTTGTATTGATAAACGATATCACTTTCATTTATTATATACTTTATATACAAGTTAAATACATGTCAAAAACCATGCTGATTTTTCTATCTTAACTTTAAGGTTAACTTTGACTTTTATTCTTAAATTACATATCGTTGAGTAAAGACCTTAAAATTTAATAAAGCCTCCAAGCAGAAATCTTTGAATATTTTTATTTTGTTCTTTAGTCAATATATGAATAGTAACAGTCTATTCAAAAAGGCTTGAATAGTTACAAAAACATGATTATATTATATTCCACGTAGAATAATTAGTGAGGTATCGCAATAACCGTAATTTTATTTATATGCAAAGTTAATGGCCGCGTTCAGTCAACTATCGCGATATTAAAATATCCGATGGAAATTTGGGGAACAGCTGATCACAGCTGATTATAAAGGGTGATTTTTTAGCTGGTTTGGTTTTGGCAACACTGGTTTTGACAGCTGACGTGTGTTTAGTACCTTGTGTCACTGTCAAACAGCTTCAGTTTGGTTTGCAATTTAACCATGGATCGTCTTACAAATGAACAACGCTTGCAAATTATTGAATTTTACTATCAAAATTCGTGCTCGGTTCGAAATGTTCATCGCGCGCTGCTTCCATTTTATGATCGGCATTCTCGACCTTCTGAGCAGTCTATTCGGAAGATTGTGACCAAATTTCGCACCAAATTTACTTTGTTGGACATTAAACCACCAACACGTTTACGTACTGTGCGTAGTGAAGAAAATATTGCGGCTGTATCAGCTAGTGTGACAGAAGACCGCGAAATGTCGATTCGGCGCCGTTCCCAGCAGTTAGGCCTTTGTTACAGCACTACGTGGAAAATTTTGCGGAAGGATTTGGGCGTAAAGCCTTTTAAGATACAGCTGGTGCAAGAACTAAAGCCAGCCGACCTACCACAACGCCGAATTTTTGGTGAATGGGCTCTTGGAAAGCTGGCCGAGGATCTGCTTTTTTATCGAAAAATTGTGTTCAGCGATGAGGCTCATTTTTGGTTGAATGGGTACGTAAATAAGCAAAATTGCCGCATTTGGAGTGAAGATCAGCCAGAAGCATTGCAACAGCTACCAATGCATCCCGAAAAAGCCACTGTTTGGTGCGGTTTATGGGCCGGCGGCATTATTGGGCCATATTTCTTCAAAGATGATGCGAATCGCAGCGTTACTGTCAATGGTGAACGCTACCGAGCGATGATAACAAACTTTTTTTTGCCCGAAATGGAAGTTCTTGACTTGCATGATATGTGGTTTCAACAAGACGGTGCCACATGCCACACAGCACGCGAAACAATGGCGCAATTGCGAGGCGAGTTTGGTGAACAGTTAATTTCACGTTTCGGGCCGGTCAATTGGCCGCCTAGATCGTGCGATTTGACACCATTAGATTATTTTTTGTGGGGGTATGTCAAGGCTAATGTCTATAGGGACAAGCCCGCTTCGATTGACGCACTGGAAGCCAACATCCATCCATTCATTCGTGAGATACCGGCCGATATGTGTGAAAGAGTATGCCAAAATTGGACTCTGCGGATGGGCTACCTGAGACGCAGCCGCGGTCAACATTTGCATGAAATTATCTTTAAACATTAAATTGCAAGGTTCAAACTATCGATTCAAATAAATATTTCATTCATTTTTTCGAATTTTTTGTGTTTTTTTTTTTTAAAAAGTTCTAAACCTCTTAAAAAATCACCCTACATCCGACTACTTATTTTGCTTTTTGTTGTCGCGTCTGATATATGTATGTATAGAATAAAATAACAAATAAGGGTGATATGAAATGGTACTGAATACTCAATTGATGATTCAGAAGGGATTTGCAATAAAATAGGAATCACATCGTTGCGTGATTCCCTTTTTTCAGCTGCCTTGTCTTTTGACAGCAAATGTAACCTATCTGGTTTTGGTAGTTCGAAAACATTTCGGATACTAAGGTATCTTGGATAGCCTATCGGATTGGTATCCGAACGCGGCCAATAAAAACCAAAGATATCCATTTATGCACTCAAGAGATATGAGTTCATATGTGAAAGCGCTCAAAAACTGCCGTTTTCACCGTTCTATGGGTATTCTAGGATTATCATTTTTTGTATTCATATTTAGATGAGTAATTTCTACCATCTGCCAAAATTTCAGCCTTATAGCACCACCCCTTAAAAAGATAAAAATCAAATACTACATTTTTGCTCGCATTTCTCTACCCAGTTTGGCTCTTTTACCAGAGCCAACCTTTGTGAATACTTTTTTTCGGTCTGTTCTTAAAGAAAGAATGATACAGCACGAGATTTGTGTGAGATTTGATGGCGCCAATTATGTAGCCAACTCAACACCGAAGTTGAGAACAAAATATGAAGCGAGATACTTTGTATGACGTGACGGTTTCCATATTGGACTATGGGATTAATATAGCACGTTGCGATTGTAGTGATTTGAATAGGTTTTGCTGATTTATAATTATTTAAACGCAAAGGGATGTTATGTTTTTTGCTTTTAAAAGAATGTTCTGTATCTAAGTTTAAATATCGGGGTTTTCAATAAGAGCGCTACAAAAGTTTTTTTAAATAAAACAAAAACAGTTTTGAATATCAATGAAATTCTTTATTCCTGTGAAAGTACGTTTGATGCCATTATGTATGGAACTCGATTTTTTTTGCATGGCCACCATGGGCACGCTTGCAGAAGTCGAGACGCTGAAGGCTGAACCCAATTTTCGACGGTTTTCAAGCATAAATCGCCCGATACTGCTGCAATTTCACGTTCGATATTCGTACGAAGTTCATCAATCGTCGCTGGCTTGTTGGCATAGACCATAGACTTGACATAGACCCACAGGAAATAGTCTAATGGCGTCAAATCGCACGACCGAGGCGGCCAAGGGACTGGACCATTTCGTGAGATAACACTTTCTCCAAACTTGGTTTCCAATAAATTGATTGTGACATTCGCTGTGTGGCTTGTGGCTCGCCGTCCTGTTGGAACCACATGCCCTCCAAGTCCATATCATCCAATTGGAGCCAAAAATATTCGGTTATCATTGAACGGTAGCGATCCCCATTCACAGTAACGTGCCGGTCTTGATCATCACGGAAGAAGTACGGCCCAATGACGCCGCCAGCCCATAAACCACACCAAACCGTAATTTTTTTCGGGATGCAATGATGACTCATGGAGTACGTGTGGATTGCTGCCTGACCAATACCGCATATTTTGTTTATTGACGAAGCCATTCAGCCAGAAATGAGCCTCATCGCTGAAGATGATTTTTCGATTTTTAGCGCTCTTAACGTTGAGGCCACTGACTCCGAATTTCGGTAGTAAATTTTAATAATTTCGACTCGTTGTTGGCTCGTTTATCTTTCCATCAATGGCAAACCTTACTGAAGAGAAATGTCAAAAGAGTGGCAAGAAATATGCCGTCGTTTGCTGTCCCTGTTGCTCTACTCTTGTAGCGTCCCTATTGAAAAACCCTTTACAAATAATTTGTTTGTAGTATGTACAGTACATTATGGTTGAAATTTTAGGTTTGGCCCCGCCATACTAGCCAACTGAGAGGAATCGCCACTGTGTTTTACCTTCAATGCATTGACTTTTTTCGTTGATGGTGTACTCACTTTGAGCAAATGTTGGGACACATTGACGCAAAGCGTTGACTTTTGTATGACATTGACGGACTAGCGTTATTCGTTTGATCGTCAATTTGTTATGCGATGACATGGTCAACGTTGACGGTCCATTGGCAGTGTGTTCATGACTTTTGATGTGTAAACATCTATGCTGGCGGTAGAGTGAAAAAAACGTGAACGTTCGTGTGCAACGTTACGTCGTGCAACGTTACGGTGTGCAACGTTACGATCTGCATACAAGGATGGGTGCGTTCAGTGAAAAAATCTTAAGATCCGCTTCAAGCAAAAACAACTCCGTTTTGGATCCGTCGCGTCGGCTCGTTGAGCCTGTCGAATTCCAATTCCTCGATTACAGCCTACGCATTCCAAAAACTAAATTCATACTGTTTTTACAATTCACACCTCCCCTGTCTAAAATTAATTTGTATATGTATTATAACAAATCATAAGTAACAACAGGAATTTGTTTCACTTTAAAATGTTGCTTGGATTTTAAAATCTAAAGCTATAAGTACGCTGTTGATGCGAAACGAAAAATCCCGCATACAAAAATGCCACAATGAAATCATAAAAGCAATGTTTCGTTGTGCCTTTTTGATAACAACTTAAGCAGATTATTTGGAGAAGTTTCCGCTCTTTTTTCGTTCAGAATTAGGTATTAGCCCGGAAGAACTCTATCGTGTACTTAAAGAAAAATTAAAAAAAAAACTCAAAACCTATTCGCAACTTTTCTCCAAAATTTTTAACGAAAACCCATAAATGTATATAAAAAAAAAACACATAAATATGCCTACTCAAGTCCATGCAACGTGTTCGGGTACTTTATTTTGTTTGTAAACTTAAAATTATACCGCTGCCACTGGCATAGAGTGCCAGTGCCAGTGCAAGCAAAAGCTATTTGAGTATTGTTTGAATCAAACGTGTTATGTATATAGTTCTTGAAATTGATAAATCACAACTACTGAAGATGCACTTTGTGGGTGTGATAGCTTTTGTTAATGCTGTTGTTTTTATGTTGACAATTTGTGATGAATGACATTGCCCTGATAATATTTGCATAAAGAAGATAAATGGGTTAGCTATTGTTAATATCAAACAAACACAGGGGCTTCTTCAGTAATAGTTATGTTTCGTGCTGGCAATGAACATTTAATGGTTTTTCTTTGTTCCTATACTTACTTTGTTAGGATTAAATAATAAACAATACTTATTATTGATACTCGATTTAGGTAAATCCATTTTTGCATCTTATGTCATGGACAAACTTTTTGCTTGATAATAGAACTAAGAAGAACAATACTAATGGGAGACTGTTGTAACTCATTTTGATTAGAAAGTTAGGTTTCTTTATGATAGCTTCGTCGTAAAACATATAATAAAAAAAAAATATTGTGAGTAGTTATTGAAAAATGGAATCCCGGAATTATTAATATTTTTTTTAAAATATGTACATATTTGTTTTTAATATTTATACGTATACCATCATTTATGTATGTGTATAGGTCACAGAAAAATATATTCGTTGTAGATTATTTATTATCACCTTGCATCATTACGTGACTTTATAAATTAACTGGTTTCTTGAAATGTTTAAAAATTTCACCTAGGTAACTAGGGGATGACCACAACCTGTTTAGTGTTTAGCATGCCAGATGATATCAATCATAGTATTTCAAAGTGTCAGAAATACAAGTTGAATTGCAGGAAGTTGTTGAAAAATAAAACGATTAAGTGAATAATGTACTATAGGTATACTTGACGAAATATTAACATGTAAGGCTTAACAAGTTTATATACTTAATTATAATTTTATTTTCACATTAAAATTTGATTAGGGTGTTAGTATATGATATAGAATTGTACAGGGGCGGATTAAGAAATACGAAATAACTTGTGATAACAGGGAAAAGAAGGAAAATTTCAAAGTTTAAGAATTGAATTGTGTCCATGCTTTAAACGAGATTTTTAAATGCAGTTTTAACCATTTCTTAGTCAAACGAAGAGGCCTTGGTAATCGGCCTCAAAAACTCAAGAAAATCGTCCCCATATTGTGCGACCTCTTTCTACGGACTTATTGTCAACCCACCGACGATAGAACTGGCTAGAGCTATGTCAACCAAGAACGATTCTATTTTTTTGATTAGATCATGGAAAAGTATTGATGACTGAAATCACAAATTTTCGTTTCAATCGATCCCAATCTCAATCATTTCGATGATTCTCAATTTTCCATCCCAATCTCAATTAGTACGGCGGATCGAAAAACGGAGTTCACCAATCGATTTGGGAGGTGGATATTACCTTAGTGTCTCGGCCGACGTGTTGAGTCCACTAGAACACTTACTTTGACAGGTGTCAAAATATCACAACATTTTTTTTACGGTGGATCTTAAAATGGAGTACACCAATCGATTTAGGAGGTGGATATTACCTTAGTGTCTCGGCCGACGTGTTGAGTCCACTATAACACTTAGTTTGACAGGTGTCAAAATGTGCCAAAATTTTTTTTACGGCGCTGGTGGATCGAAAAAAAGAGCACGCCAATCGATTTAGGAGGTGGAAATTACCTCATGCCACCCAGCTCTCTAGGTCCATTAGAACACTTTTAATTTGACAGGTGTCAAAATGACAAATCATTTCCAAGACTACGCGCTACGTAACGTGGTACAGGGCATAGAAATGTTTACACATCAAAAATCGAATAGGAACAGTATGAAATCATGAATTGATTGGAATGAAACTGATCGAATGATCGATTGATTAAAATGATCGAATCATTTTGGTAATCGATTTTTGAACGATTCGATCATTTGAAATGAACGATTTACACAGCTCTAGCAAATGGCCAATTATCTTGAGTGGTACCTAGTACCTGCTACTTAATCATAAACTAAACTGGAAGAGATGCTTGTCGCTTAAAAGCGTTGTCAACAGAGTTTTAGAGCAATGGGTGAATCAAAAAACACTTATTTCGTTTTACTGGGAATGAAGCAGATTGTGACCCAGCATTTTGCTATTAATATTGAACTAAATCCTACAAATAAAATAGATATACTTAACTAACTTATCCTATATTTTAGAACTTACTAACGAAGTAAACACAGAGTTTTAAGCTGAAAAATCCAGAATCCATATGTACGTTGATGAGCATAGTTAAATGATTCTTTAAAACATTCGAACAAACTGGAATATAGAATTATGCTTATGATATGACATCGATTTAGATACCATCTTCAATTACGTATTGAAGAGAGAATATGTCAATGACACGAGTAATCGAAATAAAATCAATTTGTCTAAGGTATTACAAAACTTTATGACGAAACTCTACTCCAAATGCAAAAGCCAAACCCCAGAAATTCTACATTACAAAACATTGCGGAGAACATAAGCATTGAGGATCGGGAATATGAGTGAGGAGGTCTCTTGAACTTTACAGACTTATCTAGAGAATATCATCAACTTTAAAATCTTCACGTTTTTTTTTATCTAATAGTCTGATTAGGTTGTAGAGCTCGCTTTTCCACGAGTCAATCGATTCATCTTGAAGAGAAAGTGAAAGCCCAAAGTACTGGTCTTAATTACTCCAAGACTCAAACCATGAAATTTTCTTTTTAATCACCAGCATTGTTATTTGCTTAGGCAATCGTCTATCGTCCATTTTGATTGTCTTTATTATATAGTCAACCTGCATTTTAAGAGTTGAAGTAAACAACGGAGAAAGACGTGTTTTCAGCAAAACCGTATGATTAGCCGTATTGTTGGATAGTTTCAATGTGCGCTTCAAAAAGTATCTAAGAATCAGCTCCACTTCTTCAAATACTTTGTGTCCCCAAACTTGTGCAGCGAAGAACATTATCGCTTTTGCCGTTGTTTTGAAAATTTGAAATTTTGCTTCATATTGAACATCTCTGCTGTGCATCACACTTCTCCTCCAAGTCCCATTTAACACATTTTTCGACTTAGCTAATTTATCTGTCATGTGATTCTTCGAGTTAAGATTTCTAGAATTCATCATACCAAGATAGTTATATTCACTCAAGTTTTCAATGTTATGCTCTCCAAACATCCATTTTTCACTGCGGCAATTTCACCCTCCTCCGATGCGAAAAATCATAACTTTTGACTTATCGAGGTTCACCTGGAGTCTCCATTTATTGCAGTACACGAACAATCGATTTATCATTAAATGGAGACTTTCAGTTGTTTCAGCAAGCACAACGATATCATCTGCGAACATAAGCACTTTTATTAGAAGGTCTGGTGAAACTCCAGCTCCCCTTTGTAGAATTTCTTGCCTTGTCGCAGCCCTATCTCTACTAGAAACTGTTCAGATACTTTACTTCCAAGAGTCACTGCAGAAGTTGTTGAGTCGTATAACCGTTCCAAAAAATTTCCAAACTTTGTCGATTTTCCTTTATTATAGAGCTTCATCATTAATGCTTTTCTGTCTTTGGTATCCATCGAATGCCGGCCGCCTTGAAGTCGATAAAAAAAGCGTAAAGTTATAGATAACATCGAGTGCAAACAAAAATTATCACTTTTTCAGTCACTGTTTTGTTGCATCCTTAAATTCTTCTTCCTAACATTTTATTACTTCCCACTTCATCTGATCATTTTTTCCTAGCTCTATGAAAAGGCAAGTATTGGTTTTGTGTAAAAAAAAATTTCGAGGTTGTAATCAGAACGAACACTAGATTGATCGAGAAGTTCAAAAAAGTGATTTTTGTCCGTCGGTCTTTAATTTGTAATTTATAGAACTTACCTAAACGGTTGCTCCGATTTCCTTAAAATTTGGTACAGACCATTTGTTTTTGGTTAAACTCATCTAGAGCGGGTAGTTGCCATACAGCAGTTTTGTTTTTTTTTTTTTATTAACATTTTTTCAAAACCCATTTAGTTCTATAAAAACACCCGTTATTTATGATTCTACATTTGCAGTAAAATTTTTTGTTAAAGATGGAAAACCGATATCTTGAAAGCGTGGTCTTTTTTTTTGTCTTACTTTCCAGCGCGATTAAATTTTAACTTTCTTCCGGTCTGTTAGTCATACAAAAATTAAAAAGAACTTTGTTTAGGTTAACCTCAATTTTCAAACCAATAGTGGATATAAAGGGTTTTCCAATAAGAGGTGTTATTTTGATATTCAAAGAAAAATGGCATTTTTTGAGATAAATGATCAGATGTTTATTTCATTATAAAGAGGAAGGTATGCCGTTAATAATGGAACACAACATCATCCAAATGGCCGCCACGACCACGCTTACAGGACCATATCCTTTTCATGAAATTTTCCATAACCAAATCGCAAAGTGGCTGCCCTATGTCCTCGATAGCCTCACGAATTCCATCTTTGAGGTCTTGAATCGACGCTGGGCTGTTGGCGTAGACCTTATCTTTCACGTGGCCCCACGTTGCAAGTAAACGTTGTCCAGATCAATACCATCCAATTCCGGCCATAAAAAATCATTAATCATCTCTCGATAGCGCAATCCATTGACCGTAACTGTTGCTCCAGCCTCATTTTCGAAAAAGTAAGGTCCAATGACCCCGCCGAACCATAAACCGCACCAAACAGTCACGCGTTGAGGATGGAGAGGCTTTTCAACAATAACTCTTGGGTTTTCCGAGCCCCAGATGCGACAGTTTTGCTTGTTGACGTAGCCTCCGAGGTGGAAATGGGCCTCATCAGTCAAGATGATTTTTCGATGAAATTCCGGATCATTTTCATGCATTTCAAGGACCCAATCAGCAAAGACACGACGTCGTTGATGATCAGCCGGCTTGAGTTCTTGTGTTAACTGAACTTTATAAGCCTTAAGACCCAAGTCTTTATGCAAAATACGGTGTAATGACGTTTGTGGAATGCCTAATTCCAAAGAACGACGGGGAATGGACAAACCTGGGTTTTCTTCAACACTGTTGTAGCAACAGCAATATTCTCAGTTGTTCTTGAGCGACGTGCACGGGTTTTATTCTTCACATCACTAACTTGTCCCAACGGTTCGAATTTGTCCACCAATTTCTGTATTGCGGTCCGACAAGGTGCTTCACGACGACCCAAAAATGTTTTAGTTTTACGAACCGTCTCTGCCAAATTTTCACCATTTTTATAGTGAATTTTAATAATTTCAATGCGTTGTAGAAGCGTGTATCGTTCCATTTTTATTAATGGCGTAGTTTCTACTTGTCAAATGTCAAAAAATGACAGCTTCAAAAGTGACAGCTACCGAAATAGCGGGCTATTCAAAATGACACCTCTTATTGGAAAACCCTTTATTATAATAAAAAATTGTGTATTATAATATAATTTAGATCAAAGCCCATATTATTAGCATCGATTCCCACTATCGTATAGTTTTTCTTTTACAAGAGACAAGACTGCTTAATCAATTCTTCCCTATTACTTATACAAAGGGAACCTGCATGCAAACAAGGTACTGCACTACGTCAACATTGTGTTTCAAATCTGCTTGTTATATTAACCATAACCACCAACTCAATAATCCACCGCCTACACTGCACTATGAATGTATACAACTTTAAAAGAGTTTTGATCCTTGTTGACATTTTTCGTTGGCAATTTGTATTCACAAACTGACATGACGTCCTCACCCACAAGCACAAGCACAAGTCTTTCTTTCTACAAACGGAATTGATTAGGAACGAATCGATTTGCATATTACACCCGACGTTATTATGTTGGAACATATAGAAGAGTTAAGACTTTCAAGACGTTTATCTGATGTATACTTTTAATAAACATGCAGCGATGGACGGCTAGGCGACCATGATCATTGACGTGCGTATGTAAACATTTTGCCAAAAGGCATAGTTTTGTATTGTTATTTGAATAGAACTCCTGCGGTAGGTAACGTCTCTGAAATTTGTCATCACATCAGTGATTTTGTTAATCAAAACATCATTTACGACTCTACGAGTATTCATGCAAAGATTCTCCGTGAAGGTTTCGATGTGAGTTCTGTAAAAATAAGATAGATTTATTTTTTAAGCAAAAATAACTAAAAGTTGGACAGCTAACTTCTGAGGGAAACAAAAAAACTCTTTCATAGGGTTTCAAAAGCTCGAACAGTGAATAAAGTGAATTCTCACTGGCTGAACATAATAGTGAAGCTGCACCGACAGCACGTAACACTATCAAAGTTGAAAGGGTCGCTCGTATGCAGCGCTACAATGTGAAGCTGCAGCTGCAACAAGAAAAGTTTCCGCAGCAAAAGTTTACTCAACTTTAATTTTTGCTGCTCGCTACATGCTGTATTTGAGATAACATATAGAATCGTTCTATAGATATTTTTCTCTTTCTAATGAAAGCTAGCCATGGGAAACCACGCTACACCATTGTAGACGTCGCGTCGTTTGCTAAGTGAGTGAGCGATCTTAATGACAGCTTATGCTATAGCGATTCTTTTAGCTGCAGCTGCATCCCATTGTGTTTAGCCAGTAAATCTATCAACACAGACAACGATACCAGCACCGATATCAAACGAAGAATAACTCTTGCCAATCGCTGATTCTTCGGGCTAAGAAGGCAATTGAGTTGCAAAGCCCTCTCTGCTCTCTCGAACAACTAAAGAGTCTCTGTACAAGACGCTGATCATTCCGGTCCTGCTATATTATTGTGCAGAGACATGGACCGTATCGAAGGCGTATGAGAACAATTTAGGATGTTTTGAGAAGAAGATTCTCCGGGTGATGTTTGGTCCCGTCTGATGCATAAACGGGGAGTGGAGCAGATGGTACAAAAAGGAACCGTACGGGCTGTACAGCGACACTGACCTAGTCGAAAAGTAAAAAGATAACGACTGAGATGACTGAGTCAATTAGAGCGAATGGACACCAAGGCTCCAGCCCAAAAAGTCTTTGAATCCAACTCTGAGGAATGGCGCAGGCTCCAGCTCAAAAAGTCTTTGATGAAGTAGGGAAAAACCGTGACTCAGGTGATGAACACAAGTGGAAGAGGACTACAACCAACTTGGCTTGCAGAACTGGAGACAACTACCCAGGGATCGAGCTGGCTGGAAGAAGCTTGCTGGTTGAGGACCTGGTCTACTCCTGACCGTAGCACCACCTTAAGTAAGTAAGTAAGTGAATTCTAAATCGGGGCAAGATATTATTGTATTGTTATTGAGTAAATTTATTCTTGTAAATCTGACTCCACTTCGGAAAACTGTTCTTACACATTTTTTTCTTAGGTAAGTAATGCTTATTTTTACTAACAAACAATTGCAGATTCACCTGCTTCATTGATCAGCTTGGAAGGCTATCAGCTCCAGCAGCTTTATTGAACTTAAATTTAGATATAGCTATAAAACAAAGGAAGACTTTCTGAGGCTAAACACATACTGGAGCTGCGAGCAGTAGCAGAGCGATGATGCGAGAGTTGAGCAGAACGACGAAAACAAACAAATGTTTTCTTATAAGAGCTCTCACACTGAGGCGTCGCGATCGCGAAACTAGACGCTCTGCTCGTAGCTCCAGTACCTATGTTTTCAGCCTAAGAAATCAGAATTTGAACTTTTACAAACGTAAGTTTTTATTGATTTCTGTGAAAATTGGAATGGACCCTGGACAAACGATTTCATCCCAGCCTCAACAAAATTGTCTCACAAACTGTTCCAGCTCCATCAGAACGTTGATACTTATATGTCCAAGGCCCATCAATCAATGTGATATTGATTGTTTTTGCTTCCATGATGTTAAAATCTCTTCCACGTCTTACATAAATCATTATAAATTTTAAATATTCCATTGATAAGCAGATCGATGAACTTTACCTACACAACGCTCTATGTAAATATTTATGCAATCCAACAACGACCGAAAAACAAACCGATGATGAGATGCATGATGATAGTATATCGCGGTTGTTCGAACAGAGAACACTCCACTAATAAAATCTTTGAAATTGTTTTTATATTAAAATGTTATTAACATAAAATTCAAACAAAAAAAAGTGTAAAAAATGTCAAGCTCAGAATGTGGATTTGTTTTGGCAATATTTCTACTAAGCTCGGTTACATCATCACCGATCTCACCTGACCTATTTGATAATTCTTCACTTGATAAGGCTGGTGATAATGAGCTGTCCAATTCAATAATATTATATAATTTAAGTTCAAATACCTCTCGACTTGCCATCCGAGAAAAACAATCAGAACTAATGCAGAGCTATATGAATACCTCAGTGGATCCATGTGAGAACTTTTATGACTATGCCTGCGGTAACTGGGAGAAATATAATCCAATTCCAAAAGATGTTTGGAAATCCTCCACGACTACATTACTCCGAATGGATCTTCAACAAAAACTAAAAGTTCTCCTATCTGAGCCTATTGATGAAGATGATGAGTTGGATCATCCCCCTAGTGCGATAACCAAAGCCAAATTGTACTACAAAAGCTGTATCGACCAGGAGGCAAGAATGGAGCTTCGAACAGAGCCTCTCTTAAAGTTTATCAAAGAACTAGGGGGGTGGCCTGTTTTGGATGAAAACTATTGGAAGGATAACAAATTCGATTGGGTGAACTTGGCAATCAATACATCTTTTGTTGGAAATGGAATATTAATTGCATTCGATGTGGTGAAAAATCCGACAGTTTCAACGGAGTATACAATGTTTTTGAAACAAACGACACTGGGAATGGTCAATCGGGATAATTACTTGAAGAAAGAAAATTCAAAGACTCTTGAAGCCTACAGGTAAGCGAACAAAAAAATAAAAAAAAAATAAAAATGAATAGATCTGTATATAAGTTTTTATAATATAAATTATATATTACGGTGGTTCTTATTTGTTTTTTTCGAAAATTAAGTGCAACTTTTTCTAAATTAGTTCCAAATAAATACAAAAATGCTCTAATTTGTTCAGAATTTTATCTCTATCCCTTTTTCGCCCTGTTTCAATGGATAATAGTTGTATTTTTGGATTATTTCCATAATGGTTAGATCTATTTTTTTCTAATTTTGCACATTTGAACTTATAATTATTTTAAGCAATACTGCATTTCAAAATATTACAAAAAAGAAGAAAACCTCATTATGGCTTCAAGCTCTAATCTCAAGATGAAAAAGTTTCTTATCGGGGTCCTTAAACCATGAATCGATGGACACCAATTAACTACCAAACGACAAGTCCTGCAAATTTGACTTTTCTTTGGTAATTTTGTTTTCATCCTCGAAAATCCATACGAATCAGTGCAGCTGCGGTTTTGGATCTTGTGAAAGTGTTTTGGGCAAGATCTAGATTACCGATTGGAAAACTTGCATTCAGAGCGGTCCAATTTACAAATTTACAAAAAAAAACAAAAGAAAGAAAAGGAAAAAGTTCTAAAGAGGTCTCAGTGAATTATTTGATATTTTTAATCGTGATATATTGAAGAACATTAATATTATTAATCAAAAGAGAAAGGAATTCTTGAAAGACTGACAAAGCATTCATTGTTCTAGGAGTATCAATGACATTGAGAATTATTTTAAACACGAGGCGAACGAAGCAGAAAAAAAAAGCTTTTCGCACTGCGACTTATTGATTTGACAGGTAAGGTATGACAGTTGAAGTTCTTTTAATGTTTTATTATTTAAATTACGATATTAAATTTTGTCTGTAGATGAAGCTAGAATCAACTGATGAAGGACCTACTCAAACGCTCAGCCAAAGAAGTGTTGGATCCTACTCTAGTATTTCTCTTGAAGGTGAAACTGATAGTGATTTGGCCGTTCAGCTCCGAAAAAGGCTCGAAACATTTTCGAAAAAAGCAAAGTCGTCGCTGTTCTGAATAGATGCGGAATAAGTGACAGAAATGCTGTTCACCTGGTTATTGTTATAGCAGAAGCTCTGAGCATTGACGTTGGACTGTGGTACTCAATCGTTCATCAATGAGAAGGCTAAAAAAATTAAAGAAAATTTCAAAACTTCGGATTTCAACGCTTTCGTCCTTCATTATCATTAGGATGGAAACTTTTGTATGATATTTTTCAAAGGGAATTGGTTGAGCGTCAAGCGACTGCAGTTTATTAAGTCCTAGAAGATTGGGGAATTCACAATTCTTTGAAGGCTCTATAATGTGATACAACTGGTTCAAACTTAGGAATAATGAAGGGTTTAGCAGTTTTGTTAGAGCGCTGCGTAGCTTGGTAACAAAACTCTTGTACCTACCTTGCAGATATCAAATTTTTGAAATGTTTCAATGGTCTTTGGAAAAAAAAATGCCTGAAACAGTAGGACCAAACGTTCCAATATTCAAATAAAAAATCAAAAATACCCGGGCGAGCATTGATAAAAAAAGCTATAAAATCCGAATAAACGATGAGATAGTTCTTCAAATAATAACTGATGAGCAAATAAGCAGAATTGGGTCATTCGTCAAAAATACATCGGCAACCCTATATCCAAGAGATGACTACAGAGAGCATCTTCAACTTGCGCTTATATTTCTTGGACTAGTTCCACCGGAGAATTTTTGTTTTAATGTCCCTGGAGATTTCCACGACGCCCGATGGATAACAAAGGCAATGTGCTGTCTCAAAATCACTATCTTTCGAGACGTATTTGTTATGACTATAGAAAGAATAAATGCAAACCCTGATACGTAAGTTTGTATTGTCCTCGTCTTCATAGAGTCTTGGTTTAATTCTCCAGTCACAACAAAATCACCAGCTCATGACTCAGAATTTGTCAAAAAGCTTTACAACTACCGATCGATAGACGAAGAAGTATCACCTGTTACACTTGAGAAATTCAAAATTCACCTATGGGACCTTTATTCTGAATCGGTAGGGGATGCAATGACTTTTTTCGACAGCACTATATTATTGGAGGTAAATGATCTCGAATTTATATCCTGTCACGGGAATGGATGATAACTTCCCCAACAGAATTTTACTTCTTACAAGCGATATTGCAATGTTCTGTCAAAAAAAAAAAATCACGATTATATAACTCCACAGTCAAGACATTTTTTGACGATATTCAAGTCTATCTGTGGGACGAATATCTAAGTTTCGAACAGGGTTTGAATGTTGTAATGCACTTGAAGATCGTAAATTACGTTGCCGAAAGAGCTATAAATCTTTTCTTTCTGTCTCTTCACAAAAAACGAGAATCAAAACAACATTCAAAAAAACAATTTTTACTGTTAGTTATTGGTGAATATCAAAAAAAGTTTAAAAATGCAAACAAAGAAGCTCTAATCGAAAGCTTTTACATTAAATAATCATAACAGTCAGGGCTACCTTTCTGGATTTTGAGAAACAGTTGCAAAATAAATAAATACACAACAGACAACAGCTAAAACATTTGCAACATTTTTCATTTCTACGTTCCTGGCTACGTTTAGGAAATATTAAGGCGAAAAACTAAAAGGTAATGGCTAATTTCAAAAAGGCCATTTAACCATTTAACAGGCTTTTAAATCTTAAAATGACGTTTGTTCTATACAAAATACGTCATTTAATAATTTTAAAGCCTGTTTGTGAAACCGAACATATGAAATTGAAACGTTTCTTTCAACATGTTGCGCCGTCTCGTTGAAACCACAGCTCCTGCACATCATGGTTGTTCAATTGATGAACGAAAAACCAAACTAAAAATAAATAACTTGACAGCTGACAAAATGGCTGCCACTTAAAATAGTCTTGCCAACTTAAGGTTTTATACCTCTAAAAAAATACCCGTTATAAAAACTTACAATAATATAGAACATTCAAAAGTTAAAAAAAAGAAAATTTTAACAGTTTTCTGATTTTTTATATAAATAAATAAAACCATTTTTGAAAAATTTTATTGTGCAGTATTATTTTAAAACTTTAAATAGATGTGTTGAAAAAATTGCATTAAATTGGTCACGCCAGTAGTTTTCGAGAAATTTAAAAAAAAAAGTTTTAAAAACGTCGTAGATACAAAAAAATTTGGATTTGATTTTGATTTTTTTGTAAACTAAGAAATATTTGTTCTTGTAATATTTTGGAATGCAGTATTGCTCAAAATAATTAGAAGTATAAATTTGCAAAATAAGAAAAAAAATCGGTCCAGCCATTGAGGGGATACATGGGAATAATGCAAAAATCAGGCCCTATAGCTAGGGTTTCCAACCGTACTATAATATATAGTATTGTACTATATTTCGGGTTTGCATAGTAAATATATATTGTTGAAGAAATATATTATAGTACGCAAAAGTGCTACATTTCATTTTTTATGCAACATAGAAGGTAATACCAAACACACTTTGATTGCACCTTAAGTTTCCATTTTATGCATGTATCGGAACGCGCCTATCTCTTGCTGTCAAATGTCAAAATTGACAACATCATTCAAGTTTTTCCTATTACAATACTAAATTGTAATACTAAATGAAATCTTTGGTAAAGTAAAAGATCGTACTGAATTTATCGACATAACGACAGACCAAAAATGGGAATATATTTAAAAAAAAAATAGCGAAAACAGCTAACCAAATGTATATAATATAATTTCATTCCTGCTCTCTATTCCCACTAGTTCGGCGTTAGCAGAAATAATATTTTCAATTATGAATTCGAAATGGCGAGAAGAAAGAAACAGAACGAGTATCTCATTAATAAAAAATTAACATTTGATCTATATACATTTAAAAATTAAATGTAATAAGGCATAAGACACATTTATAGAGAACAAAAAATTGTTAATATTATAGATTTTATAAAAATAAATAAGAAGCAAACATATTCTTGTCCTTTTTTTTACCGTTTTCATAAAATACTACTTTTTTTGGAGTGTACTATATTTTTGTATACCTTATTCTGAAAAGTACTATTTATAAAAAGTTGGGAACCCTACCCATAGCCCAAATACAAAAGTTTCCCATTGAAGCAGGGCGAGTAAGGGATAGATATTAAATTCTGAAAAAAAAATTAGAGCATTTTTGTATTTATTTGAATCCAATTTAGAGGGCGTCTCCATTTTGTTTATGTTGAGGACCACTACTCCCTATATAGAATAGGTATGTACTACTGAAATACATCAGCTGAGTAGAAGACCTAGCACTATTTGGACTTGTTGAATTATTGATTGCCTTTAGTCCATACACAATGGCGTTTCGTCTCGGCGTCCTCGGCGATATCACTTGACAAGGCCATCACTAGTCAACTGATTAGTCAAAGTGAGATCGCCGGGGCGAAACGCTAATTTTTAACGAGTAAGGGCTAATTTGAATCAATAGAACTTTATTTTGCTGGTGGTATTTTCTGCAAAATGGTCACTTTTTTAATTAAGCAAGATCGATTTTTGAAATCAGTTAAGATTACAAACAACCACAAATGGTTCCTATAATAAAAATGATAGTCAGTAGGAGAAAACGATCCCTATCCTTGTTGGAGCCTAGCTCTTCTTCAAGTCTCCTCTCCTTAGGGGAAGGTCTTCTTCTCCTCAATAGATGAGTGCTATAATAAGTTAGTTAAAGACGAGGCTAGAGAAAGGTCGATTTATAACAGTTTTTTGCCATTAAAAGTAGGTTTGCATCAACGCTCTTCGCGCAACTTAAAAATCTCTGGGTGCCCGAAGTATGCCCACCGGGCGCGTGGAGCGTGGCAAGGGCCGGCCGTGGCCCTACGGGGCTGCATAAATAGCACTTTTATAATAAATTTATAAATAAAACTATTATAATTTGCATGTCGAGAATCACTTCGATAGACAAATTGTTACCAAGAGACATCCGTTGGGAGTTGAATAAAAAAATTCATTGTGATTGATTATTCCTCTACTCGACCAAACCAGGTCTTGGACCGTTAATCACAATAATTATCAGTAACGAATTAGGTCCCCAAGTTTGTGCATAAACAAATGAAATTTGGTGCCTTGCCGCTCGTGTAAGAGTAGACCTAGTGCAACTCTTAAACATTGCTTTGTGCATGTTGTTAATTTGCAGGAATAGTGGGGACCTACAATTGTCTGCCGAATCCAAACGCCTAAGAAGATATTCTTTTGTAGAATTGGTCACTTACTCGGGAGAGGCATTGCCCCTGAAAAAGAACAAGACATTTTTCATATGGATTAACATACACTTTAATAATGTTTAAAAATGCTGTCTCCCAGTGTACACTGCACAGTGCTATAAGTAACTTTAAAGCGGTTCTGTTATAAATTATAATATGAATGAACATTGCATATAGAATTTATCGATATCATTAATGAAAATCAATTTTCTCTTATTTATTTCAGAGTTTTCGTTAAAAAAGTCCTTCGATTGCTTAACGTAGATGAACAAAGAGCTCAAAACGTCTCTGAAGAAATCGTTAATTTCGAAGTATTATTAGCAAACGCAACACTCCCCATGGAAGCCACAAAAACCGAAAATTATTACCAACTTAATATTGAACAACTGACCAATGCATTTACGTACATAGATTGGAAGAAATATATTTCGGGAGTGCAAGGGTCCGACGTTAAAATGAACCAAACTGTTGTAATGCAGCTTGGGGTAAACTATTTCCGAAATCTTTACCATCTTTTAACGAAGACCAAAAATGACACCTTGGCGAATTACATGATCTGGCGGTGTGTACTTTTTGTTCTTATTAATCTCGATAACAGCTTCCGAAGTGCTTTCGATGAGTTTACTAGTACTGTTACAGGCCAGGTTGAACCACGTCCTTTGTGGAAGATCTGTGTTAACCAAGTTAATTCGGGAATGGGAATGGCAACGTCTGGAATGTTTATAGGAAAATATTTTGACGAGTCCAGCAAAAACGAAACTATCAAAATAATCGACTCGCTGAAGGAGACTTTTGATGAAAATCTTCTTGAACTGGATTGGATAGATGCTTCTACGAAAGCTTATGCTAGTAAGAAGGCCAATGCAATGAGGGTTGCCGCTGGCTATCCCGATTACATACGTTCAGAGAAGGCCCTTAATGGCCTCTATAAGGATATTAAAATAACGAAAGGCAAGCACTTTGAAAACTGTCTGTTTGTCACAAAACACAACTGGAGACAGAGTCGAGATCGACTTTTTAAGCCATACGACAAGGAACAATGGCCAATGGCTCCAACAAATGTGAACGCACTGTATGATTTTGGATCTAATCGAATACTGGTACTTGCCAGCTTACTGCAACCTCCAATATTTCATCAGCACTACCCGCAATCTTTGAATTATGGTGCCATGGGTATGTTCTTGGGTCACGAAATAATCCATGGTTTCGATGACATGGGTCGAAGGTTTGACGTAACAGGGAATCCCTCGAAATGGTGGAGTCCAAAGGCCATTTTACACTTCGAAGAAAAGCAAAAATGCTTTCTGGAACAATATGAAAACTTCTCCAAACAAGATCATAGTTTCAAGAGCATAGCAACAATAAGTGAGAATCTTGCGGATAACGGTGGGCTAAGATTGGCATATAAGGCTTATTCTAAATGGAAGCAATTGAATGCTCCGTCAATGAAGTACGAAACTTTTTCCAATATGAAATTCAATGAGGATCAGCTATTTTTCTTGAATTTTGCTCAAACATTTTGTGCAGCGATCAGACCAGAGGCTTTGATTGAGGCAAAAAGTTATGAAGCGCACAGTCCGGAAAAGTATCGCATATTAGGAGCTTTGATGAATTTCGAAAAATTCTCTGAGACTTTTAAATGTCCTGTTGGCAGCCGATTTAATCCAAGCGAAAAGTGCAGATTATGGTAGATTAAATTTTTGATTTTTTTTTTTAATAAAGATAACAAGCCGAATTTTTGTTGTTTTGTTGATTATTTATGACTACGACTAGGCTGGGTTACGACACAGTGCCATAAGTCCACAATGGACTTTTGAAATTGGGCCACTTACTAACTATTTTGAAATTTTCGTGGACCTACATAATATGTATGCATTTGATGGGCGAAAACTCCACATGAAATGCATGTGGACTTTCAGTCTATCAGGATGAACAATTGACCTGTGGACTTATGATCCTGTGCCAGGATTTAAGGTAGAGCTACTATTGACAATAGTCTAGGCAACAAAGAAAATAAGGAAACCCATAAGTGCTTTAGCCTTTGAATAAGTCATTCCTTAACATCTTAATATCTTAATATTTTTGTTTTGAAGTTTTGGAGTTAGGACCACTTTTGGTATCTTTGATAGAGTTATTATTTTATTTTTGGCTTAAACCGCTCAAAACGACGTAACTACCATATTATTTGTAGATATACGGCAAATAATCTCAATACAAGAACGTCTACAAGATACGTCTTTTTTTCTTAGAACAAAAAGTGATGTTTGACAAAAACTGAAAAGGTTTAATCGAAAAAAATATTAGCTTATTGTCAGTTGGCAAAACGTGGATCATTCTCAGATCACAGCTTTCCAGGGATATAATAATTTTTATCCAGGGATCAAGAACTTGTAATACTGTCTCCTAGTATTTACATTTGATGGCTTTCATATCCAAATTTGTTGACATTTTATGATCTTACAGCATTGAGTGTTGAAAAACCGTTATACTGGATTTCCGCTTCTCTTTCAAAGACGCACTTTGAAAAGACAGGGATGGCTGATAACAAAAAAAAGCAGAGAAAGGAGAGTTAGTAACACCAATCACGTTGTAACGAAGCGTTACAATTCTACATACGTCATTTAGTTTTACATTATAACGGGTGATTTTTTAGCTGGTTTGGTTTTGGCAACACTGGTTTTGACAGCTGACGTGTGTTTAGTACCTTGTGTCACTGTCAAACAGCTTCAGTTTGGTTTGCAATTTAACCATGGATCGTCTTACAAATGAACAACGCTTGCAAATTATTGAATTTTACTATCAAAATTCGTGCTCGGTTCGAAATGTTCATCGCGCGCTGCTTGTGTTCAGCGATGAGGCTCATTTTTGGTTGAATGGGTACGTAAATAAGCAAAATTGCCGCATTTAGAGTGAAGATCAGCCAGAAGCATTGCAACAGCTACCAATGCATCCCGAAAAAGCCACTGTTTGGTGCGGTTTATGGGCCGGCGGCATTATTGGGCCTATTTCTTCAAAGATGATGCGAATCGCAGCGTTACTGTCAATGGTGAACGCTACCGAGCGATGATAACAAACTTTTTTTTGCCCGAAATGGAAGTTCTTGACTTGCATGATATGTGGTTTCAACAAGACGGTGCCACATGCCACACAGCACGCGAAACAATGGCGCAATTGCGAGGCGAGTTTGGTGAACAGTTAATTTCACGTTTCGGGCCGGTCAATTGGCCGCCTAGATCGTGCGATTTGACACCATTAGATTATTTTTTGTGGGGGTATGTCAAGGCTAATGTCTATAGGGACAAGCCCGCTTCGATTGACGCACTGGAAGCCAACATCCATCCATTCATTCGTGAGATACCGGCCGATATGTGTGAAAGAGTATGCCAAAATTGGACTCAGCGGATGGGCTACCTGAGACGCAGCCGCGGTCAACATTTGCATGAAATTATCTTTAAACATTAAATTGCAAGGTTCAAACTATCGATTCAAATAAATATTTCATTCATTTTTTCGAATTTTTTCTGATTTTTTTTTTAAAAAAGTTCTAAACCTCTTAAAAAATCACCCATTACATAGTGTACATGTACCCTAATCATAAATTCTCATCAAAACAAAATTTACTGAGCAACCACCTACAACCCCTACCGGTACCCTAATCATAGAGCTAAGCTTCCTCATATAAAGCATATGGCACCACCTACGATTTACCCCGTGTAAAATAACAGACGAGGAAATCTCATAGGATTTTGTAGTTTAAGTTTCATAGTTCACACTATGTTAGAGCCGCAGATGTTATAACACGAGGTAAAGAAAACAACAAAATGGTCTTTCTTTCTCGTCCAAGTGTGGGTACCAATCTAGTGTATAGAGAATCAAAGATCGGCGGCAATAAAAGCCTTTTGATAGGGTGTTCGGTGACAGATAGGCATTGCACCAAACTTTGGATAATCAACTTGGAAGGACCATGTATGGAATGTAACATCGTTCAAATGTCCGCTTTCGGATTCCTTAGGTGGCGCGCATCCCAAATGTCCAATTTTCCATGACTCTGGCGCATAAATCTTGCTTAGTTTGACCTACGGCGTGTGTTATGTAATGTTGGCTTTGAAGGCAGCTGTGGTTTGTGGCTTAATCGCATAGACTTACGAGATGCGACTAGAGAAAACCCCACACGCAAAAGTCTAACAGGGTCAACTCCAAGTGAAATGACCATGTTCACCAAACAGGATGCATTGAACTTGAATGCTCTTGGATCTCATGTTGTTTGGTGTCATCGCAAATTCGACAATTTTGTTTGTTGACGTACCCATTCATCCCCAAATGAGCTGTATCGCTGAAGATGACCGTAAATGGGCGAAGCGCGCGGAACGTTGCTAGAACAGAACGCCCATTTTGATAATGGAACGCTACACCCGTCCATGGTGATTTGGCAAAACAGACTGAATAAATGACAGCTCTGAATAAAGATGTAAGCCCACCCCAAACTTTACTTCAACAATTTTAAATAAAAAAAAAGAGATATCTTCCCATATCTTCTTTTGATAAAAAGGTCACGAAACAAGAAATAATTTGTGTATTTATCTAATTATAGAAATTTCCAGGTAATTAAACTGTATCTAATATAAACATGAGCTAAGGCTATGCAGTAGTCCGCTGGTGCGCTGTGCGCCTTAACTGACTCCCATCAGTTTGACAGCACGCCAAACAACCATCTGCTTCACATATTCTGTCAAAATTATTTAACTTTTGAGTGATGCCTTGAAGGGACTTGTATCTCGGGTGTGTTATTATATTCATTCTAAAAAAAAAAAATAATTAAAAACTAAAGCACACACCCACTCCACGCAACCCTCGACCTCTCGAGAATCAGAAACAGAATACACGCAAAAAATGTTTGCTTTATTAATTTATTTCAATGCGCCCCCGTTTTAGATTTTTAAAAGGCTTTTTTTTTCAGAGATATGTATTTTTATCCGTATCATCTGCTCCCACTTGCGAGCATTCGTTTTGTATCTTTCATCCAAACACTCAGTTTTTTTTAGTTTTCTTATATTTCTGCGATCTTATAAAAATAAAAGTAGGTGTATACATACATACATATATGATCTTTATGAGCTATTGCGGTCTTGCGTCGTTGAAGAACTCTGCCCTGTGTAGCTGTAGCCTTGATGCGGTTCCTGATGAATGCAGAATTTTCAATGATTCCCATCCACACCCTGTCTACCTCTTCTATAGGCAACGGATATGAATGCATCTGGATGGTATTTTGTCAACGATGATATCCCCAGCATAGTAGCTTGACTTCTGCACTGCATTTAGATTGTTTGTTTTCATTCCGAAATTGTCATTCAAAATTTTGACTTTTTACACAATCGTATGAAAAAATCCATGCACATAAATAGTACAGGCTTTCTAAGACTGTGTGCGAAATTCAGGAGCGCTTCTTATTGTTTTCAAGAGGGGACCCTTCCAGAGTTTAATGAGAAAAACTTAGAATGAGATATGGGGATGTTTTATAACCAGTAACCATGTCAATATCGTTTATGGTAAGAATGAAAAGAAGAGGACCTAAGCGGCTGCCTTGGGGAACGGTTATCCATGAAATCCATTTCAAGAATATAGGTTCAAAGCCGAGTGTGGACAGCTTAAAAATTATGAGTCTGGGAAATTTTATCAGAGGCCTTACTTAAATCGATTAAAACAACATGGACTTCCTTTCCGTTCTATAGGACTGAAAGGGTAAATTATGCAAAATGTGGTTGTAGACCTACATTTAAGAAAGCCGTGCCGTCTATTGAAAATAAGGGATTCGAAGATTTTAGGAATATGTGAAACCTTAGGTATGGGACCACAGTTTTTAATTTCGCATTAAGGACCCTTTTTGGTGTTATGAGAGAAGTTTTCCATGTCTTAAGAAATTTTCCCTAAAAAAAGGGTAAATTGAAGATTTTTAAGAGGCAGAACATTTTTTTTAGCAATTTGGCGGGGAGACCATCAGGGCCTGGGACAAATCCATCATTAAGTTAACTTATTGTTGACTGCAGTTTGGGTCAGTGGTTGAATAGAAATAACGGGAGTCAGGTCGGTAAAGGATTGTTTCCAAAAGGAAGCAAAAAAGTTGATGATAATTTTTGCTTCATTTAAAGTTTTGTTAATAAAGGAGAGAGAGGAGTTGACCAATTGGTTGAGGTAAAATTATGGCATCAAGAATGTAACTCGTAGAATAATATCAGCTGTTTCAATACCCATACAATTCCTCAACCTTTAAGATTTAAATTAATCTCCCCAGATTTCCCCCCAAACATTTCGTCCCCCCAGATTTACCTCCAACGATTAAAAAAATTAAATCTGGCGAAAAGCAAGCCTCTAAATTGGCAACCCTGACTATAACCACAGACTTTCCATGGCATTGTTTTTGTAATTCTTGTTAGCGACGGCGCACAGTGGCCCGTTTATGCAAAAATGCTTGCGAAATTTATTTTTCGAATGGGTTTATAATGCAAAACTTTTACATTCTTTGAATTAACAAATCCTTGGAGCTCTAGTAACCAAAGCAATTATTTCATAGTTTAGCTTGTAGAGCGAGTCAAAGTCAACAAATCTTTATGGTGAGAAAAAATACTAATTTATTAAAAAACTTATTATTATTAATAAATAAAATAAAAACACTTTTTTCCCCACTGTTTCACTCAAATTGGTTTGTTTTCTTTTTTCTCTACTGTTTCACTTAAATTACACTCAGATTACATCAGAAATTGACTTTCGACCTTTTTAAAGTAAAACCAAATTATGTTAACCACCTCAACTAAATCTTCTTATCTCAGCAGCAAATTCGAAAACACCCTGTGAATACTTTTTTTTTGAAAGTCACCACTGTAATGAACTTTGAATTTTTTTCAAGATTAAAAAAACTTTCTGCAACCAAAAAAGTCGATACGGGTCACTGTGAGGCATATATCCCTCATGACTTAACTGCTCCACAGCCGTAGGCAGGCACAATGAAAGCCAATCACGATCTCCTGTTCTTGTGTTTATTAAAAGTATTCACCCAAAATTAGAGTTACCATTGTTAAGCTTACGCACATTAACTACTCCTTTTTCTATAGTTTGTGTGCAAGAGTTTACAGTGTGGTCATTGTTTTAAAGTGTTTGGTATTTTGTCGACACCTATTAGCTTTCCTCATGGTGGTGTGGAAGAAGATAAATCATTTTGTTTTTCAAAATTGTAATTGTGCAATTTTACTTACCAAGTGATAACGCTGGTACTTTTTCAATTAAACTTGAAACGATTTACTAAGCACACTACGGCATCGCGCTTAGAGCTTTTATATATGATAGATATATGCAAAACATTGCAACCAAACTAAGATGCTAACGTTTTATCTTCCCTGTACTGATAATCTTTGTTGGACTGTGTATAGTTGCTTATCCTAATGAAACCAAAATCAAACCGATATGACCTACCCCAAACTTGGATTAGACATTAAGACATCTATGGTCTGCCAGCCCTACAAATAAAAAATCGGTTTACCAGCGCAGCGTCTATTCCGCGAGTTAACTAAACCATGGAATAGGAGTTAACTAGGGAGTTAACATTCCAGGAAAAAAGATAAAATTTACACCTCTTCGGTGAATAGACTTTCTGTTAGTAAACATCAGTAGCCAGACATTTAAATAATGCGTTTTTGCACTCGATACATGACTTTTATGTAACTCCCTTTTAATAATAGGGCTGTAGGTGTATTTTTTCGAGGGTAGGTTTGGTTAGGTTAGGTTTTGTTAGGTTAGGTTGTTGGACTGAAAGAGGATCTTATCCTACCACACTTAGATCAATGTAGATCCCCTTGAGGATTGGACGCTCCTAATAAGTTAACCTATAAGTTTTCATGGATTTCTAGCCATCTAGAGGCATTAATCAATTTCGACAATTTAACACCAGATAAGTTGGGGAGCTCTTCTAAGTTATTAAGGAATTAGCTTCCTAGGTGTTTATTTCTAAGTTGGGAGTGTGCTGGGCGGTGACATAAAAAGTGAGAAGAGTCTTCATGTGCTCTTTATCGCCACAACGTCTGAATAAATCATCCGTGCTGAGCGTCGTTTTTTTCTTGTGGTACCTATACAGTGATTTCTTATTAAGTGTTAAGATCCTATCTGCCTTCCCCTTGTCAAAACATAGCCAAAGTTTTTTTTGCATTCGCACAAGAGTCGAGTAGGGTCTATCTTACATTTGTTTTCTCAAGAATTTTCTTTGTCACAGTCTTTTTGAAGGAGCAGATTGGTGCGTATACGTTTAGTTCTTCCTGAGTAGGATCAATTGATGATCGAATTCGTGCCAGCCTGTATGGCCATAGGAACCCTGAGCTCTTCGCAGCAGCAGGAAACAAGCTTTGGCTTTATTTCGATGGCAGAGAGTGCTTTTATAGCTGCTTGTTTGTCAATCAAGAAGGTAACATCAGCTGGCGGTATCGTCAATATTGACAGCCATTCAGCAGCTTTGGTTACTGCCAAAACCTCAGCTTGGACGACGTTGCTGTTGTCAGGGAGTCTCTGGAGATGTCTCAGTCAAGGGTTTCCGAATAGAATTCCATTTTTGACCAATCGGTAAAGACAACTACTTTTGGGGCATTGATGTGTGTTTTTGAGGGTAACGATTTTTCTGATTAAATGGCTAGTCCACAGAAGCACCTAAATTTACAAAAAATTGAAAAAAAACAAACGTTACTCATGTGAAAGAAGAAATAAACCAAAGCCAAGTCTTAGAGGCGAGAACTAAATGATACCCTCCTCTGTATCTGCGCCTGGAAAAAATCTCACAAGTAAACACAAAAATATAATCAAACTTTTCGTGGTTACCCTTTCTCCTATGTGAAAGAAACCTCGCTAAATCTTCTCACAAATCTTGCCAATTAATTTTGGATTTGATGAATTATGATAGAACAGCTACATAAATGCAGAAATATAGGGCCTTTAGTTCGAATCACACACCTATATATATATGATGACAAGTAATGCCTGAGTATGAGAATGGTGTGCTTTATAAAATCTTCTCGAGATTTCCTTTCAACCTTAATTCCTGGAAATTCTTAATTGGTCGCAATTTTATGTCAATTTTATTAATAAAAGTTTGCAGAGTTCTTTTTTGTTTTTCTTTAAGTTTTGATATTTTGTTAATTTCTTATATTTATTAGAAGGGTAATGCCCTTCTGAGATTTTGTTCTTTGCATCATTTTGCAATTGGCATATATGTAGTTATAGTTGTTAAGCCTTTTAGTTTGCTTGATATTGATGTCTGTTCAATTATGCAGAGTATCAGGGGAAAAATTAAAATTAATCTTGGCATATGATCTTTGTATATAAAGACTATAGTACTATCATGGGCACGAATTTTGTGGTATTGCGTGGAGCCTGTGGCGGCGCTACAATCGCCAGCAATTCGTTGTTAAGATGTTGGTAAGGTGAAGGGTAGGGTAAGGAATGAAGAAGACTCGTAAGAACGAGAGAATCAGCTGTTTAAGACATTGCAAAGAGCATGATAAGGAAAGGAAAACGAAAAAAATATTTGTCCTGTCTGCTTTGAAGTTATACAAAGTTTATTTTTATTTGTTTTGAATGCACGAAAAGAGTTTTTTGTTTCTATTGCTTATTGCGAGTAGGTAAAGATCATATAGAAAGAAGGTAGTCCTGTCCTATAGGTATTATGGATATTGTTTTTTTGCTCTTCGGTTGGTGGGTAGGTAGGTATTTGATTTTTGATTTTTGATTTTCATGTACCTAGTTAGGGTAGGTATAGGAATTGAAATTTTCATGAAAAGCCATTTGCTGTCGGCTTTGCTTAATTGAAAAATTCAATTGCAGAAAATTTGTTTCAGTTAAGTTTAGTCAATGATCGAACTTCGCATTAATAGTTAACTAGGTAGGTAGGTACCTCCCTATAAGAAAACCAATGAAAACAATATACCTAACTAGGTAGGTACCTAACCTACCTACCTAATACAGGTAGTAATCATGCCGATTATGGAATGAAAATAATAATCGAAATGAAGGAGTATTTAGAAACAAACAATTTTATCTCAGTTAAAGAAAATGATCCATTTTATTTGATTAAATTCACTTGAAATAATGAAAACAAATTCTCTGAAATGGTTGAATATAATTTTCCTTCCCAGAGAACAGCTGTTTTTTTGTGACATATACCTACTCTCCACAATGCTCTCATGTCAAAATTTAGCTAAAGTTTTAGCTGATTTAGCTCGATCTGCGTCCTAGGCCTAAGAATATCGTGCTAAATCTTAGTTGCCATACATTCATGAATCAAAGAATACAAGATTACGACACTTCTCTTTTTTCGCTTTGTTGTTGTAATTTTTGACAGTTCGTTATGACGTCAGAAGAGCCAAAAGAATATTTTGTTTCCTATAAGATAAAGGCGCGAAAAGTTTCTAATTCGAATTTCTTTCATTGTTTCTTATTTGAATTTTTAAAAAAGTGAATTAGAGTTATTTAAATAACTAAAAATGTTATGTGCTGTATGTGGATGTAAAAATAATAATAACAAAAAGCTTAAATTACGAAAAGAAGGAGTCTCTTATTTCTGTTTCCCAAAAGATCCTGAGGTTTTAAAAATATGGATTCATTTTTGCAAACGAAAGGACATGTTTAATACAAAAACGGCAAGGATTTGTAGTGACCATTTTATATCAGATGATATGGAGAGGAACTTCAAATTTGAATTGGGTATGGTGGAGGTGACACTCTCATAATGCAAATTGTAATATTTTCGTTCTTAGGCATAAACAACAAAAAACGGCTCCACCTCAAACCAGGCTCAGTACCATCAGTATTCACAATTAAAGGCGAAGATGGAGATGATTCATCTGCCCGGTCTTCAAGGGTTGCGGCAAGAGAAAACAAAAAAGAAATACAAAACTTATTGAACGAAAATACTCTCCAGGATGTTGAAGAAGAGTATTCTGAGGAGGTTGTAGTCCCTGTAGAAGATGCCACCGATTTAATAGATCTAAGTGGTTGTGAAGACTGTGCTTCTTTCAAGACTCAAATATGTGCACTTCGCCTTGAGGTGTAAGTTATTTTTCAATTGACCAACTATTTTATTTTCATGTTTAAATTTAAAAAAAAAAGGAAAACAATGGAAGAACGCTGCAATCGGTTTATTCTCAGTGAATTAGCACTTACAGATAAAATAAAAAATCTTGAAATGAAACTGGAGCAAAGCGAGTTCCAAAAACACTCAATTGAAAAGAAATTGTCTTCAATTTTTACTGACGGGCAGATTCGCAAGCTGTGGTCGACGGATCTTAAAAAACAACGCTGGTCAGAAGTTGATATTGCCAGGTCGATAACATTTTACTCAGCGAGTGCCAGAGGTTATAAACTCTTGAGGAAAAAGGATTTTCCTCTGCCTTCGGTACGTACTCTTCAACGCTGGGCTCAAAAAATTGATTTGTCTCCTGGGATCTTACAACCGGTTGTAAGAATTCTTAAAGCCTCAACAGATATGAATGAAGCCCAAAAAGTTTGCGTGCTATCCTTTGATGAAATGAAGATCAAGAAGTCCTACTGTTATAACAAGACTACAGATACAACGTTAGCTCCAGTTGACTACGTGCAAGTGGCAATGTTGAGAGGTAGTACAAATCATTTAGTGTAAGTCTTTTATTATGAGCCTTTTTATCTTTCCTAGGACTTATGAGCAAATGGAAACAACCCATATTTTATTCTTTTGACTGCAAAATGACACGAGGGATCGTAAGAGACATTTTGAAAACATCTGCGGAATGTGGGTATACCATTGTAGCAATGGTCAGTGATCTAGGAGGAGCAAACAGAGGGTTATACAAAGAACTGGAAATATGTTTTGAAAAGCCATGGTAATGTATATTATGCTTGTCTTATTAATTTAAACTAACAATAACGATTTTCTTTAGGTTTCTTCATAATGAAAAGAAAGTTTTCGTTTTTGCGGATGTTCCTCATCTCCTAAAACTTTTAAGGAACCATTTTGTTGATCATGGTTTCTTAATCAACGGCAAGGAAGTAAAGAAAAGCATAATTGCTAAGCTCCTTTCCTGCACTTCCTCAGAACTAACTATCACGCATAAAATAAATAGTAGTCATTTAAACGTTTCTGGAGCCGACCGCCAAAAAGTTAAACCAGCCGCTAAACTTTTTTCCCACTCCATTGCAATGGCTATAAGCAGAGCCGCAAGCTTAGGGTTGCTTAAGGAAACAAACTGGGAAGAATGCTTCAAACTATTTAAGCTAGTAAGAAAATGAATAATTACCTATAATTAAATCGTATTGACTTTTGTCATCTATAGACAAATGACTGGTTTGATGTCATGAACGTAAGGACACCTTCAGCTGATTCACGTGAAAGAGTTCACGCTTACGGTCTTGCTCTCACTACCCAAAACGAGATCCTGGATCAAATGTCGGAGCTTATGACGAACATGAGAGTAGTCGGAAAAACTACCTTGCTTCCATTTCAAAAAGGTAGCTGACATTTTTTTTATTAAATGGAAAAAACTAACACTTAAAACTATTTTTTTAGGTATAATTCAATCCAATACGGCAATACAGCTTTTATTTAAGGATTTAGAAGAACGCTTTGGATTTAAGTATGTGTTGTCGTACAGATTAAACCAGGATGTTTTGGAGAATACTTTTGGGTTATTGCGTAGCAAGGGAGGACTCCATGATCATCCCGATCAAGAAGAGTTCCGCTACAGATTACGATCACACATCTTAGGTCACAACGAGGGCGTTATTTCTGACGCGGCTAATGTAAGCGCTGATGATACTCCAGATTTGGAAGTTCCACTCACAGGTAAGGAGTTTACGAACATATTTTTATACAGATAGTGTAATATCTATAAATATCTTAATATTTAGGTTCAATATTTAAAAGCATTGCTTGGGAGCCTGAAAACGAGGACAACCTAAATGGCAATAACCAGGAAGATGAAGAGCTAAACGCGTTAGAAAACGATGGGCTCGAAAACATGGCTGGATATATATGCCATAAACTCAAAAATAAAATACCACTTGAAGAAAACTTACCCGGATCTTATTCATGGGTAGACCACCTTAGTGAAGGTGGTTTGTCAAAGCCATCCCCAACGATGATGGCCAATTTAACCTTGTTGGAAAACAATTTCAAATCCTTCAATGGGGAGGACCTGGTGATATGTTCTTACTTCCAAAAAAACCTTTTAGATTTAGCCGAAGAAGTTAATTGTGATCAGCAAATTAAAAAACTATTTTTCAGAGCACGTATGTATTTTAGAATAAGAACGCTTAACAAAGCCATTATCGACTCTTCAAAATCAAAAAAAAGAAAATATACAAAAATTATTACATAATTAAAATATTTGTCTTTTATTTATTCAAAAAAGTTCACAGGTTCTGAATTTGCTATTCCACTTCACATACATTTTGCCGATTTATTGCAATTGACAACAAAACAACTTCATATCAAGTAAAAAATATTGATTTGATCTTTATTAATTAGTTTAAGTTATATTTATTCATTAAATCCTTACAGCATATGAATTGTGTTAATACAGACTGGACCACATCCAAAACAGAACAAATAAAACGGATTCTTGAAAGTAGATATTTATATCACCAAGGTATAAGTTTTGTTTGATGTTCGTGTTAAAATATATATATTCAAAGTGAATTACACACCGTACAGCTTTTAAAATTGTCAGCTCAATAATCACATTGACAATATCGTTGTTATTATTCTTGAGGGGTCGAATTCCTTTGGCTCTTGCGGTGTTTGCTTGTGTGGATTACAGGCTCAATAATGTCTTTCTCGTCAACTCCACTCTCGTCGACTTCATCTTCTTCGGCAATTGGTGTCACCGAAGTGGTGGTTACTGTGTCTGATGCACCAGCGGCCGATTCTGGGGCCTTGAAATTCACGACAGTTGCCACTTGAGCTTGCTGTGGAGGAACTTCGATATTTCTGGCATTTTCAAGATAAAGATTCGATCGGCTGAAAAAATTCACAACCTTCAGTAAAATACCGACGTTTTTGATTTGTTTTTTAATACGTAAACTTAAATTCATTCAACTAGGTATACGCGCACGCAATTATTACTAAAAAACTAAACCAAAAAGCTAAACAAATCACTCGCGGCTGCCGCATTTGTTGACATTTCAGTTGGCTCGTATGACGTAGGCAGAAAAACAACAAAAAAAGAAGTGTCGTAATCTGTATTCTTTGATTCATGCCATACATTCATATTGTTCCAAAAAGATTTTGAGAAATCACAGTAATCTACTAGACTATGAAATCTGACAATGTATAGGAAATCTAGTTGATTTCGATGAGATTTGGTGCTTTTCACTCGAAATATAGATTTTGATGCGGTGTGAAAAGGCTATACGAGTTAAAATATACCATGATGCTTGGCTTATGGAAGTCCAATCTTTTGTCAGTTTATTTATTTTACCTTCGACCAAAGACCAATATGTAGATAGTCAAGTCATAAACGTGTAATTACAAAAAATCAAAATCACGCTTTACCCATACACTGATACACTACTCATGCAAATTGTACAATATTTAGTCGTATCTCGTGTGTTCATCGCTGAGTAGACAACTTCTTAGTATGTCAAGTGTCAAGCTCAGAGCCCGCTGCAGAAGCAATTTTGATTGCATTGGTCGGCCACCGCGCCGGATCTATTTCTTTTAATTTTATTTTCTCGTTCGCGTTCTCTTTTAAGACTCGGTTGCTATAATCTTCACTTTTGGCCCGCTAGATGGTTTTATATATTGAAAATTAAGAAAACTTACTTTTTTATTCAATTTTTATTTTTTTGGTATTTTTGTAAGAGAACTTACATAAATACCAAAAAAAAAATAAAAATTGAACAAAAAGTAATTTTGGTAATTTTCAATTTTCTCATAAGCTAAAAGACATTAAACGATCTTGTATTTAGTGTTTGATTAAGAATTTATAGAAACATCAAATAATTAAAGCCAATTCAGTACTTGATTTCACAACTTTGGATAAAAAAACTGTAAAAAATTGTTTAATGTTTTTTTGGATAAATTTATAGTTTGAAAGCATTTTTTTCAAAAATTATTAACACAAATAACTAGGTTGAGACAAATAATAAAAGAACAAGTTTCTGGCTTTCAGAAAACATACAATTTTGCATTATAAGTGTTGCCGCTGTTTAAAATTTTTTTTTTTCAACCTTAAATCATTTTTTAGAAAATTGCCTCTCCCGCCTAAACGGAGGGAGATAGACCCCCCCTCCTTCAGTAAAAAATGCTTGTATTTTTTCCTTCTACCAAAATTTGTTATTATTTTGCGGCTCCCTGGTTATCGTACTCTCTCCCCGTTTTACTTCACGCAGGTATGTATATAAAGATATCGATAGGTGTTTAGACCTAGCTTCAACTTTAATGTTAAATGTAGCAAAAATTGATAATTATATATTGAAGTATGACAAATTTCACGCCTGTACAAATTTTTTGTTTCTTTTAAATTGCCTTATATTCTACCACATATATGAAATGAATTGAATTGATTTTATTGAGACTTTTTTAAAAACGTGTTACAGGTTACAATTCATTTGTCATTTACTAGGTACTAATACACTTGTGATACCGCGGCTATAAAGTATTGCCTGCCCTATCTAGTTACATAAATGTTTGCCTCTTGGCTGTCTTTTACAGTTTTAAGTTAAATGCTCCTGCTCTATACAAATATGAAAATTATCATACATTTGGCGTATGATAATGGTTTCCAATCATACATCATACCAGACCAGAAATTATCATACATGTAGCATAATAATCATACGGTTGGTAGCACTGGTGCCAAAATAAAGCTAATGACTTGAATTATTATTTTTGTGAAAAAAAAATGCAATCCACCCCAAAACTTCCACATACTGATTCTAGATACCTATTTATACCTACATACGTGTACAAAATTACTAAATTTTCAATGTTGATAGACTAAGTAGCTCAAAGTAGGTTATAGGTATGTTTTCTCGAAACGAATAGGTAGGTATTTTTTCAATTAAATAGTAACTAAGCCATCAGCTTTATTTTTGCTTAATAAAATAACAGATACCCATCATGGGTTATAACGTAAGACGTGACATTAAAACTAATATAGGTCAGCGACACACAAATCTACCTATAACCAATTTATCGTTGAATCTTGAAATTCGTATAGACCAAAAAATTAAAACAAAAAAATTGCCTACAACAATACACCAAATCCAACCAACATACAACATCAACATCCAAAGAAAAGGCAACGATCTGAAAAACAAAAATACCTACAAAAATATAACAATAACCACACATATATCTGCCTAACTATACCTGTGCGCTATTCCTTCTTACAATTCCTTTTTAAAGAAAATCAAATTCGCGACAAAAAAATATATTTTTTTCCCTTACCATGACAGAATGACAAAAATATAAACAAAACAAACAAAATTGTTTCTCTTCTTCATTATTATCCCTTATCTTCATTTCATTTTGAAATATCCGTGACTATATCTATTGCTATATACCTATTCTGCAAAACCGAAGTCTTGCGTTAGTGCTGCAGATGTCGCTACTCTCGCTCCCCTTCATGATAGTACTATAGTTTAGATATACAAAGATATGATTTATTTATTTATGCCAAATGTGACTAAATGTGACCAAAAAAATGTTGTAACCCAAGAAGTCCCCTGAACTTGAAGCAGTGAGTCCAGAGAATATTATCTCAGAATATTTTTTTTTTTAATTAGGAGGTATTCCTTAAAATGTAAAAAATACAGCTTTCCTTAATTTAGAAGCATTTTGTTCTACGAACTTTTGGCTGAACAAACAAGTATCTTAAAATATGGTAAAATGGGAAAAGATTCTTCATTATACACTCAACAAATATCATAAATGCTTTTCAAATTAAATTTTTCGCAAAAACTATAGCAAACTATCTGCATAACCGCTTCCGTATTCCGGCTTCGGCCAATTAGATTTTCTTTGCTTTTTTTTATACACATTTTCTTGCAAAAGATACGAATTTCTAATAAGTCGACCCTACACAAAGTTAATTATAAATTCCTAGAACATAACTCATTGCACACCGCTGCGCTGCTGCACTGCTTTCCCAACATATCATTTATCATAACATTTTTGACAGGAGGATGAGGTGCGGTTTAGTTTGTTCGTTTTCGTTCCCCTTTTTCAGTTAAATATATTCAATATAAATTTTAATTTATGCATAATTTGTGCGAGTTTATTGGCTAAAAAACTAATGGTGAATGCGTGGTTCCGAATAGAACTAACTGTACAGGGCCAATGCTTCGGATGTTATTGCCCAATGGTGAGGTATCGCGAATTTCTAACTGCCACTGACCGTGTGGGTTCTCCGACCATGTTGCCACCGACATAAATGGCCAGCCATCGAAGCAGTTATCAGCAAAGAAGTCACGAGGTCTTCTATCGAGAATGGTTGTTCGAGTGCCTGATGGGGATGACAGAAACATTTCTAATGCACCACGGTATTGACATGTAGCTGTGATTATGACTTGAACGTGTTCCAGGTGTCTTATTTTCTTGGCAGTATAGGTGAAGATAATTCTCTTGGAATTTGGAATTGCTGGGTTTTCAATCAAGGAACCTGTTTTAAGATACGTTTTTTTTTTTTGTTATGAGATCGGAGGATATCCATAATGTTTCTGTTAAATATTTACCATTTATTTTGTCAGTTTTTTGTGTTGGTACAGTTTTCCATCTTTGGGCTAAATTGACAAAAGCATCAGCGTCCATTAGACCAAACCCAAGTTTTGTGCTGTAGAAAAGTCCAGCTCCATTTTTCTGCCAATCGCTTCCTGTGGTTAGAGGCTCTCGAGTGGCTGATCGGACTATGATGTGTTGAACATCACGCCACGACAGTTTTGGGCTGGGAGAAGAGCAAAACCAAACTATATTATAGCCACGATCTTTATGCCTTTATCATAAAACAAGAATAAAAGTAGAAAGATCAGGAAAGCAATATGACTTGTAGAGGGGCAGACATTCAAACCGACAACCACAACCGAAAAAAATCACTTCCATCATCTTCATGAGTTCACTTTGATAAAATTTGAATACTTACTTTGCTTCTAAGCCTAATGCAATAATTCCAGCAGCTAATGGAGCTGATGCCGATGTGCCTGTATGTTGTACGGTGCATGAATTTCCAATATCAGTTGTCGTCTATAAAGTAAAGTAAATTAACAACATCTTTCGTAAATAATTGATTTGAAATAAGGAAAATAAAGTATTTATATCTACATAAGTAATTTTTAGAAATTCTAAGTACACGCCAATAACCAGTCGCCGCCTTTGCATCTTGTTGAAGGAATAGATATCAACATTCCTACGTGATTAAGGTAAGTACCAACATTAAAGCTTAAATATTTCATAAATTTCTAACAATGCTCACGACTCACGAGTATTGTGTTCTGGGGGAGTTTAGACCACTTCCAATGTTCAGTATAGAAAAAATCTAGACATAATAAAATTGTCAAATATACTCGTAAGGCTCTAGATAGTAAAATCTTATTGGGAAAGCTTATTTCGATGGATAGCTCCTTATTTTTAAAAACTGCCTCATTAAAACTTAGATTGTTTTTTAAACCAACCGACTCAGCTTTTTGACAAGCCAACTCGAATACCGGACGTTGCAGGTCAAACCGCCAACACTGTAGACTTGATTCTTACCTCTGACCTTGCTAAATACACTATCATTGTATTATCGCCTCTATAGGCACGTCGGACAATAGTCTCATATCTGCAAATTCCCCGTGCCAAATAAACCCAGTTAAAGATAAATCCCCCAAGAGAACCGTTATTGGTAATTCAAAAAAGCCAACTGGGACGGTCTCAACGATTTCTTCAGGAGAAGAGAAGTAAGTTTCCGAAGTTATAAGGCCAACCAAACTGAGGAAAACCAGAATAAGCTGAAACAAGGTACAAAGACCTGTAACGGTCATATTCGACGAACCAAATTTTTGCATGATCAAAAATTACGCCAAAAAATACTACAATGTCCCAAAGGTAGTAAACATTTTTGGTCATTTGCTTTATTTGCCTTTTTAAATTACAATCGCTTAAATTAAATAGAATATAATATAATGAAATAATAATAATCTAATTTAAATCAGTTTAAGTACTAATTTTTTCGCAACTTATTGACTTTCCATATTTCTCTGCATTTCGCGTCGTTATACAAGTTACGATTGAATTGTCTGAGGTCATCATCCCATCTTCTTTTCGGTCGTGCTCTCGGTCTTTTATCGTCAAAGGGTATCCATTTGGTAACATGTTTTGTCCATCTTTGGTCATCTATTCTTGATATGTGTCCAGCCCTTTACCATTTTAACGTTTTTGTTCTTCGTATCACTTCAATTATTTTCTTTCTTTTCCTTATATCTTCAGTTCTTATTCTTTGCACTTGTCTAATTTTTAGCAATTTTCGTTGAATTTTTGTTTGGCAAATCCTCAGTTTCTCATGTGATACTGATGTAAGTCCTAATGTTTAAAGTCCGTATGTCATGATTGGTAAGATTGTGGAGTCCAATATGTATTTTGTCATGTCATCACTAAGCTTCGAGTCCAAAATTTCCTTAACATTCCAGTATTGTTTCCAGGTGTTGTCTAATCTTCGGTCGATTTCCTTTTCATCCTGGTTTATAAAAGATTTCAACTGGCCTAGATATCTATATATATAGTCTTCTACATAGTCCAATTTGGTATTGTCGAGAAATATGTCCTTTTTAGTATGGTTTGTCATAATCTTTGTTTTCGTCAGATTTAGGCAATGTCTATATTGTTTGCCAAGGGAAGCAAGTTCGTTAATCATTGATTGCATGTCATACGGTGAGTCAGAAAGAAGAATTACGTCGTCTGCAAATCTTAAATTACTAAGTTTCTGTCCCCAGATATTAAGCCCGTATTTGTTGGTCCAGTTGAGTTGAGTAAAAAACTCCTAAAAGAACCGTTTGGTTCTGATTTCTTCAGGAATTTTAACTGGTCACTATGCTTCCTCGATAGTGGCGTAGATTCCAGCGCAGATATGGTTACAAACTTAATACTTTGTGGAATGAGAAATTTTGTCCCGAATAGGGTAAAATCTATCAAACCCAAAGAAAACTCATGGTTTGTTTCGAGCTGTAAGGAGGTTATTAGGGTCAGAGAAGTAAGCTTCCGTTGTTCTAAAGCCAATGTTCACATTCGACGAACCAAATTTTTGCATGATCAAAAATTACGGCAAAAAATACTACAATGTCCCAAAGGTAGTAAAATTTTTTGGTCATTTGTAAAGAACATACGAAATACCACCTCGTCCTCGGTTCCAACGTTCGTCTTCAACGATACTCCTTTTGTCAGCTCACTCGATAAAGCCAATTTGCTTGCAGCACAGTTTGCTGTTAATTCGACGCTGCCAGTAGAATATATGACTCCACCTGTACTTGAGAGCGTAAACGATTTTATGGGACAAATCTTCTTTCGCACTCGTGCAGTTGCTAGAGTTCTGAAAGATCTCGACATTCACAAATCCGCTGGCCCGGATAGTATCCCTCCCATTGTTGTGAAGAGGTGTTCTTCAACGCTGGCAAAACCACTGCGTAAGCTTTTCCATCTGTCCTACTCTACTGGTCTCTTTCCGAGTGGATGGAAAACAGCATTTGTCCAGCCTGTCCCTAAAAAAGGCGTGTCTTCTTCCCCCTCTAACTATCGACCAATTGCACTTACGTCCCTTCTTTCCAAGGTCATGGAAACGCTGATTAATCATCAGCTTAAGAAATATCTTGAAGAACGAAAGCTTCTAAATGACCAGCAGTATGGCTTTCGTAGCAATAGGTGCACTGGTGATCTGATGTTATATCTCACCGAACAGTGGACCAAATCTTTAGATCATTTTGGTTAAACTATTAGTATTGCACTTGGCATCAAGCTCTTTTATCAAAAATGCGTGCTTTTGGTGTGGATGAATCTCTTCTTCGTTGGATTGGAAAAAACCTTTCGCACCGCTCAAACCACGTCGTATTGGATGGTTTTAAGTCTGATATACTTAAATAAATGCTGGTATGCTCCAGGGCTCCGTTTTGTCTCCGGCTCTCTTTCTAATATTCTTCTGTCTGAAACTTCTTATCTATTAAATAGTTTTGCTGATAACAGTACCCTCAGCTTTTCATATTCGATTCAAGAGTCACAACCTTGTCCTTCGGGTGTGGATCATAGAGTACCTATATTACCTAGAGAACCGACTTAGGCGGTCGTTCTCTTCCACCCTACAAGCTGTACTGAGAGGAAAATGCCCATTAAGTTTTGTATGGGGTTGTTGTCCAATGCATTTTAAATGGGACCGAACCAACATGGCTTCAATTGAAAGGACTTCGCTCAAATTGCTCAAAGTGCTCAATAAGGTGGATAAGACCGCCCAGGGATTCAAAAAAAAAATCCGTTAAATTCAAAAATTGAGAAATTTATTAATTAAGTAGTCAAATTTCTTTTTTTAACCTTTTGTCAACCTTAACTATGAAGAATATCGGTCATTGTTGCTCCCGGGTTATAAATTAAATAATATTTTTGAATATTTATGTTTAAAAAAAAACAAAAACACCTACCGAAAATTGGAAGCGCACTCTAGCTTCTTAGCTCAAAAAGGTACGTGTCTACGATTTAGGTGTGCAAATCGTAGACACGCACCTTTTTGAGCTAATGCCACCACTTTGTTCACAATTAAACCTTAGACACGTACCTTTTTGAACTAATGCGCCAATTTGTTTTTATATCCACCATTCACACGGATTCACGGATAAGGAAAAAAGAGTAAACTAAGAGAGTTTTCACTTACTCACCTCAAATAAAATTTGCGGGTGTTTAAGGCAAGAGGGGTACCGGTCGGTTCTCTAGGTAATATAGGTACTCTATGGTGTGGATTTAGAGGGGCAGCGTATGATAAGCTCATTAAAATCTGATCTCGACAGCATTTTCCAATGTGGAATCAAAAACCGCATAGAATTTAATGCTTCAAAACCTTACTGCTATCTCTTGTCGTTGAAGCGGAACCCACCCCCATGCCGCTATCTATGTGCATCACAGACCACCTTTTGTGGAATGAAAACATACTCTACTCAACATTTCCAAGTATTCTGCTAAATGTCTAGCTTTTGTTGGGCGATGGATGTTCTAGTGAAATGGGCTCCCCTAAAACAATTGAACCGTAATACTTGCGCTCTTACGAATGCCCATCGGTTTACCCTTGATCCCCACTTCGGACGCACCGTCAAGTATAGACTTTCTTTAGCCGCATTGAAAGAATGTGGAATGCTTTGCCTGGCTCTATTTTTACCTCCCATTTTGACATTCAGAACTTTGAAGCCAATGTGTATCGGCATCTCCTATTAAATCCTTCCTTATTTTCCTAGCGTTCGCACTGTGTTAAAATATTTTAAGGGTCGTACTAAAAAAGGTGGGTATTTTCGTCTTGGTTTTATATCAAAAACTATTTTTTTTGAAAAAATGTCAAAACAATAATTGAAGCTTATCAAATTCTAAATATTTGTATCGTAAAACAAATTTGATTCGAAATAAAGAATATAAAGAGCCCAAGGCATTCAGACTTAAATACGTAAAATTTCAAATAAAAACAAATATACCTACAATCATTTGGTTTGAATCATTTCCTGAAGAATACGTAACTGTCATAACCGAAGCACATTTTTCACTATACCAAGCACCACGACCTTTATCATCTGCACTGCCAATTGTAATTGTGTAAATACTCGCTGCATAACCATCGCAGTTGCAGTTATCGCCTTTCTTCCGCCCGTTTCCAGAAGCCCAAACATATATACTTCCTAGCCCTCTTCGTCCCTATATTAATAATTATGTTTAAAAATAAGAAAAATTCAAATGTATGTATGTAAGTTACATATTTTCAGTTTCTATAACTTTACCAAAATAACACCCCTTTCTAGAGCTTCCCTTGCAAAAATTCCTGGCGCTTCCATTGTTTGGCCATTATCCATTGGTCCCCACGATGAACTATAGATATCGACTTTATCCAAACCAAATCCCAAAGATGAACCTTCGAGCAAATCATATACCAAGCCTCCGAGCATCTTTATACATCCAATACGGCTGTTATAAGCTATACCAACTCCACATTTCTTGTTATTAGCCATCATGGCTATTTCCCCGGCACATCTTGTACCGTGAGAACTGTCGTCATCATCGGGCTTGGGATACGGATCAGCATTATCCTCGTTGTAGTTCCAACTTATTTGAGGATCCTAAGAGCATCGAAGTTCAAACTTTAAATATTCGCATGGAAATATAAGTATAAAGTTAAAAACTCACATAATTTTGGATAAGATCCTCGTGATCATACTCAATTCCATCATCCAGGACGGCTACTCGTACATTTCTTCCTGTGATGCCCTTAGCATAAACCGGCATGACATTCAAATTTAATGGTTTTGGCAAACTGGAATTTGTAGACTGATTTTGTTTCAAATAAAAAATTAAAGCTGTTCTAATTGAGTTTTGTTTTACCATATACCACTGATGTTCCCAAAGTTCGTCATTAAACGGTGGATCACCTGATTTAATAATTGAACTGTCCTCAATTTCGTTGTAGTCATCTTCGTCATAGTTTATCAGATCTCTTTTATCACGTTGCAGGATTTTCTGCTGAGAGGCCCATAGCACTCGACTATCTTCCTGCAGAGGCTTATGACCAGATCGTTTGTTCCCGTAACCAATATTCCATTCGGGGAGCTTTTCGAATAGGAATATATTTTCAAAACCATCGATCTGAAAAAAATTATATACTATCATGATTTATCTCTATCACTACTTACAGTGGGAAGAGAGCTTCGGAATGCAAAGCAAATTATTAGAAAATCGTTTTTCTATGCTGTGTTACAATATATTTTGAATTGGCAGAAAAAGTTTAAAAAATACTCGGAAACTGTACAAATGTTTCATATTTCCGATTTAGATTTAGTCCATATTTGTCTCTCCAGCAAGTAGTATCAAGGGGGTAATAAACTGTAAAGTCCCCTTTCACACGAGGAAACTGAGTTTCCAGCAATCCAGCATCTTTCAGCTTGTAGGAGAGAATGGGACGAATGACATTCTTTTTCACACCTAACTTAGTGTGCTTTCAGCCAAGAACATTTATTATTATTTTATTAATTAAAGAAAATCTCTTACGATTTTATTTCTTCGTGTGAATGGTAAAAGAAATTTTATAAGAAATTAAAAGAAAAAGTCAAAAAATCACTAGCAATTTGTTTCTTCGTGTGACGGGTAACAAATGCACTTCTTTTTGCAAAAACCATTATATTCCCGTAATTCGAACAGGGGAAAATCATGATCTGTCAATGGGTTAAGTTACGATTATACGGTGAACTCAAATGGTCACCGCGTTGACTCCTTGCTGTCACCAAAAATATTGTCGTTATGCTGTCAAAGTAGAATCTGTCAATTTGCGTGGAGTTGAGTTGAGAGAAACTGTCAAATTTTATTGAAGGATGACTAAAATGTCGATGGCTTACAAGTCTTCAGAAAAATCAGAAATTTATGAAATTAAGATGAAAGTCAGCACAGGCTATGTAGACGATACAGAAAATTATGATATATCACCGTTGGGATTCAGTCAACTGTCAACGCACTGACGAGCATTCTGTCGATGCGTTCTACTTGCTTTGACTGTGTGATTGTAATTGCACGGTCACACAAAATAATAAACGAAACGGTCCAAAAATTCGTGTCAACGCAGCCATCTACGTATTTGGTGTATTCTGCGTTGACAATCACACGACTTGACAACTTTGGGACTGACGCCAGAGAGTCAATGTTTCCACCATTTGCATATTTACAACTCAATTGATTAAAAAGTTATTCAACAATCAACAATAATTGATAATTATCAACTTTTATTCAAAACCAATCAGCATAATTGTCATTGATCAAAACATTTAGGGCCAGTTTCACAGTAAGAAAAGTGGCACTTAAAGGTAAGACCGCACTCGACGGAAATGGGCTGCAGCGGAACTGCACAGCAACAGAACTGCACGACGCGGCAAAAGATTATTTGTATGAAATTGCACTAAGCGGCAACGGAACTGCATGGCGCGGCCCTAAGCGGCAAAGTTGATAATCTGAGGAACTATGTCGCATAGCGCCGCGCGCTCCGTAGCGACGCGTACTGTCGGGTTGCTTCATATCAAGTGCGGTGTATCAAAAAAGTGCTGTATAGTGCTGCACAGTGTCGCGCAGTTCCGTTCCGTGGAGTGCGTTCTTGCCTTAAGTGGGCAATGTGAAAGATTAATGCGCAGTCTTCGATGTTGGTGACTTAAGTTCCACTTACGCTGCCTATGAAACTTAGCCTGAAGTCCTAATTTAGGAAACTTAAGTGCCACTTATTCCGGTAAGTGTCGACTGTGAAACTGGCCCTTATTAAGCTGAGTTATAAAATATTAAATTTCAATTGTAAACAACTATCAATATATAAAAAAAACATTACCAAAACCTATATATGAGCCAAGAAGGTATGTCATTAAAGTTTTCCTCTCAAACTTAATTCAAAATATTATTTTCTTCGATCAAAATGGACTCATTCTATTATTCGATTGATATTTATCTGTTTACCGTAAATCTCTTTGATAGTCTAATGCCAACTTACAATACCAACAGATGTCACTGTCAACAATGTTTGCGCTTGATAGTCACAATTTACTGGAACAAAATAACCGAAAACCACTCGAGTGATAAGCAAACAAAATTTAATGACGCATTTAACCGCAAAACAGTAGGCAGTTTAATTACACTTGCTTAAAAATGTGGGTGGCTCCTGGCTAAAAATTGTGGGACTTATCGACTTCTTGACAAACCAAACATTGTATTATATCTAATCCTATTCCTAATCAATCACCAAGGAATATATTTATTTTTATCTAATCGGTGGCGCGGCGTGGGGACGAAACCAGACACATGTTGTGTTCCTTCTGGTTCGAGCGCTGCGAGGGTATTTAAAATAAGAATGACAGCAGGTCAATGGATGTGGACGTGGACCCGATGGCAATTAGAGCATTATTTTAATGTCAAATTGTATGTATGAGTGTGGGAGAACGCAGAACTAAAGGGTTATTTAACAAAAATAAATAAATAGATAATTATCTACATTGTTGAGAATTTGCATAAGGGATCAGATAGCGATTGTTATACAATATACATATGTATACATACCTAGTTGAGTTTGATTAATGTCCCTTAAAGTTGAAAGATGTTTTTTTGAAGAGCCGAAAGCCTTTGCTGCTGTTGCTCTTATAAATAATAAGAATTCGTAACAATTTTGATTTCTGTATTGATTATTATTAAAATAATTAATTATTATTAAAATAATTAAATAAGATAAATAAATAAAAGATATTTTATTGAGAATAAGGCGGCTCATGGGACAACTCGTATTCACAATATTTGTGTGTTTCATAGATTAAGGATGATAGAAAGGCAGGCACAGAGACATAAGTCTCCGGGACATAAGTCTCAGTATACCTTTTTGGACTTATGTCCCAGATAGGTGAGACATAAATCCCAAAATCTAATATGGGACTTATGTATATCCCACTTAGGTGGGACATAAGTCCCTTCAAGAAATGTTTGGGACTATTGTCCCAAAAACATTTTATTTTAAATAAGCTTACCAAATTAAAAAAAAAAAACTCTCACCAAAATCAGTCAAGGAGATTTTTCGCTCTGTTATCTGGATTTAGTTTTACGCATTACATGCAACACAAAGCATAGTTACTAGCAATTTACGAAAAACAATGCAAACCTTTAAATAACTAATTTCTTACAGCCATATTATTCACTCAATTAATCCGGTTTTAAATTAATACCTTGGTTAAAGGTGAGTTGAGTCTCAAAAGTTCAACCCAAGCGCAAAATATTCACTCGATGAACCCGTAAATATACTCTTTTTATTAAATCTTGTCGCGTTTAATCCGATTCAATTTTAACTGACCTTCAGGGAGCTGCTAAAGTAGTTCAACCCTGGTGTAAACTAAATTTTCAGTACATTCACTCATTTTAGCCAAGCAAAGTGACATTTGAAGTTTTTACGCACGTGAACATACATGCACAGTTTCGCTTTCAACTACACAAACAAACAAAAACATTGTGTGCAAACGGAAAAAGCTAGGGTAACTTGATTTTTTTAACTAAATTTCTTCGAACGATGAAATTTGAAATACAATGCTGGAAAATGTCAAATTATTGACATTCCGTATGTTTATAGTCAAGTTTAAACAATTTTAAAGCCGGTTGTTATACATTTTAAATCAAACGTGTTTAATGCGCGTTTTGAGTGAATATTATGCACAAAATTTAAATTTGAAAAGTTTAAAAAATGCGGATTAATAGGACAGCTTCAAAATTCACTTAAACCATATTTACACCTGGACCATAGGCGCCCGGAGGTAGGGGCAAGGTGGGGCACTTGCCCATACCTTGCACAAGTGTCCGATAACGATGAAATTTTGTGTACAAATATAGATAAATATAGAAAAATAGATTTTCGAAAAAAATTAAGTTTCTTATTTAAGCCTAGTACGCTGCTGATGCGAAACGAAATTTTTCGGTGGTCTCCAAAACGACAACGAAATGCTTGCGGAAACCACAACGAAAAAATGACAACTGAGAGCGTCACACCAATAACAAAAAAAAAACAAACACAAACGGAAAAAAATCACAGAAAGCCATGCTGCAACGAAAGATA